>CM002488.2:17368253-17981507 GCA_000573905.2 Oryza punctata
AAAGGACATAAGTTCATATTAGTTGCGACTGATTATTTCACTAAGTGGGTTGAGGCAATTCCCTTGAAGAAGGTTGACAGTCAAGATGCGATCAATTTTGTCAAAGAGCATATTATCTACAGGTTTGGTTTACCACAGACGATTACAACTGATCAAGGTTCTATATTTATACCGGATGAGTTTGTTCAGTTTGTTGATGGCATGGGAATTAAGTTGTTGAATTCATCACCATATTATGCACAAGCCAATGGACAAGCTGAGGCATCTAACAAGAGTTTGATTAAGTTGGTTAAGAGAAAGATAGCCGAATACCCCAAGAAGTGGCATACTATTCTGGCTGAGTCATTATGGTCCTATCGGATGGCTTGCCATGGTGCAATTCAGGTACCTCCTTATCAATTGGTTTATGGGCATGAAGCTGTTTTACCATGGGAAACCAACATCGGCTCTAGGAGGATTTCTTTACAGGATGAGTTAACAGCCGATGATTATCATAATTTGATGGTTGATGAGTCCGAAGATTTGGTTCAAGCAAGATTGCGAGCTCTTGAGAAAGTTAGGAAAGATAAGGAGAGAGTTGCTAGACATTATAACAAGAAGGTTGTGCCCAAGTCTTTTGAGGAAGGCGAGCTGGTTTGGAAATTAGTGCTGCCGATAGGGGCCAGAGATAATAAATTCGGCAAGTGGTCATCAAATTGGGAAGGACCGTTTCAAGTTCATAAATGTGTTTCTAAAGGGGCTTATATGTTAAAAGGACTTGATGGCGAAATCTTTGGAAGAGCACTTAACGGAAAATACTTAAAGAAATATTACCCCGGTGTTTGGATTGGTTCATGATCGGCTATGGTTAGCCGGTTCATGGTTGATAGCCGATGTGTTTACATCGCTTTAGATGGCCGATATTTTTATCGCCCTTCGATATATAAGTTTGCAGCATTGTGTTCCTTACTATAAACTTGGGGGGCATGGAAGATGAAAAGTTGGAAATTTCTGTATAAGTTGCCAAGTCTGGGATACAGCCAAGTCTGCCAGGTGTACAATTGGTTGAAGTTAAGAGGTTATGTTACAAGACAAATGTTTTAGCCGATTACAGAATTAATCACAAAATTTTTTCTAAGTCCTTATTACAAGAAATCATTGCGCAAGATATTTTTGGATTGCTGACAATGCCTGTTGACGGATTTCTTCAACTTCTGCAATGGCTTGGGCATCTTGGGCATCAGTTCCAGGAATTACCTTCAAGGACTTAGTCATGGTGGCCACATTCTTTATAGCCGATTTCAGCTTTGCTTTCTGTTCTCCAATGGCTTTAGGGAGATCGGCTAATTTCTGCTTTTCCAATGCAATCTTGGCATTACACTCTTCAAGCTTGGCTAGCAGATCTATTCTTTCGGCTTCTAATTGATTTATCGAAGCTTTAATTGGCTCTTCGGCTAGTTGATCGAGCTTGGTTTTCTCATCATGGACTAATTGCCGATTGGATTGAATGGCGGCTTCTATATCTTTTTTCTCTCGTCTATCGGCTATCCTTTGTTTTGCCTTCTCCAGCTTAAATTTGTGCTGCTCAAGATACATAGCTGGGGTAATCATATTGGACAATTCATCTGGCAAAACAGCTTGGATTTCTTGGAATCTGGTTCGGAGAGTGCTGCAGTCAACTACCAGGCTGTCCAGAGATGCTTCTAGCCGATGTGCAATGTCTTCAAGATTCCTCTTCACATCATTGGCTAGAGGAGCTAAGGATTTGCTTGATATCTCTCCTTCTATTTCTTCATCAAAGTAGTCCTTTATATCAAAAGAAAATAAATCGGCTAAGACCTGCAAATAGGAAAGATGAAAAGAGTACAAGTAAGAGGATAGATTCATATAGCCGATTTCAAAGGTTTTAAGAATGAGACTTACAGGGATTGCAGGAGCAACGATTTCTTCTTCGACGTGATGGCTGCCTACAGCCGATGCGGTACATTCGCTGGAGACCGGTTGTGCTACAGGTGATGGAGGGGAAGGAGGCTGAAAATATCCATGCAAGTGTTAGATAGTATCGGCTAATAAAGTATTCAGATGATTAAAAAGTTGAAACTTACCAGAGGAGCTTGAATGGATGGTTTAGCCGATACTTCAGCTGGTTTCTTTCTCTCGGCTGGTCTTTTCTTCTACAAAATGCAAGAGTTAGAGGATTAAGTTGAGGATGAATAAAGAAAATTTGTATCAAGGAAGATGAATTTACCCTGGGTTGCCGAGTGAAGACAGCTGGAATAGGAGTTGTGGGGGTTTGCTTTGGAGAGACTGGAGGTGTTTCTTTTCCCACATCACTAGATTCGGCTGCAGCTTCATCTATTGCCCGTTCGATGGATGCTTCTTTTAGGGCTTCACCTGCATCGTCGGCTGTTGGAGGTGGTTGTTTCTTGGCCTTTTTCTTAGTGGCTGGTGGCACGGCAGTTGATGCTCTAGTTCTCCTTTTCCTGCCTGCATCGGCTGTTTCTTTCATTTGTCCTTGGAGCAGGCTTGATGTCTTGGGGGCATGATAGCCGATGACAGGAGGAGTCATGCCACATCTGTTAGGAAATAGCCCTGCAGCATATTCAATTTCTTTGCCACTTTTGCTGGTATGAGGAGGAGATGAGTCTGTGGTCTGAAAGAGCAAAGATAGTTCATGAGTTATAAATAGAATCGGTTGATATGTTTAAAACAGGAATATAAAAAAGAAGTTACCTGAGGGATCATGTAAGGGAAGAGGTCAGTCATGTAGATGGTAGCCGATTGGTGAAAAAGATGTTGTTTCCACTCAGACCACCATGAGGTGAAGACTTTGCTCCTGAACATAGCTAATTCAATATTATTGATACTGCCAAGAGAGGGGCCTGGAATGTTTAGCAGCCGATCCATCATCAGACTTGAAGATATTTCTCCTCGGCATTCAATCTTGTCAGCAAACCACAAGCCGATTGGGAGTTGGCCCATACCAAATTGTCTTGCTGAGCTCATGGGATGATAGAACTCATATGAGACTTTAATATTCCTACCCTGGTGGATGCCGACAGGGAGAATGCATGGGCTGATGGCTGTAGTATAAACTTCTCTGGACTTCTGAAATTTGTCATGGTTTATCTCTTCAAATCTGAAGTCCGATGGTAGCTCAAAATTGACTGATTCATCATAGAAGAACCAGATTCTGGCATCTTTCTGAAAGCCATCATAGAAACTAAAGAACCAGTCCTTGAGCAATTCTGCTGATAACTTTGCTCCTGCATCGGCTGGTGTGCTGGCATATTCTCCAAAGGATGTACACCTCCGATGAGTTATTTCTTCACCATCATCATCAGTGATTGGTTCTAATCTTGGGAATTCTGATTCTGTTGAAGATGGCCGATTGACAACTTTCATTACAACCAAGTTTAACCAAGTCTGCAATAACCACCATGGGCCACCTGCATTGACTACTGAGCCGGTTGCTAGTTTGGCTGATGCATTGGTTAAGGTCTGATACAGATAGCCGAGCAGGATTTTTCCCAAAGGAAATTGTCTTTTCTCTTCAAGGGCTTCGGCTATGTGCTGCCAATTTGAGGTTGGGCCACAACTTGATCCACAAAACAGAAATTTTTCCAACCACATTAGCAAAAAGGCAGTATGCTCTCTTGGGGTAACTGAGCCCTGACCCATGTTAGCCGAAATAAACCCAGACCATCCTCCTATGCTCTTTGTTTTAAAGTCGAATCTATTCTTGGAGTTCAAGATCATTGGGTTGGCAGATGAGGTGATATCAAGTCCAGTTAACATGGTTATATCTAAGAGAGTTGGTGTCATCGGCCCTTGGATGAATAAGAATGCATTGAGGGTGTTGGACCAGAAGTAGCTTGCAGAAGCCATTAACGGCTCATCTTTAGCCGAATTTGCCAAAGAAAGGGCTAGGGCTTGGCCGATTCCTATCTCATCCCAGTGGCTTTGCTTGCTAGCTGATATGCGCTTGAACCATGCAGGCCAGCTTTTCTCTAGGGATGGCCAGGACTTAAATGTGTTTTTCCAGTGTCCTATGTTGGGGTTTGATAATCTGAAGGGGATTCTATTGGTTTCGGCAGTGATGAACTCAGTTGGGTCTGTATTGCCGATTGGCCCAAGGAAGTTGTTGTTTTCATGATTAAGACTGGGAACCGCAATCAGGTTTGCGAGATGCTACATCAACAAAGCAAAAGAGAAGAGAAGCGAGCTAAGATTGTGGGAAAATGAAATTGGATGAGCTAAAAGGAGATCTAGCCGATGGGATTTACCTCAGCGTATTCGGCCGATGGGACAGCAGATGGAGCGGTTGACGAAGACATCTTCTCACCGGCGGAAGTTGAATGAGCGAAGGGTTGCTTGAAGATTGACTGCTTGCGTCGAGGGGATCGCCGGAGTTGAGGGAGACGGAGATTGCGAAAGTGGTGGCAACAGTAAATAACGGTGGGAAGTTTCTCGGGGCTGTCGGTTAAAGTATTTAAAGCGCTGTGGTAACGGTAAGAAAAACGGAAAGAGCGAGATTATCTCGGAGATAAGATTTGGCAAATCCGAAACATTACCAAATATTCCGGACTTGGGGGGCATGAAATTGTGTTGATAAAAAAACACGATGGCCTGGGAGATCTGCTTAGCTCCAGTGAAGGTCCAAAATAATGATGAGATGCGGGCGTGCCAGTCAGTTTGATCCTGCAACTGACAAGATATATAAATTGAAGATCAAAAGGTAGCCGATCGGCTGACAAGCCGATGGAGTGATTCCAGCCGATGCCGATACCAGCCGATATCCAGTATATATCTTGATACTTGAGTAAATAACGACATAAAGATAATCGGCTGATGAAAATAAAATAATATAATCCAGTAGAAACCAATCGGCTAGTAATGAATAAGCACTGATCCGAAGGTTGAAGCATTTATCGGCTGGTGGTCCGATGTCAATAGATCCAAATGATTATATAAACAGTGAAACCTTTGTTGTCATCGGCTAAAACCAACTTTGTAAGTAATCCTTGTAAGCCGATGCAACGTCCAGATAACTCATCGGCTGAAACCCCGATGAAACCCTTATTGGCAATCAAGAAGCAGGCTAGAGATTATGGTTCTAAGCACGACTTCGTAGATCAAACTTAACTGATGCAGCACTAAGTATGAAAAGAAACATAATATCTAGACAATCAAGCCTTTGACTGATTTTCAGGGTGGTGGATACATTATATAATCTAAGCCAACAAAGTAATCTAGCCGATATCGACAAAACCCTAGATAGAGATTGGCCGATGCAAGTAGAAAACATTGTCAATCTAGATTATATAATGTATATGATAACTCGACGACTTACATGAACAAGATTAGAGTGTCGAAGCGATGGAAGCACTAATCCCGATAACGCAAGCCGCCATAACAAGCCTTACTCCTCGTCGGAGATCGAAGTCGATGCAACCCAACTTGAAACAAGAACTCGTCGAAAGTAAAAAAGGTAAAAGGTGGCGATGCGCCGAAGTTGTATTGATCGAGAGATAATTTACATAGACCCCGGGTGTACATATTTATACCCATGGGTAGATACTAGTCCATATCGGACACGACTCAAACTTTCCTAAAGATAAAAGGAAACACATAAAATCCTTATCGGACACTAAACACACTTTCCTAAAGATAAAAGGAAACTAACAAACTATTCCTAATTAATAGATACAATTGCCTTTTTCGAACTCAATCCATACATGGCAATCCTCATGAAGCACTTTAAACGAACCCGACAATGGTTCCAACATCCCCTTGTCGGAATCGGCTACATCGGCTTCCTTGTCCGATTCAATATCAGCCGATGCACACCCTAGCCAATGCAGTTCCGAAGCCGATTTATACTCTGTTTCTGTTACCGATTTCCTTCCAAATCCGCTTCGGTCTTAACTCCAAATTCGATGCATGATTTACCAAATTTCGTCGTCAACACTACGAAAAGGAAGAGATACCACTAGTAGAAGGAGGAGTGCTTTGTGCAACCTCTTGAGGAAAGGGTTAGCGAAAACCCGGTTTTTTGTGAGCTCCTCAACGGAGAGTAGAATCCCCTCAAGGATTTGAACTCCGGGAATAACTCATCTTGCTATACAACTTTGGTGATATCCCTTTTCTCACTCCTCTAGCTTTGCTTAATTGTGCCGCTATAGGACTAGTTGCTATTTGTGCTAGCATATTCTTATTGTAGGTAGTTAGATCTAGAGTTTACTTTGAATTGCGCATACTCTACTATTTTCGGAAATTCCGAAAATCCCTACTCCGCATTTACTTGAGTTTTTTTGAATTAGCCTATTCACTCCCCTCTAGGCCTAATTGACCCTTTCAGGCGTCAATGCAAGAAGTGATTTCGATATAGTTGTACTATTTCTCATCTTGAGAACATTTGTGAACTTCTTTAATGGACTTGTGATCATGTTTGATGAACTCTGGGGATGTATGGACTATGTGATGTTTGTTGTGAATTTGAACTCGTGGGCTTGTTTGATGGAATTGGACTATGTGATGTTTGATGTCGACTATGTTATGTGTGGATAATTGATTAGTATGTTTATTATGAATTGGTTGAAATCTACACTATGTTATGTGTGATAAAACATGCAAACAGGGTTGGCAAGGGGCAGTGCCAGCCACCCAGCCAAGGCATGAGGGGTGAGGGGTGCCGGAGGTAGCGCCAGCCACCCTGGCGTCGCGCTAGGGAGGATGGCGCCAACCACCCGACCAAGGTAGGAGGGTGGGCTGTCGGTGGTGCCGAGAGCAGCGCCGGCCGCCTGGGCGCCGTGCTTGGGCGGGGGGAGGGGGTGGCGCCAGCCTGGGTAGGAGTGCTTGGGTTGTGCCGGGGACGGTGCAAGCCACCCTTGCACCGTGTTAGGGAGGGTGACGGAAGCCTCCCGGCTGAGGTAGGAGCGGTCAAGCAGGGCATGGATAGCGCCGAACGTGTGGATGAGTGGGTAGCGGCAAGTTAGCAAATGAGGGAGGGTCACACCGGTCGGCAAACGTATATGGTGTCCCTAGAACCGTGTCCGAGGAGATGAAGTCCCACAACCTACATAACAAACTCAATATTACGCTGAATTCCAAACGTCTATGGCATAGATGCGTATAGTTCAAGCGGAACGTTTCAAAGTGTCGCTATTACATGCCTTAGGGAAATAAAATTTGGGTTACAACTTCCATCATACTACTGGGTGCACTAGGGGTACTTGCCCTTCATTGCCGCTTCTGACCCCGCATCCTTCGCATGCTGCGCCCTAGCCAACTTTCTCGCTCGATCTTCGGCGCGTTCTTCCTTCTCCCTGTTTTATTTTGCGAACTCCCTAAGCTCCATCTCCTCTCTCCTCTCCCCTCAGCCTTCTCCCTTGCCGTACGCTCGCGTTGGCGCTCATCACGTTTTTCCTTCCACTACCGCTAGCTACAAATCAAACTCGTATTAAACTCATCCATTTCCGTGTCAATCCAGTCCACAAAGTCACAAAGAGGAGGTGGAAACTTTGGTGCCTGCAAATTACAACAAATTTATTATTTTCACGACAAAGTTGCATAAACTCAATGCAATACCATACAAAATAAATAAATTTACCTCCACTGGCTTCTTCGCTTTTCCCTTCTTTCCCTTAGGCACAGACTTGAGCTTCTCTGGACTGTACGCAAAGTTACGGCGCATCTAATACCTCTGTTCGTAGGTATCCCAGTCATCACTAGTTTCAAAACAACATTCGTCCCCACACCAACATAGGCGAATTGCGCCGGTGGTGGCAACCGCTTTGGGGAATAGCCCACACTATCCTTTCTAAACATCTTACAATGCCAAAAATGTTTACCTCAACTTTTCCATCCATCCATCCAACTAAACCACCTAAAAATCAACATTACCACATGTATAGTGCAAATAAATCGTGGCACCAACTAGTACATTGCACACATGTAACACTATAATCACCAAATCCGCAAATTAAAAGTTCAAAATCACAAATTTGGGCAAAAAGAGGGTTTTAGGGTTACCCTCCGATCTACAAATTCCACCGATTAAACCGAAAAAAAGAAGGGGGAATGGAGTATACCTTGCTCTTCGATTTCCAAAAAAATCCCGTGAAAATCTGTTCCAAATTGAGTGGATTTGAGGAGGAGAGGTGAGGGGGTGAGAGAGAAGCAGAGCTCGAGCTCTAGCTCGGCTGGGAGAAAGGGGCCGAATGGGTGGGGGATGGGGGAGGAGGGTGGGCCCGCACGGTTAAGTGCCACCGGGGGAGCGCGCCAGCCACCCTGGCGCCGTGGTTGTTGGGATGGCGCCAGTGAGGCTGGCGTGCCCCTGCCGCCACGTTAGCTCGCGTCTCCTACGGGATGCCACGGTGGCATGGGGACCACACCAAGGTAAGTGGCGCCGCTATGTTGGACTACGGCGCCAGCCAGTCTAGCGCAATAAAAAGGACTAGTCCTGGAATAAGTTTTTCAAGGGATCCATAGTAAAATAAGTTTTTAAAATGAACTAAAATGTAAAAAAATCTTGGGTGACGAGACTCCGAGAGTGAATATTCTAGTTCTGCTATCAAGTTGCAAGCAACAAAGACTTGGGAGGTTGACAACTCTCGATAGGCGACCAATGGCAGACATGCATGACGTTGGGGTTGGCAATTAGCTCAACGAGCGACCAATGGAACTTTGGGACTATGTCTATCTGTTGGCTCGTTTGCGCGGCGCCCCGTTGAAGCTCTGTTGATCTCACGCGGCGGATCGCCGACGCCGAGGCCCTTCCTCTCCTCGCGACGACGATGGGAGGGGGCCGAGGGAAGAAGCCGGTGGATAGCCCGGCGGACATTCTTCTTCCCAGCCGTAAAAGGTGGCTCGGGGACGGAGATTCGGATCGAGCTCACGGAGGCTGCCTGTTTTTCGGAATTACTCCTTCCTCTTTCACGCCTTGTTCTTCTTCCTCTTCCCCCAATCGCCCGCTGCACGACAGGTACGTATTCCCCTTGGTAATTTTTACCTGCTGCCATTATAGAGTTGCAACTAGTCTTCTTATGCTCTTATTAGAGGGGAACTGAACCAACGTCTTCAACTCTTCATAATATTAAGCAACGAGACTACTTAATTTTTTCCCAAAACAGTCATGGATTCAAAGTACCAAGTGGTAAACAGTATCAATATTCAGAAGTAGTAGCTTCAGATTCGTTATCCTCTCTCCGAGAAAAAAAATCATTATCCTCTCTGAAAATTCTGTCCCTAATATATATCAAGATATAAAAAAGATGAATTTGAAGCTGTTTTTTTAAAAGAAATTGTTTGTTTAAATTTTCAAACGCTGCCATATATTGATGCTGTTTTCTAACCATATACCTTTTCTTTTCCTCATTTGAAATGACGTACGTATGTAAAGGATGGAGGTGGATACAGAGGAATCAGAGATACAAACACAGAGGACTGTAAATGATCGAACGATTAGTGCCCGGATCAAAAGAAGTCATCAAGCTCGCAGGAGGCAACGGCACGAGGACCAGGAAGGCCGCGTCCATGGGAACGTTCATTTCGCCTCAATATGTCCTCCACCGACGTCTTGGCTAGAATTGAAGCACAATATGGAGCTTAAGCTAGACTTAAATCTTGATGATATAGAGAAATCTATTGTCGTTTCAAAATGGCCAGAGCCAGGCACCTCCGTCAGCCCAGACAAGGTGGACAAGTACCTCGTCGCCGCCAAGAACCTTACACAAATACTCAACTTGGAGCACCCTGTCCTAATCGAAACTGGAGATCTCCGTGACCGCGCAAGATCACTCCACGGCACCACCATCTCTTCCATTATCACGGAGTTTTGCTACCTCAAAGTCTGGAGGGCTAGTCCACTAAGGCGTCTGGGCTACTTGCCAGGACCCATCTGGGAGTCCTCCGTCAGATCTTCCTTTAATGATTCAATCTCAACAGCGGTGTCGTCGAGCTCCTCTAGTTCCTTCACCTGCAGTGGTAGCACCAACTGTAGCAGTGATAATCAAGCATCTCTTGAAGATGGACCAGACAAAAGATTGGCATGCACTAGTTTTATTAACATCCAGTCCGTTTATGTCTTAGATGAAATTGCAAGCATCATCACTGAGGGCGGATGTCAGCACCTCCTCCGAGGAGCTTTCGATCGACACTACTCCGAACTTGCAAGGTAACACATTTACTGTATACATCCGTCAAAATAATCACTGTAGTGAAATTTCTTAACAACAGCACAGCCGGGATATTGGGTTGACACTAGCGCAGAGAAGGCTATAATTGCTGGTTCATAACCTGCATCACTGCCGGTCTTTGAACCAACAAAGACCTGTTGTGTTCAAAAAGTATTGTATCATAGTACATAACTGTCATTCGGATTACCACTGCCGGTTCAATACGTAAACTTAAGTGATCACTTCTTCAGGCAACAAAAATAATTCATAGTCCAGAATGCTTGTTGGACCGTTTGGTCATTGAAATGGTCCTGGCGGTCCGGTCCATCTTGATACCCAGAAAATGAAGCCATAGGTCCAAATGTATACGTAGTGCACGTATACAATTGTATCATACATAACTGTCGATTCAGCCGATGAACTATTGAGTATAACAATCAGTTTGTCCCAAGAATATATTATTGTCGGTTCGTCGCATAAACCGACACTGATGCACTTGATGAATCTTGTTACCTAAATACTATTATTCTAACAAGATTTTTTTTTTGCGGGGAACAAGAAATAAATTAACTACTCTTGATGAATCATGTTACCTGAATATTGATGCATTATGCAGCACATCCACATAGATTATAGCCTTATGTTGGGTTACTTATGGATTTTTTCAAATTATGCTTCAACTCCTTGCATGGAAAACTTACGGTCACGGACTGTTCATTTACTCCCTCTGGTTATGGAACCGGAGGGAGTGGGCTGCTAATATAATTGAGTCAGTTTGTCTGAAGATGCATTCAAATTGCCATAACTTCATGTACAAAGCTTCATATCACGTCGTTTGTATTCATGGAAAGTAGACTTGATATTTATTCAAATATGAGGGTTAGGAGGATTGGATTATTTGCAATAATGCGGATATCTCCTTGAACTTATATATGTGAATATGTCTATATACTAGAACTGCAAATGGCCTGGCTAGCATCCCTTAATTTCTCACTTGTGCACTAAATTTGCAGCTTTAATTTTAGTTGGTTTATCAGAGATGAAAGTTTCTCGGCGTCTACTAATGACCAGACTTTTTTTTCATTTTTATACATGTCCAATACCAAGCAGATATTTTGAAATTCTTGACATAGAAAATATTTTGGGGAGTCATATGAAGGACTCGGTGGAAATCTTAGTGAACGCATGGGTACGGGCGATGAGAATCACTCTCAATGTTCTTACTGAGATGCGACGGCAGTTACACAAACAAAACTTCGGAGCATTCAATTCATTCAAGCATGACTACTTTATGGTGATTGCAACGACATCCATAAAAAAATTGGTTGCTTGTGGTAGTTCAATGTGCAATTGGCAGCAAAACTCACAAGACGATCCCTGCACGCAAAGCTGTGCTGCCCGTGCATCAACAAAACATACTACACGGATGATACTGAGTTTAGTCATGATGTACAGAGCACTGAATTACGCCATGCCAGAACTCTTGGCAATGTTCTCGGGGCAAACTGAGCAGATCGTTCTTGCAGAGTTTCATGGTCTAATCGATCGATCATCATCTACGGTGCTCCAGTTGTTCCTGGAGCTAAACAACTTGATAAAATGTCAACGACTGGTCATGGTTGATATTGGTGTTCATCATATTACTCGGCATATCACAGAATGTATGCGGTTGCTATTTGAAAAAAAGAGCATAATCTATCAAATGCTGGATGGTAAGCCCAATGCATTTGGTGAACTAGTTATGCGATTGGTCTCGTCTTTGGAGTCTATGTTGGAGATGAACTCTAGAAGTTTGGTACTTCAAGGGCAGAAACAGGTATTCCTTCTGAACAATCTTCATTTCATGATTGAGCAAGTAAAGAGATGTATAGATTCGGGACTCATTCTTGGAGAAAGTTATCTTGTTCAACGCAAGGACCAGCTTGATCAGTTAATCACAGCTTATATAGAAGCTTCTTGGGATCCAGTTATTTCATCGTTCGAAAAGCGAACTCAAATCGGTATAATTTTGTGGCCGCATCAATTGTTTGACAAGTTCAATTCTTCTTTCGAGATGATCTATAGTGTGCAAAAGACTTGGAAGGTAACTAATCCTAATGTCCGCCTGAAGTTGCGTGAGGCAATCATCCAGAAAGTTATCCCAGTTTACCAAATGCAGATGGGAAACCAATCAGAGAAGAAGCAAAAGTTTGCGAGGTACAGTGTGGAGCAGCTGGAGTCACAACTCCTAGAAATGTTTGAGGGCTGAAGGCATAAAGATCACATAATACAGTAATACATATTTCTCTAATATCATGGATGAAGCGATCAACAATATCGACGAGTTTGCTTGCGCAGGACTGGTGATACAACTTTAACCCAAGAGAAAATCCAAGAATTATCATTGATAAACAGTCAAATCAAAAAAATACCACTGACGAGTATGCGTATCATAGAATATCATCGTACAAGCGATTTTATTCGAAAATACCATTATTGTTAGGTTCCGTCCATTCCATGCTGTTAAATGCACTATTCTACAACACTTAACGGGGGATGCTAACGGAACCTAAAGGAAATGATATTTCTAGAACAAAGTCGCTTGTACGATGTCATTTCATGGAACTCGTAGTTGTCTCTGGTATTTCTTGGAATTGAACGCTTGTTAATAATATTTCTTAGATTTTCTCTTAATCTAAAATGCAGCTTTCCTTTTCACTGCTTGGCTAACCAATCAGATGTTCGTTGCTACATGTTTTATCCGGTCAACCGTTGTCTGTGATATCAATATGACTTCTTCCTTAGGCTGGATCCTTTAGTTCCATTTAATTTTGAATTTCAACTTGTATGGAGGTCCAGAACAAATATAAATATCTTTAATTATGGAGTCAATTTAATTTGTGATAGTCTCAAATAAAATAAGAAAAACTATTGATTGAGCGTTCATATTTTCCTGGGTGTTGGTGTCTTCTTGGATTTGTTCTACCGCAAAACTGATCTTTCATCGTGGTACCAGAAATACAAATATCTCGAATACATTAAGAACCAGTACTAAAGATGTTTTTAGTACCAGTTATAAAAGTCCAAGTCCTAAAAGCATTTTTATTACCGGTTGGTGTCAAAATACATATTTAGTACCGGTTGGTAACACCAATCGAGAATAAAAATGTTGAATCTTTTTAGTCCGGGTTATTGTTACCAATCGATACTAAAGATATTTTTAGTACCGATTGGTAACACCAATCCGGACTAAAACTATTTTTAGTACGGTAACCGGTACTAAAAACACTATTAGGTTTAGTTAAAAAAGCATTGGAGTTGGTAGGATGGTTACACACGTCAGGGTTAAGGTAAGAGATCCTGAGTTCAATGCACACAACCCACATATTTTTTAGATTTAGTATACATTTTAACCGGTACTGAATATTGAGATTTTTAGTCTCGATTTGTTAGTCACGGTTGCATAATCGAAATAAATAAGAGTTTTTCAACCGGTAATAAAAATGAGTTTTCAGCTGTAGCATGTTTGATCTCATTCATGTTTCCTTAACTTTTCTCATTTTATACTCTTTTTAAAAATGAAGATCCCGTATTATGACTCTAAAGCTGGCTGTTTTACCGTCAGCCGATCGGTCCAAATTGCCGTATAGTTCAAAGACGCGTGAAGAACGGTGCCGCAGCGATAGTTTTTCTGGTGCAACAACCCGGGACCTTCTCGATCTCTTGCGAACGCGCATAACTACCTGTGCCAAATATCATTCCACGTCAGGACGGGAATAGTCAGGGCCAATCCATTTATCCATTAAACCTATCCGTAAATTTACTCCAACTAATATAAATGGGTCAAATGGATTAAACCGTTAGAAAGTAGGTTCTAAGTTCTAAGGATTCAACCCAAAATAACTTCACATGTATAAAATGTTTTAAAAATTTATATAAAGTTACTTCACTGTATAATAAATCATTCCTATAAAATTTAACTGAATTTACTAAGTTTTTATAGTGTAAAAGCGAGTTTAAAAATTTTGGGTCCAAGTTGTACAAACAAGTAACCATAATTTTCTGTTCTCAGTAATGCATCATGGGCCCCGCATATCTAAATATACAAAGTTGCTTCTCTGTATAATAAATCATTTCTAAAAATTTAACTGAATTTGACGAGCTTTTATAACGTGAACGCAAGTTTAAAAATTTTGGGTCCGAGTTTTATATACATATAATGGAAATTTCTTATTTATTAGTAGTGCATGGGTACCACATGTTTTCATGGCTCAAAATTTACACAAAGTTGTTTCTTTGTGCAATAAATCATTCCTACAAAATTTGAATGAATTTGACAAGTTTTTATAGTGTGATCATGAGTTTAAAAACTTTTTGGACCTGAGTTTTACACACATGTAATAGGAGTTTCTTGGTCTACTACATTGAACCCTCCTTGTTTGATTATAGGTAAATATCCCACTTGGGCACCATTGAGGATTCTGAACTTTGTCATCTTGATCTATCTCTTCCTCTTAAAAATAATCTTGACGAATCGGCCCAAGCTGCTGTTGAACTGGTTGTCGATGAGCTATACTCGTAGACCGGATAAGTAGAGTATTGGGGTATGCTGGTAAAAGGATCTAACGAGAACGACATCAAACACAAAAACACAGATTGTACAGGTTTAGGTAGTAATGCCCTACGTCCAATTTATATGGAATTATCAATAGTAAGCGTAGTGATTATACAGAGGACAACTGAAATAGAGTACTGACGAACTCCTATGGAGATCGGCTCGGTCAGACAGATCGGCGAGATGGTCTTCGAGTCCTCCAAAGCGCTTATTCTTATCGTAGATTTTGTGTAGTTATGATTCGATCCATCTACCCCCCATGAGGTCTATATTTATACCACAGATTACCTTATTCTCCAAATAGAACTCGGAGGCACCGAACCCTGTGCGATATAATTAATGTCCTTCCCTTCTTCGAGTAGGACTCCTTTGATTAAGACTTCCGTACACAATTTCCTTAATCTGACAAGCTCTTTCCGTGTATGTATAGATATACCGTATTCGTATATTTGTATAACTCCAAGGATAGAAGGTATGCCTTATCCGTAACCCTGACAGTAGCCCCCGACTTTAAATCAAATGAGTACTCGTTCTCGATCCCAGACTTCTCAATTATCGACATCATGTTTTCTAGATCGTTCTCGACTCAATCGGGAAGATATGAAACATGCGACATCAATAATGGAAGAGCAACGGTCATCAAATGAATTTGAATTGAAGTCTAACAACTACCGTAAACAAACCTTAGAAAATCACAGTGGCATTCTCTCTCTTCCTCGAAATTCAAACCGCTGGGAGTGCGCCTATAAAATCCAATTTTGAGATTCACTTTAGCTTCGTTTGCCAAACCTTTCTCACCTCCCTTGCGCACATTCCCCAATTATTCTCCTCTCTCTCAAGAACCCTAATCCACCCATCTTTCTCAGCCTTCCCGGTCGTGGCATCATGGATCGCTCAGAAGGAGGTACGGAACCTAAACCCATCCTATAGGACAAATCGTAGTCCTAGAGAATTTCGTTCATTGTGGTTTTCTTCCCCCTCCTTCTGAATTCCTTTTGCTTCTCTTGAACTTCTACGGTCTTTACCTTCTTCATCTAAACCCTAACTCCATGGCCTTCTTGAGCATCTTCGCTCACCTCTGCGAGACCTACCTTGGGGTAGTGCCCTTCCTTGATCTCTTTCGCTCCTTCTATGAACTTCGTTGGATGGATCGATGTAGGATCTCTGGGTGTTGTGGCTTTCGCCTCCGAGATGGGATGAAGGTGGAAAATATCCCCTTCGATTGCCACTCATCTCGAGGTTCCTGGAGATCCAAATGGTTCTATATCCACATAGAAGAGCTCTCTTCCATCCTCGTAGTCTCGGATGATCAACTTGAGCACTCTCCATCCTGGACATCAAGATCTCCCTCTTCCTCTTCTCTCCAAGCCTTCGTAGATGATATAAAAAGACTCTGAGAACAAGGGTTGTCAGGGTATGAAGTCGCACAAGACTTTATATGTTGTCGAGTCCAACCACTACAAGCTCATGCTCACCCCGCGTTCGAACACACGGGAGTTAATGACGAGATGCGGATCTCAAAGCGGGGTATTCGTACTCGCAACCCTCTTGTTCTCGATCACGCAGTAGTTCTGTTCTGTAACTTTTATCCATTCTCCGTGCAGAGCTTGATGACAGAACCATCGCCGCTCAAGTAGGACAAGTCCTCGTCAGCCCTGCTTCCGAATCTGAACAGCTCCCGACCCCCATCTGCGACCTCTCCGCCATAGACAAGGACAAGACCATCAACATAAGTGACTCCGCATTACTTTATTCTCGGCTCATTTCAATGTTAATTCCGAAAACACAGTAATCTAAAGTCATACAAGCTCTCCCTCTAACGTACGTCATCAGCCCTCTTGCTGACCACCAGGCCTCCGCCTCCTTGAAAGGGAAGGTGGACGACGAACTGGCCGGCGCCACCGCCGCTCCTAGCGGGAGCGGCACCAAGCACCGAAGAGAAAATGGGTGGCAACGTCCAAACTCTGTTCGAGCATTGGTACACTGGTCCATACAAGCAGTTCTGAGGTAAGTTCTGACTTCCGTTTTCTCTTGGAAACATCTTGCAGACAAGGATGTTGTTCTTACTTTCCATCTTACTTAGGCCGCCATCGGAGCGCCCACTAGGCCAGGCAAGAGGCTCCTAAAGAGAGGCAGGACCAGGTAAGAGAAGTCTAACCTATCATCGTTTCCTTGTAAGCTTTTTGTCTCTCCATGATCTCTAACACGCGCTTCTAACAGTGCCTCTCCTGCGTCCTCTACATAGAGCGTGGGCCACTCAGACACCAGCCTCTCGCACCCGCTTGCCGTGGTCGTCACCCCTACCCCACCTCGTGCTCCCCTGCTACCCGTATCCTCCTCGTCGACACCAGGAGTCGACCACATAGTCGAAGCTCGGCGACTACTCGATGTTGGGACCCAGGACATGCTCATTGAGATCGAGCGCCTAAAGAAGGAGGTCTCATCCTTGGCGCATCTCAAGGCGGAGCTCGCGGAGGCACGCAAGGACCTTTAGAAGATGAAGGAAATCATTGCGAGGCACGAGACACAACGGCGAGGATGGAGGCGTGGATGTCTGAAGTCGAAGGACATTTGGAATCGATTCGTAACAAGCTCCAACGGAACTACGGGAGGTTGGACACACTCGCCCGTAGTCTGGGCATCCATGAGAGGGGTCCTCCCTTCTCCGACGAAACCTCCCTTGTCACCTCGCTCGCTGACTTGATCGGGAGACTCGAAGGAGTCCCTGGTAAGCATGCCGAGCGGGTTGCGGAGGAGACATGCATCGGTCTTCGCACCAGTGCATGCCATGTTCTCGCGTGCTTTCGGCTCGCGCACCCGGAGATCAACTAGAAGGCGGTCCTCGAGAAGGGTGGAGCTGATCCGACGCGCGAGGACGTGATGTCGGAAGTAGAGGAGCTGGGGGATTCCATTCTCCCATTTCATGAAGAGTATGTCGAACTCTTAGTTTTTGTTATGTAATATTTAGGTCTGCTTGTCTGTTCGAGAACAAGTTTCCTCCTGATTACATTTTGAACGGCTTTCTCTATCCATCGTGCATTTTATAGATGTATCTTTGACGAGGAAGTCCAGAAAGAAGGATGTCCTAATGATACCACCACAACTTCCGCTCCTCCTCCTTTCTTGCCCTTGTATGATGCCGGCGACCATGCCCTAGTCGTGGTGAACCTAGATGATGCGCTTGCACCTTCTGAGCCACATTTGAGTTCTCTTCTTTGGCATACTCATGGTAAGTTTGTAGATTTAAGCATCCTTAGACTTCGCGATTAACACGAATTGAGATGACCTGAAATCATTCCCTCGTCTGTAGATCTCGACAACGCCTTGGAAGAGAGAGATCGCCGCATCAATTATTGGAGGACCAAATTTGAGGTGGAGGAACTCGAGAAGTCGATGGTGATCACGAAGAAGGAGCAAGATGTCAAGACTCTCCGAGGTCGCGAAGTCTATCTGAACTCCTATCTCTCGAGTAGCTATGACGCCTTAATGTGGATATGTAGGGAACTTTGGATAACGCGCCCTCTCCTTGAGAAGTCGACTGCGGGTTACATCTCTTTGACTAAGAGGACGTGTGACCAGCTGGAGGGCATTGGGAAGTGCATCGATGACAGTTGAAACGAGAATGTCGTTGCGCCAGCTGCTACGCCGAGGTCACCTTCTCGCTTGTATCCAAGATCGTCGTTCGAAGGTGCACCTCGACTTGCTCCGTGATGGCTTCTCGCGAACACGGATAAGTCCCAGTGAGGTTGACCAGTTGGCGCAGTCCCCTGCTCTCCTAGCCGAGAACATCTTCACCACCATGAATTGGGAGTGGCCCTCATGGTAGGTTGATTTTCCTGCAAAGAATTCTAGTTGTACACTTGTAAGACTTGTATATATCAAGTCTATGTAAAGATAAGAAATTATGACATAAACATTTGATAAGTAAGTAGTATACGAGTACTTCTCGATTGAGCTGTTCTTAGCATTTTAGAGTAGGATACTCTCTCTAGGCCCTAGCTATATCCTTCGAGAACTCGTTCTCGATGGGTGTAGCTTAAAAACCTATAAACTGGCCTAGTCGAGCTGCGAATACCTAGTCCTCAGCCGTGAAGTTGGGAAAACCAATTCCCGATTGCACGGCTTAGTTAATACGCTACCGATGAGCACTTTGACATGACCAGCTATGACATGGTCGCTTGGCTCTATGATATCTAACATGACCTTATTAGCTCTGGGCGTCCCAAGACGAGGACTGTGAGGACCTTGGAGGTGTGTCAGACTAGTGTAAAGGAACGTTAGGTACGACTTCGGCGTAGGGCGTTCTTTGGGTAAGGGAGCTCTGGGTAAAACACTATGGATAAAATCTGAACAAAGCTGAAAATATCTTTATTAAACTGAAAAACTTATAGACTTTGATACATCAATTATTATACATAAAATTTACGCAGTTGGTCGATGTTCCAAGAATTTGTCAACTCGCGACCTTCGTTGTCTGCAATCTTGAATGCGCCCGGCCTCAAGACTTCAACCACCGTGTATGATCCTTCCCACTTTAGTGAGAGCTTGTTTCGCCCTGTGTGGTTTTGTACTCATCGGAGGATGTAATTGCTGGTGGCAAGCGTGCGGGCTCGAATGCGTTTCTCATGATGTTGACGCATGGCCTGTTGATATGCGGCTGCTCGGATGGCAACTCGTTCTTAGTGTTCCTCGAAGATGTTGGCGTCGTCTGATCGCCTTTCCTCCTGTGCCTTGTCAGAGTAGTTATGAACTCGTGAGGATTGATGATGTAACTCTGAAGGGAGCATTGCCTTAGATCCGTAAACGAGAAAGAAAGGGGTTTCCTTGTTGAACGATGACGGAGTAGTGCGTACTGACTGATGGGAGTTCTTCAACTCATCGCGTATCATAGGCCATGAGCCTATCGTAAACGCGTGTTTTGATCCCTTGGAGCACAATACCATTAGCCCGTTCGACTTGTCCATTACTCTGGGGATGGGAGACTGAAGTGAAGCAAATCTTGACTTCAAATTCGATGCAGTAGTCTTGGAAAGCACCGCTTGTGAATTGGGAGCCATTGTCTGTTAGGATGCGATGAGGCAACCCGTATCTGTAGAATGTCCCATTTATGAACTCGTTTGCGGGCTTGGCTCTGATTTCTCTTGTTGGCTCCGCTTTGATCCACTTTGTGAATTTATCGATAGCCACAAACAAGAATTTGTAGCCGCCTTGTCCTCGTGGGAAAGGTCCGAGTATGTCAAGCCCCTAGCACAAGAACGACCAAATAAGAGGGATTGTCTGGAGTGCTTAGGCTGACATCTTGGTGCGTTTGCTATGGAACTGACAAGCTTCACACCATTGTACCAAGTCGCAAGTGTCTTTGAGGGCGGTTGGTCAGAAAAATCCTTGTTAGAAGGTTTTTCCTACCAGAGTTCTCCCGCCGGCGTGGGATCTGCAGATTCCTTCGTGGATGTCATGTAGCAAGTCAATTCCATCTTCGGGAGAGACACATTTTAGAAGAACTCCGTTTGGGGCTTTTCTGTACAAATCATTGTGGACCATACAGTAAATCTTAGCTTGACGAGAGATCTTTTCTGCCTCTATGTCATCTTCCAGTAGTTTGTCAGCATCCAAGAAGTCTACAGCGGTCTGCGCCAGTCGTTGATTGTTACGATGTCGGCCACGACGTTGATGACCTCTGTTGTCAGGGTTGGCTGTGGTGCCTTCATTGTGGGATTCCTTTACGGAAAGTTTTGTCAGGACGTCTAGGAGTGTGCCCGGTTCAAGGGGTTCTTTCTAGATGCGCGCCATGCTAGGTTGTCAGGTTCGGAGCTTTCCTTGCGATAAACATGCCGGACCTCGATACCATCGATTTTTCGCTCTAGCTTCGTGAGTTCTGCGAGGTACTTCTAACTCGGGATTAGAGCATTTGTAATCCTTGTGCACTTGGTTGGCGACCAATTCCAAGTCCGCTTTCACAATTTGTTGCTTTACTCCAAGAGAGCAGCGGCTCGTAACCTGGAGAGTAGTCCCTCGTACTCCACGATGTTGTTTGTTGCCCATAAGTTGAGGTGGATTGCGTGTTTGAACTGGTCACCAGTAGGAGATGTCAAAATGAATCCTACCCCTGCTCCTTTCCTGTCGAGTGCTCCATCGAATGCCATTATCCATGTCTCGTTGGTTGTTTGGCTGATTGTGCTATTTTTTGGGATAGTCCAATTGGCTACGAAGTCTGCGAGAACTTGGAACTTGATGGCTGTTTGTGGAACGAAGTGGACATCAAATTGACTGAGCTCGATAGCCCACTTGGCGATGCGACTGACAACGTCTTTGTATCTCACGACTTCTCCTAATGGAAAAGAAGAGACAACTATGACCTTGTGGGCTTGGAAGTAGTGGCACAATTTTCTTGATGTCATGATGACCGCATAGAGCAATTTCTGTATCTGGGGATATCGTGTCTTGGCGTCGTGAAAGGCCTCGCTGACGTAGTACACGGGGTGTTGTACCTTGTCCCTTTCGACGATGATGACAGTGCTGACGGAGTACGGTGTAGCAGCGATATAGAGGAATAGCTCTTCCGCCGGTTATGGTGCGACGAGTACAGGGGGACTTGGCAGGTACTCCAAACATGCACTTCTTCGGGTTTAACTTCAAACGATGTCGCCGAAGATTGTTGAATGTTTCCCGTAGGTCATTGATCAGCTTGCCGCTTGTCTTCATTTTGAGCTCTACATCATCGATGTAAGCATCTTGGTATAGTAGAAAACACCGAGGGCGTGATGAATGTTGTCTTCTCCTCGTCCTCTTTGGCCATACTGATTTGGTGGTAGCCGGAGTATGCGTCGAGGAAACTCAGCAACTCGCAGTCGGCTGTTGAATCCACCAATTGGTCGGTGCGAGGTAGAGGGAAGTAATCCTTGGGGCATGCCTTGTTGAGATCGGTGAAGTCCACGCACATACTCCACTTGCCGTTGGCTTTGCGGACCATGACTGGGTTGGTGAGCCACTCTGATGAAGCCGGCCTTGAGGAGTTTGTCCAGCTCTTCTCGGATGGCTTGTTTTCGGTCTGGTGCAATTCGACGTAGCTTTTGCTTGACGGGCTTGGCATCGGGCCGCACCGTGAGTTTGTGCTCAATCACCTCCCGAGGACCCCGGGCATGTTGGACGGTTGCCAAGCGAACACGTCTGCATTATCCCGGAGTAAGGTGATGAGCTCGAGTTCCTATTTGTTGTCGAACGCTGCCCCGATCTTGACGGTCTTGTCGGGGTTGGCGCTGGTGAGTGCAATGACTTTTATAGCGCCGTCGGGTTTGGGCGCCATGTTGGGCTTGATCATTTTCTTGGGTGGCTCTGTAGTGGTGGGCAGTGTAGGAGTGTGTTCGACCATGTCAAGACTCTGCTTGTCACACTGTACTGCTAACTTGGCATTCCCGAGAACCGTGATTGTCCGTTTTGGTCCTGGCATCTTGAGCAATTGATACGCGTAGTGAGATGCCTCCATGAACTTCGTGATTGCAGTTCTCCCTAAGATTGCGTTGTATGCGGTGTCGAACTCTGCCATACCAAAGGTGACCTGCTCTGTTCGGAAGTTGTCGGCCTGGCCAACGGTAACAGCTAGAGTAATCTTGCCCAATGGTTTGGACAAGGATTCAGGGGTGATTCCGTGGAAGGGCTGATCAGTGGGTGTCAACTCGCTTCGGGGAATACCCATTGCATCCAACGTTCCTGCGAAGAGTAGGTTGATGGAGTTGCCGCCATAGACGAGAACTCATGCGACCTTGATGTTCCGGATTGTGGGCTCGACCACTATCGGATATCACCCCGGGATTGTTGTAGTCGTCGGGTGGTCTGCTTCAGAAAACTCGATCTTCTGGTGAGACCACTTCATCTCGGCAGCAACTCCCTGTGATGTGGAACAGACTTAGCATTCTACCTTTTCGTACTCCCTCTTCGAAGATTATGCTGTAGAGCCACCGAATATATGTGTGACATGAAGGTCGAACTCTGGGAATACGGGTTCATTGTCGGTTGAGAGATCATCTGCGCTCTTCTCAACCACACGAAATCACTTTCCTTTTTCCGCTACCATCTGTCTTCCTAACGCCTTAGTGAATATTTGACATTCCTCTAAGGTGTGAGTATTAACCTTGTGTATCCGGCACCATGGTCGTCAAGGTTCGGTTCCTTGAGGGGTTGGGCGCTTAGTGGGTGGATATGCGTGGTCTGGGGTGAGGACCTCTGTCGATGCTTTGCGCTCCCCATTCTTCTTGTTCTTCCTCTTGCTAGACTCTGGTGCATCTTTCTTGTCTGATCTCTTCTCGCCGCCTACCTTATCTTTTCCTTCTTTCCTCCTGAGGGCGTCATCTGCGTCAGCGCATCTGTCGATGATCTCGAAAAGCTTCTGCCCGGAGGTGATTCGCTTTGTCGCCAACTCCTTAGTAGTATAGCGATCTCGGACACCCGACTTGAATGCACGTATAATTGAGGCATCTGTGATTTTAGGGATTGTATTTCAGCATTCGTTGAATCGCCGTATATAGTCCCTCAAAGATTCACCTGGATCCTAAGTTAAGGCGTGGAGGTCATCCTTGACTGCGTGGCGCTTGTATGTTCCTGAAAATTGGTGACAAATTGTTGGCATAGGTCCTCCCAGGAGGAAATTGAGCGTTGCGGGAAATGGTAGAGTCATGATCAGGCGGATCCCTTCAGCGCAGCAGGCAAGTAGTTTGCGAGTGCGTTGTCGTCGGCCCCGGAGGTGTCGAGGATCGTGGAGTAGACATGTAGAAATTCTTTGGGGTCTATGCTTCCATCATACTTCTCTACAGCTATAGGGCAAAATTTCTCGGGCCATTGTACTTTCATAGTCCTAGGGTGAACACCCTGCATCCGCCTCCAGGCACGATTGGTGGTCGATAACCACGTGGTCGTCGAGAACCGCTTGCTGAAGATGATGAAGACGACGATAGGTCATTGTGGTCTGGAGCACGGCCACTGGGCTTGAGCCCCTGGTTGTGATTTCTCCGAGGACCTGGAGATCACCAATGACGGCGTCGCCTATTGTCGTTGTGTTGTGGGTGGCCTCGACCGTTGTTGCCCTGACTGGGTCGCCCTCGGCTATTTCCGTCATGGCGGCTCTAGCGATCCTGTCAGTCTCGGTCTTGGCGGCGTTCTCGATTACCATCATTGTTATGTTGTCGTTGGGGATGAACGTTGTTGTTGAGGGAAAGCGTTCTCCAACTCATGTTGATCTCGCCTATGCCCGTTAAGATGATCACGAAGACCACGATCATTTTGGGGCGGTGGGGTCCGTTGAGCAGGCCTTCTTGGTGAAGCGTTCCGAGGATTGTGGCCTGGATCTTGGCTTAGGTGTTCGCTAAGGACATCATCAACGTCAGCATCGATGTTCTTAGTGTTGTGTTGGTCTCCACCTCGAGCTGGTAGATGAGAAGGTCCTGCAGCCGTGGGCCCGCCGCCGCGTGGAACACACTATTTAAGTTCGCCATTGTGAAGCGTAGTCTTCCAACCCATTGGTCACCTTCTGGAAATGTAACTGGGTCAAAAGGGCTTTCTCTCAATATTGATTCGAGCGCGGTGAGATGTTGAATAGGGGTGTGGACAGGTTCCGTGCCCGCCAGAGAAGGCGGGTCTTGTGGAATTCTATCCCCTTCGAGAACGTATACGCCGCGCGAAGTGCTGGATTTCCAAGATGCTTGGTCTTCTTGGCTGTGTAGAACAGAAGGTTCGTAGGGGACGAGTTCGACAACTCCTACGAAGCGGTCTGATGACTCCTCCGTGTTCTTGTCCTCTGCAACATTCTGAGTTTGAACTCGTTGTTGTTGGATCTGGGAACGTGGGTATGAGATCATGTCTTTGGTAGCATTGAGAAATACCTTGCAACTTGAGAGAGTATGTTTCTTTGACCGATGAATCGGGCACCCGAGGAGCTTGGTTGGTGAGTCACGTTGAATATCTCGTTCTTTGCAAGCATCGAGTTCAGCCTTAACTTGGTGCAACACTTTACAGTCCCTCAGGTCGTGGTCGGTCGTCTTGTGAATAGGGCACCAAGTATGGTGTACGCATGAAGCTTTCCTAGTCGGCGCTTGATCCTTGGTCTTAGACCGGGCTTGGCCGCTTGAAGTCTTTTCCCTATGGTCGAAGTAGTCGGCCTCCCTTTTCCTGACTGGACGGGGGGTGGGGGGTGGGGGGTTTAGTCGAAGGAGGGTCCTTCCTAGTTGTCGCACTGCGTGGTTCTCATTCCCGATAGGCACTGGGACAGACAAGATCGGCGTTGCAGTGTAGACCGGGAAGACAATAGATCCGACTCGAGTCCACACCAACATTGTTCCGGGTTGGATCTCCTGGGCTAGAGTTGGTGTAGACGTTGTTGTCGGGATGGTTTGAAGTCATCTCGGTAAAACCTTGAGCGCCAAGGTCCCTACTTGGCGTGCCACTATCGACGAGCTATACTCGTAGACCAGATAAGAAGAGTATTGGGGTACGCTGGTACAAGGATCTAACGAGAATGACATCAAACACAAAGACAGAAAGATTATACTGGTTCAAGCGGTATGCCCTACGTCCAGTTGATATGGAATTATCAATAGTAAGCGTAGCGATTACACAGAAGGATAACTGAAACAGAGCTCCGATGAACTCCCGTCGAGATCGGCCCGGTGAGATAGATCGGCGAGATGGTCTTTGAGTCCTCCAAAGCGCTTCTTCTTATCGTAGATGTTTGTGTAGTTATGATTCGATCCCTCTACCCCCCGGGGGTCTATATTTATACCGTAGATTACCTTAGTCTCCAAGTAGAATTCGGAGACACAAAACCCCGTATGATGTAATTAATGTCCTACCCTTCTTCGAGTAGGACTCCATTGATCAAGACTTCCGTACATGATTTCCTTAATCTGACAAGCTCTTTTCGTGTGCGTATAGATATACCGTTTCCGTATATTTGTATAACTAAAAGGATAGAAGGTATGCCTTATCTGTAACCCTGACATTGGTGTACTTCTTTCTGGCCGATCCCATCCTTTTTGCGTATTTTGACGAGAAGATTCCCCTTGATAATAGCTGGATCATTGATTACTACACTCTGGTCAATTTTCGACCGACCGCAATCTCATACCTTGGTTCCGGCAAAATTGAAAAAATTCACAATTCGAAGGTGGATTATACATGTCTCCCTCTTCTTCATCTTACTCTTCAATATCTCCTGATTATATCAGCTGTAGTATCCTTAGAACTCCTTCGGTCTTGATAATTTCTTCTATCAGTCTCACTTTTCGATCAACCAATATAAACCACATTTGCTGAAAAAGGATGTCCATTAATCTTCATCGGCTTCTTTTCATCATCAAATTTTGTCCTACCATGGTCAACAGCTTGCATTTGAATTTGCTGCCTAAATACCTTGCATTCATTTGTGTGGTGAGAACCTGTATTGTGTCATTTGCAATATTAATTTTCTTTTCTTCAACTCTTCAGCTGATGGAATAACATGATTCTCGGGTAATATAATCTGCTTCTCTTGTAATAATAGATCAAAATCCTATCGGCTTTTGTTGATACCAAAATCATACCTCTCTTCTTTTCTAGTATCCTTAACCCATTGACAAACAACTGTCTTTTTATTTTTTGCCCACTCCGCTAAGCCAATTTCTGGATCTTCATCTTGATCCGAATCTAAGGCATAATCGTACACATTATTCACCTTTTTTGAAAAGCTTTCCTTTTTAGCCTCCTGAAATCGTTGTTCAAGCGTTGATACCTTTTGTACTAACTGAGCTAAACTCTCAAAATCTTATGAGGAAAACTTATCTTTAGTCGGCCCCAACAATCCCTAGAACGCTAAATGAGCTAATTGTGAATCTGTCAAACTCAAACTATAGCATCGGGTCCTTATATCTCTAAACCTCTAAATATAGTCTAGAACCGATTTGTTTATCCTTTGCTTGATTGATGTCAAATCTCAACGCTTCATATCTTGAACTCCAACAAAGAAATACTTATGAAGTTGTTTCTATAAATCGACCCAACCCCTATTAGAATTAGGAGGTAAAAGAAGAAAGCTAGGTGACCGCCGATCCAGATAACGACAGTGGAAAAAACCTAACCCTCAAAGCTTCCTCAGCCGATACTTCACCACACTGTGCTAGAAAGCGGTTGATATGTTCACAGTAGAAATATTGTCTTGCTCTGAAAATTTTGAGAAATCTGGAATCCTGTATCGGTTGGTTAATGGTACTCTGTCAAAACTTTCTAGATACAGGTGCCGATACATAATCTCATTTAATCTCATTGTCTTTTGGTTTTAGACCAAATTGTTCTCTTATAACCTCAGTAATCATATCGACCCACTCTTGATTCCTGTTATTCTCAAACTGTTGTGGTGGAGGCCTCTGAACATATTGACTCCCATAAGGTTTATATTGATTTGCCTCTCCATGCCGATACTGATGAGGTGACATTGGTCGTTGTGGTTGAGGTTGAAAATATTGACCGAAATACTGTTGATGCGGATTTTGCTGAGGTTGATGACTTTGAAGGGCTTCGTGATGATACTGTTGTCCAATTGAATGTCCTCCAATCGTCTGTTGACTTGGTTGCCCCTCTGTTGGTTGCCCCCCATAGTATGCAGTCTGATGAATCTCTTGATTTGGATCAACTGACGATGAACTAGGGCCTGTCTCATACTTTTGATCATGATTCTCACTCTTAACCTGCTAATATTTCAAAGGTATATTATTAGGAAAATAAATTGGCCCTTTAGACTGTGCATGAGACACAGATACATCAACCACACTTTCTTGATCAAATTAGTCAATGTATTTACTAAAACTCCATATTGATTAACCAAAGCGTAATGAACAGTTGCATCAATCCAGTCTTGCAATGTCATAAGTGGTGGCTCTTTGGTTTCTTGTTCAGTCTTCACATCTTGAGTTTTACTTCTAATTCAAACATCAGCACCAGGAATTTAGATTTCAACATTGTTCCTTGCTGAGTCATACTAAATGATTCTAAGCGTAAGTTCTGAAAATCCTGAGTATTATATAATGCAACGGAATTATCCCCTCGGATCCGCAAAAAACTAGGGTTACCCCTGTGACCGTTACGCACCTAATTCCATAAATACCAACCGTTTTTCTGAAATTTCACGGCGTTAACTCCGCTTTCACCGCTCAAGCTACCAAACTCCTCCGTGACCTCTGGCGATTGTTCTCGACTCCCCCGGCGATCTCACCGGCGACCACCTTCCCCAGCGGCGACACCGTTCCTCTGCTCCAATGGCGACCTCCGCGAGCATTCCCCAGGTACTGCACTCTTCTCATTCCCTACTCATATCGGCCACCACCCTCTCTATCCAATCTTTGAACTCAGATCATCTTTATCTTAATTTTCCTTCCCCCTTTTTTCCCTTTCGCAGCACTTGAGAGATTTGATTGCAATCCCCATTGAAAGAGAACCAAGCCATTATTTCCTCGGGCCGATGAGCGATGAAGACCCCACTGTATTCATCAACTCTGAGACCAATCGCATCCCTTTCAAGGAATCCAAACCCAGCTCCACACACTGGCCCAATATCTTCAGATCTTGGCCGTCGACTGTAGATGGATGGACAGCCTGGTATAAAAGGATGTCGGCCAGCAAGCAATCTTATTGGGATGAGATAGGTATTTCTCAATGCCTCTCACTCTCTCTCTAGCCGATATATAGAAGGATGAACCTATGCTATCTGCCGCTCCCTATTTCTGGTCCGATACTTTGAATACCTTCTTGTTTAGCCATGGTCCGATGACTCCTACACTGTTAGATATCCAAATGCTGACAGGTTTAGATATTTCCTCATCGGCCAACCCCTTTAGCTTTAAAGTGAAATGTGATCACAAATTCCAGACTAAGAATATTGGAGGATGGTCTGACTTCATAACTGAGAATATGGGCACGGGATCTATCTCTCCCAGGGAACATACAGCCTTCCTAATGATGTGGTTAGATAAGTTCCTGTTTTGTGGCTCAACTTGTGGACCAATAGCAAATTGGCAACACCTAGCAGAGGCCTTAGTATCCAAAAAACCTATCTCATTAGGTAAATATCTCTTGGGAGCAATATACCAGACTCTAAGTCAGACATCGGCCAAACTCCTTATGGATACTTCTACCAACTATGGAGACCCCTGGTGGTTTGTGCAAATATGGCTTAACATGTATACCATCAAGGTAGCTGATAGAACTCCTCTAGACGATCTATCTTTTCCATCCTTAGCCGATGATGAATCAACACGCCGATGTTTATCTTTTGGAGAGGCAGCATCGTCTTATCCCGGGGGTACATCAGCTGAACAATTATGTGAGTGGTTCAGAAGATTCTACGATGGATTCCCACATGAGTCTCGAATTTGGTTCCCTTATGAAGACTACAACAATTATGAACTGCCAACCAACCTCAGACTCGATGATCTGAACAATGAAGATTTCCCAGGCATCAGAGATATCTTTATATCGGCCATCACTCCGTGCATACTACCAAGGGTGTATCTCAAGGCCGATACATACAGTCTTCATATGAGTTCTACCACCCTATGATTGCTGCCAGGCAACTCGGCATGGGACAACTGCCTATTGGTCTATACTTTTCAGACAAAATCCAAATAAGGGGCATTGTTCCATCAGCTCTAGTAATGGACAGACTTCTGAATCTTGAAAGCCCCCCTTTAGGGTCCATCGGCCAGATATCCTTGATCAAACAAAGAAGCCAACTATTTGACAAGTGGTGGGGTGAATGGAAAACACACCTGTTTCTGTCCATGCCAGCTGATTTCTACTTGACCACCATGGATCCATCTATCAGTCCCCAGGTAAATTCTTATACCTCTTATTACATCTCCTATTATTCTTTTCATCTACTACAAATCTTAATATTTTCATGTATATTATTTCAGAGTCTCAACTCCCCTCCTCCAACCCAAAGTAATAGTGGCAAAGAAATCAATTATGCACCTGCCAAGACATCATCTGGCAAGAATTTGGCTTCTTCTTCCATCGGCTTCAATGCCCCAACCATCAAAGATCTACTTCAAGGTCAAATCAGGTAGCTGATTACCACAGCTGGCAAAAGAAAAAGGACCAAGAAACCTGCCGTCAAGCCAACTGCACCAAATAAGAAGATGCCTGCCAAAAAGCAAAAACCCTCAACCGATGATGCTCCACTTGACCCATCTGTGGAAGAATTCCTTGATGAAGCAGTCATTGAGGAAGAAATAGATGAAGCTGCTGCTGAACTTAGTGAATCAGGTCACATCTCCAGTCCAAATTCTCGAGCCGATTCACCACAAGTCAACCCAGCAAGTCCAGTTAAAACTCCAACTCCCAAACATCGTCCTCGAAAAACTCAGGTATATACATTCTCTTCACTTTTGCATTCATCAACTTCACCCATTACCTGTAATACTTACAAAATTTTCAGCCTACCCGAGCAATATCACCTCTCCAACAAGCCTCAAGCGAGCATACGGCATCTGCTGCAGGAAGCCACCATCTAGAGGATACAGCAGCTATAATTCCATCTTCTCCCATCCCTGTAAGATCATCATCAACCATAACTTATATCGGCTAATTTTATAAATCTCACTCATATTCCCTTTCTGCAGGCTCTAGCCGATATGTTCTCTTTCGACATAAGGCAATTCATGGATGAAGAAGAAGAAGAAACAACAAGCAAGGCAAAATCTCCGGTGGCTGATGAACTAAAAAAAAGGTTAGCTGATATTGCAGATCGGCTGAATGCATCACTAGATAGCTTAGTTGCAGATTGTGGCTCAATCAGGTCTAGATTCCAAGAAATTCAAGACCAACTCCCAGAAGATCTGATTGACTCTATCTCCCTAGCCATCTTCTTCGAACAATATAAATTCAAGCTTGAGAGAGCAAAGCAAAGGATGTCTGATCAGCTAGAATACAAAGCCCTTGAAGCAACTGTCCAAGTCAGCCGACAACAAGTGAATGAGGAAAAATTAAAATTAGATGAATTAACGGCTGGCCCAGAATCAACTCGGCAAGAATTGGATGGACTTAGGCAAGAAGAATCTGATCTCTTAGTCCAACTCCGTCAATGCCGAATAAAGATATCTGAAGCAGAAAAAAGAATAGCCGATCTGCCTCAAGCCATTGAAGAACAAAAATCCAAGTTGAAGTCTTCAATTAAACATCTAGCTTCTCTCAACAAATCCTTCAAGCCCCTACCAGGAACCGATGCCGCAGACGCCAAAGTAATTGATGAAGTCGAACAAATTCGCCTGCGTGCGATTCTGGCAATCCAAAACTTCTTGGGTTGATGTAATGTTTCAACAATTATCTCAAACAATATTTTGCTGTAATATATGTAGCGGCCATCGAGCCGATTTCGCACTTAGCCAAATTATACAACTTGCTATCGGCCATCGAGCCGACGTGTGAAAATCACTTGTATAACTTGTGTTCAAAAAATTTGCTCAAAAAAATTTCCAACTTTCATCCTCCATGCCCCCCAAGTTTGTAGTAGGGAACATAATGCTGCAAACTTATATATCTAAGGGCGATAAAAATATCGGCCATCTAAAGGTGATGTAAACACATCGGCTATCAACCATACATCGGCAAACTATAGCCGATTATGAACCAATCCAAACACTTGGAAAATATTTCTTGAAGTAGTTTCCATTAAGTGCTCTTCCAAATACCTCTTCATCAAGCCCTTTTAGCATATAGGCCCCTTTAGAAACACATTTGTGGATTTGAAACGGCCCCTCCCAATTCGGTGACCACTTGCCGAATTTATTATCTCTAGCCCCTATCGGCAACACCAATTTCCAAACCAGTTCTCCTTCCTCAAAAGATTTGGCCACAACCTTTTTGTTATAATGCCTGGCAACTCTTTCCTTGTTTTTCTTAACTTTCTCAAGAGCTCGCAATCTAGCTTGAACCAAATCTTCTGACTCATCAACCATCAAGTTATGATAATCATCGGTTGTTAACTCATCTTGTAAAGAAATCCTTCTAGAGCCGATATTGGTTTCCCATGGTAACACAGCTTCATGCCCATAAACCAGTTGATAAGGAGGTACCTGAATTGCGCCATGACAAGCCATCCGATAAGACCACAATGCTTCGGCCAAAATAGTATGCCACTTCTTGGGATATTCGGCTATCTTTCTCTTAACCAGCTTAATCAAGCTCTTATTAGATGCTTCGACTTGTCCATTTGCTTGTGCATAATATGGTGAAGAATTCAACAACTTAATTCCCATGCTATCGGTAAACTGAACAAACTCATCAGACACAAATATAGAACCTTGATCAGTTGTAATCGTCTGTGGCAAACCAAATCTGTATATGATGTGTTCTTTGACAAAATCAATTGCATCTTTGCTGTCAACCTTCTTTAAAGGAATTGCCTCAACCCACTTAGTAAAATAATCAGTTGCAACCAATATGAATTTATGCCCTTACTTGATGGTGGATTGATCTGGCCCATCATATCAATACCCCAACCTCTGAACGGCCATGGCTTGATAATAGGATTCATAACCGATGCTGGTGCTCTCTGAACTGCTCCAAATTTCTCACAATCTTGACAACCTTTATAATATCTGAAACAATCCTCCAACATTGTCGGCCAAAAATACCCAACTCTTCGAATTAACCACTTCATCTTATGAGCCGATTGATGTGTCCCACAAATCCCCTCATGAACTTCACACATTTTTGCCTCTTCCATACTTAGACATTTCAAAAGAACCCCATCAATCGTCCGATAGTATAATACATCATCCAAAAGAACATACTTAAGAGCTTTGTATCACAATTTCCTTGAAACCGATCTAGAAGGATCTTTCAAATACTCAAAAACATCAAACCTCCAGTCATCGGCTGGAATGCAGGCCACTTCTACTTCAATCCCTTGTAACATCGGCTTGTAGCCTGATGCACCTTGAGCTAAATAATTGGCCTCAGCATCTTGTTCTCTAGGGATATGCTTTAAAGTAACTATCTTGAAAGTCCTCATCAACTCCTGACATTTTTCATTGTAGACCATCAATGTGTCATTTTTGCATTCATATTCCCCGGATAACTGACTTATGACCAGCAATGAATCACCCATAATTTCAATAGCATCGGCTTCGACTTCTCTTAATAACTGCAATCCTTTGAGAACAACTTCATATTCTGCTTGATTATTTGTAGAGTATGGTTTGATAGTAAAAGCAAACTGAAAACTTTCCCCCCTAGGTGATATAATCACCAAGCCGATGTCACAACCATGAGTGCACACAGATCCATCAAACAATAAAGTCCATGGCATAATATCAATGTTGTCCACACTAGTATCCCTGTGTTCAACTATAAAATCAGTTATCGCTTGCCCTTTAAGTGCCTTAGCCGATTCATATCTGAGATTGAATTCTGACAAAACAAAAATCCACTTACCAATTCGTCCTTTCAGAACTGGAGTCGATAGCATATATCGCACCACATCGGCTTTGCATACTATAATACATTCATTGGAGAGTAGATAATGTCTTAACTTTGTGCAAGAAAAATACAAACATAGTCATAATTTCTCCACAGGTGAATATCTGGTTTTTGCATCCAAAAGACGTCTACTGAGATAGAATATAACTCTCTCCTTCCCTTCAACCTCTTGGATCAAAACTGAGCCGATAGAGTTCTGATCGGCTGACAAATACAACTTGAATGGAATCCCTTTCTGTGGTGGTATAAGAACTGGAGGAGTACTCAAATATTCCTTGATATTATCCAATGCTTGCTGCTGCTTCTCTCCCCAGACAAATTCTTGATTGGCTTTCAACCTTAGTAAAGGAGTAAATGGTTCTATTCGGCCAGATAGATTTGATATAAAACACCGAACAAAATTTATTTTGCCGATCAATGATTGCAACTTGGTCTTATCCTCTGGAGGTTTTATATCTTTCATTGCCTCAATACTCCTCTGAGGAATTTCGATCCCTCGCTCATGTACCAAAAACCCAAGAAATTGACCGGCCGATACGCCAAAAGCACACTTAGTAGGATTCATCTTCAACCCGTACTTCCTTGCTCTTTCTAAGACCTGCTTCAAATCGGCTATATGTTCATCAACTTTCTTAGATTTAACCACCACGTCATCAATATATATCTCCACCAATGTGCCGATAAGATCATGAAATATATAATCCATAGCCCTTTGATATGTAGCACCAGCACTTCTTAAGCCGAAAGTCATAACCACCCACTCATATAAGCCGATAGCACCAGGACATCTAAAGACAGTTTTGTGAATATCTTCCTCAGCCATAAAAATTTGATTATAACCAGCATTGCCATCCATGAAACTGATGATTTTGTGTCCGGATGCTGCATCGACGAGTTGATCGGCTACTGGCATTGGGTATTCATCTTTTGGTGTAGCCTTGTTTAAATCTCTGAAATCAATGCAAACCCTGAGCTGGCCATTTTTGTTGATAACTGGTACTATGTTAGAAATCCACTCGGCATATCGGCATGGTCTGATAAAATTAGCATCATAAAGTCTTGTAATTTCAGCCTTAATAGCATCATACATTGCAGCTTTACAACGTCTTGGGGGTTGTTTGTACGGCCGATAACCTGGTTTGATTGGGAGCCGATGTTCAACTATCGATCGGCTAAGTCCTGGCATCTCATAATATTCCCTGGCAACACAATCTCTATACTCTTTCAAGAGTGCAATTAATTTACATTTAAATTCTTTTGATAAACCCTTGCTAATATATGTCGGCCTAGGCCTATCACCTGGTCCGATGTCGATTTCTTCTAATTCATCGGCCGACATAAAACCTTGTCCTAGCTTGCCATCGAGATCATCAACAGTGTCCTTTGTGTAGAAGTTGGAACCCTCCACAGCGCCCTCAAAACAAGAATTGGGGCTCTCCATCTCCTGTTGGCTGTATAGCATAATCAGAAACCTTTAAGTAATCCCCTTGCCAAACTTTTCCAGATAAACAATCAATTCCTTCCATCTCCCAAACAGATAAATCGGCGCTAGCTACATTGACTGACCTGTCGGCTGGCACGATTTCAATTTGGTCTCCTTACCATTGAATCAGACTTTGGTGCATTGTTGACGAGATACAACAATTGGCATGGATCCAATCTCTTCCCAGCAACAGACTGTAGGAACCCTTCCCATCAATAACAAAGAACGTGGTAGGAATTGTTTTATTGCCGATGGTTAGCTCCACATTCAAAACTCCTTTGGTCTCAGATGGATTCCCGCCAAAATCTTTTAGAACCATGTTAGTCTTGATCAGGTCCTCTGAATTCTTTCCAAGTTTCCTGAATGTTGTGTATGGCATTAGATTAACAGCTGCTCCTCCATCGACTAGCATCTTTGACATCGGCTTGCCATTGACAAATCCTTTAACATACAGCGGCTTGAGGTGCCGATGATCAGTTCCCTCGGGCTTCTCAAAAACGGCTTGTTGTGGGGATAGCATTAATTTAGCCGATGGCAGATTTTCTTCTTGCTCAACAACTTGCTCAACTGCATATTCAGCTGATAACATGAAAACCATGTTTATGCCGGATGACATTACCTCTTTGCCCTTATGTTGTTGATTCTTGTTATGATCGCTTTGACTTCATTAGCTGGCACCACTTTTCTCTTCACGCGCCAGACTTTCTTCGTTCTCTGTCTCAGCCGATGCTCAATTTCCCCTTCGACCTCCTGGAATTGTTCTCTGTTTCTCATCCTTTGAACTCTTCTCTTTTGATTTTTGGTGAAGATGCTAGAAGGGCACCATTGAGGATGCATTTGGTTGGATTCTCCGGGTGAGTCATCTTCATCATTATTTTGTTGCATCGGCCCAAGTCTTTCATGAACTAGCAACTTTGTCTGAATCGGCCGATGTATATTTGTACCCTGTCGGCTTGGTCTTTGGATGAATTGTGTATCGGGATCACTGCATCCAGGGCAATCTTCAATAGATGGCAATCTCATACCCTCATTCTAGCAAAATCTAAAAAATTCACAACTCCAATGAGGATCAAAATATCTTTTACTCTCATGAGAATACATCTCCTCTTCCCCTTGGCACCTTTTTTGGTATTTGTTGATCATACCAGCCGATCTGATGCTCCTGTTATAACTTTTACCTCCATCGGCTGTATTCCGATTGTATCCAGAGTGCACCATGTTAATCGGGAACGGGTGTCCATCTATCTTCATCGGCCTCTTGGATTCGTCGATCTTGATCTTGCCTTGTTCAATAGCCGACTGGATTTGCTGCCTGAAAATCTTGCGATCATTAGTATTATGAGACCCTGTATTGTGTCACTTACAGTATTTCCTTTTCTTCAACTCTTCAGCCGATGGGATGACATGTCCTGCCGGCAGTTGAATCTGTCTTTCTTGGAGAAGAAGATCAAAAATCTTGTCGGCTTTGGTAATGTCAAAGTCAAATCTTTCCTCTTTCCCTGCATTCTTGATCCACTGACAGACCACCGTCTTCTTGTTCCTAGCCCACTCGGCTGCATTGATCTCTGGGTCATCATCTTCGGAGTCAGAGTCATAATTGTAAACATTATTGACATTGTTTGCCTTTTTGATGAATTTTCTTACTTCTTGGAATCTTGTTTCATGAGCCGATACCTTCTGAGCTAGGTGAGCCAAACTCTCAAAGTCTTGGGCCGAAAATCTTTCTCTTATCGGTGCCAACAAACCTTGGAAGGCCAAATCGGCTAGCTGAGAATCTGTCAAGGCTAGACTGTAGCATCTGTTCCTCACATCCCTGAAACGTTGAATACAATCTGGAACTGACTCGTCTGATTTTTGCCTGATTGCTGTGAGGTCCGATAGCTTCATCTCTTGAACCCCACTGAAAAAGTATTTATGAAATTGTTTCTCTAGATCAGCCCAACTTCTGATAGAATTGTAAGGTAGAGATGAAAACCAAGTGAACGCCGATCCAGATAATGAGAGTGGAAACAATCTAACTCTAAGGGCCTCTGTAGCCGATGCTTCACCACACTGAGCTAAAAACCGGCTAACATGCTCATAAGTAGATACGTTGTCTTGTCCTGAAAATTTAGAGAAGTCTAGCACCTTGTATCGGTTTGGCAGTGGAACCCGATCAAAATATTCTGGATATGGGTGCCGATACATATTGCCATTGTCTTTTGGCTTGAGCCCAAACTGTTCCCTCATGATGTCAGCGATCATATCGGCCCAGGGTTGATGTGGAGTTGCTCCACCATACTATTGCTGAAGTGGATCCATCTGGCCGTATTGGATCGGCTGAGGTCGCGGTGAGTGAGGTTGATATAGATGATTGAAGCTAGCCGATATGCCTTGTGGTGGCACATAAGGGAGTTGTTCTGTGCTGTACTGCTGACCTATCGGCTGAGTAATTCCAATCGGCTGTTGTGGAACCAAAGGAATTTGGTAAGACGCGTCGACAGTTGACAATTTTGGATGGAGAATGCTCATTAATTGCTCTGGTGTTAACTGAGTTGATGCTTGCCCCCCAGTGATCGGTTGTGATCTGGTTAAAATAGCTGGAATGTTTGAGCTTGAGTAAGGAGCCGATGGAGCCTGGGTTTGAAGCGATTGTTGACTCCCTTGATTCCCGCCGATGTCTGTCTTCATGGTTCTGTATCCTGGGAACGTGCCGTCTGGTAAATATATAGGTCCTTTAGCTTTTTCCTCGGCTATCATCCCATCAACCACTGACTTGATCATCTTTGTCAAGGTGTTCACGAGCACTCCGGACTGGTTGACTAAAAGCATGGTGTACAGCCGAATCAATGCGATCTTGCAATGTGTGGAGTTCTTCATCACTTGATTCAACTTTGGTCTGTTTGTCCTTTTCTTCACCTGACTCAGAAGTGCTTGGATCTTGTTTCACGATCGTCGGAAGCTTGAGCTTAGTTCTTTGAATAACTGTGCCCTACCGTGTGACTGTGAATGAGTGCAGATATTGGTTCTGGAGTTGATTCAGCATCTGTTGCATCTCTTCTCTCTGCTCATCACTCAGCTGTTCGAACGTAACCAGGAACATGTTGTCCTCCGAAACTTCAGTATTATTTGGTGACATGATGACACAATAGTCTCCCACTGGGCGTGCCAAAAGTGTGTTGATGCAAAAAACACACACTGGCCTGAGAGATCTGCTTAACTCTAGTGTAGGTCCAAAATTAGGGTTTTAGGTTCGAGGGCGTGCCAGTTGATTTGATCCTGCAAGCAACAAGAAAAAATATGCAAAGAATGTTAGTAAACGATAGACAGTCGGCCATAGGGCCGATTTCATATCGTTTGTGACCTAGCCGATGCAATAAAGCATGAATCGGCTGTAAGGATATAAGTAAATATAGAAATAACCCTAAAATTAGTATATCGGCTGTATATATCAATGTTATGCAATCAAGAGATCATTATTACTTTAGAAACAAACAATTGGTATAGATCGGACTGAACCGAGACAGTATAAATTGCTTAATTCTATTGTAATATGAAATAATGATCACATAAAACCGATGTCATAGCCGATATCTAGATCTAATTGCAAATCGGTCGTAAATCCGATACAATCCTATAAAAAACGTTAAAGACTGAATATAGAATATAAAACAAAGCATGAAACTAAGTCAAATATTCCAAATAGATAAGATCGGCTGAAACTCCGATACTATCCCTATTGACAATCGTAAAGCAAGCTATAAATCATGATTCTAAAACAACCTAATAGGTTGGACTTAACCAATGCAGCACCAAGCATAAAAGAAACACAATATGTAACAAGCCAATAAACATCAAATCAGGATGGTGGATACATCATATAACATGAATCAACAAAGTAAGCTAGCCGATATCGACGAAACCCTAAAACAGATCTAGCCGATATAAGAAGATAGCATTGTTGATCTAAGCTATATGACATATATGATAACTTCGGAAACTTGCAAGATAGAATTAGAGTGTCATGAAGATGTAAGCACTAATCCCAATGATGCAAATTGCCATGACAAGATATACCTTTTCGCCGAAGATCAAATTGATGCAGCATGACTCGAAAGCACAAGCTTGTCAAAAGTAAAAACAAAGGTGGCGATGCGCCGAGATTGATTGAACGTCTGTTGTTCTTATTTACAAGACCTCGGGATTATATTTATACCCGAAAATACAAACATTGTCCATCACGGGCACGACTCATATTAACCTAATACAAATCCAACTAACGGACAAGTCCCTTAGGCGGACTCTTACCACGAATATCTGTAAGGAAATTACAAAATATCATAATTAATAGATACAATTGCCAATTTCGGACTCTATCCTTGCACGGCAATCCCATCGTAAGCCTTCTATTGAATCCGATACCGATTTCACATACGATATCGGCCTCATTGGCTATCCTAGTCAGAATCGGTATCCAGCCGATACGAGCCCCAGCCGATGGGCACTCTGTTTCCGATATCTCCGCATATCCTCAAATCTGCTTCGGATTGGATCGTGTCTCCGATTCATGTAGATTAAATTACTTGCCAAATTTCATTGTCAACAGATGGGTATGAGACAAAGGGTTTAGACTGGTTCAGGCCTTCACGAAGAAGTAATACCCTACTCCTATTTCAGGGGTTTTGCCTCCGAGTTGTTTATTGATCTTACGAAAAGCTTATCTCCCCAAGGGGTCCCCTATCCTCCTTATATACCCGGAGGATGAGGATTTACAAGATAAGATCCAGTCCGACACGGTCTAGATCTTCCCTAATTGGCTTACAATCTTACCATATTAGGTATCCGGGCTATGCCTTAACAAAAAAAAGCAATACTATACCCGAATCCTAGTACTACTCATATTCTGTTTACATAACACACCCCTATATTCAATCGAATATTCTATATCTGTGGGTATATGGGTATCATAATATCCACAGTAACCCCTGAGACCTTTATAGTCAACAAGATAATCTTCTCTTAAATAAAAAGCCATCAGCTCCAAGTACTTCAATTATCCCTGCCATGATCTCCTGGGCGCCAAATCCGGATCACAAGACTGTGAAGGGCTGAAAAAATTTCAAAAAATATTTCCAGGTGCATCGACTAGAATTAATTAAGAATATACCAGCCGAGTGGTTTATTAGCCACCTAAGCAGCAAGATGATAAACAATCCTAAGATTGTTTTTATCAAAAAATTTGACAATAAAATTGGTTATTAAAAACCATTTATATTATAAACACAAGTGTTTCCAAACAATTAGTGATGTTATGTCCACATTATTAAAATAAATGTGTTTCAGCCCCTAAGGACACATGACTTCACCTTATTTGGAGAAAAAATGAGGCATATGTGGCAGAAATCTTTTACAAGATTCTCCAATCGCCTGAAATTAATCAAAAATAATTAATAAACCGAAGTAAAAATATTTGATCAATTTGATATGCTCACTGACGTGGCAAGATTTGCACTGTATGCTCTCCGAAGAGTTTAAGTTGATACAGTGTAAAATATTCTTGATATATTCTTTTCCGTTCATCACAGAAAAGATTAAGCCCCTAAGGACATATATCAGACTTTCCAAACTCCACTGGCTACGGTTAAGCCGCAATCCACGGCCCATTCTGCGCACGAAAACACTGACCTAACTGTTAAAACACTTGCCGCTTCATCTTCTTCGCCAAAAATCCCCAAACTACGCACAGTGACGACGAACTAGGGTTCCAAATCCACGCGCGCTCGAGCCCCAATCTTCAATCCCGCGCACCAAGCCTCTCTGCGGTTCACCTCCATCTCAACCTTTTCTCCATCTCACCTGCAAAAACCAAAACATTCTGCTTAGATCCAAACCACATCCATGGCTGAGGAGGGAGAAATCCCCTTTGAGCAGTGGGCGAAGTCTGATGTAAAGGAATCGAATCTGCTGGAGATGGTGAAGGACGGGGTGCTGCCCGCAAAGGAAACCATCGGGTGGCGCCCTGCATACGGCGAGGATTTTCCAACCCCCGACACCGGCGAAATCGTGGTATTTTCCTCCTTCTTCTATTCTGGCTTTGCTCTTCCGGCTTCTTCTTTCTTCCGCGGTCTTCTTGCTTTTTACAAAATCCAGTTATATCACTTGAATCCCAACTCTGTTCTCCACATTGCCAATTTCATTCATCTCTGCGAAGCTTTCCTTGGCATCCAACCTCACTTTGCTTTGTTCCGGCGCATTTTCTACCTCAAACCCTAGCCTGACAAAAACAACCCGTGCGTAGTCGGCGGGTCTGGATTTCAGTTGCGGGGAACTCTAACCTAGAAATACTTCTCTCTTCCTTTCAAAACTTCTAACAAAGGATGGCACTCAAACTGGTTCTATATCTCAAATCCTTCTCCAAGCCTTCCCGAATTTGTCGGCCTTCCTCTTATTCCACATGAGAACTGGAAAAATTTTCCGGACAGCGATGAACTCGCCCAGGCCAATGAGTTGCTACTCCGACTGATGGAAATTAAACAACGAGGCCTACAAGGGGAGCAAGTCACTCAGCACTTCATCAAGTGCCGACTGGCCCCAATCAAAGAAAGGAGTAAGCTGGCGTACGAGTACAGGGGGCAGTCGGATCCCAACCGTGAGGGCCCGGATTCCATTGACTACAAAGTCATGTGTAACCGGATGTATAAAGTGTTTTCCTATGGGATTGCTATCGACTACAGTCATAAGCTCCCGGTGACTCCGTATGGTCTGGTGCGGCCCCCTCCCGAGGTAAGAATCCGCCAGCCTTTTTATCCGACTATTGCCAATCTGACCACTATTCTAACTCATATGCATAATCTGTTGATTAGGACAACAAACGCTTCTCTTGAAATCCACCTTCTCCAGCTCATGAAGAAACTGCTTCGAAAAAACTTCACCCGACTGGCGGACCCAAGGTTAACCCAGTCGGGAAGAGTAAAAGAACTGCCGAGGAAAATGTTCCTAAGCAGAAACTGAAGAAGAGAAAAATAGTCTACAGTGATTCCGAAGATGAGCAGACTGAATCACAAACGAGGGCCAAACCGGCTGCGGCAAAATCTCCTGCCAGTCGGCCAGCGCCCAAAATTCGGAGATCCTCCAGGTATGACTCTTGCTATTATTCTTGCCATTTTTTGACCTTTTGGGAAAAATATATGTTGATGTCGAAAGCTATCATACTTCAGAAAACCCCAAGATGTTGATCTGGGTAGCAAAGATGATGTTCCGCCTGCGACAATGCCAAGCGAGCTACGGCCTGATCCCCGGACTTACAGTCAGTCGGGGAAAACAATCAATACCGCCGAAGTCCAGCCCCCGACTGGCAGCCAGTCGGAGCAAGACACTAGTGGCCCTGAATTTGATCATCCAACCGGGGATCAAGCAGGGAATTCCGACATCCCGACTGGAGGTCCAAAAACGTCTGCTGAGCCAATCGGAGAGGACCCAAAAGAAACTGACCAAGAACCAACTCCCGAGAACGTCAAAGGGAAAACATTCGAGGTCCCTCCACCGACTGCCACAGAAACAAGCATGACGAGTGATCCAGTCGGCGGATCAGAAAAAACTCCAAGGAAGAGCTCCAAGATAATATTTGGTACGTCGCGCGATTAAACTTTAAATTAGTTTGCATGCTGCATTCCATTTATCTCAAAATCTGCACACCAGGTCCATTGATTGATGATAACGAAGAAGAGATCCCGAGAGTAAAAGCAGTCGAGGACTCTTTTCCTCCAACTAAACTCCAATGGAGGGATCGGGATGGTGCTCTGCAAGGTATCATCATCAATCGTCAAGGTGAAGACGAGGAGCTCGAGTTGTTAAAGAAGAATCTGACCGAGTCCACTCGTCTGATGAACGTAAGTATTTCTTCTTGTATTCGATAGTCCTGTTCTAGCTATGTTGCTAACTCGATATATTGTCCAGAGAATCCATATGAGGAATGAGGCTAAAACAAGTGCATTGGAAAAGCTTGTACCTCACCTCGAGAATCTTGAACGAGTCCAAGCTGAGCTGGACAAGACCCGAGAGGATGCTCAAATGAAATAAAGGAAATTAAAGGACCAGATTAATCAGCTCATGGACGCCAGCTTCAATTATAGGGGCACAATTGGAGGTACAAATCCTTCTGCCATAAATTTGCTGTTCATCCAATCCGTATATCTGATTGATCTGTTTATTGTTCTGCAGCTCAAGCTACCAAAATAAAATCTTTGGCTGCCCGAGTGAAAAAACTTGAAGAAGTCAATGCTCAGCTGGCAGTTGGCAAGCTCAAAGCTGAAGATACCCTCGAAGGTACAGTATCATCCTTGTTGAGTGAATTGAAGTAATGCCATACCGCTGAAATCCTTTTTCTGTCTTGTATAAATGCAGAACACAAAGTCAGGACCAGAGCCCAATTTGAAGTCTTTGCTGACAAGGTTAAGAAGGCTGAAAGTGTCCGAGATGACATCGCCAATGCCGCTGCTCCAATACTGAATGTTATATTCCAGAACGGACTCGGAACCAGTCAGGAGGATGCGGTCCAGATCTTCGAAGGGCTCAGAACTGCGCCAACAAAATACTTCAGTAATATCAAGGATGCCACCACAATGGGTGCCAGCCAGGCTCTAGCAATAATGAAGTCCCTGTATCCCCGGGTTGAGATTGACGCAATCGGGGATGGCTTCGCTGATGGGACGACTGACGAGCAAGCTATGGAGCTGATCAACCAAGCTCAAGATTCAGCTGAGAAGCTTGCCGCAGATGTCCTAGAGAATTTTCAGTCGTAGACTTAGTTAATATCTTGTATGAAGTGATGTAAAGTATTCTTAGTAATGTATAATGACTTATTTATGCCATGCAGTAAACCAAAGATCCAGTTTCAAATTTCTTAAAATTTTTGTCTGACTGCTTCAAGCCTAGAACTTGATACAATCATCGAAAAATTTTTAGTCTTTATCTGCTGGACCTAGATTTAAACAGGGTCAATGACAAGTCATGAACAAAACGAAAGAAATACTATATTATTATCAGTAGCCCCCGACTGGCCACTCGAATGAGACAGATGAGTGGGCAGTATAAGGAAGAAATGTACAAAATAGCTCTTAAGCGTAGAATCGTCGAAGATGTTCTATATTCCATGAATTGTCCACCATAGTTCCGTCTTCACGCTTGAGTCGGTAGGCTCCCAGACGAGTGACTTCTGCTATTATAAACGGCCCTTCCCACAAGGGAGACAATTTGTGCCTATCTTTAGTTGTTTGAATCTTGCGTAAAACCATGTCACCGACTATGAAGGCGCGTGACTTGACGTTGCGATTGTGATAGCGTCGTAGACCTTGAAGATATCTGGCCGACTGAATAAGTGCTGCTTCCCTTACTTCTTCCAGTCGGGTGAGATCGTCGATTCTGTCAGACTCGTGGCGTTCTTCGTTAAAATTGCGAACTCGTAGGGACTCGAACTCCATTTCACTCGGCAGCATGGCTTCTGTGCCGTAAACCAAGAAAAAAGGTGACTGGCCCGTAGCCCGACTCGGGGTTGTACGCAGTGACCACAAAACCGAGGGCAATTCTTCTGTTCACCGGCCAGCATACGGTCACAGCCTGTCAAAAACTCGAGTCCTGATTCCTTGAAGTACCATACCGTTTGCGCGCTCAACTTGGCCGTTACTCATTGGGTGAGCGACTGAAGCATGGCATATTTTGACACCGAAGTCCTCACAAAAATCTTTGAAGATGCCACCAGTAAACTGAGTTCCATTATCGGTGATGATTCGATTTGGTACGCCAAAGCGATGGACAATGTTGATGAAGAAGTCACGCGCTTTATTCGCAGTGATGGTTGCCATTGGTTTTGCCTCGATCCACTTGGAGAATTTGTCCACCGCGACAAACAGTTGGGTGTATCCGCCTTGCGCTCTTTTGAAAGGGCCCACCATGTCTAGTCCCCAGACCGCGAAAGGCCAAGAAAGGGGTATAGTTTGTAACTCCTGGGCTGGCAAGTGTGTTTGTTTAGCAAAGAACTGACAACCCTCACATGTGTGACCGATTTTGTCTGCGTCGCTGACTGCTGTGGGCCAGAAAAAGCCTTGTCGATACGCCTTCCCGACTAATGTCCTTGCTGCTGCATGATTCCCGCACACTCCCGAGTGAATGTCATTTAGAAGTTGTATGCCTTCCTTGATGGAGATACATCTTTGCAATATTCCAGATGGACTTTTCTTGTATAATTCCTCCTCCACAAGGGCATAGGTCTTGGACCGGCGATGAATTCGTTCGGCTTCATTTTTTCGGGAGGCAACTCTTGATGTTTCAAATATTTGATGAAGGGTGCCCTCCAGTCGGTGTCAAGCATCAGTACTTGTTCCCCAACTTCCTCCTTAGCAGTTGAATTGTTTGAAACTGTAGGTTGATGGAGATGCTCGACAAAAACATCCGATGGAGCTGCTTCTCTCTTTGATCCGAAATTGGCCAGTCGGTCAGCTCCCTCATTGTTGTGCCTGAGAACGTGGGTTAACTCCAACCCGTCGAATTTATCTTCAAGCTTGCGCACTTCCAGTCGGTAGGCCGCCATGTTGTCGTCGAGGCATGTCCAGTCTTTCATCACTTGGTTGACCACAAGTTGGGAATCTCCTCGGACTATCAACCTGTGAATCCCTAAGGATATGGCGATCCGTAATCCATGTAAGAGCGCTTCATACTCTGCCACGTTGTGGGATGCTGGGAAGTGAATCCATAAAACATAACTGAGGCGTTCCCCGATTGGGGAAATCAGAACAACCTCTGCTCCACACCCTGAAATCCTCTTTGATCCGTCGAAGTGCATTGTCCAGTATTCGATTTTCTCTGCTGGGACGTCTTCTTGGCAGTCGGTCCACTCTAGGCGACGAAGTCGGCTAGCACCTGTGATTTAAAAGAAACTTGAGGCTTGAAGGTTATGTCCAGAGGCATCAACTCTAGGGCCCACTTGCAATGCGGCCAGTGACTTCTTTGTTGCGGAGGATTTCACCGAGCGGGAATGATGTAACCATTGTGACTGGATGACTTTGGAAATAATGTGACAGCTTCCTGACGGTGATTAAGACTCCATATAACAGCTTCTGCACTTGAGGGGTATTGGGTTTTGGAGTCAACAAGAACTTCGCTAACGAAGTAGACTGGTCGCTGAAATTTTTGGGTACGATCATCCTCTTCACGCTCGACGACTAGAACTGTGCTCACCACCTTTGCAGTCGCCGACACATAAAGGAGTAATGGTTCTTGCGGTAGTGGTGAAGCTAGCGCAGGCTGAGTTGTCAAGAAGGTTTTGAAATCATCAAATGCCTTTTGTGCTTCCGGTGTCCATTGAAAATCGTCACTCCTCTTGAATAACTTGAAAAAAGGCATTCCTCACTCTCTAAGTCTTGAGACGAATCTGCTAAGAGCGGCCATGCACCCGGTAAGCTTCTGGACGTCTTTCTGAGAACTCGGAGGTTTCATGTTCAATATGGCGTTGATTTTTTCTGGATTGGCCTCGATTCCTCTGCAAGACATGAAGAAGCCGAGTAGTTTCCCTGACGGTACTTCGAAGATGCATTTCTCGGGATTCAACTTCATCCTGAAAGCGCGTATGTTAGCAAATGTCTCCTCCAGATCTTGAATTAGGTCGTCTTTCTGCTTGGTCTTGATGACGACATCGTCGATGTAAGCTTCCACGTTCCGTCCGAGTTGTGTTGCAAGGCATCGTTGGATCATGCACTGATACGTAGCCCCTGCGTTCTTCAGCCCAAAAGGCATGGTGATGTAGCAGTATGCACCGAACGGGGTGATGAATGAAGTCTTCAAGCAGTCGGACTCTTTAAGGCTGATCTGGTGGTAACCCAAGTAATAGTCAAGAAAACTGAGTAGTTCACATCCGACTGTTGAATCCACCATTTGATCTGTCCTGGGTAAGCCGAAAGGATCTTTAGCGTAAGCCTTATTTAAATCTGTGTAGTCGACGCACATGCGCCATTGGCCAGTCTTCTTGCAAACCAGTACCGTGTTGGCGAGCCAGTCGGGATGATAAACCTCCTTGATAAATCCTGCTGCGAATAGCTTGGTTAATTCCTCCTTGATGGCTTCTCTTCTGTCCTATGCAAATCGGCGGAGTCGTTGCTTGATAGGTTTAGCGTCTTCTCTGACATTTAAAGAGTGCTCAATCACCTCTCTAGGAATACCAGGCATATCAGATGGCTTCCAGGCAAAAATATCTTTATTAGCTTGAAGAAAGGTGATGAGCGCGCTTTTCTATTGCTATCTAACTCGGCACCTATTACAGCAGTTTTGGTAGGATCAGAAGGATCTAGGGGGATTTTCTTTGTCTTGGCATCGCCTTCTCCGGTTTTGGCCACCTTGCTGACTGGAATCTCTCCATCTTGTGATGTTGATGCAGCTATTCGAACTTCCTGCTGGCCGACTGATCTCTCACGAGATTGGGCCAACTCGCAGCTGTCCTTGTCGCAAGTGAGGGCTTGCTTGACGTCGCTCCGTAAGGATATGACTCCACATGGCCCTGGCATCTTCACATCATGTAGGTGTAGTGGGGGATCGCCATGAACTTGGGTAACGCCGGGCGACCGAGGATGGCGTTGTAGGCTGTCTCGAAGTCGGCTACCTCGAAGCAGATATTCTCTGTACTAAAATTCTCCTTGGTCCCGAAGGTCACCGGGAGAGTGATTTGGCCGAGTGGTGTTGAAGATAGCCCTGGGATGACTCCGTGAAAAGGGGCGTTGCTCGGCTTCATCTCGGATCGAGGAATCTGCATCTCATCCAGGGTCTTGGCGAAGAGAATGTTGAGTGTGCTACCACCGTCGATGAGGGTGTGTTTCAACTTGACGTTGCGAACAACTGGGTCTAGTACTAGGGGGTACCGTCCCGGGTGGATCAATCGGTCGGGATGATCCGAGCGGTCAAACTTGATGGGGACCTCCGACCATCGCAGATATTGGGGGACTGCAGGTTGCACCGCGTTGACCTCTCTGTCGGTGATTTTTTGCTTCCTCTTGGACTCGTAGGCAAGCGGACCGCCGAAAATGTGGTTGAGCTCGCTCCTGGGGTCTTGATACGCTCCTTGGCTTGGCTCCTCATCATCTTTCTTCTTCTGAATTGAAGTATCTTCTCCTTCGATTGGCTTCTTGGTTTGGGCGGCGTATTTTTCCGCGAACTGTTTGTAGATGAAGCAATCCTTGGCCGCGCGTCCCTTGCCGGGGTGGTGCGTGCATGGACCGTTCATGATTCTGTCATAGGAGTTGACTCGAGGGCGCTGGCTCTAGTGGCTTTGATTTGAAGCTGTGGCGACTAGATCTTTAGGCTTACGCTTGCGTTCCCTATGCTTCGTGTTGCTCCCACTGGACCCTGCCATGGTGTCATGGTCCTTTTTCTTCCAGGTGCCCGCCGACTGCCTTGATGCTTTAACTGCGTCGTCAGACTTGGCGTACTCGTTTGCCTTCTCGAACATCTGCTTGACTGTCCTTGGAGGTTTGCGGCTGAATTTTCTGATCAGGAGATCATTGCGTAGCCCCCTGTAAATGCGGCGATGATATTGTCATCAGTGATGTCGGAGATCTTGTTGCGTTTCTCGGAGAAACGTCGTATGTATTCATTGAGGGTTTCGTCCGGCTTCTGGACGATGTTGTATAGCTCGAAGTGGGTTCCAGGACGCTCGAAAGTACCCTAGAAGTTGGCGACGAAGTGACCACGAAGTTCGTTCCAGGAGTCGATTGTGCCTCGCGGCAACCCGGCGAGCCAATTCCTGGCTAAGTTGGTCAATGCCACTAGTAGATAGTTTGCCATGACCTTGCTGTCTCCTCCTTCTGCGTGAATTGCGAGTGCGTAGACGGTTAACCACGACTCTGGGTCGATTTTCCCATCGTACACCTCAATACCAGTCGGCTTGAAACCAGTCGGCCAATTCACTCGACGCAGATCTCTGGTGAAAGCTGGAACTCCATCACAATCGTCGTCGTCTTGAACCATGATGCCTCTCTCTCTTCGTCTCTGATTGAGGGTGTCTCTCAGGTCGATTGAAGCCCTGGGTGGACTTTCTTAGTCGGATGGATTTCGGCGATCTCTGGTGTGGTGTGACGGCCGAGCGAAGTTGCCTGCGGGCGAGTGGACCGACTGGTCTCGGCGTGCTCCGCTGTGGTGGTCGGCGCGTGAGTTGGTTTTACTCCTGCTATCTCTGACTCTTGATGGAGGTGCGCGATTGCCGCCTGGTGCCTTTAAAGTCGATTCGCTGGGTCACCGACTGGACTCGGCACGTGGTACTGTCGCCGCGACGAGGGTCTTGACTTGATTTATCATTGGAGTGATATGAGCTGGAGCTGCGCCGAGTAACGCGTCAAGGAGGGTGACTGCCCCAACTGCGTTTTGTTGAGGTGTGAGGAAGACGTTGGTGTTGTCAACCACGGTCTGCCCGATTGCGTTTCTTGCCCTGCGTCCTGCCACAGCCAGATCTCGGTTTTTGCGTTCTTCATCTTCTCTGCGTCTTGCCTCCTCAGCTTCCCTGCGTTGTCGCTCTTGTTCTGCTTGGGCTTGCCGCTCTTGTTCAAGTCTGGCTCTGTCTTCTTGAAGTCTGACACGTTCTTGCTCCAGTAGAATCCTCTCTTGCTCGACCCCAACTCGGGCTGCTTCTTCTGCTTGTAATCTTGCGGCTATTTCAGCATCGGTCTCGTTGTTGGCCATGAAGACGCCATTGAAAACCGGTGTGTAGTTGTCATCGGAGTTGACGTCGTCAGCAGCTTCGGCGTCGGGTGGGTTGCCATGAACGCTTTCTTCCGAGGAGCTGGCGTAGGCGGCGAGTTCGGTGGAGGAGCAAGATCCGAGTCTTGGTAGAACGACGTTGATGTCCCTGAAGCCAGACCCAACCACTGGATCCGTTGGTAACTCCATGGTGATTGTGGGACAGATCTGATTGTCTTGAGGTGTGCTTGACGTAGGAAGTGAAGTCGGTGTAGACGCCTTCCCCGAGTGGTTTAACACCATGCTACGGGAAAACATCTTGGCGCTGATCTCAGCCATGTTCGGTAACCCGAGTGGCCGAGAGATGCGATCTCTTCCCGACTGGCTTGAAGCCGAGTCAAGAAGAGTAATCTTGTCGAAGTTGTCGGTGATGAAGTCGAGGCTACCGAAGAGGTACGCCTGCCCGGGAGGGAAGACGAAGTCGTCGATGCCTGATGAGGATCCCACCCCTACCTGGCGCGCCAACTGTCGAAACTAGATTTCGGCAATAAGAAAAGGGGGTGGCAGTCAAGACGGAAAAGTAGATGGGTTATGAGACAAAGGGTTTAGACAGGTTCAGGCCTTCACGAAGAAGTAATACCCTACTCCTGTTTCGGGGGTTTTGCCTCCGAGTTGTGTATTGATCTTACGAAAAGCTTATCTCCCCAAGGGGTCCCTATCCTCCTTATATACCCAGAGGATGAGGATTTACAAGATAAGATCCAGTCCGACACGGTCTAGATCTTCCCTAATTGGCTTACAATCTTACCATATTAGGTATCCGGACTATGCCTTAACAAAAAAAGCAATACTATACCCGAATCCTAGTACTACTAATATTTTGTTTACATAACACACCCTATATTCAATCGGATATTCTATATCTGTGGGTATATGGGTATCATAATATCCACACCCATGTCCCACTAAGCGTGCAGCGTGCCAAAAATGTGTTGACATAAAATTCGTCGCACGCACGAATGCCTGAGGGATTTGCTTCACTCTAGTGCTGGTCATGTAAATTCGGGTTCACTGCGTGCCAGTTAATTTGATCCTGCAACTTATAAGAAACAAATGAAATATTAGTCCTTGGGCCAATCAGCTTGAGAGCCGATACGATGTCGTGTGCCCAGCCAATGCCGGAATTAACTCGGATCGATCGGTGACAGAGAATAAAAAGTGAGTAGCAAATACAAAACAAATATCAGTTGATGAATGGAACAAAATATATTTCTTCACTCTTAAAGTTATTAATTTTAATCTTGGTAGATCAGACCTAACTGAGATAATATAAGATTGAATGATAATAACCCTAAAAATCAACAAATATATAGAAATTCGACAATGAGCCGATAGGTTGTAAGAAATTTATTATGGTTCTATATTAACAGATAAATCTGTATCTATTATAACAATGTAGGATATAAATCATAAGCAAACTGTATTTACTAATATCAATCTTGATAGATCAGACCTAACTAGTAAATATAGCAACTAACCGATTATGTCATACTTTGTTGATAAACCGATATAGAACACTCCAAGGAACATTAGATAAGCTATCGGTTAAAACCCTGATAGGACGATAAATGACAACAGCCGATAGAGTTAAACCTACTTAAATCAGCAAATTACAGAAGATTGTACCAAACCAAGACAGTTCGTAATTTGACTACTCTAAATAGGCTTAGACCAGTCAATTAATGTCTTTGTCGTGATTGATAAAAAATTCCTAACTTATGACTGTAAAACAATCTAATCAAGAGCTCATATATCTGATAAGAACTAATATATCAGACCTCACCGAGGAAGTACTAATATACAAGCGAAAAAATTAACGCAACTCACCTCTCTCTAGAGATTGAACTCAATCGATGCAGCCCAACTCGAAGATAAGAACTCGCCGAGAGTAAAAAGGTGGCGATGCGTCAAAAATTGTATTATTTAACTGTTGTTAAAGTAGAAAGACCCGAGTGTGCATATTTATATCCATAGATTATACTAAGTCAAACTCTATCAAACTCTATTACGATCAGCTCATACTACTACTTTATCTCTAATATAGAAACTATCATAGACTCTAACTCTCATATGACTCGCATCAGCTAAACACACCCTAAGTCTGATTCCAACACGACTCCATTAGCCCAGGTTTCTATTTCTAAAAAAAGGGCAACTACAATATACTTTTAGGAATATTACCATAAATCATGCGTTCTAACCGACTCAACCAAAATCACGGCGTGAAATCCTCCTTTGACCCGGTCTTGACTAACGGAAATTGCCAAATATTGTTGTTAACAGAAATGCAGTACATAACAAATCACAATTCGATTAACCGAAGCCACTAACTGAATTAACCGAATAATTTCCAGTCTTTCATTGGTTGAGACCGAACTACTCATTGAATTGGTCTTGGTCTTTTCCGTTCGGTCTTATTCTGCCCACCCCTCAATCTTGTCTCCCAGCATGCATGTTGGAAAGCCTAACTACAGATTGTAGCATCAATATGTTTGTATTCCTTTTTGTGACTGTCTATACATTTGTCATAAAATTTTCTTCAAAAAATTTGACAGATGTAATTATAGTACAAACCATCATGTAGTTACTGTAACTTATATGTAATTTTCATAAATCCCTCCATAACATGTCTTTTCTGTGAAATGAACATCGTGGGATCAAATCCCCTCGTATATGTGCGTGTTGTGATTTTTTTTCCTTCCTTGCTTGCATGAAACTTGAAACAACTCTAATGGTTTAAAACTATATAAAAGTTACATTGTACTCTCTCCATCGCAAAATAAGTTTATTTTTTACTCATTCCACGTATACCAATAAAAAAAAGACTAGAATACCTCTACTTTATCAAATCACAATACAACTATTCGTCGCTTTATCTACTCCCAATACAATTATTCTCTACTTTCACAAACTTCGATGCAATGATTACTCTAAAATGAACTTATTTTGGGAAGTACACTTTTCTATCCTTTTAACTAACTTCTTGTCACGCTTAGAAATTTAGCTAAATTTCCAGACTAATTTATGTATAAATCCCTGTCCAGGAATGAAGCCAGAGTACACAAAATGATAAATTAATATACAGATTCAAAGGTAAATAAAGCAGAAATACTTATAAAAGAAGCATTTAGTCTTCACACCGAAAGAAAAGAAGCAGCTAAAAAGGAGACAATTCTAGCAGGATTCAACTCAACTGGGGTATAAGCTTTGGTCCTCTACCTTCGTATTCAACTTAGAAGCATGACACTTTTGAAAAGGGAGAATAATAGTAAGGCTGAGTACAACCACCGTACTCAGCAAGCCACACCAATGATGCAAGACGTGCAAGGGGAGACAAAGGGAGGTTTGTGGCTATTTGCTTGAAGGCAGTTGTTAACACTTATAGTTGAAAACAATTAAAACATTGATTAATTAAGGTAAGATTAAATCTCCACTGAACAACACTACACCACGTTAAACAGGCCCAACCAAACCACCTGAACTATATCAGTTCATTAAGTCAAGTTAATTAATAGTGGGACTAATCGCAGTGAAGCTAGTCGATCGCCCATAACCGCGAGCACAGCTATTCGAATAGTTTTACTCTAGCTAGAGGTGTACAACTGTACTCACAAGACACAATCCACCATCATGTTACCGTGCCCGGCTAGACACGTCACCAAGCCGAGTGATTGTGACAAGACCCTTCGCATAACATCCCCTAACCAAGCGCACCACAATGCAGGTTTCGCCCCCACCTTTAAAACGAAGGTAGGCAGCCTCCTCTTGTGCCTTGGTGAATCTGGAAGGAGCATAGACTATCACAAGGCCCATCCAAACTCCATAACACTCACCCTTACTTAGGAATGTCGGAAAGGGGAAAGCTATACTACAAGTTCAGCAGTTGCCCACGCTTGCTTGTGGTAAGTACGGTAAGTCTTCCAGGCCTTCCTGCGAACCGGTCCTTAATTGCCATGGGTGTGACAAGCAAAACCATGTACCCACAACACATTATTAAGCCATATTTTAGTTGGATAATTATGACCAATAAAGCACGGTCAGGTGTCTCGAGAGCTCATGAAGATACTAAAAGTAGATAGTCTGATTATCACATTAAGGGAGCTTGTGGCAATCAAGCATGGCTAAGCATATATAATTCTAGATAGGTCACGTAAGTAACACAAGCTAGATTATCACCCAAGTTTGACAAAGGACCCATGTCAAGTAAACATGGCACAAGCGAGTAGATTAGTAATTCCATAATCCCATGTAATTAGCAAAACATGCAATTTGTTTGCAAACGGTGAAACATTTCATAAATTAGGCTCAACATGCTCAAAGGGAATGTGTGACTTGCCTTGCTTATTCAAACAATCTTCCGAACTCTTTTCCTCGCAATCACGCTCTTCCGAAATGATGGAATCTACATGCTAGCACACAAAATGAGGAAAAACCCAAATAAAAACCAAGTAAAGAGTACATAAAAAGTAGACAAACATGTAGATCTAAATTTTAGATGAATTTTGCAAGTTTTATGGCTCAATTTTGAGTTCATATGAATTTGTTATGAATTTTAGAAGTTTTGAGTCATTTAAATGAATTTCTGGAAATTAATTCAATTCACTGCATAATTATGATGATTTATAACATCAGATGAGGAAGGGGGAGAGGCACCGACCGATAGGCCCCACCCATCAGTTATTCAACGCGGCGGCGCAAGGTGGACCGGGTCCACGTGTGCCTCGGGGATGGGTGCGCCACGTGGCGTACACGTGGCGCCGACGGGCACCGACGTGGCGGCCACGTGGATGGCCACAAGGATAGCCTAGATTTGCTGAGAGGCGGATTAGATGGCTGGGTGAAGGTGAGTGATGCCTATCGCCTGGTCGGCTGGGAGGCGACGGCGCGCGACCGGATGGTCGGCGACGACCACTAGCAGAGCGGCGCTGTGGAATACGGTGGATGAAGCAGGGAGAATGAGAGGGGTGCTCACCGGATGTGGGCGACGGGAGAAACGGCTGCGGGAGCTTGTCAGAGAGGAGATGGCAGTGGCGCTCTTTCCGGTTAGTGGCAACAGCGGTGGTCGGATAGAGCTTGGCGACAGAGAAGGGGTGGCCAAGTGTCGCCGGAACCTGGGGAGGAAGGAGAGGCGGTTAGGGAAGTGTAGGGTGGCCGGAGTTGGTGGTTAAGGTCGGCCGGAACCATGCGAGAGGCGGTGGAGCTCATCTTGAGCGAGGCAAATCGAGTCCTGATGGTGATTGACTACAATGGAGGGGTAGTCGAGATGTGGAACCCCACGAGGAATCTGGCGGTAGAGGTGGATTGGTGCGGTGGTGGCTAAGGTGGCGATGGCACGTAGTTGGAGATGCTGAGATGTCGGCGGAGCTCGGGGTATTGGGGAAACTGGTGCTTCGGTGGTGGATTGTGGAAACGGAGCGATGGCCAGGGTGTGGCATGACGCCACGACACCGGGGTGGCCACGGCGTGGTGCGGTGGGGGCTAGGGTGGTGGTGAGCGGTGACCGGAGAGTGCCGCTAGGAGGCAGAGAGAGCAGTGCAGGGTATGGGGAGCTCGGGATATCAGGGAAAATGGTAGTGTGGAGCATGGGGAAGGGTTTTATTGGATCGGGAGGGTGAAAGGGAGCCGGGACGAGGTGGATTTGAGCGGCAACGACCGGTAAGGTACGTGGTGCGGCATGTGGAACGTCGGGGAAAATGGTGGCCGAGAGGGAGGGGATCACATCTGCGCGGTTGGAATCGAGGGCGGGAGACGGAAGTGCATGGGAGAGGCGGCGATGTGGGTGGGGTCAATGGTTGTCGGCTCCATCCAGAGGTAGAAGGAGGAGCTGATAGGTGGGACCCATGATCCCACCTATCGGCGAGGAGAGACAGGAAGGGAACCAAAGTAGACTTGCGGGAGGGGAGATGAGCGGACTGGGTGGAGGGAGAGGGGGCAAACGGGCCGGCCCTCTGGCAACTGCAGGAGAGGCAAGATTATTTTTTTCAATTTATTTAATTGATTAAATGATGTTCGTGGTTTTAAAATTACTTTTTGAGCTCCAAAAATTCACGGGAAAATTCAGAGTACTTTAGGGCATGGAGAATACTAAAAAATATTTCCAGCCAAGATTTTTAATGGAAAATTTTAATTCCCTCATTAATTTCACTTGATAAATTGCTTTTAATTTTAATATTTATTCTAGAACTATAGTATTTAATGATTTTAAATCCTGAACGAAAATCGGGTCGTGACACTACTCCATCCTTTTTAAAATATAATGTGTAGTCTATTTCATTAGAAGAGGGCTTCTACCGAAATTTACTCTATTTGCCTATTTTTTTTAACACAAAACAAAATCCATTAGATTTGTATCCAAAAGCTATTTATTTATGATTATGCTTTTGTTTTGTTTAAAGAATTGTTGGTCAACACGGTTTATGTTTTGAAACATAACGAACGAGAACCATGTTGAATGCTTCTTTAACATATTATAATAACATAAAACTAAAATTACACTAAAGGATAATTTTAAATCTGCGATAAGCTTTGAGAAACACAATACAAATGTATGTACTCACAATACGCGCACACTCAACACTATGAAAAAAACACGCACATCCTACACCTATAAATACCTCTGAAAGATTGGGTCTTTAGTCCTCGTTTGTAACTCCTAATACTCCCGGTTGTGCAACCAGGACGCATAATCCGAGATAAAAGATAAGATAAAAGATGGGTATTTTTAGTCCCGGTTAAAATAACCAGGTCTAAAAATCGATCTTTAGTACTGGTTGGTAACCAACCGGTACAAAAAGATGCTAGCACCATGTGGCTGGTACTACCATCTTTAGTACTGGTTACTCTTATCATCTTCAGTATCAGTTGGTATTACCAAACGACACTAAAGGTCGATTTGTTTTTGTGAATGTTTTTTGTTGTTTGCTGCTTTTTTATACATATGCATATATATGTATAAATACATACATATTTATATATATTCATGTATATATATAATATATACATGTTTATATTAGAAAAAACACATATATTTATAAGTACATAGATATATTCATGATTATATGTACATATGTCTTCATATATAAAGATGTATATATTTATAATTAAGTAAATATATACATGCATATATCTATGTAAGACATATAAATAGATATATACACATATAATTGATGGTATATATATATATATATATATATTACAATCATTGTTAATTTCTAATTTTCTATCATATATTACAAAAGCTAAGAGGAAGGGCGCGGGTGAGATGAAACAACAGGTCTTCCATCATCATAGAATTCTCCCGCGGGATTAATAATCTCATACATGATAAATCCCATCAGTTGTTCTTCAACAGCCTTTATAAATTCCTCATGGGAAATTCAATCTATCATTTGAAAAAAAATGAGATATAGATATATAAAATTAATAAGAAATCGAGACATAATTAATATATACAGGCATATAAATAAATATATACACATATAATTGATGGTATATATATATTACAATCATTGTTAATTTCTAATGTTCTATCATATATTACAAAAGCTAAGAGGAAGGGCGCGGGTGAGATGAAACAACAGGTCTTCCATCATCATAGAATTCTCTCACGGGATTAATAATCTCATACATGATAAATCCCATCAGTTGTTCTTTTTATAAATTCCTCATGGGAAATTCAATCTATCATTTGAAAAAAAATGAGATATAGATATATAAAATTAATAAGAAATCGAGACATAATGTATGAATTATGTTAACGTACTTGTAGATCCTTGTCACGATTGATTTAATGTGTTATGGTGTGCATATATTTACAGACGTAGAAGCCACACAAGTTGGTCCCCTACTCCTATTTTGCACATTAAAGGAGAAACGAGAGATTTAATATATATTTATATTTTAGCACAAATGATTTAATATAATTTTGGAGCATGTACTTACCGGAAATTTCATCCTCAAATCCAGTTTTTCTTTCCAAACCCCGTGGATGTTTGTACAGAACCATGCCCATGCCCCATGTACAGTTGCAAGCTGCAAGTTATGATTAATTATTCGAGATCCGCATGGTAGCAATAGCAACAATCATAATGATAGTGGAAATGGATGGTATTACCTATCTAGCACTTAAAAAAACTTGGTGAAAATACTTTCTGGTTTATCCATTGAGTCATAGACATAGTTTGCTTGCAGAAAGGTCTATAACAAAAAGGACCCAGTGGAATCTACAAATTGCGTGACATGATATATATGTCACGGTATGAATACGAGAAGAAAATTGGTACAAACGGCGGCAAAAACTCACGTTGTGTTGTAAGGCAATAGTATATAGGTCTTGTTCATTTCCTGCACCAAGAAATGAAGAATGTTATCCTTTGTTTCTTTCTTAAAATCCCGTATAGTCATCTGGTTAACTCTGTAGGGGTCAATGAATCCAACCCTGAAAGCTCCCTGCCTACAGCATAGTTGAATCTTCATTCTACAACCGAAAAAAAGGAATTTTCATTAGCTATCTGCACACTGTAATTATTTGATGCTACACAAAAGGAGCTAAGTAACTAAATAAAATTAAACGATTCTTAAAAAACCCAGCAACTGAGAATAGAGACATCGAGGGCGTCTCGTTGTTATACATCGAAGACATCACCAAAACGGATCCACATATTATCATCTCTTTGAAAGTAATCTACGGTTTTAACCCTCACAGCGGACATCTTTCTAACTTTGGCTGATTTTTCCATGTACCGTTGATGGAATCGGTACATCTGTGTACATAGGTTATTCACCTCTTCAGGCTTCACAAGTGGTTCGCTGAGGGTAAATTTGTATTTCAGATCCTCTTTTGTCGTTTTTTCGATAAGTTTTTGACCTAGCACTTGCTCCCTCGTAAGACTTGTCTCTTTCATAAATTGTTGTATATCGAGTTCTTCTTCGGATAGGATCAATTCAACCGTTTGTTTCGCTAGCTTTCCGAGTTGAGGGACATCTTTGGACTTTCCTTTAGCCTTCTGAAAAGACTTGCGTATTGATCGGTCATAGTCCGATGCTAAGGTATTTTTTACCGGTTCGCTCATCTTCTGATAGAAGACCATAGTTGTCGGGTCTATTGGAGTCTTCTTCTGTGGAATCCACGGCTTGAAGTGGTCGTGCACTTCTTTTCTCATGACCTCGTCAGTCCTATCGTACGCTCTTTTCTTGAGAGCGACTTGTTTTGCCTCATTTGGTCGTTTGTTGTGTGGACTTTGACGGCTTAGGATGACGTGGGCAAGACTATCTAGTACTTGCAGCTGGTTCCGATGTTGAAGATGGAGGAGATGGTGCAGGCGACGGAGACCTCGGAGGAGTTGGTAACTGCGGAGGAGTCGGTGCCCAAGGAGGAGACGGTGCAGGCAGAGGAGATGTAGGAACAGACGTTGCTGCTCGCTCGGGAAGCACGACGTAGTTCTTGCACCATAGTACAATGGCATGGGTAGTGTCTTCTAGTCTCGTCTCCTCCGGGGATGTCAAACTCGAGATCCTCGAAGCCTGGGACCACTCGCTCAACTTCGACCTTCGAGTACTAAGGTGGAATCAGCCTACAATGGTACGTCTCATCTTGTTGCACTGGTATGGCCATTCCATCCGCCACCTTCATGAGAATCGAGGTTAGTAATTAACATATGCACCAATTTTTGCAATGTAATGATTCATATATCACAAAACTATGAACAAACCTTGATTGATATTTTCATGAAGGGAATATGCAGCTCACACGATGTGCGCTGCGTGATTTCATCCACGGGGCAGCGTGGTTCGTCGACATCTGGCCCTGTTGCATCTTCCATCCTCTGATCTCCTACTTACCCTGTAGAAGTGTAGCTGCTTCCTTTCCCTGAGGGGCTCACCATGACGGGAGGAGTGACTCACTTAAGCGTTGGTCCACCTGTCGTGCCATCTCCTCTTTCAACCGTGCATCGCAAACCGCAACCTTCACTTCGAGATCTGTCAACTTCGCATCTTGATCTCTCTTGCTTCTCATATGACTCCGGTACGTGTGGATGTCATCTTGGAACCCATACTTCCATGCAACCACGCATTTTCCACTTGTTCGTCCTGGGTTTTCGGGATTCTGCAATGCGAGCGTTAACTCATCCTTCTCTCTATCGGGCAAGAAGTTTCCCTAAGTAGAGGCCTCGAGGGCATCGACGAGACGGTGTGTTGCTTGGCGTATGTCATAGCTAAATATTAGGGAGCCATCACTGGGATTCAGTGTTCCCCATGAGCGTAGTACCAATGTTTTGATCATTCAGGCCAATCAGTTGTGGCCGGAATAATACCTCTTTCTTCTAACGCTGCTTCCATTGTCTACAATTTGGGCACTGTGTTCTTGTAGCCACCCGACCCTTGCCGGTGAAAGTATTTCTTCTTTGCGGCATTGACTTTGTTCTTGGCTATCTTCGCTTGCCCTTCCTCTCCTATCTTGTAAGCGACAAACGCATCCCAATGATCCTTTAGTTTGGTGAATTTGTCAAAGTCCGGTGTCAGACCCTTCACTACATATTTGTTATACAGATCTTTCTTGTAGTTCTGGAATTGTTCGACCATCTTCTTTAGAGTTCATTCCTTCACTTTGGAATATTCTACCTGAGGGACTGTGAAGGTCTCGAGCATGGTGGTCCACAACATATCTTTCTCTGTATTAGGGAGATAACATTGTTCATCATCCCCGCGTGACCTTGTTTAGTGCTAGTTCTGTATGTTGATAGCCACATGATTCCTCACGACCCAACTGTTGTGTGACACAAACTTTCTTGCAGCATCGGTAGGGGCAACTGGTTGATCGTCTGGTTTCACTTCGGTTATAATATGTCTCCCATCCACCTTCCTCGTGGCACCTCGTTGTCCGCGTGCCCTCTTCAAACCAACGTTCAGTTGGCTGTCACTATGCTCCTCCTCATTCCCCTCTTCGTTCAAGTACTGGTTAGGATCCTCGTTCCCCTCCTCATCCGCCCAATATTGGCTGCTACCCTCTGCAATTGTGTCCAAGAGGATCTACTCGTCATTGCGATCTACCATATGTTCGTACCATAAAATAATGCAAATCCACATTCTCAACAACTACTAAGAACTTCTAAATTTTAACTAATTAAGAAATATGCAACCTATATGTGGTGTTATATATATCGACATTGTCGACAACTACGAAGAACAGCGTAATTCCAGCTATTTAAGAAATATGCAACCTACATTTATATTGTTATATATATCGACATTGTCAAGAGCTACGAAGAACAGCTAATTTCCACCTACTTAAGAAAAAAATATGCAACCTATGTGTATGTTGTTATATATATTGACATTGTCGAGAAGTACGAGGAACAGCTAATTAAATTTCACCTACTTAAGAAATATGAAACCTACATGTATATTGTAATGCATTGTGTACACAATAATTATCTAAATTACGTATGAACGAAATGAGCTATATATAATTAGTCAAAAGTAATCATATATAATATAAAAATTTTATAGTTTCATGTAACTTGCGTTAGTTTTGCTTGGCGGTCTTGGGACCACGTAAGCTTGAGCGTCGACCACATCAGCAACTGGAACACGTAATTCTGACAACACAAAAAATAAATAGTTAAACCATGTACATTGGTCCTAAGTCTAAATTCAAAACATCTGCATATACATCGTTAAGGGAGAGATAATGTCAAGATATTGGGTGGACACAACACCTCATTCTTTCATAGCTACAAACGGATAATTTCCAAAAACAAATTTTGTTTTGACCCCCATGCATAGGAGTGAAGACAAGATTTATTTTGGAAATTATCTATTTGTGTTCATTCATGAAAGAGCGAGTGCTTGTCTTCAGCCAATATCTTGAACCACTACCACCTTGGAACGAGTGAACGAGTGAACTAACGAGAGAACATCGAGTGAACCTAAGTCAAAAAAGATGCATGTACATTAGTTAAACCATATACATTTTGGTCCTAAGTCTAAGTCTAAAACATGTACATATATACAATTAGTCGTTTGCTCGCTCGTTCGTTCGTTCGCTCGCTAGTTCGCTAGTTCGGTCGTTCGTTCGGTTGGTCGTTCGGTCCGTCATCCAATCGCTCGTTCGGCCGGCCGCGGCTATAGTGGCAGTGTCGGTGGAGGCAGTGGTGGTGTCGGTGGTGGCGGCGGTGCCGGCAGCGATGGCAGCAATGGTGGTGGCAGCAGCGATGCCAGCGGTGATGGCGGCGGTGACGACGATGGAGCATGGCGGAGGTGGAGGATCGCCGGGGGAGAGAGAGATCGAGGGGGAGAGATAGCCGGCGGGGTGGCCGAAGCTTCAGGCGACGACGGTGGTAGCGACGGTGGCTGTGAGGGCGGCGGTGAGGGCAGCAACGATGCGGCTGCGGGAGATCGAAGATCAGCGCACGCGGTGATGATGAGTATGCAAGATCGAAAAAACTGCAAGTGTGCGCCCATGTATATATGCAAAAATCTTTAGTCTCGGTTGATGGCGTCAACCGGGACGAAAGCTCATTTCCCGTTATTTCCATTTTTTTTTCCGGCTTGGGATAACAACCGGGACTAAAAATTAATGAACATATAGGTTTAAAACTTGGAAACTTAACGTCACTAATTTTATTTCATTAAATATAGGTTTAAAACAATAGTAATAAACTTTAGACAAATAAACTACACTAAAAAAGTGCATTAAAGATGAAATAAAATCATAAAAATAATAATTAAACATTTAAAATAGTTTAACATTGTTATGAAATTTCACATATAATTACCGATGCCCGATGAAATGAATTAAAGATGAAATAAAATCACAAAAATAATGAGAAAACATTTAAAATTGTTTAAAATTTTTTAAAATTGTTATTAAATTTTTAAAAATCAAATCTCATTAAAGCCGAGGGACCTTCAGAGGTTCGTAGTCGAGTTCCCAAATCTCGTCGATGGCACTGTACTACGTGCTAGTTGTCCGATTATATCTCATGGCATCCATACGAACAACATTGTTCTGGTTCGTGCTCTTTCTGTCTTGGGCACTTGTGTAAAATATATACCCATTGATCTCATATCTTTGGATTGTCAAGATTGAGCAAGATGGTCCCCTCACCAAGAAGGATAGTTGTTGGTCAATCGTCTCATTACCCATGAGATGGCGTAATCTAGTCATACCGATGTTTTTGGAGCGAACAACCGCCAAGTGATCCTCGATGTAAGGAGTCACCAAGGAAGATTGTTAACAAACCATGAAATGTGCTTTACGGAATAAATCGTTGGCTACAGTCATTATTGCTTTCCTTCCAAGAGTCCCCTTTCCCCGTAGTCTCCACTCATGGCTTCAATAAATTCTACGCAGAACTCAATGACCTCCTCTGTTCTATACCCCTTGGCCATGCTTGCTTCTGGACGAGAACGGTTACAGACGTACTTCTTTAGAATGCCCATGTTCCTCTCGAAAGAGAACATGTTGTGTAGGTACACAGGACCGAGAATACCGACCTTTTTGGCAAGGTGACATGGAAGATGCATCATTATATTAAAGAAGGATGGTGGAAAGATCATCTCAAACCTAACAAGACATTACACCATGTCATTTCGAAGGGTTGTTAATCTGTCTAGATCGATGATCTTCTGCGAAATTGTGTTCAGGAAAGCACATAGCTTTGTTATTGTTGCCTGGATATTATCAGGAAGGATGCCCTGAATTATAACAGGAAGCAGTTGTGTCGTCAACACATGACAGTCATGAGACTTTAGGTTTGTGGTCTTCTTCTCTTTCATTCTTATTATTCACTTTATATTCGAGGAGTATCCAAACAGTACCTTGATGCTGTCCAATTATTCAAACAAATTTTCCTTCTCTGCCTTGCTCAGGGTGTAGCCGGCTGTACTCAAGTAATGGTTTCCTTTCTCCTTCGATTCCGGATGAAGGCCGTCGCGTTGTTTCATATGCTTAAGATCATTACATGCTTCAAGTGTATCTTTCGACTTCCCATATACACGAAGGAAGTCCAGCAGGTTGACGCAAAGGTTCTTCATTAGGTGCATCACGTCGATGGCGTGGCGGACATCTAAGACTTCCCAATAGGGTAACTCCCAAAAAATAGATTTCTTCTTCCACATCGCCGCGTTTCTATCTTCAATCGCTATGGGTTGGCTATCAGGTCCCTTTCCAAATACTACTTTCAGATCCTTCATCATAGCAAACTCGTTTTTTCTGTTATGATGTTTAGGCTTCATACGATGATCTACCTTCTGTTCAAAATGTTTACCTTTCTTTCGGACAAGGTGGCTTCCAGGAAGAAATCGACGATGGCCCATGTACACAACCTTCCTACAATGCTTGAAGTACGTACTTTCAGTATCATCCATATAGTGGGTGCAAGCCTTATACCCCTTGTTTGATTGTTCAGATAGTTTGCTAAGAGCAGGCCAATCGTTAATGGTTACGAACAGCAATGCTCATAAGTTAAATTACTCTTGTTTATCCTCATCCCACACATGAACACTTTCTTTCTTCCACAACAGTTTCAGATCTTCAACCAATGGTCTTAGGTACACATCAATGTCGTTAATAGGTTGCTTTGGGTCTCGAATAATAATCAGCATCATGATGTACTTCCGCTTCATGTACAACGAAGGGGGGAGGTTGTAGATACACATGGTCACAGGCCAAGTGTTATTACCACTGCTCATATCTCCTAATGGATTCATGCCATCCGTACTTAAAACAAACCTAATGTTTTGTGCATCCTCTCCGAAGTCTTCAAATGTTCTGTCGATGTTTCGCCACCCATCGGCGGGGTATCTCAGCATCCCGTCTTGTTGATGTTCTTGTGCGTACTAGCGCATCAATATAGAATGCGCTTTACTCCTTAACAAACGCCTCAGCCATCGTATTATAGGGAAGTATCACATCACCTTAGCAGGAACTCTCTTCTTCGAAGGTTGTCCATCAACATCACCTGGGTCATCTCGTATAACCTTGTATCGTAGTGCCTTATTAACCGGGCATGCCTCTAGATTCTCATACTCCTCACCGCGATAGAGGATACAATCATTCGGACATGCGTGTATCTTTGTACTTCCAGTACTAGAGGGCAGACTACCTTCTTAGCTTCGTACGTTGTTTCAGGCGATTCGTTTCCCTCCGGAAGAATGTTCTTTACGAGTATCAATAACTCACCAAATGCGTTGTTACTCAACCATTTTTTTCCTTCCATGGCAAGAATTCCAGCGTGGTACTCAACTTTTTGTGCTCCTATTCACAACCTAGATAAAAGGACATTTTGTGGTCCGCTAACATGCGCTCTAAATTCTGGACGTTCATTTCACTTTCACAGTCCTTCTTTACATCGCACAACATCTGACCAAGATCATCCACACTCTTGTTATGTTGAATAGCTGGTGGACACTCTCAAAAGTTGGATATTTGCTGGTGGACACTGCACCCATTAAAATAATAATTTCCAGGTGAGGAGGAGAGAGAAATCGCGTGAATGTCAAGTATTCCCTTGGGCCCACACGAGGCTGCCAGCGACGGGAGATAGAGAGGGTGGCTCCGCCGAAGTCCAGGACGGCTAGAGTGGGCCCTCCTGCACCTTGTAGAGGCAGTAGCACAGCCAAGGGTGGCTAGAGGCGGCGAGCGCCATTGCTGGCGGTGGCAGTGGGTTCGATACGGCGATGGCGACGTGGCTATGGTGGATAGTGGCTCGATTAAAGGAGAGGGGAGGGCCTAGGAACTATTGGGAGGCAGCTTGGAGTTGCGCGGTGGCGAGGTTCCGAGGCGGCCGACGGCGGCAATGGTGGTGGCGAGGTCCCGAGGCAGCCGGTGGCGACAATGGTGCCGGCGGCCAACGAGGCGTTGGTTTGCTTGCTCCAGGAGATGCGGCATTGCTCTGGCCAGCGCAAGGTAGTGGCGGTGGCGCGGGTAGATCGCCAGCACCAGCGTGGAGATGCCCGTGGTCGAGCTAATGGATGGTGGCATGGCGAGGAGGGCAAACACCAGGGAGCTCACCATGAGGGCGAGGGCAACGGGCGTCTTGTGGGTCCAGGGCGGCGTCACCGGAGCTGCGCCGGTCAGATTTGGAGTGGTGCCACCACTGCCGTTTCCTATTTCCGCCACCGAATAAAGAGAGAAGAGAGATAGGACAGCTGACATGTGGGCCCAAGGACATTTTTTACATTTCACACGATTTCTAACTCCTCCTTACCCGGAAATTATTATTTTAATGGGTGCGGTTTCCACCAGCAAATATCCAACTTTTGAGAGTGTCTTTTCCCAAAAGTCACTTCGCACGGTGTCCTATAGCTTAAACCACGAACTCACGATGTCCTGTAGCAAAATTTGCCTTTCTTCAAATTCACCGTATCGAGCCCAGTCCGGAATGTTATCGTCTTGTTCATCTTCTTCCATTGCAACCCCTAACTCTTTATGCGAGGTCCAAGAATTATAGCTAGGTATGAATCCCGACTCAAACAAGTAGGCAAGAATAGTTCTTGATGTAGAGTACTCCTTGTGATTTTTGCACTTTTTGCATGGACAATATATAAAACCCTTTATGCTTATTGGCATTGGCCACCCTCAAAAAATAATGCACGCCATCAATAAACTCCTTCGATCATCGGTCCGCAGTGTATATCCATTGCCGATCTATCTACATGAAATGAACAAATGTAAAGGAAGTTCATGAAAGTGAAACTTATTAAATAATCATATAAATATTTAAAACATCAGAGTTAAAATGACACATTTTTAATGAATCTTTCTTATTTCTAACGATTTTAACGAGTTTTAAATGGACTTAATCGGAGTCATGGTTAATTATATATAAATCCTATCATTTATAAAAACTTGTAAATATATTTCTCCATGTATTATCCTTATTTTAATTATATTCAAAAGTTTTTTAAAGTTCTAAACATATTTTTAAAGCATTCTACCTATTTCTTACTATTTTAATGATTTTTAAATAGACTTTGTTTTCTTTTCTTTTATCCTCATTTTCTATATTTCTCCTTTATTGTCTTTTTTAATATTTTTATCCAGATGTTTCTATGAAGTACCCTTAATTTAATTCTCTACATATTTTTTCTCTCTCAACTTTTTCCATATACCTATATGAGAGAGAATGACCTATAGAAATATAGCTGGAAACGTAATATATTAACCGTATATCAATAGAGCATGAAGTTGCTACCTTTTGGATCCCTTCAATTTGTATAATATCACCAAAATATTTTCAAAAAAACTTTGGCAGCACCTCCCCTCCTCCTCTTGCAAATTTTTGCAGCAATTGCTCGAGCTGAAGTAGGAAAAAGACTATATAAAGGACATGATCTTTAGTACCAGTTGGTGTTACCCACCGGTACTAAAGATCACTTTAATCTTTTGTACCAGTTGGTGCAACCAATCGGTACTAAAATGTTTAGTACTGGTTGGTGGCACCAACCGTTACTAAAGATCCCGGGCAGGCTAATAAAAAGTGAACCGAACCTAAAAAAGATCCTTAATACCGGTTAACAACCGGTACTAAATATCACAACTAGTTGTTGGGCTTACGAATCGGTACTAAAGGCCATCTTTAGTACCGTTTCGTAAGAGAACTAAGAGATTTGTTATTTTGGCTGATCGTGCAAAGGTCAGTTCTATAGTGGTGATGTATCTTTATTGTCGATGGGTACGTAGTGGTAATAATAATTAGCCATAAATATGAACATACGTGTCAAGTCTGGAACTGTAACCTTAGTGGACAAGTTCCACTACATCGAATCTAATCAGTTGAGCTACGCTCACTTTGCTTAAATATATGATATTTATATGAAATTTACAAGCATATAAACTAATTACTAAAAAATCACACAGTCTAAATAAGCTCAAAAATATATAAAAACTATACACGGGCTCAAATTAGCAAGCGCCGACTTTCTAGTTTAACTTAATTTCACTGCAATTAGACATCTCAGTCGTGCCACTTTTTAATGCCGACCTGGCGGGCTTTTATGCCCTCTGAACAAGTCCAGTTTCCGTATGATTTGGGAAGCTTCATCACCTCCCTCGGCCCGCACCGCATGCTGCTTCGGCTCACCAACCCAATGGAAGGAAAAACACGGTACGTGTTTCGCCCACTCAGCGTGTGGTAGCTGGTGGCCCGCCGGACGACATTGAACGGCAAGAAAACACAGGTGTGCTTTTATTGGTGTCGTGTTTGAATCCCATCGTTATCCGTAATAACAGATATAACGTGTCCCTCATCTTTTAAAACCGATATAAATATAATCCCAAAACAGTATTATAGAGTATTATAGAGTACACTGTTTGGCTGACACAGTGTTGACATAGCACCTGAAGCAAAAACAAAAAATAATAAAAAACTTTGTGAGTCCCACATATCAGTGAAACAACATCTTCTTCCTCCTTCCCCCTCTCACCTCTCTTTCCCATCTCTGTCCAGGTCTCTAGGGCGCGAACCGACGGGCAGCAAGGAGAAGGGCGACGAGCGGCGGGGAGGAGCTAGGCGGTGGCGGCAACGTCACCGAGCTCGACCACCACGGGGAGGTCCAGGTACCTCCACCCCTAGCTTGCCACCACGGGCCTCTTCTGCTCTCCCATCGCTGCCGCAAGCCTCCTCCACTCCTGCCGCTCTCTTTGCCCGACCTCCAAATCCACGCGCCGCTCCGCCATCGCTGGCAGTATCGACCAGCGCTATCAGGGTTAGAGCTCAAGAGTGTAGTCGTGTTCGGCATCGACAGCTCGACGCTCCTCGAGATGACGGCGGACCCCGAGGCCCTTTTCACGGCATTCAATGCAACCATCGAGATCTCCTCCAGGAGGGCGCTGATGCGGACCCGGACTTGCTCTCGTGGTCCAACGCTCTATTCCCCACGCCGGAGGGGAAGTGCCAGCTCCTGTGTGACGTGGTCGTCAACTTCGTGCTATATCCGGGAAAGACACGATGTCCTCAGCTTCGCGGCTCTTCTAGCTCCTCGCCGCGAACCCGTGGTGTGGCCAGAGGAGGATCGACGCCATCGTTGTCCAAGATGTGGATCGCGAGGATACGGGGAGGCTGTGGCGAGTAGGGTGGCAGGCCTCTACCGCTGCCTTGCTTCTCCTCCCGCGCGCTCTGACACGGCACTCGTCCTCCTCGCCCTCAGCTGCTCCCTCTCGATGCAGCCACTGATGGAGAGAGAAGAGGGGAGAGAAAGGGTTGGAGCAGAAAGAAGGGAATGCCAGTGAGGCAGGCGGTGGGAAGAGGCGGCCCGACTGCTCGCGAGGCTGCGACGACACGCCGCGATATCCGACAGCGAAAACGTGTTTTGGCTAGTAAAGATGAAGCATCTTCGCTAGCGATGGTCCACCACTAGAGAAGATATATTTTCACTGGTAGCCGCCAGTAAAAATTGTTTTTCACTGGCTGCTGACTTATGAGGGCCACCGGCGAAAATATATCTTCGCTGCCGGCTGCCATATGAGGACCGCCACCGAAAAAGCTAAGCTAGCAGATAGATGACATGTGGTCCACCAGCGAAAACTATTCACTACTTGCTTGGTGACACGTAGCCCGCCTGTGAAGATGTTTACTATTTTAAAAAATAAAACAAAAAATAAGGTATGTTAGAATCACACACAAAGGATATAACTAATTGATCCATCAATAACAAAAGTTTTCTTATTGTTCCATGCCACCGCTATTGATAATTAATATATACACGCAATTAATACATGAAAATTAAATGAAGACACAATAATTAATGCAAGGTATATATTAATAACTAATTAATATACATAGATACTTGGATGATCATATCCATGTACATGAATGTCTTACAACTCAACCATCGATATGTATGTGAAATTTAAATTGCATGCTTGCTCCAATTAGAAAGGTTTTCTAGCAAGTTCAAAACTCCTTCCTGATAAAAAAAACCTCCCAAGCTTGTGACAATATTCATGGTAAATGAAATAGCACATGTCTCGTTGTATGTTCTGAATGGCTTGATCATCCAGCTCCCTTTCACTCTTGGGAAATTTTGGAAGCTGCATCGACATCATGGCAACAAAAGTTGTTAGAATTCAAAGTTAGCAATTAATTTAACAAACATATTGATGGTTTGTACTTACATCTCCATAATTCTTGCAATATCTCCCATTGACCCTAAAAAACTGTTAACGATAAAATTTGGTAAGCCTCGAAGACATTATCTTCCTAGAATCAGTATCGGCTTCAAAGTCCTGGAATCGGCCGATAGACATTATCAATCGCCAGCAGTTGTGTTCTTGATGGATTTGGTTAAATAGATAGATCATTTAAAGTAAGCTTATCTAGAAGAATCCGAGTTCAAGGAGGATGCGGCATGGCAAATTATCTATTAATGAGGATATTATATAACTTTCTTAGAGATATTTTTGGCAAGAGTCCGCCTAGGGACTTGTTTGTCGGTTAAAGTGAGGAAAGTGTGAGTCGTGTCCGATATGGACTAGTATCTACCCATGGGTATAAATATGTACACCCGGGGTCATTGTAAATTATCTCTCGATCAATAAAATTACTCTTGGCGCATCCCCACCCTCTTTTCCGAGGTTTTACTTATCAACTAACGGAACTTGGCACCTGACGTGGGGCTGCATCGGTTTTTGATCTCCGGCAAAGGGGTAAGTCCTAAGTTCCGTCGAGCCTTAGTGAATTTTTTGGCTATATTGGTGTTGTTCAAGGCTGCATCGCTTCGATCTCTTGGATCGCTCTGGTTCGGTTGATATATTTGCCTACCTGATATTTCGATTTTATTTTAATTGCATTGTGTTTATTGACGCATCGGTTTAGTTGGGACTGTCTCAGTTAGATCTGATCTTCTGTCTTAGTCGATATATCTCTATAATTACAATGTTGTTTTAAATAGATTTGTTATATCCATCACATTAGATAGATCTATCGGTTCATCAAGTATTAGATTATCATACAATCTCGTGCTGCATCGGTTAGGTTCGACCTATTAAATTATTGTTGATAATATAAATCTTGTTAAGCCGATAGGTTCATGCTAATGTTTTGTCGTAGTACCAGCCAATGAGTTATCATATACGTTATATAATCCAGAATGACAATGTTTTCTACTTGCATCGACCAATCTCCATCTATGGTTTTGTTGATATCAGCTAGATTATTTTGTTGGCTTAGATTATATAATGTATCCACCACCCTAAAAATCAGTCAAAGGCTTGATCATCTAGATATTATGTTTCTTTTCATACTTAGTGCTGCATCAGTTAAGTTTGATCTACTAAGTCATGCTTACAACCATAATCTCTAGCTTGCTTCTTGATTGCCAATAAGGGTTTCATCGGGGTTTCAGCCGGTGAGTTATCTGGACGTTGCATCGGCTTATAAGGATTACATATACGTTGGATTTAGCCAATGATAATAAAGGTTTCATTATTTATATAATCATTTGGATTTAACGACATCGGACCTCCAGCCAATGAACACTTTAACCTTCGGATCAGTGCTTATTCAATCTATTATTACTAGCCGATTGGTTTCTACTAGATTATATTATTACATTATCATCAGCCGATTATCTTTATATCATTATTTACTCAAGTATCAAGATCTATCAATATCGACTAGTATCGGCATCGGCTAGTATCACTCCATCGGCTTGTCAGCCGATTGGCTATTTTATCTGTTGTTTACATATCTTGTCAGTTGCAGGATCAAACTGACTGGCACGCCCGCATCTCATCATTATTTTGGACCTGCACTGGAGCTAAACAGATTTCCCAGGCCGTCGTGTTTTTACGTCAACAGGAACTCGCAAGTATAATATCCACATAGTATGCTTCCCTTCGGTTGCTTCTGACACTTTCGACATCAACATAAGGTATATTAGTTAATTAAGTGGATACACACATGCAATTATAAAAATTAAGTTGTATTGTATGTCATCCAAAATTAATTAGCAGCCACTTATTGAAGATGAGTATTTGTTTTTTGATTTGTATTTGTTCTCCGCCTACCTGGTAATACCTTTTATATGCACTATTTGAAGAAATAATTAATTTAGATTCCTCAAAGATAACAACACATCATGAGAATAAGAATCATCCATATATATAACTTACAGATCGAAAATTCCGAGGATTTTCTTATATGTACTAACGTCTTAGTCGAGAGGATCCAAGACGATGACTTCTCCATACTTTGGAGATAGAAGAAAAGTAATCCAATGGTCACCGCAAAAAAAAATTGTTAGACGAGCTGTGATTAAGTATATACGTACTCGTAGTAGATATGAAAACTTACTCAAAGACGTATGGGGTGTAGATGCATCTTTTGTCCTGCATAGATTCAAGTGTTATAGCTACGTAAGTAGCCATATTACGAATTTTAGCTTGATGTCTTTCTGTTAGGTATGGATCCCTCTCTTCGGGAGTCATGGCCTCAATATGTGGCGGTAGCCTCTTCTCGTCTAGCTTGAAGGTGTGGTTCGGCTGATTTATTCGGCAAGGATTTAGGAAGCTGACAGGCTCACACATCTCTTCTGCTATGACGTAATTCATTCTGCAAAAAATGGATGATCAATTCAGTAGTAGACTACATAGCTACTATGATGTAGCAATGTCATGCTCCAGTTGTGCACTTACAAACACCAAATGGCAATCAAATTGGCGTTGAGTCTCTGTCGACGGTAGAGGGCACGCATATCCCTGAAACTAGCTTGTAGAAGGCATGGCCCACTCATGAAAACCTTTGTTGACACGACAACTGTTGTCAACTGTTATTGATGAAAGCCCTTTTATTCTACTTGCAGCCATTCATGCCACCTTTTTAGTTTCCAATGTCCTTCTGCTAATTCCCAGGTGGGGAGGAATGCTTTGCCATTCTTTAATTCTTTTGGCACATCAATGGAGGGCACAAAACTCAAAGTTTTTCCATATCTTTAAACATTTGGAAACAAAAAAATTCAGACAACCTAATTAATATACCTAAGTTAGTCATTTCAAAGCAGATTTGATCATATTTTTGATAAAGCAGTTTCTGAACTTATATGCATATATAGGCAGTATATTAGATCATCTTTTCCAGAGATGCCTTTGAAATTTCAAATTTCAGATTTCAGATCAGATCAAGAGATGCCTTTCAAAATATCCCAATCTGGCCTATGAATTACATATATGCAGGTGCATATCCATAGGACCCATTGGCACTTATTTTCAACAAATCAATATATCATCCTGATTTCAGAACTTATATGCAAGTTTTCGCTGGCGGTGATGGCAAAAAAATACAGCAACCTGGCGGCGTCTAGGGTTTTTTCGCACTTTCGGGGGGCTTAGAAAAATTTCGAGTCGAGGTTCCTTAAAGGCAACTGATTTTCGCTGGAGGTCCACCTAAGTCATCACCAACGAAAAAACATTTTATCTGGTGGCCACATAATCCGGCCGCCAGCGAAAACATTTTTGCTGGCGGCAGGACTACGTGGCCCGCTAGCGAAAAAATAACTAACTTAGCTTAAATATTTTTAATTATATATATATATATATCACATTAAAATCCTGCTATGTCAAAATTAGTATAAGCTAGACAAGATAATTAATTAAAGCTAATCAAAAATATATTATGACTTCATTTTAAAAAAAACTACCACTTATATATAATTCCCAATAGATGGAACTACATACAACTAGACAAAATTACCAAACTATCCTCTTTCTCTTAATTCTCTTCACTTAACAAGATATAGATCTATAAGTGCATAAAAACAACCATGGCATACAAATCTGCTACAAATAAACCTATCAAAACATTGTGAAAACTATGGTATATCAATCATGTACAATATTGCATAAAAAGTTTGACCGTTTTGAGCTCCACATAACAAATAAAACAAACATGCCATGGTTAGGCCCAGATGGCCTTGACCTTGCTAATTCTCAACATAAAACATATAAAATGAAAAAAAACTTGAGAAATAGAGTAATACAAAGTATAACAAACCTTTGGTGCAATACATCTATCAAACCATTTGAGTTCAAAACATTCTCCCCTATATTTGTGTTCATAAGAGAGAAAATCGTGCTCAAATGACATGCAAACTTAGGCTCGGCCTTATAAAGGAGAAGCAATTTTCGCTGACGGCCCACTTAAGCCACCACCATAGAAAACACTAGGAGTGACGGTGGCTTAAGTAGGCCGCCAGCGAAAATGGATACATCTTCGCTGGCGGCCCATGTTACCCATCCGCCAACGAAGATGTATCATCTTCGTTGGTGGTGTCTTAAGCGTGCCGCCAACGTAAATGGCTACATCTTCGCTGAGGGACCTCTTAACTCGGCCACTAGCGAAGATCAGTTTTCGTTTGCGGTCCGAAGCCCTCACCCCTGTTACGTTGTTGTTGGTTTTTTTTTGCGTATGACAGCCAATGAAAATGTTAGGATGATGACATGAAAAATCGTTTTTCTAGTAGTGTATATTTTAAGGATACGGTTTGGACTCGACGCCGGACTTAAAATGAATTTATTCGGCACGAGAACGGTCAGGGATGGTCCAAACAATGAGCAAAGGAGGGAGGAGGGGAATGGGAAAGAGATGTGCCGCAGGGAGTGGATTCGGCCCAATGCGAGTAGTATCGATTTAGAAATCTTGTGTTGATTTTCCAATAAATGATGGAATTATTTTCATATAAAGGAATTTGGAAATTTTAGAGTTTTGTTTCGATTGTCTTTGAGAGATGAACTCGGGAAATTTATATCGGTGGATGATGGAAATTACGAATATCTTTTTAGAGATGATTTCAAATGGAAGTTAACAGATTATGTTCTCAGATTTGTGGATTCGGGAATTCGTGTATTGTCAGCATCTGGAGAACTTGTAAGGAGTTAATGATATCCATGGAGATGATTGGAAGGAAAAAGGACGGAGGATGTGCCGGTGATGGAAACGAAACGAAAGAAAAAATGGGTCATTAAATATAGTCTTCGGCCTACAATGAACAGCGACATATTTGGATTTTTTTAAAGATAATTTCTGGAGTAGAAACGATTGGAACTACAGATTAATATAGCTCAACCTGGAGACAAAATGGAGAAAGAAGGTAACAAAAAGTTCCAACTTCACAAAAACAAAGAATTACGTCCGTTGAAAAATATTTTCACTAAAAAGTTCACATATTTTTAGGATGTTTACACATTATAAAAGATACTGTCCTAACCTTGGAAGATATTCATGACTAAATAAGTACATATTTATGTGAGTTTATCAGAGAATTCTAAAGTTAAAAATATTAATCTTACTCAGGCTACAAAGTTTTAGGATTGTGATAGTCTATGATATTAATATTCATTGTGCTAGTTAGGCAACATAAAATGAGATCTCTACATACGGGCAAAATCCATCTGTGGATACAATTGTTGGGCCCGCTTTTACGAAAACGATTGTGGAAATTGAAATTTTCAAAATCAATCTTCACAAACAAGTTTGTTAAGATAACCGCCTGCGAATATTATTTTCACTGGCTAGTAGGTCTCTTAAGAAAACCCTTAAGAGACCTGCGTATATAAATAGTTTTCACGAAAAAAAGAAACAAAAAATATATATCCCTACTTGCTACTACAGCTCACAAGCAGCAACAACAAATGCCACAACAGCATCATGGATCTCACAAATCAAAGTTCATTTACAAAACAAATTCAAGTCCATATCAGATCACAAATCACAGATCTCCCACTCTGGATTGACAGGACGACACCACACCATACTGCCATTGGGAAGAATATTGATGAGCACTGGGATCTAGCGGTCGGCCTCCACGAGCTCTACATACGGTTGCTTGAAGCCCAGCCGCCCACCCGTCGTCAGATTCCCCCTCCAAAACCTGCCCGTCGTCAGATCCACCTCTCCTAGAGCGGATGGCATTGGATCTGCATCTCCTAGGCCCGTCGGTGCTGGATGAGCCTCTCCGGGGTCTAACAGGGTTGGACTCGCTGTTCCTAGGCCAGCAGGAGGCCTTGGCATCACCGTTGCCTGTAGAGGACCGCCAGCGCTTCTCCTGAGACCAAGGATGTGGTTGACGGTGATAGAGAGGGGGTCAACACTGAGCTTTCACGTGTCACTGCTGGCTGCGTACGGGCGGGTACCACCGTCTCATTGGCGCTATTGCTATCGTCAATTTGGCCATGCTTCCACCTCCCCGGCCACCTCTGCTAGGGTCACCTTGGTCGTGTCGCCGAGGTAGTCACCTTTGCCTTGCAGGGATGCAATTGGAATGGAGGCAGAAAGGATCGAGGAGAGGATGAAAGCGAGGGAGGAGTGCAGGAGAGGCGGAGTGATGGTGATATTTTTATATTCCTGACACTTTTCCCGTGTGGTCCTCTTGGTGGTTGCCATGTAGAAATATTAGCGCATGTACAATGGAGACCACTACCACCTGTGGTCTCAGGCTTCCACATGGGCTAAAACCACAGCAATCTCACATCTCACATAGTGCACCGTGCTCTCAAATTGGCCCAGGAAAATCTAAAACCACGTTTTGAAGCCACTGCAGGCCACAATGGTAGAGCCACAGCCCATGAAGCCACATACGTGCATTTCCGTTCGTACCATTCATTTAGGCCCATAGGCTTCTTCCCCCATCTCCCTCTCCCTCATTTACTCCGCCTGCCTACCCCCACTCGAGACTGCTCGTCTCCCTCCGCCATCCCATCTCCATCCAGCCGTCCTCCTACCTCTCTTCCTCTCCAGCGACGCAGCCCCCCACTATGTTGCTCCGCAGTGGGATGATGAAGCAGAAGAGGGAGGTCGAGGGGAGCGGTGGTTCCAAGATGGGGAAGCCAAGGGGGGTGTTCGCATCGAGCTCTAGGAGTGGAGCTGGTGATGGGAGGCGTAGTCATCCACCGGAGTTGGCTACTCCGGCCCCCATCTATGCACGCAAGGCGGCGGCATACTCATCGGCGGGATCTGATTGGGCCGCCGGAGCTGGATGGCGTTGTGGCGTGTTGGCCGCGTCGGCCATGGCCACCCCTGGTCCGGCGGACAGCGAGGACTCCTCGCTGGGGAGTACACCATTTCTTGTCGCCAGATCCTTGTCGTGCTGGAGGATACCCCATCTCCACCCGGATCAATGCCTCCATCTCTAATGCAATCACCGACGCTGATTTCACCTCCAACACCGTGGTTTCAGAGGTAAGTATATTTCTATTTATGTATTTTTCAGCTTATTTTTCTATTCGTGATTCATCCTATAGGTATTTAGATGTTTGATGTTGTGTAGATTAGAATATAGGGTTTTGATTCGGTAGATTTACATAGGTATAGGTACTATTCACTAGAAATGGGGATTTTTGCAATAGTCTTGTGGCCGAAAACATAGCAGTTTAATTTGCCGAAAACAAAGCAATTTGTTTCAATCCAGTAGAATGTTTGCATTGTAATTGTCGGTGTTATATAATTTCCCCCACTAGGTGAACATTGAGGTCGACAAGGTTGCTGCACTGGAGAACCGCATTGCTGAGATTACTGCCAATCTCCACAAGACTCCACAAGATGGTGGTAGACTTTGCCTACTTCAAGGACATGATGCAGTCTGAGATGGAGCTCGCTAATGCACGCATGGCTCGTCTTCGTGCAAGCATCAAGAAGAAGGAGAAGTGTGTTGCATTTGGGTTTCTCCTTATCATATTTGCTAGCGTTGTGGCTGCTCTCTACTAGGTTGTTGGGGTATGACATGTTGATGCTCTTTTGGTGTATATAAGTTAGGCCACGTAGTAGGGTTAGTGCAAGGATATGCATGGTTGTGTGGTGGATTAAAACCATAGTTGCTTGGATGGCCACATGGATGATGGCAAGTGTTATGTGGTGATGGGTTTTTGTTCTTCCTGGATAGAAACAATAAGTTCTTCAAGTTAGTTGAAGGATTTCTTTTGTTGTATATATGGTTGGATGGAAGGGATAGTTGCAGCTAGTAGGTCCTAGGATGTGAACTTCATATATTTAAGTTGTCCCCGTTGAACCTGTGATGGTTATGAATGTGATCTGCGATGGTTATGCAATTATGTGAACCTTCATGCTTAAGCAATGTGTGTAGTGTATATTGAATTTTATTTACTCACATTGGTCATGAACCTAGGATGTCAACCATATTATTTGAACCTTCATGCTTAAATAATGTATGTACAAGGTGATGAACTTTATTTGTTCACTTTGGTCACATCAACCTTGTTTTTGACGGTACAAGAGTATTCAAGGACTGTATTGATGCTTCTAATTAATTCTACCTAGTGCATTGGAAATGCTTATTGCTACTCTAGTGAAATTTATTCAAAGCTTATTACTACCCTAGTGCTCTTTATTCAAGCTTATTACTTCACTATTGCAATTTATTCAAAGCTTATTACTACCAAATTGCTATTTATTCAAAGCTTAGTTCATTACCCTATTGCAATTTATTCAAATCTTATTAAAACTTAAGTGCAATTGTCAGTGTCACCTTATTACTAGTCTTGCATTGTTGTCCAGTCCTGTCTGCCCCCACTTCGTCCAAACCTTGCCCAAATATGCTCTATTAAATCCCTTTTGAGCCGGTTATGTGTGGGACCATCATGTATTTCCTGGTCTCCGCGAATCACATTTGCAAATGTTGTAGGATAGTTATTTGTGTATTCTTGCTCATCCACTTCACACTCGCCTTGATTTTCATTCAGATCCATGGTGTCTATGGTGCATAATGATGCATGCATTCATTATCTTCGAAATGTTTGTGATTTTCCAAAGTTGATAAGGGACAACAGCTACTTTGCATCTTGCTTTTAGTATACTGAATGCGCACTCCACATCTTTTCTCACGGACTCTTGAACTTGTGCAAATAGATGATGCTTCGGGGCCTGGGGTAATTGGATTGTTTTCACAAGAGTGGACCATTCATGATAAATCCCATCCGCTAGATAGTAACCTTTGTTATACTAATTTCCATTGACATTGAACCGTTAGCGTAGCTTTTCCATACATTAGGTCTGTAAACACGAGCAACCAATTGATCAAATAGATGTCATTGTTAGGGCCCACAACTCCAAAAAAAAGCACACCATATCCATCGATCGTGCGATGCAATTGCCTCCAAGATAATTGTTCCCGCACCATAATCATCTCAGGTATACATCCCCTTCCAACCATTTGGGCAGTTCTTCCACTGCCAATGCATGCAATCGATGCTTCTTAGCATTCCTGGGAACCACGTGTTGCATCGACCTGAAACAATAGCTCAGCATCCTCAACATTCGGCTTTCTCAAATATTGTGGCCCAAAAATCTCAACCACTCCATCACGGTACAACTTTAAGCTCTCAAGTGCAGTAGATGTTGCAATACGCACATATTCATCAATTTGGTCAGCGCTCGCAACATATGTTAACATATGGTTTAATGTCGTGCATTTGTGCAATGGAGATAGCCCATGACGTCCCAGTGCATCAACTCATTGTGTGAAATATTCAGACCATTGTCACAAATCATCAGTAATTCTCAAGAAAAGAGACCTCATGCAAAAACGACGACAGAAACTTCTATCGTTGTAAACCGGATTATCACAAAAATAATCAACAACCAATCTAGCATGACCCTGTTCCTTGTTCCTATCAACGTATCTTCTAGTCCCACCCCTTCACCAGTGACGGGATGTTCCAGCACCATCGTGCAATACGGATGGAACTCATGAGACTACACTGTTGTACGCATTTTGCCGCGCTAGGTAATCTTCCATTGTAAAAAATTCCGAAGGATCAATGCAATTGTCATTCTCATCAGATTTAGAGGAGCTGTCTGACATGTCTACATAACAAAAATTATGCAAAATAAGCATCTAGGTGCATAGCAAAAACCACTCTCGTAAATTTATGAAAAGATTGATCTAACCGCCTCAATATTGTGGCGCAAGCATAGCATTGTAATTTTCAGCTACTAGACAACAATTGAATCAAGCATATGAGCTAAGTTTTTCACCTCCTAGACAGATATCTGAGCATTGTAATTTTCAGCAACCAGTTATCAATTTAATCTAGCATTGTAATTTAATCAAGAATAGTAATTTCGGCAATATTTTCAACAATCATAGCATTGTAACCAGACAAAAAAGCACAACACATAGGCTAGATACCTAATAAAACCAAATTCCACCAAAACATGTAGCAACATTTCCAAGGTTAAAACCATATAATATGACAAAAATGAAATCCCAAGATATCACAATAAAATGAGTAGCACACACTTACCTCCTCAAGCAACATGGCATATTATATATAGAAGAAAACATCTCATCACATGGCCATAAATTGTCACATGCAATAGTTTAAGCCTCAACAGGGCATAGTACAAAAATTGAGCTCACATGGCTCACATGGCTATCACATCTGAGCAATGACAATAAGTGTACTGCAGTAAATAAGTTTAGGCTCACATGGCCCTTTACAGTCGGGGACCCCTAATGCGCGATCGATCGCTGGCACCTCCTGTCGCGCGATCAAGATACGATAAAAAAACGATCTGTGTTAATGCTTGTGCAGGTGCGAGAGTCCACGGTGAGTTCGAAATCCATCCAAAATCAATCCCTTGAAAAGCCCCATTAACTACATGTCTTCGTACACCTTTTGGCCCATGTGTGAATAGATGAAAAAGCCCATATGTTTTTCTTTAGAATGACAAAAAAATAATATAAAAAAATTGTATGTAGCAATTCTATAAACTTTATACCCAGAAAGTTTATATATAAAAACTACCGTCATAGGCAAAAATGGTATATAAACTTTATACATACAATAATCGATATAGAAACTTTTTATACATATAAATATTTAGCATATGATCTTTATACGTAAAAATATTCAGCATAAAACTATATATATAAAAAGTTTCGAATTAAAATAAAACAGAAAATAAATAATCACAAACACTTGATTGGGGGGCCCCCTATCGCGCGATTGATCGCTCGCGCCGGAGGATCGCGATCACGGCATCCACGTGAGCCATACGCGTTTTCCTCGGTTTCTCTTTTCGCGTTCCGCCGTTTCTCTTTTCGCGTGTGATTCCCTTTAGGACACGGGCTGACTTCCCGCAACGTGGCCCGACACACTACGTTGGGCCTTGCAGTTCGGGTCCACAAAAATAGGTCTTCACATTCTGCTATAAACAAATTCAAGGTATAGTTTCCACAAGACCAAAGAATCCCCTGTCATATGTAGTTTGATGTTCATGCACTATATGTTTAAAAACTCAATTACCATTATCATTTTTTTTGTTATTTTTATTCTGGTGCAATGTTTTTTAAAATAAACCCGGTGGAATGCATATTGTTTTAAACTTTATACTTATAAACTTTATACTTATAAAGTTTATAGTATAAACTTTATAGTATAAAGTTTATACTATAATCTATAAACTTTATACGTATAAAGTTTATAATTACATAGTTTATACATATAATTTTTTTAGAGTAATGATGTAAAAAATAGAAGCAATCAGGAAACGGGCCACGCGAAACAAAACACGGCCCAAGCTAGTGTTGTTAGTATCCTCATCTCCCACTTGTCCACCTTGCTCACTAGCAAAGACAAGCATCTGAGTTTTGTCTTCTACTGTTTTGATGATTCCGGTAGGGCAGACTTCAGCCACGCAGAGGAAACGATCGCGTTGACTTCAGCCACGCGGGTGATCGCCGAATAGGATTTTCCACATTACAACAAAATGAAAGTGTCCTTAAACTGAGAATCTTCTCATTCAACCAACAAAATACTATTGTTCCCTCCCATCTATAAGTAAACATCCCAAGTATGATTCCTATCAACTCTACAAGTATGATTCATGTCTCACCAAAATTTGGAGCTTCTTCATATCTCCAACTCAGCATTAAATCACCAAAAAACAGTACCAAACCTCACACCATCACAGCAACCTGCAAAGAAGATATGATGAAGCAAAATAAAAAAAGTTAACAACAAAAATATGATGAATCATCATATTAATGAGGATAGAAAAAAAATAGTACCAATCTCAATCACTCAAGACCATCACTGTCCTCCTTGCCCCACAGCTGGTCAGAAATCTGGGTGGTTGCCTTCATGTGGAGCTCTTTGCGCTAGGACTCCATGGAACATGTACCAACAGCTAACATCTCGCTGAGTTTGTCAAGCAACTTGTTCTTGTGATCAATCATCTTGGCTTTCTTCTTCTCTTGCGTAGCCATCAGAGTAAGGTTTGTGGCTTCCACTTTCTGATCTGCTAGCTTCTGTTGGAACACCATCATACCTCCAATATCTTCCTTGTATGAAGCCTTAGCCTCTACCATAAAACCTTACCATCTCACTTATCTCATCACTACCAACAACTGCTTCCTTCCCCTTTTTTCGCTTTTCACTCCAGTTGGCCGTGGCATTTCTGTTGGGCCTGCATGGGGGTTGTTGCCTCCGTGGGTGCTTCATTTAGATCAGGGGTGGTCTTCCTTGGCCCAAGACTTCCCACATGCACATTCCACATAGGTGCAAAACGAACAACCTCCCACCAGTCAGTGAAAGTGAAATGTTGGTGTTGCCTTGAGTGGTACATAGCTAATGTCTCATCCATGAGTTGCTTTTCACTTCTCCTAGATCTGTGCTCTTTCTTCAGCTGAATGTAGCAAGCATTGAACACATTTACATTCTTAATTGTCTTATGCTAATGGCTCTTCAGTTGAGTTATTGAGCCAAGCACTGACCTGCAAAATAGGGTGAAAAAGGAACATAATCAAATCAGAAAATACTTGTTTGACCATACTAAATTATAACAGAGAACTAAAACAGTACACTACTATCATCCACACAGTGAACACAAGCATAACAGTCAGCAATAATTCATGATTGCAACAATTCAGTGAACACAAGCCATTCTCACAAAGTACTTCTAATTCAATGACGTATTTACAACAATCCTTGCAACATTTCATTGAAAAAGCAATACAAGTTGTTCGATCAAAATTTGCAACAACATAGTGCACAACACAAAATCACACCAATGTCATCCACAAACCAAAAATGCTATATTTTTCCTTGCTTAACAGCCTGCGATCCTCACAATCACAACATCCACACATAAACCGAAAGAGATTGAATTTCTTGCTTGCTTACCAGCCTCAGGTCCTCATCATTGGTATAGTAAAGTCGTCCCATCCCATCGTCGATGATCTCCACCTCGAGCTCAGCCCTCACCAGTGGCACCGTTCAGATCTAGATGTGGCCGATGGGTCCTCGGTGGTTGCTGGTGGGGCTGCATGCAGAACGCCGAGAACTGGCCATGGGCAAAGGGATAGGTCGGGTGGGGAGGGAAGAATGGTGGTTGGGTTGAAGATTACCCGACGATGACCGACGTGTTGTTTTCTTGAAGAAAGTTCACAAATCCACCTATTGGAGTGAAATCCATCGAAACCTGTAGGTGGTCGATGTGAATCAGAGCAATGGGGTGGTAGGATAGTAGATCGAAAGGAAAAACCCAATATAGATCAACGAGTGCCGACGGCAGCGGCACCGCATAGGGTTTAGGGTTTGGGGGCGTACCTCTCTCTACTGTTCGCCAGAGGCGGCGGCGCAGTGGATCCAGCCAACGCGAGCACGTAGACGATGGAGACCGGAAGACGCCAACGAAGATGGGGGAGGTTTGGCGAGCAGGAACGCACTGTCGTTGGAGGGGAGAGCGTGAGGGGTGGAGTGGACGAGAAAGACTGAGGGTGAGATGGGGATTGAGTTGGTGCGCGGGAGGGGGCGGATAGATGAGGCACGACACGGGGCTCCAGGCTCAGCCAACACGAGGCCTCAAGTCGTGGCTTCGCGGCTCCCGAGCCCAAGCGTGGAGAGGAAATTATTTCCTCTGCAAGCACCGCTCCAGCCTACGGAACCATGGGCTCGGCTCCAACATGGTGGCTTGAGGCCATAGAACATAGTGGACCGTTGTACATGGCCTAAGACAGGGGCAGATCCAACGTGTTAGCTGTGGTGTCAGCTGACACCAATGCATTTTGGTCCATCCCAAGCAACCTATTCTGTTCTAAGATGAGTGATACCAGTGCACCTTACCAATGACACCACTCTCACATCAAACAGCAGTAATTTAGCCACCATTTGTTCTGCCCATAAATTATTCTTACTAATTTAGTTGTTGTCGACGTGACAACTGCATACGTCGAAGGACGTGGTTACTCAACAGTTGTTGGGAAAAGTAAAGTGTATTAATTTAAGGATTTTTCTCGGGATCCCCCATTTACATGGCCCTAGGGGGCTATTATAGTCCCATTACAGGTCCCCCTATTAGGGTTTAGGTTTTACAGGGGAATTTACATGGTTACCCTTATGAAAGGGACATTTGAATGGATATACAATGTAATTATGATACATGGGCCTCTAACGGGCCAATTAGCAACTGCTGGCCCACCGGCCAACGGGCCAGAGCGGTTGGGTTGGCCCCTTGGGCCTTCTTGGAATAGGGGTCGACATGGCGACGTCTCCCCCCTTCGGCATGCGCCCTTCGCCATTCAGCCTTTGCCCAGGGCACGCTTAGACTTGCGGGGACCTAACGCAACTCTTCGCCCTTCGCCGCCTTCGCCCCATGGTCTTCGCCACATGGCTTCGCCCTAGTGAACCTTAGATGCCTCGGGTCTAAATCCTCGCTGCTTGCTTGGTTTCGGCAGGTCTGGTCGAAGGGTGTCATAACATACCGCCAACAAGTTGGCCACATGCCCACATCGGCATGCGAATGTATGCGTTATGTGTACGTGTATTGTTGTGGTTATTTTTTTGGCAGCTTTCGCCTTCCGTGAATGGCGAAGCTGTCTTTACTGTTTCACTGGGCCGAAATGAACAGTGATGGGCTTTTTCCCCGAGGGCTCGTCACTATGCAGCCTGGTCCATGGGAATTTACCGTTTCGCCTACCCTTGCGACACATGGTGGCTCGTGATTGGGTGGGAAGGCGAAACGTCGCCTGGTAGGCTATATATCCCCCTTCCCCCTTTTCACCGCCTTTACCCGTGTCATTTTCACCGCAAGCGCTCCCTTTCTTCATCCTTTACTCTCGCGGCGCTCTTTGAGTCATTGAACCCTTTCGCCACCGCACATTTCCTTCGACATGGCCCCTCGCAAGCCGAACCCTGTCTCCGCGACGGGTCCCGACCCCGGCCGAATCGATGATGACACCACCGCCTTCTTAGGGGCATCGCTCATGGACGATGATGAGCTGGCGAAGATGGTCAGCTCTGGCATGGTGGCGGAAAGGCAGGCCTTCGCCCCGGGAGAGGCCGTGGTGCCGAAGCCGGGCGACAACCAGACGATGGTGTTTGCCATCTTTTTCAAGGTGGGGCTTTGATTTCCGTGCAACGTATTGTTGCCGGAGATCCTTCGCCTTTTCCAGGTGGAGCTCCCCCAGTTGAGCTCGTCGGCGCTTGTCCGGATCGCCATTTTCGACTGGGCGTGCCGGACCGCCGGGTTCGAACCGAGCGCCGAGCTCTTCGGCGCCGTTGTCTTCACCACCGTGAACTCGAAGATGGTGGTTACCCCGGCCGGGACGAAGAAGATAGCGTTCGGGAGCGTGAACTTCAATGTTCGCCCGGAGCGCTCCGATTTGTGGCCGGTGAACGGTGCCATGTCGAAGTGGGATCGCCACTGGATGGTGAAGTGGTTGTACCACTCCATCCCCTTCGAGGCCGGGCCCGAGGCGGTGAAGACCCTCCGGTGGCGGCGTAGGGCGATTGCGCCAAACCAGAAGCCCAAGGTTGCCGTCAGCGGAGCTATGGAGGCGCGTTTCGCCCTGCTTCGCAAGGTCTGCTCCCGCTTGAGTTGTCGCGATCTAGTGGAGGAGTTTTGCATGCTTCGCATCTGCCACCTCTCCCAGTCGTGGCAGGTCGAAGTCGACCGAGACGAAGAGGTCGACAGCTTGCCAAAGCTCATCATGCCCGCGGGGGCGAACAGTTAGTCTATGCTCTTCTCACTTGGTATGTGTTTCGCTATTTTTTTTTGTTCGACGCTTGATATAATGACATTTCTCTTTTTCAGTGTTGACTCTCGCCCAAGCCGACACCGAAGCCCGAAAAATGATCGGCGCTGTGTCAGTCACCGAGTTTAGCCAGCTGCTAACGCGGCAAGCGGCTGGCCGGGCGAACCGGGTGCACGTCAGCGAGCTGCCCCCCGGGCAAAACCCTTCAAGGCCGACGGCGAAGAGGGTGCCTCCAGGAAGCGGTTGCGTGGGCAGGTGAAGTTGGCCCCCCGCAAGTGGAGGGCCCCTGCCTCCATCGATTCTGACACCGACGACAAAGATGGCGTCGAAGAGCAGGAGGACGTGGGGGAGACGGAGGTCGCGATCGAAACGGCTGCGGATGAGGCCGCCAACAGCCGCTTCGGAACGCGTGGCTACACCCCAACTCCAAGCCCCGAGCGCATCGAGACCGGGGCGGAGTCGAACTACTCCCCTCTCCACCGGAAGGATGTGGAGGGGGTGAAAGCGTTGGTCGCGATCGCCGCGTCCAAGATGGCGAAGGGGGAGTCCACCAAGAAGACCCCCCAGAAAAAAGGGCTCGTCGACATCGCTTGTGTTTTCAGCGACGATGAGTCCTCGGACAAAACGCCCACTTCGCCCGCTGGTCGAAGCCTGGGCCTCTCAACTGCCCCTGGTGCTGCGGGCGGGGTGAGAGGAAGCATCGCTGGGCTTCGGCTTCAGCTGAGCGGGTCGTGAAGACAGCGGCCAGGGTCTTCGGCAGCCCTGTTCGCCGGCCGCTCGTTTCGCCGCTTGCCCTTGGTAAGGGTAAGAAGGCAGCCGACACATCTGTTTCGGACTGCTCACTTGCGCCACCCCGCTTCGCCCCGGGAGACTTCGAAACCCGACCGGAGCTTGTCCCCTTTGTCGAGGGGGTGAGCAACATCATCGCTCTGGCCAGCAACCCAAGCCTATTCACCGAACTGAACGAGTTCGACGAGGGCTGTTCTGCCGTCAAGAGCCTGGCGGTCCGGGTATGTTGTTTGATTGATTTTTTTTAAGTGTATATCGCCTGTTTTCGACAACGTTCGCCTTTTCTTAACTAGATCCTCACGGTGCACTGTTTGACGGAGCGAACTATGCGGGCCCGTCTTGACGGCTTGAAGAACCGTCTTCAGGCCAAGGACGATGAACTGGGCCGCAAGGGCCTAGAGATGGAAGGCCTAGCCCGCTCCCTCAAAGAGGCGAAGGCCGAGAACAAGCGGCTCCAGGCTGAGCTGGAGAAGGGCAGCGAGGCGAAGGCTGAGATCGAGCGCCTCAAAGCTGAGCTCAAGAAGGAGCAAGGGCATTCCGTCGTCCTAACGGACTACTACAACTGCACCGAGCCGAAGATGGAGGCTTTTCGCCCGGAGGCAAGCAACGCGGAGGCGAAAACCGCCGAGTCTACCAAGACCGCATGCCGCACGCTTCGCCTCGCCCTTACTGACATGGGGGCGAAGGTACGGGGTGTGCCGGGCGAAGATGCTTCCGCCTTTGAGTTCTCTGAATGGACTCAGCAGGCTGGCGGTGCGGTCTCGGACTGTGCCACCGCGTACGGCGATTGCTGTGCGCGCGCGTCGGCGGCCTTCGCCATGGGCCTGCTGCAGCAGTCCGGGTGCGAGCACATCGCCAAGTTCCCCGACTATGCGAAGGGGGACTGGGAGGTCAGCACCCAGGATGTTTCGCCCGCGCTTCGCGCCTGGCGTAAACAATTCTGGTAGAAGGACGGCCGATCCACCGCCAAGGCATGTCTGCTCGAGCAGCTGGCGAAGGTGGAGGCGGCGGACCAGGGCGAAGAGCCAGCCGGAAGGGGTGGAGGCGATGCCCAAGACCACCCAGAGGTGTGAGGCCCTCCGCCCACTTTTGTAGATTTTGATAGTTTAACTTTTTTGGCGTTTGCCGTAGAGGGCGAACGATGTAAATATGGCCGATGGCTGATCTTATTGTAGACTGTTTTAACATATGAAATATATGACAAGTTTCGCCAATTATTGTGTTTGATGCCTTTTGCACTTGTGCTCGCATCGCTTCACATACGAAAGAATGCTTACTCTTTTCGCCCAACCTACATGTTTTGCTTTAGCTTCGGTTTTTGCGTTCCGCCATTTGATTTTCTATATTTTTTATCAGGGTCTTCACCGAAAATTGTGTATTCGGCCCCCCTTGGGAATTGGCGAAGCAAAAACGGGAAGTTTGTTGAGATAAAGGATTTGCCGAAGGTCCGGTATCCGTTTCGACCAATTTACCACGAGATGATCATGAACAGCAACAGTTACAAGGTCGTGAAAGTTGCGAGCTGGATACGAGCGCACCCCGGGCGAACCCTGGAAGACTACAACCGTGTTCACGCGGGACGCCTAGAGGGCATGGTTCGCTTTTGGCGAAATCATCAGAGGACCGATCGGCAGGAAGCGATCGCCCAGCGTCGCTATAGTCTAGCTTGTGTTTCGCCCCCTTCTCCCCTTAGGGTAGTTTATAACATTAATGACGACAATCCTAGTTCACCGGATCATTCCTTAGGGAGTGGTAGTTGTTTTGGGAGCGAAGATGTAATTTATTTGTAAACTAAGCTGTAAAGCCTGTTGTATTCTTTTCACCTGTACCATGTTGTACGGCATGTATTCTTCGATTATTTTTTTCAAGTTAATAAAGATGTGTTTTTATTCCCTTTTCGCTATTTTTTGCATTGTCACTTTTCGTGCTTTCGTTAGGTCGGAAAGTGTCGGCCCCTTTGCGTGTATTAGCCAAATAGGTCTGCCGACTTTTCAGCTTCCATCTTCTGTTTTGATCTGTGGTACTCTGCGCTGGGAGAAGCACTTACGTTTTCGTGTAGATCGAGTATAACGGTGTTCGGTTAGTTACTTCCCGAAACAAGCTGTCGCGGTTTCAACGTACAGCGAGTGATGCTTCAGCCGATTCGTTTCGCCCCCCTGGCATTTTCGTTGATCAGGCGTTTGCCTTGGGGTTTTTCCATGAATTATCATGTACACAAGTAAAAAAGGCGAAAGACACAAAGATTTTATACTGGTTCGGGCCTCCAGGATGGATAATAGCCCTACGTCCAGTTTTTTTTCTGTTTTTTTCATTTTCTCCTTTTTTGTATTTTTGTGCCGAAAGGCTTACATAATGGAAGATGTCGAAAAGACTATGTAACAGTACGTACATTTTTACATTTTGGCGAATGGGGTGCCACCCTTCCTAAACATAGAAACGCTTAAGAGAAGCTGCATTCCACGAATGGTCAAACTCTTCGCCTTCCAGTGTTGCTAGGCGAAAGGAGCCTGTCCTTGACCTGCGCTTGATGAGGTACGGCCCTTTCCACTTCGATTCAAGTTTCCCGACTGCTACCGGGTTCGCCTTCTTCCTTAGGACGAGATGGCCGGGTAATAGCTCTGTCGGTCGAACTTTTTTGTTGTAAGTTGCCGAGTGCTTGCGGCGTATTTGCGCATGTGTTCCAGTGCTTCGACTCTTACTCCCTCGAGGAGCTCGAGCGACACTTCGCGCCCATCTTCTCCTCCAGAGAACATCACCCTTAGCGAATTAGCCCCTAGCTCTGTTGGGGTCATTGCTTCGTCCCTATAGAGAAGCATGAACAGGCTAAACTTGGTTGGCCTTGTGGGGGTTGTCCGAAGGGCCCAGAGAACGGATAGCATTTCATCTGGCCATCTACCCTTCGCTGCCCCCTCAAGCCTTTTCTTGAGCGCCTCCAAGATCTTACCATTTGTGCGTTCGGCCGCCCTGTTTGACTGTGGGTGCGCGACCGAAGCGAACCTGATTTCCAGGTTTAGCCCTTCGCACATTTCTCTGAATTTATCAAAGTTGAACTGTTTGCTGTTGTCCGTGATGAACTATTTTGGCACTCCGAAACGGCAAATAATGTTTTTCCAAACGAACTTTTGTACTGCTGCCGAAGTGATCGCGCCGAGTGGTTCGGCCTCGATCCAACGGGAGAAGTATTCAATGGCTACAATTGCGAACTTGTATCCATTTTGCGCAACAGGGAATGGGCCAATGATGTCTAGCCCCCACCTGGCGAAAGGCAAGACTGGTGCGATAGGCTGCAGCTCATATTGTGGTGCAGTCTGGCTTCGGCTATGTCGCTGGTAGCTTTCGCACTTTTTGGCTTGCTCAACACAGACTTTCAGCACGGTGGGCCAATACACACCCTGGCAAAACACTTTGGAGGCAACCGTTTTGCGGCTTGGTGTGCACCAGACAGCCCCTGGTGTATTTCGTTCGCCATTTCCTCACCTTCGGTGAAGGAGATGCATCAAAGCAAGGGTTGGAGCACCCCGGAGCGATACAGCTGCCCCGAGACCAGCTTGTACTTTGTGGCTCTGATCTGTAAGCGCTTCGCTTCTGCTTCATCCTCTGGGAGCCAGCCGTTCTTGAGGTACTTTACGAACGGAGTTCGCCAGTTCGCCAGTCCTCTAGGTCTTCGCCCAGTTCTACCTGGTCAATTGCCATGATGTCCAGGCTTTCTGTGGGCACGCTTGGTGCATACAAGACTTCAAAAAATATGCCTGGTGAATGCGGGCCTCCACAGGCGGCGGACTTCGGCAGGGTATCTGCTTCCTCATTCTGGCCTCTAGGTAAGTGTTCGACCGTTATGCCGAAGAAGCACTTTTCCATAGATCGAACAGCCTCCAGGTACCTCTTCATTCCTTCTTCTTTTGCCTCAAAAGATTTATCAACATGATTTGCCACCAGTTTGGAGTCTATTCGGATGAGCAAACGCCGAACCCCCAATGCTTTCGCCTTTCTTAGACCCAACAATACCGCCTCGTACTCTGCCGTGTTATTGGTCGTGTCAAACTGCAGCCTTACGACATACCGAATCGGCACGCCCCCTGGCGAAGTGAGTACTGCTGCGGCGCCTACCCCCCTGTGTGACCACGAGCCATCGGAGTGCATTATCCAAGGCTGTTCGACGGGCTGAGGTTCAGGGGTGAATGCCGGTGTCCATTCGGCGACGAAGTCAGCTAGGACTTGGGACTTGATCGCGGTGCGGGCGACAAAATGCAGGTCGAAGGGGGATAACTCCGCCGCCCACTTGCTGAGCCGACCAGAGATTTCCTTGCCCAGGAGCACTTCGCCCAAAGGATATTGCGATGGCACGGTGACCCTGTGGGCCTAAAAATAGTGCTTGAGTTTGCGCGAAGCCATCACTAGGGGGTAAGCAAGCTTTTCCATTTCAATGTACCTTATATTTGCCCCTTGCAAAGCCTCAGAGACGAAATATACTGGTTTCTGTCCTGACTCTGTCTCTTGGACAAGGACTGCACTGACCGCCACCGACGAAGCCGCTAGATAGAGCAGCATTTCGCTTCCCGGTTTGGGCTGACCAAGGCGGGGGGGCTTTGCAGATATTGCTTTAGCTCGTCGAACGCTACTTGGCATTCAGGTGTCCAGCTAAATTTTCCTGCGCCCCGGAGGGTCTTAGAAAATGGCAAACCCCTTTCGGCTACCTTTGAGAGAAAACGACTGAGCGTCGCAATTCGGCCTGCGAGCTTTTGTACTTCGCGTACGCTCGATGGGGGCTTCGTTTGCTGAATGGCATAGATTTTCTCGGGGTTCACCTCGATACCCCTTTCGGAAACAAGAAAACCCAACAACTTGCCCGCGCAAACTCCAAAAACACACTTCTCAGGGTTTAGTTTCATACCCGCCGCGTGCAAGTTGTCGAAGGTCTCCTGCAAGTCAGATGCATGGTCGAAAGCTTTGCGGCTTTTGACAACAATATCGTCGACGTAGGCCTCCACATTTCGCCCCAGCTATTTGCGAAGCACCTTGTACACCAGCCTGGCGAACGTTGCTCCGATGTTCCTCAGGCCGAAAGGCATCCTGAGGTAGCAGAAAATACCGAACGGCGTGATGAAGGCTGTCTTGGGGATGTCGCTCGGATTCATGTGGATCTAATGGTAACCGGAGTACGCATCCAAAAAGCTCATGAGCTCGCAACCAGCTGACGAATCAACAAGCTGGTCGATCCACGGCAAGGGGAAGTCGTCTTTCGGGCACACCTTGTTGAGGTCTGTGAAATCGACGCACATGCGCCACTTGCCGTTCGACTTCTTCACCAAAACCGGGTTCGCCAACCATTCCAGGTGGTCGATCTCTTGGATCACCCCGGCCTTGAGCAGCTTCTGCACTTCGGCCTTTGCTGCCTCCTGGCGATCGGCGGATATCTTGCGCAGCTTCTGTTTTCTTGGCTTGGCATCCGGCTTGACCGCCAGGTGATGCATGATGAGATCCGTCGAAACACCGCCCACCACGTTAGGGCTCCAGGCAAAGATGTCAATGTTCTTCTTGAGCACTTCTAGGATGTTCTCAGCTTCCTCTTCGCCCAGATCGCCCCCCAGCTGGACAAACTTCACTGGATTAGCGTCATCGACTTGCATCTTGATCACCTTACCATGAGGGGCGGGCTTCGGCATGCGTTTAGCATGCGGTTCGGCCTCAACATTGTGCACTGCCCTGTTGATCTCGGCCAAGTTGCCCTTCGAAGCGGTCAAAGGTTGAAGCCCCCTAACAACGATCACCCCTATTGGACCCGGCATCTTGAGCTTGAGGTAGTTGTGGTGGGAGATGGCCTCGAACTTGTTCAAGGTTGCACGGCCGAAGATGGCGTTATAGCTGTATGGGATGTCAACCACATCGAACAGTATTTGCTCTTCGCGCCTGTTTCCACTTGTGCCGAAAGCTACCATCAACTGTACTTGGCCTAGGACTTGAACTGCTTCACCGCCGAAACCGCGAAGCGAAGCCGGTGCTTGGGTGAGGGCTAGGGTTGGCAACCCCATCTTGGCATATGCTTCGGCGAAGATAACATCGGCTGAGCTTCCTCCGTTGACCAGGATGCGCCGGACTTCGAAGCCGACTACCTCGGCTGAGATTACCAGAGGGTCTTGATGTGGGAACAACACACCTTCAGCATCTTCCGGCCCGAAAGAGATTTGCTGATTTAAGTACTTCAGAGCCCCTTCGCCCACCGCGGTGATGTTGTGCACCATTCGCAGCTGCATCTTCCTCTGCCGCTTCGACGATTGGACCGGCGAGTCGGCCCTTGTAATCACTTGAATTACTCTTCACTGCACATCTTGGCGCTGTTCGGCTGGGAGTGCCTGCTCTTGAACGGCTTCGCAGGGTGCTTCGACAGTTGCGCCTTGTGGCCTAGGTTCTTGAGCGTTGCTTCACTGACGAATGTTTCGGCATTGCTCGGTGGTGTGCGAAGATCGTCCATGATAGGCGCAATATAGGTCTTTTCTGACCTTCTTGCGAACAGGCTGTTGGTGGCTGCCTCCTTGCTAGGCGTTGAACTCCTTGCGGAGGGCTTGTACCTCTTCGACAGCCATCACAGCCTTACCCGTGCGGTCAGTTCTGAATTTTCTCCAAGTCATGGGAGCTTGGCCTGGCCTTGGCGACTGTCCTTGGTTCGCCGGTTGAGGTTGGCGAACGGTGAGAGGAGCTGGTTCAGTGACCTGTGCTTGTATTTGGGCTTAGGCAGCAGCGATGGAGGCTTTATCGTACTTGGCTTGGATTGCTTGCCTTTGTTTGGAATCCTCTTCGCCCCTTGCGTACCCGTCAATGATGCGAAGTAGGTGCTCAAGAGTCTGCGGTTCCTTGTTGGCGATTTTTCATGTGAGTTCGCCTTCCAGCAGCCCGACCAAAGCGGCGTTGATGACGGATGCTTCGGTTATATCTTGAACTTGGCATCGGACTTGCGAGAAACGACGCATATACTCCCGTATTGATTTCCCCGGCCTCTGGCGAATGCCGAGCAGATGTTGCTGTGTCTTCGGCTCCTCGTAAGTGCCTCGAAAGTTAAGGACAAAGACATGGTGCAATTGCTCCCATGAGTAAATGCTATTAGATGGTAAATTGAAGTACCAAGAACGGACGATGCCGTCTAGAGCGAGATGGATTACCTTTGCCTTGGTATTTTCGTCGCCGTGAGCGGCTTCGATCACGGACTCGTAGATGGACAGAAACTCTTTTGGGTCTGTTTCGCCCGAGTATCGCGGAACGGGTGGGAACTTGAACTGAGGTGGGATTGGACGAATCTTGATTCCCTCACTCAACGGTAGCCCCTTTTCGCCCCCTGCCTTGCTCACGGCACCCTGCAGTGAGGGCCCGTGCGGCTGTGGATAAGGCGTGGCGAAGGGCGAAGTCATGGCTTGCGTGTGTGGCTAGGCCACGGTGTTCGGCAGCCCGATCCCGAACGGTGGTGCTTGGGTGGCGTTGCTGAAGTCGAACTGCGGTCCTTGACTCCATGGTGAAGCCCCCGGCCCTGGTTGGTTCGATAGCAACCAACCGGGTGCGCCTTGGCTTGTGCTCCCCTCCGGTTGGGCCGAAGGGGTTATACTTGAGATGTTCGGGGTTGATTGAGTTGCTGAAGGAAAGCTTGAAGTTGTGCCTGCAAGGCCGAAGCCCCCTCCGCCATTACTTGTGACATTTGACCGGGTGGTGAGGGATGTACTTGGGCCGCGGTCGGCCGAATCTGCGGCTGCATGCTGGGGGTCGGGTGCGTTGTTGCGGCCGAAGGTTGCCCATCGAAGTACACCGGTGTCTGCACGGCTTGTGACGAAAGGGCCTGAACCGGCGCTTGCGGGTAGACTTGAGGTGGGATGTAGCCCGCCAAATACTGGAGAATTGGGGCCGAAGCGACCTTGGCCTGCCGGGCTACCTCGTATGCTTGTTGTTGCTCTTGTATTTGGCAAAGCATGTCCTAAAGTCGCGCCATGTTCTGGCGCATGGCTTTCATGCTGGCTTCGGCTTGCGCTTCAAGGTTGAGGTTGGCTTGCGCAGCGGCGAGCGTGGTTGAAGACGTAGCCGGTTGTGACGAAGTGTCTTGGGGCGCCACCAGCTGACTTGTCGGAAGGATCTCCGGCGCCAGCCCCGCCGAAGCGACCGGAGCCAAAAGCGGCGGTGGTTGCGGCGCGGGTGCCGAAACCGATGGCACTGCCCCAGTTTCGGCGATGGGCGCCGAAGGCTCTGCTCCTTCTTCAGCGACCATCGCCTCTCCTGCTACACTTTCCTTTGGGTTAGCAACCCTCTCCTTTGCGACCTTCCTCGGTGGCATTCGCTCTTAGTGGTTTCGCTCGGAGGTCCCCACGGTCGGCGCCAGCTGTTGTCGAAGTGACAACTGCATACGTCGAAGGACGTGGTTACTCAACAGTTGTTGGGAAAAGTAAAGTGTATTAATTTAAGGATTTTTCTTGGGATCCCCATTTACATGGCCCTATGGGGCTATTTATAGTCCCATTACAGGTCCCCCTATTAGGGTTTAGGTTTTACAGGGGAATTTACATGGTCATCCTTATGAAATGGACATTTGTATGGGTATACAATGTAATTAAGATACATGGGTCTCTAACGGGCCAATTGGCAACTGTTGGCCCACCGGCCAACGGGCCAGAGCGGTTGGGTTGGCCCCTTGGGCCTTCTTGGAATAGGGGTCGACATGGCGAAGTCTCCCCCTTCGGCATGCGCCCTTCGCCATTCAGCCTTCACCCAGGGCACGCTTAGACTTGCCGGGACCTAACGCGACTCTTCGCCCTTCGCCGCCTTCGCTCCATGGTCTTCGTCACATGGCTTCGCCCTGGTGAACCTTAGACGCCTCGGGTCTAAATCCTCGCTGCTTGCTTGGTTTCGGTAGGTCTAGTCGAAGGGTGTCATAACATACCGCCAACAAGTTGGCCATGCCCACATCGGCATGCGAAAGCAGCTAGCAGTTCGGCTGTTTGCAACTGCCTGCTAGGGCCTGGGGCTTCTAATCTTCTTCCATGCATCAGGTTCAGTCAAACAAATTAGTGGCGGTGCTATTTATTTACATGTATCTAATAATTTTAGTTCAGTGTAGTGTAATTTAATTTCACCATTGGACAGACGGTACATAAGTTAAATATAGTCTTTAGATATAAATTGATATAAAATATTCATTTATCTATTTTTAGGCTACTACTACTGCCTGCCAGGGCCTGGGGCTTCTAATTTTCTTCTAATTTTCTTCCATGCATCAGGTTCAGTCAAACAAATTAGTGGCGGTGCTACTTATTTACATGTATCTAATAATTTTAGTTCAGTGTTGTGTAATTTAATTTCACCAATTGGACAGACGGTATATATATAGTTATGATTGTTGTTAAATATAGTCTTTACATAATTCATTTATCTATGAATTATAGTCATATGATTGCTTAATTATCTATTATCTCTGTATTGCTTGATTTCTGGATTAATAGGCGGGTTCATCTAATTTCTCTATAGTTTACCATTAATTTTAAACTTTCCGTATGTATTATTGACTGTACTTAGAAACCAAAACTTCTTATTAGAGAGTTGATGATGACACACCATCAATCAAAAATCCTAAATCCACCCCTGCCTTAACAGGTCCATCTATAAAAATAACCACTGTCGGGTTTTCATTGGGGTCTATGACCGATGACCCTGGTGTATTCTTATTATCGACCGTATGTATAAATAAAGAGGGTGTCACTTGACTGCCCTCTGTACTGTACTTCCTGTGCTGATGTGCATGTCCGTGCATCCGATCTGCCAATCTGCTGAAACGAGTTCTTTGTTAAGGTAATTGTCATCAGTTACTAAATTAACCTCGATCTGCTGCGAACAACCACATATAATAGGTTGTGTTCTTTTCCATTTGTTCCTAACTAACCTTTCTATTTTTTTCGCGTACATATTTTCCAAACTACTAAACGATACTACGTGTTTTGTGAAAAGTTTTTATAGAAAAGTTATTTTAAAAAATCATATTAACCTATTTTTTTAAATTTTTTATAGCGAACACTTAATTGTTGATCTATCCTTTCGTTTTACGTGTGGAGGGAAGGGGATCCCTTCCCCTTCCAAAGAGGCAGCCAGGCACACACCTCACCAACCCAACAAAATGGAAGGAAGAACGGTGGCGTGTCCGCACCCACCGGCCTATATTGAACAACAAGCAAGAAACTAGGTAAGGTCCATACATGCCAGGGGCAGGTTAAATTAAGACTCGCCGCTTGACGAGATAATTAACTAATCCTCCATTCTAGAAGCTCAGTACCGGACGAAACAAAACATCTATTTAACATCACTCCAACCAATAAATTATATTCTAATAGTTGAGCCTTGGAATAAAATTTTGAAGCTGAACCCTGCTCCACTACACATCTATATATCATTTTGCGAGTGTACTCAAACCCGCTCTACTCTCCCTTTAGGATGGAGTTGAAACTATTCGAGTGGATTTCAAGACTCGAAACTGTTCGAGTGGATTTCACTCTAAAAGAGATCAAACTAGAATAAAAAGAGGAAGTAAAAACGAGTTAAGTGTTGGAAACTCGTAAAAGTTATATTAAAAGATATGTAAATTTATTAAAAAAAATTAATAGAGATAGGTGTAGATATGAAATACATCAAGTTCAAACTCAATTTTATTGGGAGTATAAAAAAGACAAATGAATAGTAACAAAACACTATTTATCTAAAATTTATTATTTTTCTCTCAAATGATGTTGATTTTAGACTTGAAATTTAGTGAGAATGTATTTTATATCTATACCAATCTCTAATATTTTTTTCATTAACTTACAAAATTTTTAAATATGATTTTCGTGAGTTTTCAGTATTTACCTTGTTTCGCATGATGTTTCCCCGTATTAAAAGCCCGCAAGACTTGCTTCGGCTGCCGAGATCGGAGTCGCGTGAGATAGACCGATAGGATTCGGCCGGTCGGTTTATACTTTTCGGGCAGCGCGCAGGACCCAAAGGGGGCAGAAAAGCATGAGAGCAGTCAGCGCGGGAGGCCCCCACCCCACAGACCGGCGCGCTCGACCGTCATCGCGTTCGTCACGCGCGCGCCCGCCATACACACACGTGACACGTTTGGCACTTGCGCGCGCCCGGCACCCCCTAGCCGGCGCCGGAAGTCGTTGTCGCGTTCCCGATGAGGAGCGTTGTACGTAGGGCCAGCCGGCTTGCGTCTGCGTCCGCGTCCGCGGAAGCGACAGCTACCGCGGCTTCAGAGTTTCGCCACTTTCGCCTCTGTTTCTCTCTTTCTGCTGCTCGCTCGCTCTGTCCATACATATATTAATTTCCAGCGTTTAAAAATTTATTTAGGAATACAAGTGGATACGACTACACCAAGAGTACTAGTTGGATAGTGCTAAAGAGAGACACCTTTCTTTCAAAAAAACTATTAGTAACTTAATATCTATGTATTTTTTTCTTTCTTAAAAAAGTTTCTCTTAAATTACTTATCCGACTTATAATCCGATTACGCTGTTGTGTTCATTGCAATTAAATCTTTACAACAAGATCTCACATGATTATATTTTGATGAAAAATCACAAATTACTTTTATGATATATCTAAATTACTTTTAGATTTTACTAAGTTACTTATTAAACTATAAAAGTAAATTCAGTAAGTCTAAAGATAATTTATATATATTATAGAAGTAACTTAGAATAAAACGAAAGTAACTTTGGCATGTCATTTGAAGTAATCCGTTGTAGAGATAAAAACATGACTCTATTTAGAAATTAAATTAATCAGCACAAATTATGGAATTAACTAAAAAGTCATATTTTATCCCTACAACGAATTTACTTCTATTCTGTTTTGTTTTAAGTTACTTTTAGAATATATGTAAATTACTTTTAGACTTTATTGAATTACTTTTATATGTCTAAGAAGTAATTTAGTTTTAGATGACTTTATTGAATTACTTTTATATGTCTAAGAAGTAATTTAGTTAAATCTAAAAGTAACTTATGTATATAATAAATGTAATTTATAAATATAAATATTTTTTCATCGTAACATAATCATCTAAGATCTTGTTGTGAAGATTTAATTGTAACGAACACAATGGTGTAATCGGATTGTAGATCGGATAAGTAATTTGAGAGGAAACTTTATTTGAATATGAAAAAGACACCCACGTGAACTTTATTTGAAAGGAAAAAGACACCCACGTGGATGGACATCATGACGACGTGCACAGTTAGATGACTCTGAGATGCGTCACGCTATAGAGCTAAACCGAGAGCGCTCTCGAAATAGATTTCAGGATACAAGTAATATTGGTCAATATTGTTCACTTGTAATTGCATGGTCGGAATAATTTTGACTAATACTAGTGTTAGTTTGTGCCCAATTTTAACCTTTCCAAAATTTAACAATGTGCAACAAACTAAACACCTTCTAACTAAAATTTCTCTCTTTTAAAGCTCGATCAAAATTTGATAAAGATATCAAACAAAATAAAGTCAACAAAATTAAAATTTAGCAGTATAAACTATGTCATATTACCAAATTTTGGTGGGTACCAAAATGAACCAGCTCTAAAACTTCAAACGAAGGTAGGACGGACGCAGGGGATACACTTGCGTGGCATTTTGAGTTTAATTTGGATAGTTTTCAGATTTAATCTGCATGTTGGGTTTTACGCTGCTAATTATGACATGTATATTATGTGTAACAAAAAGTATTTCTCTACTGGCGTTTGCACAAACATTATGCTTATTATGCTTATCCCACGAGCTAATTATAATTCGTAGTCACTCTTCTACGCCTATCAATCGTTCAATCAAGACCAAATCATTTTTATCCATTGAAGACAAGGGGACGGAGTAGACTACTAGCCAGCAACTATTCTTCCACTTGATTCCATCCTGTGAGTTATCAATAACAAGAGAAAAAAAATTGCCAGGAAAGCAGCCCGTGCATCATCAGTTCGTCACTACTAACGCCGGTGAGAAACGTCGCCTATGTTTTTTCTATTTTCTTTTGTTTTTTTATTTTTCTAGAAACACATAAATACGCAGGTACTCACAATATATGAACACTCACTCCCTACCCTTATACCTACGTAATACTGGACCGTCATATCTTGAGATCGATGAAATCACCACGGACACCTACCTCTATAAACATCTCTAGAATACTAGTTCAGCATATCTTTACAATGACGAAATCATCACGAATAAGGCTCTGGAGACTAGGCCACTCGCTGTCGATGGGTATATCACCTACCACTGAAAGAAAAATTAATCCTAAATACAAGCAATCGTGTTAAATCTAGAATTTAAACCCAGGTGAGATTTGAACTTGAGCTACACGCACTTTGCTTATTTTATTCTTTAATTTTCTATCTTATTTGAATATTAGTTTTTCATTTTTATACATCATTCTATTTTTTCGATGGATCATCGTTGTATGCACGCAACTCACATTAAGTGGCAGAGCCAGGAATTTAAAAAGACTATGGCAAATAAAACTAAGGCTCAACCAATACAATTTGTTGAATATTTAAACTTTTTCATGTATTTTTGAAAGGATTAACAAGGGGAGACAAGTCTAAGGGTCAAGCCCTAATTGCTCTAGGCTTATCTCCTCCATGTACCACACTTGCACTACCATATATGCACGCGCACACATGCTGCATGCTCTTTCCTCATAGTCTATATCTTCTATACAGTTGCAATACACTAAGCACGTACCCCCTCCATCCTAAAATATAAAAACCTAAGATTAAATGGGATATTTCATATTACTACAAATCTAGACAGATTATCTATCCAGATTCGTACTATTAGGAAATATCCCATCCGATCCTAAGTTCTTATATTTTGGGATGGAGGAAATAAATCTTAACATGTACATCTATAATTTATTATATTCTAAACCTCTGATACTAAGCATGCTAAATCTCATTTCTCATATCATCACTATTACAGAAAACTTTATTGGTGCTGGTTAGAAACGACACATCGGTACCAGATTTTCCAACCGACACCCCTAGGCACCACAGATGAGGACAACCAAAGGCGATGGTTCCATGAATGAAAAAAAAAGGCGTCTCACATCGGCTCAAATCAAGTTGATGCTTCGAGCCAAGAACATTAGGGACAAAAACTGAATCACAAATCCAACGAGAAGACACCGAATCACAACTCACAAAAAGCACAGCTGCCGCTGCTGTTCAGCGGAGGCATTGCCGCTCACCACCACTGTTAGAACCATAACACAGTGAGGGGATTTTTTGGGAGTGCTCACAGGAAGGCGGTGTCGATAGTCATTAAGTACAAGTTTTTACCGTCAACTCCTGCATAAAAGAAATAAAATATACTATAAGAACATAGTGGTAAGGGTTTACTACTAACCATTTCCACTAACTTTGGTAAATATATGTATGCAGATCAATTAAGGAGAAAATACACCCACCATGCGACAAAAATGAATTTCCAACCAATCATGCGCGAGCACAAGGATTGGAGGGCCCACCTGACTGTCAAAACTGACTTAAAGTGGAGCTAAATCGTCCTAACCGCCATAGGGGTCCACCAGTCATTCTCCCGGCCAAAGGGGAGGCCAGGAGGTGGAGCCCAAAGGTCGGTCAAACCTGTGGTTTAGCTGAACCGATTGCAGACAAACATCCTGGCCTTCCACGTGGAGATCTGGGATTGCTCCCCAATGACGATTATGGGTGAATCAACCTCCACAACTACCATTCCAACCATCATTGGCACACTATAAACGGAGATGACCTTCTTAATTGGAAACTGCACAACAAAGTAGAGTACAACTCGCTTTTAGAACTTAGATTTTACTTAAGTATGTTGGTTTGAATAGAGTGAGGGGAAGCTATGGAAGGAGATACTCGAATATCGGAGTTTTCTTCAAGACTTTTACGGAAGGGTGCCGTTAGTGTCGGCATTCTTCCAACGGAGTTCCAAAAAAGCGTTGGGACTGTCGACCTTCTTCTCACTTGTACCTCGGCAGATGCTTCCTTTTATAAAGTAAGTATTCGATTCTTCTTTAAATTCTTTACTTAGTTTACTTAAATGAGATATATTCTCATCGGTACGGGTTCATCACTTAGTGCACAATTAATTGCTCTAATTAATTGCTCTAGTACTAGGACTCTGGATAAAGAAGGAAGTTCCTGCACAAGGATAGAGTAGTAATTAATAACTTAGGCATGGTGTCTAGGTTAGCGGTTACCTTTGCTGTGTGCTCCATGGAAAGTGAGGTAGGTGGCAGGTGGTGACAGCCATACTCATCCTTTGCATACCTCCACACTCGGGTACATCATAGAGCTCAAGATCAGACTCAGCCTGATAGACCAGGGAAGGGCCGATGCACGAAGCATTTGATAGATTTTTTCCTTTAACTTAAGCTAACTAGTAAAGTCCATAGGAGGCCTCCCTAGCTAATCTTATCATCAGTTGTTGTGCTTGGGACGAATCCTGTTCGTGGATAGTACACACGCATTCCTTGTGTTCGATACCCTTGGAATACTCTAAGGGGATGTGCTACAGCAGTATCCGTGCGCTTGAGGATTTATCTATGTGCGTAGCAAATAACAACAAGCATTTCTGGCGCCATAACCGGGAAACGGTTGTTGTATCATCTTGAACTTGGTTCATCCTCGTATATTTTTCTTTCCTTTCCTTCTTTTCGTACCTACCATGGAGCAACCTTCAATTCAAAACCTCTCTGCTCCAAGGGCCAATTTCTGTGAGCCACCCCGTTCTTCAAAACCAATCAGTAAACTGGCTATGAACTCAGTCCTTGCTTTATAGCCATGATTCCGGGACAACCCTTCTCGGCTCACGGAATTCAAAATCCCTATAATCATCTTCTAGAGGGCATGGCACAAGATACCTTGCGTTGGAAATTGTTTCCCTTTTCTCTTACAGAAGGGGTGAAGCAATGATACACCCTTACGGTGAAAAAACTTTATGGTCAATGGGAGGAGTTGAAAAGCAGGTTATGCCTGGCTTTTTTCCCATTAACCCATGTAGCTTCTATCAGTAAGGAGGTTCTCAACTTTCAGTGGGATAAGATGGAGTCTAGCGGTGCAATCTGGGCGCGATTTTCCTTGTTAACGCAAGCCGACGTAGACTTGTCTCTACCTGACCTCGTGTTGTTACAACAATTCCATTTGGGTTTAGACAAGGAGTATAACATGTATTTCGATACTTCTGCCAGAGGTTCGTTCGCACACAAAACGACGTTGGATGGTAGGGAACGGTTGTTGTATCATCTTCGAACTTGGTTCATCCTCGTATCTTTTCTTTCCTTTCTCTTCTTACCTATCGTGGATCAACCTTCTATTCAAAACCTCTCTGCTCCAAGGGTTGAGTTCTGTGAGCCACCCCTTCTTCAAAACCAATCCGTTCTTCTAGCTATAAACTCGGTCATGGCTTTATAGCCATGGTTCGGGGACAACCCTTCTCGGGTCACGAAAGCGAAAATCCCTATGATCATCTCGAGAGATTGAGCAATTGTGTTCATGTCTGACAATTGTGGCCTTGCGGGCATGGCACAAGATACCTTGCGGTGGAAGTTGTTTCCCTTTTCTCCTATAGACGGGGCAAAGCAATAGCACATTCTTACGATGAGAAAACTATATGGTGAATGGGAGGAGATGAAAAGCAGGTTATGCCTGGCTTTCTTCCCGTTAATCTGTGTAGCTTCTCTCCGTAAGGAGGGTTATAAACTTTCAGCAGGATGAGAAGGAGTCTATCGGTGAAGCCTGGGGCGGTTTTTCTCTTTAGCACAAACCGAACTAGACTTGTCTCTGTTGACGGTCGTTAAGTGCAAACTTTAACCACCAACTCCTGCACAAAAGATATCTAATATACTATCAAAACTGACTGGTAGGAGTTTACTACTAACCACTTCCACTAGTTTTGGTAAATATATGTATGAAGGTCATTTAAAGAGAAAATACACCCGCCATGTGAGAAAAACAAACCTCCGGCCAATCACGTGCGAGTACAAGGATTGGAGGGCCCACCAGTAAGTTGAAACCAACTTAAAATGGGGCCAACCCAGCCTAACCGCCACAGGGGCCCACTAGTTACACTACTACAGATTACATTTTTCCGTGCGGTCAAAACACGTTTTTCCGTGCGGAGAATTAGACCGTCTGCACCTAAGGGTCTGTGAAAATAAATATTTTCGCGTGCGGGAGTCCCAACCGCACGGAAAAATAAACTTCTCGTGCGGTCCGCTTAACTTGACCGCACGGGATAATAGATTATCCCGTGCAGTCAAATAATGCCACCCGCACGGAACCAAAAAACCCAAAAAAAAAAAGGAAATCGCCACCAGCCCGCTCGCCGCGCCGGCCCGCCGCCTCGCCCGGCCGTCGCCGCACTCGGCTCGCCACCGCGACCAGCCGCCGCCTCGCCCGCTCACCGCGCCGGCCCGCCGCCTCGCCCGGCCACCACCTCGCCCGCTCGCCGCGCCGTCTCACCGCGACGACTAGCCGCTGCGTCGCCCACTCAACGCGCCGGCCCGCCGCCTCGCTCGGCCGTCACCGCGCCCGCTCGCCGCGCCGGCCCGCCGCCGGGGAGGAGGGGAGGGGGAGGAGGTGTGGAGGGAGTTGACTGGGGGAAGAGATAAGGTAGAGAGAGGGGGTAGTTGAGAGATAATAAAAGGGAAGAAAGTAAGAGAGAGTGAGGATGTGAAAAATTTGAAGTGGATGGGAGGGAAAGGAGGGAGGTATTTTCCTGTGCGGTTCACTTTAAAAGCCCGCACGGGAAAATCGATTTTTCCGTGCGGTCCACTTAAATCGACCGCACGGGATAATGATGATTATTCCGTGCGGTCGGATTAGGAGGCCCGCACGGGAAAATCGATTTTCCCGTGCAGGCGATAGTCCCACGCCGGTCCCCTTATTTTTCTGTGCGGTTCCACTTACGAACCGCTTGGAAACAAAAGGGGGTGGCGTACAGAAAAATCTATTGTGTAGTAGTGTTAGTCCCCTGGCCAAAGGATAGGTTAGGAGGTGGGGCCTAGGGGTTGACCGAACAGGGGATTTGGCCAAACCGCCACTAGCGCCTCTGATCCTAGCCTTCCACGTGGACATCACTGATGCTCTCCCAATGACAGTTACCTAGGTACCGACCTTCCAAACCGATCTACAACTAGGTACCGACCTTCCAAACCGATCTACAACTGTCATACTCAAGCTATAAAAGGTGGAGACATTCACACATGGAAAATGCACAACAAAGTAGAGTACAACTCACTTTTAGATTTTTAGCTCCACTTTAGTATGTTGGTTTGATTAGAGAGTGAGGGGAAGCTCTAGAAGGAGTGCTCCGAATAACGGAGTTTTCTCACCAAAACTTTTATGGAGGAGTGATGGGATTGTCAGCATTCTTCCACCAGAGTTCCGGAGAAGTGCTGAGATTGTCGGCCTTCTTCTCTCGCTTGTACCTCGGTGGATGCTTCTTTTTATAAAGTAAGTATTCAAGTCTTCTTATGTTATTTAATTAGTATATTTAAGTGAGATATATTCTCATTGCTGCGGGTTCATTGCTTAGTGTGCAGTTAAGGTCTCTAGTACTAAGACTCTAGATAAAGAAGAAAGTTCCTGTGCAAGGCTAGAGTAGTAATTAATAACTTAGTGAAAGGACCTTGATGTCACCTAGAGGGGAGTGAATAGGCGTTTAAAACTTTTAAGTAAATGCGGAAGCTAAACTTTTTAGAAATTTCAGGATATTTTAGGATATTCCGGAATATTTTTGGATATTCCGAAATATTTTGAGAAATTCCAAAAATCTCAGCTTTTGAAGCAAGCTAGCAAACCAAACAAGAAGGATAGTGGCAAAAATAGTTAATGGGTTTGCACAAACAGCGACTAAACTACTACTAGTGGCACCAAATAGCAAAGTTAGAGGAGTAAGAGAGAGATATCACCAGGATTCTTGCAAATTGATGTGTTATCGAAGTTCAAATCCTTGAGGGGATTCTACTCTTCGTTGAGGAGCTCACAATGAGCTGGGTCTTTTCCAACCATCCTCGTGAGGTTGCACAATGCACTCCTCCTTCCACTAGTGGTATCTCTTCCCTTTCGGAGGTGAGATCCGACCTTCACAAACTTCTCCGGCCAAACACAGTAGATCGGTGGCTCAAGAGTGACACCTAACCGTTTAGGAGTCCTCAACCTCCAAGAGTAATAGATGATGCAAATATCTCTTGGGGAATGAAGCAAGTGCTTACAAATCGTCACGAAGTCAACACCAAGCACTCACACAAACTCGAAACCGCAACTCTCACACACACCAAATCCAAATTGAAGAACGGTGGAGAGGGGAATCAAGAAAGCAAGGCTCAAAAGTGAATCTCAAGAGTAGCAAGACAAGGGCACCAATTTTTCAATGAGAGCAACCACATTGACATGGAGGGGGAGGGGGCTATTTATACCCCCACTCTCAGATCTGCCCGTTATAGACAAAGATTCCATTTTTCAGACATTCCGAAATAACTTTTCGGACAAGTCCGAAAATAACCAGATCCAAAACTTTGATGCATAGTCATTTTTGGAAATTCTGTAAATCAAGTCCGAAAATCAGTTTAGGACAAGTCCGAAAATCACTTTAGGACAAGTCCGAAAATGTCCAGAAGCTTGTTCGACTCCAAGGCATTTTCGAAAATTCCGAAAATGATTTTCGGACAAGTCCGAAAACATCCAGATGGATGGTTTGGAAATGCACTTTTTCGGAAATTCCAAAAATGTCTTTCGGACAAGTCCGAAAACATCCAGAGAGATAGTTTTCTGCGCAACCTTTTTTGGAAATTCTAAAAGTTGTTTTCGGACAAGTCCGAAAACCACCCGAGGCTTGTTTTTCTCTCAGACTTTTCGGAAATTCTGAAATGGCATATCGGACAAGTCCGAAAAACTCAGGCAAAGCACAAATGAGAAGATATCATTGGAAAGAATAAATTTTTGAGTACCTAACTCATTCCTCATCACCAATGCATCATCCCCTTTATAGTACGGCTTTCCTACCAACTCAAGAGCAAATAGAAAAGCTATATCAATACGAATACCTTTACGCCACCTTCTTTCTTTGCCTTGATCAAAGCTAACATGAAATTTCATCAATGAATCACATCCTCTTGATCGTCAACATTTCATCTTGTGTTTATTCTTCACCAAGTGTTGATTCTCAACAACTTGTGACATCTTACGGCATCGATCGGTTCGTCGGTATTCAGCCAAGCACTTGCTCCTTCACTACTACGTCGGGTCCTTCGGCGCCAAGGCTCCGCTTGTCCTTCTCCCATGCATGGTCCATCGCGTAGCCAAGTCTTGCTAACCCTTCACCGCCTCTTGTCATCTTCCGTCACTTGTAGCCTTGAATCGCAATGGAATCTCGTTGTATTGCATATTCTTCTTCTTCATCTTCGTCAATTCTTCATTAGACTAATCCTTTGCTTATACACTCAATAAACGTATTAGTCCCTTAATCGTTTCTCATCAATTAACCAAAACCCACTAGGGGCATATATGCTCTTTCACTTAGGCGTGGTGCTTAGGTTAAAAGTTACCTTCGTTTGTTGTGTGCTTCACGGAAAGTGAGGCAGGTGGCAGGTGGTGATAACCTTTTCCGTCCTTTGTATTCCTCCATGTTCAGGTATGATGTAAGAGTGCGTAAATACCATAACCATGATAGCATGCCAACAGGAAGTGGTCTCTCGGTATTACCTGGGTGCCTGGAGCTAAGTCCTATGTTGTAAGCATGTATATGTTAAGTGTATACTAAACATGAAAAGATTAGAAGTACAGTTATACCATAATTCTCTAGTACATTTTCCTACTAAGTATTATTATAGAGGTGAATCTCCTGTGTGCCCACTACCATATTATCATATTATCTTACCTCTTTTAGACTATGGTGATTTAATTATAGATTTATTTAAGAGATATGAACTAAATCTTATGTTGCCGCCTTCCATGCGGAACTATAAATACGATACCCTTGGGTCACTCTATGGGGAAGTGCTACATCGTTATCCGTGCGCTTGCGGATTTATCTATGAAAGTAAGAAATACAAACAAGCATTTCTAGTACCGTTGCCATGGAAGGCACTGGTTTTAAGATATAGTTTATATATCTTTAATAATACTATGATTAATAAACCTTAGTCCAAACAGGTTAACATTGATTTGTTTTCTCTTTAAGGTAAAAACACGTAGTGCATGACTGGTTTCAATTTGCCAACAAACTTCATTGGAAATCCAGAGAAGCTTGTGAGAAGAGTTCGACTTCGCATTGTCCCTTCGCAAATCAAACTCTCGACACCTGAAACCGTCATTTTCATACCAGACCGATCACAACCGATGGCTCAAAAGACCCTTCGTGATTACTTGGCTCCCTCCACTTCCTATGTGCCTGTTGGGCCAACCATCAATACTGGGGGTGCCAATTTCATCATCAAGACGGGTCTGATCACAATGGTGCAGGCCACCCCATTCTGTAGGAAGGCCAATGAGGATACTAACGCACACCTCCAACAATTTCTTAAACTCTGTGACACCATCGTCATCAATGGAGTGACTCATGACGCCATCAGGCTCCGTCTGTTCCCGTTCTCTCTACTCGGGAGAGCAAAACATGGGCACCATAGACACTTGGGAGAGGTGCTTAATTGCATTCCTTGATAAGTTCTTCCCGATGGGCAAGACCAACGCCCTTCGCGGGAGAATCTCGAGCTTCCAGCAAGCCAACAATGAGTCAATTCCGGAAGCATGGGAGAGACTCCAGGAGTATATCATGGCTTGTCGTCACCATGGCATGGACAACTGGCTCATCATCCAAAATTTCTACGATGGGTTGACGCAATCAAACCGTGATCATATTGATGTTGCTGTTGGAGGAGCGTTCTTCTCATTAACTGTCGCTCGCGCGTCGGAGTTAATTGAGAAGATGGTCTCCAACCAAGGATGGAGTGAAGATCGACTCCAACCTCATCATCATGGCATGCATACCGTCAAGGAGACGGACATGCTTGCTGCCAAGATGGACCTCCACCTGAAGCGCTTACAAGGTGGAGATGTTCAGTACCACCCTAGCCTTGGACATCCTGATGACGTGCGAGACTAGTGGTAATACTAGATATTCGGGGAATGACTTCCCCGAAACCCGTGAAGATGTCTTCTTCATGAAAAGCAACAACGGGTACCGTCCACAAGGAGGCCATGGGTGGAATCAACCACGCCCATACTACCAAGGAGGGAACAACGGTAATTTCAATCCCAATCAACCCTTCTTGAAGGATCTTGTCTATGGTCAGGCCAAAGTCAACGACACTATCTCCAAGAGACTGGTGGCCAGTGACAAAACCTTGGAGAGCATCCACACCAAGATGGAGGGACTCTCCTCGGCGATCAAAAACGAGCTGAACTTCAACAAAATGCTGGAAATTCAATTAGCTCATATGGTTGTTGTTGTTCCCTCTGATGAGACAGGGAAGATCCCAGGGCAACTTGAGTTGTCCCAGGAGAACGTTAATGTTGTGACAACGAGGGGAGGCAAGTCCACTCGTGACCCGTCATACCTGAAAGTTCAAGTGTCATTAACTTGGTTTTGGTGATTAATGATAAATCCAATTACATGAGACTAATATTTTATAAGCATTTCTTTATCTACTAGTCTCATGTGGATATGAAAGTGAAAATTGTGAGAGGTGGTTCCCAGACTTCATATGAGTTGAGATAGAAATATTCATTGATGGTGGACCTAAATCCCAACAAGAATGGAGTGCACGGACATCAAGTTATATGTATCATTCCTTCTCTCCATGCATACATTCATATGTTTATATATAATATTTCCATGTGATTACATATACATGTGAGACTAATGTTTGTTTGAGCCATATCTTGTTTAGTCTCTTTACATTGAGAACATGGAGATGATGAATGTATGTTTTTATTTTAATGTATATATATGATAAATGCTTTCTATTCTTGTATAGGATAAGCTCTCAATGTTTCATATCCTTCTGTGCATACTCTTTCTTCACACAAAAATTTTATATGCATACATTTAGGGGTAGCAAATCCTATACCTTAGTTATGCATGTATTTGATCCATGTTATTCACTTTCATTTAATTGGGATCTCTACATTTGAGTATATCACACTTGTGGTGTTGATTAATACTCATCCACTTATTCATATCCTTTTATATACGCGATCGCTTGGTTAACATGTGGAGGTTGATAACCGAATCATTGGGACTAATAATTTCATTGAGTTAAATGAGAGAAATAGGTCTCAAGAATTGAAAAGGTGTTGATACTCAAGTGATATCATTAAACCTAAAGATACCAATGATGACAAAGTGAAGATATTAAAAATGTGAGATACGAAGTGGATACTATGGTAAGATGGTGAAGGGCAAGTGATGCTCAGTCGCGATGGACCATGCGGCGGTAAAGGGCAAGCAAGGGGCTTGGTGCCGAAAAACCAAATCCAGTGGTGAAGAGCGAGTGATGGCTTTGTCATGATGGACCACGCGAGACCATTTGAAGCTACGAGTAACCGCATCAATCATTTGAAGAATATATGGTGAAACGGTTTTGGCGTTGGCATCCCTTAAGACAAAGAAACGGTTTTGGCGTTGTTACTCTTGGAGATTAAGGTCTCCTAGACGGCTAGGCATCGCCGGTGAGCACCTAAAGTTGTGGTGTGCCTCGTAAAGCTTGTGAAGGCTTCAATTTCGCCTCCGCAAGGGAAGAAATCAAGAGTGAAATCGAGCAGTGCATTTGTGCAACCTCGTGAGGAAAGGGTTGAAATAGGCCCGGCCTTTGTGGCCCCTCAACGGAGACGTAGGATCCATGGATCCGAACTTCTGGACACAAATCAACGTGTCTCCTCTCTTGGTTTGCTCGTTCTTGCCTTCTCTCATATTGTGCTTGAGCTTGTTTTAACCCAATCTACTTGTATGCTTAATTGATATAGTTGTTGACCTTATATCTTTCTTACATACCTTGTTTGTCACCTTTTGATTCATATATTTTATTTGTTTGAGCTATAAGTTCATAGCTAGTGTTTTATTCCGTTATCCGCCGAACTTTTCAGTTGAGACCGGAACTTCCAATCCCATAACGGAAGTCTGATTTGAACCGAAAGTTCTCATCATTCTAATATGCTATGAAGTTGTAATAATTTTTAGGAACGCCTATTCACCCCCCTCTAGGCGACATCAAGGTCCTTTCAATACCCACTAGGGTAGCAAAGGGCAAGGAGGTTCAGGAGGAGGAGTCCACTCCTGACAATTCCGAAACAACACAAGATGGGAGGACGGCTCCACAAGAGTTCATTGATACGAATATTCTGTCATTTCCTGGCCGTAACAGGAAGCCTACCATGGATAAATAGTTCAGCCGCTCCATAAGGTAATCCAGAAGATCTATATCCATATCCCGTTATTGGATACGATGCAGGTTCCGACCTATACTCGCTACCTCCGGGACATCATTAGCAACAAAAGGCTACTACCCACCACAGAGATTGTCGAACTAACACAAGAGTGTAGCGCGGCTATACTCAACTAGCTTCCTGAAAAGAAAAAAGATGTGGAGTGTCCCACCATCAATTATACAATTGGGGCACAACACTTCGACCATGCCTTGTGCGACCTTGGAGCTAGCGTCAGCGTCATGCCCAAGGTAGTCTTTGATTAGCTCAATTTCGCCACCCTTCCGCCTATTCCAATGATTCTGCAGCTGGCCGATTCTACAGTCCGCTATCCGGCTGGTATCACCGAAGACATTCCAGTGAGAATCCGGGGTTGCTTCATCCCCGTGTATTTTGTGGTGCTGGACATGGATACCGACAAGGATAATACCCTTATCCTTGGATGTACATTCCTAAGCACCGGAGATTCTCGCATCGACGTAGGAGCTGGAGAAAACCGACTCCACATCAATGGCAAGGAGGAGAAGTTCAAGTTCCAGCCCAGGAAGGAGCAATGCTCCATGATCAAGATGAAGTACGGGCCGAACAAACTGAACATCCGAGAGATCGAGGTGTACACCCCAGAAGAAGCACAACCTCATAATATTCATGGAGAAGTGTTGAAGAAGGAGTTCCCTCTCAAATACCAGAACGTCAGAACACCATGCAGGCAAAGGGTGCAGCCGAGGTCGCGACCCCTGATCCGCTGAATCGCCCACACCACCAAGACAAAAGAAGACCAAGAAGGTGTGGCAACTCAAGAAACAGCAGTCGTGCGTTGCACTATCTCCAGAATCGGATGTCGCTTCAAGTTAAATGGAACGGAGAAGTCTCGCTTGTTGGGCTTAAAATAAAAAATCCTTCGCCGAAAGGTAAAATTGGTAGCTATCCCATATTTATCTTTCCCAATTGCATATTTGATTTCTCAACTTGAATTTGCATATTTGCTTTCCAAATCATGTTTGAATTTCCAACCTCTTGAATTTTCAAAATCCTTTTGCTAAAAATCAAAATTGAGTCATGACAAACGTTAGTGTGCTGATCTCTCTTAACATGTAGACCCACTAATTTTAAACTTTGGAGGCATGTCAGGTGGTCCACTAATCTTATCTTCTTGAAAATCAAAATGGGACCACTTGTGGATTTAAAGAGGTCTGAATTTGCATCTTTCTTCGGTCCAATCTTTCACTTCTATTTAGTGGGAGATGCCATTATTCTTGCCTTAAAAGGAGGGTGTCGGAGGAGCGATCCTCCAGCAACGGGAAGGTGCAGACCCCTCCCCTAGTGAAGGTTAGGCCAGGGGTTTAGTAGTGATGATGAGGGATTACCTCACGGATCAACAGAAAATCTCCCAAGATCAAGCAAGACACAGAATTATACAGGTTCAGGCCACCCGGGGCAGTAAAACCCTACTCATCTTTTTTTCCTTCTTGGTTATCTAGAAATTGGGCGTTCCCCTCTAAGTGGGATATCTCCTTCCTTTTATAGTCCAAGGAGGGGCTTACAGTGTCATTGTCTTCTCGAAACTTTCTCCCCGTGTTGTCTTGTCGCTATCAGTTGGTTCCCCGATCTCTTAATGAGGAACCTATCGAGATCCTATTTTTCAGATTGCCCCGGGCTTGCCGGGTGATGACTCACGTAGCTGGGATTTGGCACAACTTGCCATGTGCCATAAAATAAGCTTAGAAGGCCTAGGCAATGCCGATAAAACACCATTGCTCCACTTTTCCACCGACTGGTGCAACTGGGTGTTGCTGGGCATGTTCGACGTGTGGCTTCGCTCCTGTCCCAGGTGACTCAGCGCAGCCATCTTTTCCATGTATTTTCACCTCCAGACAGCATGGAAACCCAACTGTAAACCCATCACATGGGCTTTCACACATTGGTTCACAACTGGCCGGGAGGTGGGCCGGGGACAATTTATGTCCCTGGGCGCGCTCCCTCGCCCCTTGATAGGAAGTCTTGTTATTTTAGACGAGCTTCTCGAAGATGTCTTTGATGAAAGTTTGTATAAGATGTAAATGTTATACGTCTCCACGCTCTTCTCACGGAAGAACGTGTAACCTCTAGGTTCCACGCAGGGGCCCTGGGACTTGGACCAAACGTGGGTCCCGTGCTCTCCGCTTCAATATCCTGTAGAGGTAAATCTATAGGTTTCGACTCTCCTCTCAAGGAGGAGTACATGACCTAAAGGGGCAAGGGGCCCTGGGACCCAAGCCAAGTTGGGTCCCGGGCTCTCTACGTTGCTATGTTGTAGATGTAGATCATGTATGTCTCTACATTCCTCTCCAGGAGAGGTGTGTATGACTTACAAGGGCAAGGGAGCCCTGCGACCCGAGCCAAGGCGGGTTCCGAGCTATCTGCCTTGTTATCCTATAGATATCTATCTTGTACGTCTCCACACTCCTCTCTACGAGAGGTGTGTGTGACTTACAAGGGCAAGAGAGCCCTGCGACCCGAGCGAAGTGTTGGTATTTCTTAACGTCCACAGATAAAACCACGAGCGCATGGAATACCGTTGTAGCACTTCACCTTCGGGTGACCCCAAAAGGATATCAAACTCAGGGAATGTATGTAAACTACCTAAGGCTAAAACTATCCAAGGACAACAACTATTGGTAGGCTAGCTAGGCTAGAGAGGATTTTCTATGTGTTTTAATTATCTAGCAAAGTTAAAGGGAATTTCCTATCAGTTGCTTCGGGCACCGATCCCTGCTGGTCTACCAACGTGGTTCCGGCTATAGCTCTATGATGTACCCGAACGTGAAGGATTACTAGGACGGGATTCAGGGCTGTCACCAACTGCCATTTACCTCTGACAAATCCGTGGGATACATAACAAACAAAGGTAACCTCTAACCTAGACACCACGCCTAAGTTATTAATTACTACTCTATTACTTGTGCAGGAACTTCCTTCTTTATCCAGAGTCCTAGTACTAGAGTACTTAGTACGAATACTAAACAATAAACTCACAAAAATGGAAATCTACCTCACTTGGACTAAGTAATTAAATAACATAAGAAAGGATCCCGAATGCTTACTTTATAGAAGAAGTTTCTCCAAACCCAGAGTAGAGTGTACCGGCAGCTCCGGTACTCCACCAGAATTCCTCCTAGAAAGCTACATCCGCCGAGGTAGAAGTTGGAGAGAGTGTCAAACTTCCGGGCACTCCTCCAGAGCTTCCCCTCACTCTCTACCTATTTTCTACTAGAAGAAGTAGCAAAGCCTCAATAGAAAGAAGAGAGTACTCCAAAGAGTTGTCTTGAAAGTGACTTGTGCTCCTCCTTTTATATCCTTCAAATGATGGTTACGGTGGTTGGAAATGTCATAATCACCCCTCCACCGTCATTGGGAGATAATATGGTATGCTCAAGTGGAAGTTGATGGTGATTGGACGCAATGGCGGTTCAGCCGAACTAGTGGTTCAGCCGAACTACTGGGCCGCCTACTGGCCACTCCTTTGGCTAGGGGGCTGCTTAATGGGCCCCCAACATCATGTACTATGGTTGGGCTCAATTTTAGGTGATTTTGATTGACATATGGGGCCTCCAAATCATGTAAACGTGTCCTGATTATCGGGAGGTGCATTTTCATTGCATGGCGGGTGTATTTTCTCTTTAAAATACCTGCATACACATATTTTCACCAACACCAGTGGAAATGATTAATAATAATCCCTACCACTAAGTTGGATACCATATTTTATTTCATTATATGCAGACATTGACGATCATATATTATGATTTAAGGACCATCAACAACACCCCACACTTAACCTTTGCTCATCCCGAGTGAAGGCTATGGACTCTATAATAGGGTTATGACTTCCTTACTAATAATCATGCAAACAGATCATTCAAAGCCATACCTATACTTGTGGGCCTTTATAGTGTCTACCATGCAATCCTAGGCAATTTAGAAATGGAACAATCTTGACTCAAGTCACCCTAACTTTTCATGAAGAACAACTTGGGGTTTTTCAAGTAACACAAAATTATAACTTTGCTTTGCTTCTCAATTGATTCTCTCGATTACTTAAGGTGTATGATTCCTCACAAAGGCATATGATTGTGCCTTTTCTTTTCCTACCATCTAATGAGGCTTATATGGAGCTCAGGGTATGGAAAAGAGTAAAGTATTACTCGCATCACATATATTGCAAAGTCAAATAATGGATCCACAGGAATACATGACATACCAACTTGATCAAGGCTTGCACATGGGTGGATATATGGTGGGTAGGTGGCACTCCAGTTTTGGCGCTCTCTTTTGTGCTTTATTTTGGGACAAGCTATTTTTGGCATGATTAATCTTAGAGTGGTTGCATCTCTTTTTCGATGAGAATGCATTCCCTCTATGTCGAAGTGCTTGGAGAGATATTTGGATCATCTCTTTTGGGATAAGCATTGGATCTAGTGGTGATGTACTGGTAGCAGCTCTGTGACAGTACTCCTTTGAATCCACGTGTGCATGTTTGCTTGCATCAAGGCCGTTGCACGAGGACATTGTTTGATGTTGTACGTGTGTGAATCGGCCTGGTTAATACCAATCCTGATTAGACGCGTGGAATAAAGTGTGTAGATCGATCTGAACTCCTCGTGTTGTTACCAAGTTGGGTCTCTACTCCGTTACTTGTCCCTGGTATACGTCAGCGAAAATCCATGACTGATAATCTGATGTCTTCGTGGCAGACCTTGGTAGATCGAGTGTTGGATAATGGTGATTCAATCTGGTCGGAGAATGTACTCTGGTCGGGTCAGATCTCCCAGAGCCAAAGTCATCGAAAAATCTGTCTCTTGAACTCATCTCATCGAAACCTTGAAGCACCAAGTTCCCCTACTTGGCGCGACACTGTCGATGTTGTAGATCACGACTACGGTATTTGCATGGTATGGGGATCGTTGGTACCAGCGCATACACAAGATTGAGGTAAAATAGACAGGAGATAAGGATTTTTATACAGGTTAGAACTTTCTCAGTTTAAGTCCGATATTATATCTAGGTTGACACAAGCGTTGCTTCTCTGATATATTGGTTCTATCTTTAACTGCATTGTTGTTTAGAGTTGTATCGGCTTAGTTAGGACTTTCTCAGTTAGGTCTGATATTCTGGCTAAGTTGATATTTCTCTAATTGTATTGTTGTTCTAGATAGATTGATTATACCCATCATGTTTGTATAGATCTATCGGCTAAGCATGTTTTTCTTATTGTCTTCAATCCCATACTGTCTCGATTAGAGCTGATCTATTAGATTGCTGCTAATAAGTTTAATTCTAGTAAGTCGATAGGTTTTCATGCAATGTTCATCGAAGTGCTAGCCGATGTTATCATTATGTTGGGCTTCAACTATCAGATATATCAGTTAGTTAGCCGATATAAACTTTAGTTTAGTTACATTGGATCTCTAGCCGATGTATGTTTTAACCATCGGACTTTACATCTATCATGCTTCATATCAGTTTTTACCGATTTGTTCACATTATATATCTTATTGTTATTTCTAAGCTACATCAGCTTGTACTCAAACATGTATAATCTTTAGTTAAATCTATCTGTATCAACTTTAATCTTATATTGTCTCAGTTCGGTTCGATATATCAAGATTATCTTTGATAAAGAATGGTTTATTGATGACTATGCATAGTTTAATTCTAGCTAATGATAGCATGAATCTCATTGTTCATCTGATTATGTGAATCTACATTGAATCCATAGCCGATTGATCAAAACCTTATCAACATTGGTCAATGTTGCTACATCACATCAGCCCAATTGACTGATCGGCTCCTTGAACTTACACAGACAAACTATCTATCTTGTTAGTTGCAGGATCAAACTAACTGGCACTTCTTGAACCTGATTGATAGGACCTGCACCAAAGTTCAGCAAATCTCTCAGGCCTTCGTGTGTCGTGATGAATTTCACATCAATAGCTATGTGCCATGTGTCAAAATCTCTATGATTTTGTGCAACTTGGACCATAACATATGGGGGTTTATAAAATTTACGCTATCATTTTTCTTAAGAAAAATCCAAATTAACCCTGAATATCGTAATAGATCTAGATGAATTAGCCCCCCAACTAAAACCTAAGCAGCTTTCATCATACGTGGTGCACATGTGGTATTGTAGTCAGAACTACTAGAACTTTGGGAAAGGGGATAGTTTGTTAGTGTCTTTTTCCCCTGCTCTTCTTTGCCTCTCTTCGTTGAGCTACCACCTACCAACCACCTGACACCCATCGACCATCAACATCTTACTCTAGCTCTACCTCTGCCACCGACCGTAGCCTCCACCGGCCTCCCCAAGCCGCAAGCTTTGCCTCCATCATGATCGTAGCCTCCACCGATCTTCTTGACCTCGTCTTAGATCTGCTGGTGTCCTCCCAGACGAGCTCGCATGTCGTCGTGCACCACAACTTCCCGCTATCAGCGGCTAGTGCCTTCGACTATGAACTCCTAGCATTGCCTCGTCCAAGATGACCACCGCTCGGGAGAAGGGTCCTTGTTGACTCAGTGTTGCTTGAGGGAAGCGCGTATCTAGGCCACCTACCACTGCGAGACCATCTATTGACGCGAAAAACACGAACACCTGGGAGTTCTGCTTAGTTCCAGTGCAAGTCCTAAAATTTATAAGATGCGAGCATGCCAGTTAATTTGATCCTGCAACTGACAAATATATAAATTGAAGATCATAGATCCCATAGACTGACAAGCCGATGTAACGCTGTTAGTCGATGTCAATAGGGTTTTGAACAATTGGCTATATGTCCAATGTAGATTCTTACACTTAGATAAATAATGATATAAATATGATGGAATAACTTGAGAAATCAATCCAATTAGCCAATGATAATATGATGAAGTAAACGTCCAATGAACCGATCGGTCGAATTGAAATAAAATATTGAACATAGGCTCGATGATTAAAATATACATCAGCCGGAAGTCCAATGTAAAAATAAATTATCGGCTAGCACTCCGATAAAACATTAGTATGACCTATCGGCTTAACAAGATTTATATTATCAACAATAATCTAGTAGGTCGAATCAACCGATGCAGCACGAGATTATATATGATAATCTAATACTTGATGAGCTGATAGATCTGTCTAATGTGATAGATATAGCAAATCTATTTAAAACAATATTGTGATTGTAGAGATATATCGGCTAAGACAGAAGATCGGACCTAACCGAGATAGTCCTAACTAAACCGATGTGTCTCTGGATACAATGCAATTTAAAATAGAATTGAAATATCAGGTAGGAAAATATATCAACCGAACCAGAGCGATCCAAGAGATTGAAGTGATGCAGCCTTGAACAACACAATGTAGCCGATATATTCACCAGGGCCGGCGGAACGTAAAACTTACCCCCGCGCCGGAGATCGAAAGTTGATGCAGCCCCGCGTCAGGTGCCAAGTTCTTCCGTTTGATAAGTAAAACCTTGGAAAAGAGTGTGGTGATGCGCCAAGAGTAATTGTATTAATTGAGAGATAGATTACAAAGACCCCTGTGTATATATTTATACATATGGGTAAATACTAGTCCATATCGGACAGGACACAAGTTTCCTAAGGATAAAATGAAATATACAACTCCCAATCGGACACTAGATAAACAATTCTTAAAGATAAAAGTAAACTACTAAACCTTGCCAAATTAATAGATACAATTAAACTGTCATATCGTGGTCTTCATGATTTCTTATTGAACTTGATCTTTTCCAGATAAATTTCCATCGGTTGATTTATCTATTTCTTTGATATAATCTACTAAGACTCTTACCAAATTTTGGCATTAAAACCATCACACTCCATCCCTCTATAGTCTACGCCCAGTGGGCCCCGTCCTCCTATCTAGCGTCTCGAGAATGTTGCCACTGACACATTCACTCTGATGCCCTACACTTGATCTCCTCTGCTTGGACCACCTCCTCACCGACCTAACTACCTTCTCACCCTTCCTCTCCCCTTTCATAGAACTAAAACTGCTTTAAATTGAGTTAGGGGTAATTTTTTCGATTTAAAGAGTTCATGATATAATAAATATTCGGTTTTGTTATTCAGAAATGTAATTCGGACTGATACAATAGTTCACGTGGTATGGCTCTTTTCTTTTTCTAATTGGATTGGATACAGTGCTTGTCTAAGCTACGCTGGGTGCCCAAAAAGCCAACATCATGGATAAACCAGGATGACGAGGACACCATCGATCAAAGGATTACAAGTAGCGACGCTTCGCGTGGCGCTGACGTCATCCGGTCCGATATTACATCACGGCGTGCGACACAAACTCCATTGGCAGCATCGTCTGCAAGCTGCAAGCGACCCCAATTCTGATCCAGCGCGCCGCACCACCACACGCATCACCCGCCCACCACCCACTCGTGACCCACCACGTGTGCAGGACCCCAAGTCCTGCCACATCCCGACCCGCTCCGCCTCACCGGTCACAGCCCACCAACCTCCAAAGCCGGTCTACTGGGCCCACGCGTCGGCGACATGTAGGAGGCGCGAGGCGGGGAGGGTGGTGTTTTTCACGTGCGGCCCCCTTCCTTATTGGGGTATTTTAAACCGGCTCCTGCCTCTCCCAGCTATCACCTCCCCTTCTCTACTCTTCCCTCTTCCTCGGACCACCTCGCGTCTCTTCCTCCCTAATTCCGCTGCCCCGCACGTTTGTGTGGTGCTCTCTGCTCGAATTATTAGGCCCCATAAGATACAGTGTGACCCTTTTCGCTATCCTCGCTCGCGTCATCGGTGAGCAGGTTTTGAGGAGCGCAGCGGTCATCCTCCTTCGTCTCGGGTTGAGTCGAATTGAAAGTACAGGTTAGCCTCTCCTATCCCTCCCTCCTCATCCGGGTCACTTCATAAGCTGGCACATATTAAAGCGAGTTCGAAGTTCATTTTATGCTGGAACCTGTAAGTACTTCATTTGCAATTACCAACTTTGCTATGGACTAATCCACTTAAGGTAGAGATGCTCTAGCCTACAACGAAGATACTCTCCAACCAGCCCTACCAAATCTAAGGTAACAAGGTAGAGACATTCTAGCCCACAACGATCGTATTCTAGTCCATAAAGCTACTTCTATGTTTTTCCTTCCCTACCACTAGCCCATTTTTCCGAGCCCACCCAGGGAAATTTAACTATTTGCCACTATTAGCCTCGGCAAATTTCCAAATACCTCTCTTAGATTTGCACTTAATATTTTACCACTTTTAAGAGATGTCTTCTTAACTATTTGCCACTTTTATCCACGTGGCATGCTAACGTGGCAACGCAGGGTGGAAAGGGGTGTGGGACCCACTAGTCAACCTCTCCTCTCCCCTTCCTCTTTCCCTCCGGTCCGGCTGCGATGACAATGGTCGTGGAAAGTGAGCGGAGGAGAGCTTCCATCTCCGAACCGTCATGTAATCGATGTTGTCGGCAGCAGACATGCTCCTTGCGACGATGAAGGAGGTGGAGCAGTAGCGGACAGCCTCCTCACGAGGCGGAGGAGGTAGAGCAGCGGTGGACGGGCTCCTCACAGTAGTGGAGGAGGCGGCGGCAGCAGAGGAGGAGGCGGAGCGGCGATGATGATGGAGGAGGTGGAGCAGCACCAGATGGGCTCCTCGTGGTGGTGGAGCAGTGGCGAGCTGGCTTCTCACGGTGATGGAGGAGGTGGAGTGGTAGCCAGACCTCAGGGGCGGCGACGTGGTACCTAGAGGTGGAGCTGGAGGCAGAGCAGTGGTGACAGAGGAAGCAGAACAGCGGCGGAGGAGGCAAAGTAGCGGCTTCTGACTGAGCAAGCTTCACGCCAGATCGGAGGGAGAGAAGAAGGGGAGAGGAGAGGGTGACTAGTGGATCCCACACCCCTTTCTACCTGCGTTACTATATTGGTATGCCACGTTGGTAAAAGTGGTAAATAGTTAAGAGCATATTTTAAGAGTGGTAAAATATTAAGTGTAAATCTATTAAGGTATTTGAAAAATTGCCCAACACATATAGTTAAATTCCCCGCCCACCCACCGACTGCCCACTTCTTCCCTCCTCTTCTCTTTTTCTTGGCCACCCGTCTCTCTCCCACTGACCTCCCGTTCGTCTCTCCGCCCGTCGCCATCGCCGACCTCCCCGCCTCGCGCCGCCGCAGTCCACCACGCCGGCGACCGGATCTTCCCCCCTCGCGCCGCCTCCAGTTCCGCCGCCGGACGACGCCGCTGGCTGTGCCCCACCGCGCCCGCTGCCGGCTCCGCCCCACCGCCGGACGACAACGCCGGCTCCGACCACCGCGACGCCTCCGGCTCCGCCCCACCGCGCCCGCCGCCGGCTCCGCCTCACCACGCCGAGGTGAGAGGGGCACCGGGGTCGCCCCAACGCATAGCGGCCTCAAGAAAAGGGAGTCGGGGAGCCAGAGGCGCGCGTTCCCCTCCTGGGGGTCGCGCCTCTCTCCAGAGGTAGCCTCGGGGACGGAAGATCGACGCCGTGAGCGAAGGTACGAGCTGGAGGTACCCATTGTACATGGCCTAAGAATCTAACGCCATGGTAGAAATCATAAAGGCGATAGGGATACGCTGCACACGCAAATTTTGTCCGTCTCCTACCCTTCAGGTTATTAAATTATTTTTCAAATCGTGTAAGGAATGATTGGCTGTAGAAAAATTGAAGCCTCCGGCTATCAGTTTTACTGCCCTGCTTGGAGTTGCCTGGATAGCTGGATTGCAAGCTTGTGTCCACGTTAAAGTATTGTTCTTTTCGAGGTGAATGCCAAATTTATATTTGTTTTTTTCCTCCTCCTTTCAGTTCCCATTTGAACAGATTTAGTTGTAATCATCTGTACAAAGAGTATGTCGGATGTACTTTTTTTTGGTGGAAATTAGCTCATCACCATCCATCAGCGATTGTGCATTGCAAAAAAAAAAAAAAAAGAACAGGTTTTTATAAACGACCAGAATACCCTTAGGTAGTTCATTATTTCATTTTCACTAAGGCCAAATTTGATTTTGACACTTGCCCCTCCCGTCGAGAACATGGCTTCTTTAATTGAGATGGACGAAGGCTTTATTTTGTTCATTTTGAGTTGTGCCATTTCTAAAATGAACTGTTTTTGTAGTATTGTTTTGTGTGATGTTATTTTCGTGGTCACATTGGTGTTGCTGAGCTAATTGTCCATTTCCTTTTTTATATTATTAAATTATTAATAAAAAACTGATTTACCTCAACAAGCATGCATGTCCTGTTTTTATTCTGTAATGAAAGATGCAGCGGAAGAGTATCATTAAGATGCTAGAAATAGAATAGAATAAATTATTAAAACCTTTTATAACTATAATTTTTTGGGGGTTTCTTTTGAAGTTAAGCACAGTAGCTGTCTTTCTGTCATGCAGACTGCTGTAGTAGTATATGAATTGATAATTCTTTGGAGGTTTTAGGTATTCAGTGAATATTGAGCATAGGAAAGTTGTTTGATTATTGTCAGAAGTGATAAACTTCATCGTGTTCATGATTTCAGTAACCAAACATGGGCTGGAAAAGGAAGACACATAATGGAGGATCATGTCATCAACAACAATCCTGTCCTTCACATGGTAATGAATTGTCTGCGATAGATGAGGAGGTTTCCCATCTTACAAGGCTTAAATCTCAGCCATGTGAGAGGACACGTGCGTCCCTTTATGCTGGAAAAAAGAGGCCTATCTCAACATTCAAGTTGTTGTCAGGGAGAGAATCCAACTGCTTAGGGATTGGTAGGTTCTCTTCAGCTGATTGCTCTTATGCTCTTCGTAAACACCTACCAGTAAAAGGCCCATGGTGTGTTGATGACATGGACAGTGAAGCCTACATATCTCAATTCTCTGCAGACGGTTCCCTTCTCATTGGTGGGTTCCGGGTATGTCTATTATAAGGAAAATTATAACCATTACCACATGAATTTAGCTTTTGTTTAGATACCTTGGCTACGCAAAATGTTGTGATATGGGTGACTGACAATCCTTTATGCCAACAATAAAATCAGGGTAGCCATATCAGAATCTACAATGCTGAGAAAAAGTGGACGATACATAAGGACATAACCTGCAAAAAGCTACGTTGGACAGTTTCAGATATTGCTCTTTCACCTGATCAACGATACCTAGTAAGACTCTTATGCATTGGTCTCATTCTTTCTTTTCTTTTGTTGCCCAAAAATGATTACCTTTTTTATGCCGTTTACTCATTGACATCTAGTGAATTCACTCTTTTCAGGAGAACATATATGATTCCATTTTTCCTAAATAAAAATTCACATCAATGTGCTTGAATAATATTTATGACAGTCTGACTATTTTTGGTTTCATAGTGTGTTTCTTTTTCCCCTTCATATATGGATTTGGGCCCTTTGTTTGGGTAATGCAAGTTTGAACCTATTGTGCATAAAGAAAATGAGTGTTTTCTGAGTTAGAATAACATATTTGATTCCTAGATATACTTAAATTTGCAGATTACCACTTTCAAAATCCATGCAATCTGCAGATTTTCATAAGGATTTTGGCTCCATCGTTGTCCATGTTATGTACCCTATAAGCAAGATGGACTCTGAGTAACTCAACATTTGATTCCCTTTTTTTCTAAAATAAATTGAAGTAAATAGAAATATAGACCATGAAAAGTTGACCAGGGAACGGCCTCATTAGGGATCTATCATGATAGATTTATAAATTCCAAAACAAATCATGGACCATATGGATTGTCAGTTCCCCAGGGTACTAAGACTGTACTATATGGACCATAGCTTCAATTTATTACAGTCCACTATGATTATACAACAAACTGTTATTGCACTTCATATATCTCATCAAATAATTGTTGCTTATATTTGTATGTTCTGGACCTTTTCTAGTAGCCTGTCCCTACAGAACTTATAATACATGTTTTCTTTGAGAACTGAGTAAGATTAAATAGACTAATTTCTACATGTAATTTTTCAACTTTGCACTTCTTTATTTTCTTTCACCAGCTTACAAGTATTCTTCCTATAATTCCTTATAAGCCACCCTTAGATGTCTCACTAAGTTCTGTTCATGAAGCTACACTTGAGACTAATTCAGGTCTTTTTGTATATTTGTTTTATATCATTAACTAAGTGTTACTCGTCCTTTTTGCAGGCTTATTCCAGTCTGTCACCTATCATTCATATGGTAGATATCCAGAATGGCATGAGAGAATCACATGCCAATATTACGGTATGTCCTCTGCTGATAACAAAAAAAGGAAATTTGGAGTCTATTCATATCGTGTTGCAGCATGTGCTGACTCCAGAGGCACTTGGAAAAACATACGTGGTTCTACTTTTATTTAAAAATTCTAGAGGCGTTTTTATTTGATAAGAAACATTTATAGATAATTAAAAACTATAACCTTTGGAGTCGGGGCGCATTATGTTAGTGACTTAGTGTGCAAACATGAAAAAAAAAATCAACATATACAAACCTGCCAGCCCATTCAGGTTGTCACAGAAATTAGTATATTCTACTCCTTCAAAATAAAACCACCTCCTAAATGGATAATTTAAAATAAAATAACCCTGAGGCTGTTTTGGAGCTAGTTTTGCCATTGTGACAGCTGGCGTGCCTGTGAGATGATGAGGGCAATTTTCTTCATGTCTCTGTCTTCTTCCTCAGTTACTGACTTTCACTGTGACCCAAGGTTCGAAAAAGCGGTATCTGGTTTCGTGTGGTGACCCCACCTTGTAGTGTTTATGTGGCATAATTGGATGCTTATATCGTATAATCGGACACTTATGTGGCTTAAGTGTACAAGGTTGGGGCACCTGTTCCTTGTATGCAGCCTTTTAGACCCTTTTTTAGAACATTGCTGTGCCTAGAGTGCAACAATGCCCTTAGTTGCCACCAACTGAAGCCAAGCCAAAGTGAGTGACCATTTTCTTGAGTCAGTTCAACGTCAACAGTCATGGTGGCAAAACCACCTCAAAAACCACCATAGGAGGAAGAACGCCTGGTTTCATACTTCAGGAGATTAAGTAGGCTGACCATAATACTTCAGGGTGTTAAGTAGACTTTTTCCTTGTCAAAATAGTATGTACTAGTTGTTAGCATATTTATTGATGGTTGTGACTTCTATTTCTACTGTTTTCTTTTTGGAAATAATTGTTCTTATGTATGTTTTTACCTATTCTGTTTTTATTTATAATGCAGCAAGTTCATGAAGGCTTGGAGTTTTCAAATGATGATGACGGGTTCTCCTTTGCCATATTTTCTGTTAAGTTCTCAAAAGATGGCCGAGAACTTGTTGTTGGAAACAATAATGAATCAATATGTATTTACGATATTGGATCAAACAAAGTAACAGAACGCATTCACGCTCATTCGGTATGAAATAGATGCATGACTGAGCTACGTTCTTGCTTTTATTGTCAATGTATGACTGTTTTCAGTCCCACCAATTGATATATGCACATTATCTTTTCTTCCGTGCATCATTACCATTTTGAACAAGTGGTATTTATTACAGTGTAATTAGAATAACACCGTTTGTTTCTTTCTTAGATAACTTGACAAGATTAGGTTCTTAGTATAGCTTGATGCATCACACTAACACAGTATATTTGGGAGGAATTTAAGCCAAAAGGGATTGTAGGTCAAGGTCACTAACAAAGGTTTCTGCCATTTTATTCTGAAGAATGATGATATATTTAGGAAGCTTTGATCCAACAAAACTGGAAATTTGCACAAAAGAATCAAAATTTACATGTTTATCAAATCATCTGGTGTACAAAAAATTCTCATTCTGGGTAGAATAGACAAGTTAATGATCATCATTAACTAGGAACAAATGTCTTGTTAAAATTGTTTCTGTCACAAATGTCATAAATGTGGAGTTATCGAAGCATTAGAGTTAGGCACTGCGTCAATTCCTGCCAGTTTCCAGAAAGTAGTAGCGGACTCAGCCCAGTGTGTACATTCTGATGCATTATGCTCGAAACATATACTGATATAAACAACTAGAAATATGAAATCAAACATTTCAGGGATGTTGAGTGAACCTGAAAACTTGCCCTTGTCCAGAAACCGCCCTGATAGTGAGATCTCAAACAGTAGATGGGACTATCTGTAAGAAGACAATGTAACATATGCACTACATTTTATATTGTTGGATGTAACTTAGGTTCGGAACCTTTCTTGAAAATATAATTTTTAATTTCTCTTTTCTGGTAGCCGTTGTATTAGAAAAAAAGTTTGTTTCTTACTGAATCTTATTTTCTCAACTTTTGGTCTTTAAAGGCTGATGTCAACGCAGTTACCTTTGCTGATGAAGGTAGTGATGTTTTATACTCTGGAAGTGATGATAGCCTCTGTAAGGTGAGACTAATATTTCCCAATTTCATTTGCTCTTTCTTTAAAGATGATTCTATTTGCATTTGCTGGTTTAAGTCAGACAGTAACATTGCAGGTTTATCTGGCTGATCGTGCCAGAAGTCCAGCAGTGCTTGATTATTTGGTGTAAATAAATTGTCTACACTAAGTCACTAACCAATATGAAACATGAGCAATGAGTTCAGCCTCTAGGGGACCGATTTGTGTAGCCGCTAGAGGAACTATTGTTCAGCAGTGCAAACTCTAACACCAGTCTGATTGGTATTAATGCATGATCATTCTTTTTGCTTGCCTAGGAGATGTGAAATCTGTGAAGGGCTTCCTATCATATCAAAGTTCTGATAAGTCACCCATGGAGGCTTTCTTTGACTGACAGTGTTATGCAATCTTCAGGTCTGGGATAGGCGCTGCAACAAGAGAGGAAAACAAGTTGGTGTTTTGACAGGTCATTTAGATGGGATTACATTTATTGATAGCCGTGGAGATGGGCATTATTTTATTTCCAATTGTAAGGATCAGACTATTAAACTATGGGACATCAGGAAAATGTCGTCCACTGTGAAAGAGTAAATACAGCTCTTGCTTTTGCATGATTATTCCTCTAAGCCAAACCACATTTTTATACTTGAATCTTAAACGCAACATATTGTAGGCAAGTAGGAAATGCTTAAATCAAAATCTGCCTTTGACTAGATCTGCTCAGCCTGATTTGTCCAAGATCTTGTCTACATGCCTGACCCAACGCCCAAAATATAAAATAGGCTAAAATTATTCGACAGAAATACTATTTTTACTTGTAATTTGTTTTTGCAGCTGCACACCAAAAGCATATGAATGGGATTACAGATGGATGACATATCCGTCAGAAGCCCGATATTTCAAGCATCCATATGACCAGTCCCTGTCAACATTTAGAGGGCATTCAGTGTTACGTACACTAATTCGTTGCTACTTTTCCCCAATACACAGGTTAGTTTAGATATGCTAACTAATTTCTCTGATATATGTTACTGAAAGCGTGTCATTTGTCTCAAGATTTTACTCCAAATACTGGAATTTTGTGATCATTCCATAACCATGGGATTTGATCTTTAGTAAATAAATAAATAAATAAATCCGTAGGCAGGATTAGTTCTGGATTGGTGTTTTTGCTCCTACTCTCTGCAATATCACATCCCCTTAAATCTGTCTTGAGTGCAAATTCCCATAGCCTATCCCTGATACCATGGCACTTCCTTGTTTTCCCCTGTCAAGTACATCCTCATTTACACTATTGAAATTGACTTAAGTTGAAAATGGACACAAAGCTAATATGGCCATTTAGATGGATGATCGTCACATGATGTACACCAGCTCTGTGCCTCTTGCGCAAAACAGTCTAACCAATGCACCTGGAAGGCTAGGATCTGCCAAGTTGACCTTTCAACCTTAGAGACCTGACTGGTAGTACATCCTTATCCAATTCAATTTTCTTAGATTTATGGTGCAATCCATGGGAGTAATAGACTTTTTCTGAGGGCCTATGCGTCTAACTCTTGTGTTTTTATTATTAGTTAATACTGTTTCTGATTCTTCTCTTTTTGCAGCACGGGTCAGAGGTATATATATACAGGATCCAGTGACCAATGTGTTTATATTTATGATGTGGTATGAACCTTAGATTTTTTCCCTTAAACTGTGGTATTGTACTGTGATTCTACTATTTGCATAGTATGGCAGTTTTTGTGCCCACAGGGTGCGTATCCCATCTGTGAAAACTGAAAAGTCAAAAGCTCATGCTGCATCGACGCAAAAAAAGGAGAAAATTATAGCTGTACACATGAAATTTTTTTTCAATATTAATCTGTCCATGCTTTCAAGAAACCAAAAGGCATTCCCCTGTGTAAACTTTGTGAAATCTATTTTGTAATAAGGGGTCCAAACGCTGGGGAATTTGCATAATTTTGGGCTTGTTATTATCATTATGGTATTTTTGGCTATCTCTATGTCTTCCAATCTCTCTAGTACACAAGGATTATATTATGATAATCAAGTTTTTTTATTCATAGGGGATTACAATCTACTGTAGGTAACTTTGGCTAGACAATTTCATGGGTTATAATCATTTCTGTGTAGAGAGATCATAATCGAAAGTTTTAGTAAAAAACTGTGAGAAATTAAGCTATTAGGATTAAATTATGTTTTGGATCAAGAAAGACATTTTACAAACCTGAAACTGCACCATGATTCTGTAAATCATATTATAGATGTTATAAACTGTATTGTTTGATGCATTGGTGTAAACCTTGTTTCACCCTGAGAAACAATGATAGCAACGTCTCCATGAAGCATGGACTTCCTGTTTATTCGGTGTTGTGTATTCGTATTCTCCAGCTTAAAGTTGGCCCCTAAGTAACTCCTTGTGAATGAAGTGAATCAACTCTCTCTTTCTTGCAGGCTACTGGAAAAATTGTTGAAAAACTCAGATGGCATGGATCAATAATCAGAGATTGTTCCTGGCACCCATACTTTCCAACGCTTGTTAGCTCTTCTTGGGATGGCTATCTAGTCCGGTGGGAAGCAACAGAGGACGACAAGGACCCCTCCATGCTCAAGACTGGAAAGCAAAGAATGCATCCAGAAGGATACACATTTTCGTTTGTGTTTTAGAAATTCAGCAGACAGCAGGGTCCTCAATGCTTGGAAGATGTATTTATGTTGATGCTACTGTCTCGGATAAGTCATTTTCTCTGTGCTTTCTGGTTCAAGGAGCAACGTATTATATTCAGCAGTATAGAAATTCGCAGAATCAAAGTACAACATTACAAGTTACAAAGGTAGAGTAGTTCAATCAGTCATTACAAATGTATGTCTTTGCTTCTCTTTTTCTCCCATTTGGGATTTCGACAGCCATAACTAAGATAGATATTGGTGACGGGCACCTTGCTCGCTAGTCAGGCTTGGAGAATGCTCCAAAATTTGGGTACAACTATGTACAGTTCAAAAGATGAATAAAGTAGGAATCTTTAACTCATTGTGTCGTGTTCACTCGACCCGGAATTCCAAAATAGCTTTTGGCCTCCTAGTCCCTACGGTCAAAAACACATGACTTTAACTTTTTATTTATTTATTTATTTTCAACAGTCCTCGAGCTACGATTGTGATCATGATTTTATACTAGAACAGGTTAATAAAATTTAATATGTTTATGAGATTATGAAAGTATTTTACATAAGCATTCAATTTTTATATTTTCAAACTAAGTATTTTAAAAGTCAGTAATAATCAAAGTGTCAAAAGTTTGATTGGATTTTGTCCCAAATTCATGGTCAAAGGAAGTATATATGTATCTCTTACAACATATTACCTCCTGTTTTAATATACGACGCCGTTAACTTTTTAACAAATATCTAACCATTCATTTTATTCAATTTTTTTTACAAATATGAAAATATTTAAGTCATGCTTAAAGAACATTTGATGATAAATCAAGTTACATTAAAATAAATAATAATTACATGAATAAGACGAATAGTCAAACGTATCTTAAAAAATCAACGGCGTCATATATTAAAAAATAAAGTATAAGTTAAGCTTCATGCCAAACGGTATATCTCGAAAATTACAAAGTATTTGTTAGTATATGACTATAAGTGTAAAAGAAAAAAATAGGTACGGTTGGACGAAACACGAGGCATAAGGAGAGAGGAGATTGTACAAGTTGAGGATTCTCTGTAATATATTTGTATCTACAGTAACCATTAGAGCCAAAGCAATACTACGTAGTATTATTATCCAGTTGCACATGATACGAGGAAAAATATGGTTGAGCCAAAGAGGATAAGGTTATTTGTAGGACTTGGTGATCATGAGGAGAGTGAAGTGATCCTATGGATGGGTGTCCTAGGTTTGGCTAGGTAGCACACATGTTGCATGGGTGAACAGAGTATATATAGCTACGGGGATGAGGATAATACCCCATTTTAAGGAAAAAACTCAAATATATCCTTTGCATGTCATGTATTTATACTATGACTTAAACAAAATTGGTATAGCGCCTATCCAGTGGTCTATATAATGTGGATAATGTGAAGTAATTTGGTGGATCAATTAGTGATCGGTAGAGGTAGAGATATGATATATTGTGGTCATGTGTGACGATGGTGATGACAAGGGCTGTACAATAAGATGATGCAGATGATGATGAACTTGGTGGTGGCAAAGCAAGAAAAATAGAGAGGGAGGTGATGAGGTACGTGACACCCTCGTAGGCTCGTACCTACACGAGTTCATCCTTAGTGAAGAGCAGGGACGGATCTACAATATACAATATGTAACGGTCTGTGTCAGGTGATACCGATGACTTTTGTTAAAATCTATTATTAAAATATTTATCTATATATTATAATACTATGATCAAAACATAATTAGCATACTACGACACCAGTAGAAACGAGAAACGGTACGATATCAATGTATCAATTTTATGATCTGCCACCGGTGAAGAGCAAAATTCGCTACTTGCTACTCATGTACTAGGCAAGGTATTTTGCAAGATTGAAAGGCGGAAACATAGAGCGGCCAAACTCGTGTCATCTAGATCTACATTACGAGTTTACTTTGGTACCCTCGATACCAAATGCATCATTGTTCTAGTCGATCCCTTGACCCGTTAGGTCATTGTTGATCTTTGAGAAAAAAAATCTATATCCCTGTTATTTATGAGTAAATCATACGTCTTTTTTTTACTGCTAACGATACCTATTGCCAAATTTCAAAATGGAAAGATTACTAGTGTAGGCTGCGTTCAAATCTCCAAGAAGAGTTGGATAAAAATTTTGATATTCGTAGCACGCTTTTCAAACTGCTAAACGGTGTGTGCCATGTGAAAACTTTCTATATGGAAGTTGTTCTAAAATATTTGATAAATATATTTTTCAAGTTTGCAATAATTAAAACTCAATTAATCATATGTTAATACCATCTCATTTTATGTAAAACACATAATTTTCATGTTTATCTTCATCTACATGAGTTTCAAATACCATTAAAATTGCCTGCAAAGGCTAGAGTACCATCACATTTTTTCCTTTCTACAAATGTTACTCATGTTCCGGAAAAAGAAACACTTTTATAGGCCCCACTAGTATAGGCCAGAAGAGGTTGTACCACCTTGGGTGTTGCTTACTCCCTCCGTCCCAAAATATAACTAACTTTTAACTTTCAGAATTATCCTAAAATATAATAACTTGTCCCCCAACATTCTCTCCCAATCAATCACAATCCTCCACCATTCAATTTTTCACATACTTCCACTTCTCATCCAATCATAATCTTCCCCCATCTAATTCAATCTACTTTCCTAATAACAATATACAACTCTAAACTTCTAGGACGGAGTAACAGCAGAGAAGGGAGAGGTGCATGCACGAGTGTATATATTCAGATTCGAAAGGAGTCAACGATACTGATACATCGTGTGTGCTTTCAAGAGTTTACTCCCGGTTCCATAATTCTTGACGTTTTCGATAATAACATGATCTTCAAAATATATCTTTAACTGTGCTTTTTATTACTCCCCCGTTTCATATTACAGGTCGTTTGAGTTTTTTCCTAGTTAAACTTCTTTAAGTTTGATCAAGTTTATAAAAAAATATATTAGTATTTTCAACCCAAACAAACATACTATCAAGATATATTTAATATTAGATTAAATGAAACTAATTTGATATTTTTATTTTTATGTTGCTAATTTTTTCTATAAACTTGATCAAACTTAATCAAGTTTAACTAGGAATAAAGTCAAATGACCTGCAATATGAAATGAAGGTAGTATAATATATATAATAATAAATATTTTTCTACTTTTATTATAGCTATCTGTAAGATTATGTTGTTGGTATTTTTAAACTAAATATTTTTAAAGTTATTGATAATTAAAGTTATAAAAGTTTGACTTTAACTTCATCCAAAAGTTCAAGAAAAGGAATATCACAGTTGAGGACACTTCATGCACCTCTTGTTACTGCGTAAACTTATTTGTAACTAATCCTGCTTAAAACTCAATGAGACGAAATCACTAGTTGTAAAGAAGAAAAAGATGAAATTCCTGCACGTGCCAAATCTACAAACTACGGGTATAAATAAAATATATAATGCTATTCCTAATAGATAATGGTAAGGGATACAGCCGCATGCTGGTAAAGCCCGGATAACTAATAGCTCTTGAGTAGCCAACCACTTAAAAATATGAGTGACAATCGACTATGAAGAAGCAATGGCGGAGTTTTGGCGGCCGTATCACCACATGACAAGTCCAGGAGTTGACTATGTCACTGATTAAAATCTCTTCGATTCATTGACCAATTATATTGGAACATATTCTGGGAACATAAGTTGCACACTTACTACATACCAATTAATATTGCATATATACATAAGGTGTTAACTCCAAATTTATTATATTTTAACCATTGAAAAAAATTGCAGCAATTTTAATAGTATATATCTGTTAGAATTTTATTTTATCTTATTTGTTATGTTTAAAATATAATAACTTTAAAGATAATACTTTTGTATTATATAAGTGTAATACTATTGAAAATATTTTATAATATTTTTTATAGAATTTTTTAAAAATCTATTAGTTGATGCGTATGGAATTTATAGTGTAAGATTGTGTGCATATACAAAGTTGCCAAATACATACATACATATATATACACATATATTCATATACATATATACATATATACATATATACCTATACATATGTACATATGTACATATATGCATATACATATGTACATATATGGATATATACATATATATATATACATATATATATATATATACATATACACATACATATATATATTCTCTAGCTAAAATCGAGTGATGCAGTATAAATCTACGTGGGCAGATCCGTAGGTATAATAAATCTACGTAAAGCTACCTTTTTTTTTCTTCTGAGCACATGCAGCTCTGAAATTAGAATTCTAAACACACAAAACCCTCGTTGAAGTATATAGGCTTGCCTCCTAAATTTAAGTATATAGGCAGGAACAAACTAAACAGGCCACTGAGTTGAGTACGTGGATGTCTGGAATTACGTACATTACATGGAGACGAATAAAAATAGCGCAACTTGCTGTCTTGCCATCAAACCTCATTTTCTTCTTCTCCATCGGCCTGTCCTCAGCACTAGCTAATCCTAACTTCAGATGTTGGCTTGAATTGCGTATAGACGGTTTGAATTCTCTACCGTTCAAATCAAAGGGCGGTTTAGATTACTGCTAAAATCAACATTTCCAAAATTTAGCTATACCAAAATTTTGGTAAGTTAGCAACATTGCTAAATTTTAGTATAGTAGGATTACATGTTGTTACCAAAATTTTGAATGCATTACCAATGTTTAGCAACAAATTAAACGTAACCATATATTTATCAATTTTATTTTATCAAATAAAGGTATGGTTTAAAATGGTACAAATCTGAACAAGCCCCCTAATTCATCCGGTAGGATAACCAAAATCATAGTTTGTGCTAAGTGCTAACAGTCTTCTTGTTTTCCATAGCAGTGGTGCATCAGCTTCACCTTCACAGGGAGAGGAAAAACAACCCTACTCAATTTTTAATACTATAGTGTGCATTAATCTCTTGGACAATAGTTAAGCAAACAGTAGTACATTTATCTCGTTGGGTATCAGATAAACCGGATTGACTGTTCACTTGACTATCTTGGTTACAAATAGAATTGATTACATGGTTATGCTTAGATTTGGAATTCCCAGAGCTGTATATGGTCGGTATACGTAGGTGTACGTAAAAGCTTCGCGAGGCCCGTGAGCTTTCCTTCCCTGTGTGTCCCCCAGACCTGCATATAAAGGCCACCTGGCCACCCCCGAAAAGAAAAGAAAAAAGAGAAGAAAACCAGGAAAGGCGAGCGAGGCGCAGGAGAGCGGCCGACTCCTCGCCTTCGGCTTCGGCTCAGCGCCGCCCCTCCCTTCTCGGTTAGCTGCTGCTGCTGCTACTGCCATTCTCCCCACATTCGATCTCTCCCCCGTTTCCTCTGATCGACTCGCTTGCGCGCGGGGGAGGTGTGATCGATCGGTTATTTCTCACCGCATTGTGATCGATCCTCTAGGTCGTACGGGCGCTCGATCTGCTTGGAATCCTCCCATTGGTTCGTAGTTTTTCGTCCCCTTGATGCCCCGGACGACGCATGGTTCGGAATTTTTCTGTTCTAGGCTGGGTTTATTGTGGGGTTTGGGGTTTTTGTTTTTTTTTTTGGGAGGAGGGGGATAGGGTGTTCGTTAGGTATTTTTTTGTTCTAGGCTGGGTTTATTGTGGGGTTTGGGGTTTTTGTTTTTTTTTTGGGAGGAGGGGAATAGGGTGTTCGTTAGGTATTTGCGCTGCTCCTCTGCTCGTTCGATCGGTAAACGATTTCAACGGGGTGATGCTTTGGTCTGTTAGTTCACGAAGTTGAAGCGTTCGGGTTGTCGGTTCTGCTAAATTAATTTATTTTCGCAATGAGGCTGAACATACGCTTCAGTTTCTTTAAATAATGTTATGTTTTGTTCGGATGGGGATTTTCTTGTTGGAATACTGTAGTTTATAATCCTTATGTTGGAAATAAAGATCCTGCATAATCAATCTCTGAAGTTACCACGTTACTGAAATGGAGCACCTATCAAGTGGATTTACTACTGTCTACTGTACTAGATATGGCACCATTTTTTTTAAAACAAATCTCGTTGCTACCGGTGTCTTGTGAAATTGATATAATTTGATTACAGTTTAGTGGTTCTTAAGAAATACGGATTGATTTATCAATTGTCATTCCTCTAATCGATTTAATGTTGATTTCTGCAGCTATGATGGGCTCTTCTTCATCCTGGTCTACCCCAAGCTTTGGGTTAGCCAGGGAATCCTCTTCATTGTTCTTTACACCTGGCCTTGTGCAACACATGGGTCCTAATCCATCGTCATCTTGGTCCACCCCAGGCTTTGGGGGAGGCATTAGCCCCTCTTCATCTTCCCCTGCTCATCCAGTCTGTGATAATCCCACGTTTTCTTTCCCCACGCCATTTTTCTGTAAGCAACCTTTTCTTTCGTCTTTCTGTTCTCCCTTTCTTGTGCTCTTTCATACCTGCCAACTTTATAACGAATTAACAACATGATAGGTGCAAGTTCCTACCTACAAACAGTTCCATTTTCCTTTTTATGCGTGTTTGTGCATGTGAATTCCTGTTCTCCTCTATAGTACAAATTTCTATTATGTGTTCTAATGCTTCAACATATCATCAAGTAGTTTTTTGGTTTAGTTATAGTATCTGTGTTGCACATCAAATCTATAAGTCCAATTAATGTGGGAAAGCCTCATAGTCAGAACAGTTCTGAGCTTCTTCTTAAATATTTTTTTAGTTCGTCTGATCACATTCTATATTTTTATTAATCAGAATGAATTGACGCTTCATATTCCTGATGTAGTCGTCCAATAGTTTTTGTTCATGAATGTCCTGTGGTACTACATCTTGAATGCTCAAAAACTAGCTGGTTTTTGCTAATTGGGCCAGGCTCAAAAACATCTTGATGCAAATAATTTGCTGAACCCCAGAAGAAACCATCGCAGTATTATCTTGTATTAGGCACCTATTGTCTTCCCAAACGTCCATAGTGAATGTTCAAAATTGTAGTTAACCGTTAGCTTACTCACCTTGGAGAACCACTGAGCTAGTAGAACTGATGTCAATGGTGGTTGAAGCCACCCTGATTGCCAATATTTAATATGCAGTGGTGGCTCCTGTTTAGAGTACCTTATGTATGTGTATCTTTGATGTTTATCCTTGGTCGCACATGTCACGCCCGAAAATTCACTAGTAAATTTCTGAACTAATTTGTGCATACAATCCTTGTCCAGGAATCAGCCGAGGTACACAAATTAACAATTTAATATACAAATCCATTATCATAATAACGTTAAATACTTACATAAGAGGCACTTAGTCCTCACCATAAATAAAACTGCAGCGGGAAAAAAAATCTAGTGATGGCTTCAGTTCCACTCCCACAGGCAGCTCACCTGGGGTATAAGCCAAACGTCTTCTTCTTCGGAAACTTTCTTCAACGGAGGGTGATTAATTATTGCAAGGGTGAGTACATGGAATACTCCGCAAGCCACACAACAAATATGCAGGTGCATAAGGATACCAAAGGAAGGCAATAATAGGGTTCATTTGCAAAAGCAACATTTAGCAAACATTTAAGAATAGTAAAACAGTAAAGTAATTAATCATCAATATTAATCAACACTGAACAACACACCAATACTGCACAGCCCCAACCATCTCTGAACAACCAATCCCAGTTGCACAGATCTAAACTCCATAACCGGAGCTAACAAATTATCATCATCAATTATTATCATTAGTGAATAGTGTAGGACTAATCACGAAAAATATTGTTAGACCCGCTCATAACCGCGGGCATGACTATTCGAATAGTTTTGCTCTGGCCAGAGGTGTACCACTGTACCCACAAGACACAGCCCCATAACATGTTACCATGCCCTCAGTACCACCACGATACCTCGAAACGGAACTGCGACAGTACCCTCCGCATAACACAACTCACCACAGTACACCGTTCCCGGATCATAGTCCCCCTTTTAGCCAAGGTATGGACTCCCCAGCGACCCCCGTGGGCTTATCTCCGCCACTTCACATTCTGGTGCCCCGCAATGAACCACACTATATAGAAGGTAAAGTCGTTGCCCACGCTGGCTTGTGGTTGGTACGGTTAATGTTTCACAACAGTAGCTCGTGACCGGTCCTTAATTGTCATGAGCACGACCAATACAACCATGTGCTCACAACCCACCATTAGTCAAGTTTTAGTTGGCAGTTATTTAATAAACCAATCACGATTGATCATCGTGAGCTACCATTAAATATCCATCAATTATGTGATAATGAAGCATAAGCTATCCCATTAGTGTGCTAATGTTTCTAAGCATTGCTAAGCAATTATACTAATATATCTAGCTAAACCAAAATATAAAGTCCAACTAGTCAAATTTATAACCCAAGGTATCAAGGAATAGGATAATCAATACAAACTGGCCATAACAAAGGAATATGTTCACACCACCCAATAACATTCGAAAATAAATGCACATTTGAAATAAATAGAGAATTTAAATATAGGATCAATATGCTCAAAGGATTGTGTTTAGGATCTGTGTGACTTGCCTTGCAATAATCGGTCTTCACTTAGTCTTCTGGAACACTTTTGACGCTCACATGAACCTCTGAAACCACGGAAACGACAAGCTAACACGCAAAACGTGGAAAAAGACTAAGAAACTCCAAATAAACAGTACATATAAAGCAAACAAATATGTAGATCATGATTTTAGATGAATTATGAGACTTGAACGGCCTCATTCCGATTTCATATCAATTAATTATGAGTTTTACAAGATTTAATCCAATTTAACCTATTAAAGAAAAGACTATTCCGAATTAATTAAACAATTTACAAATGATTTATAACTGAGAGAAAAGATTAAAACATCCTCCGGAAAAAAAGATTGAATAAAATTTTGGTAGATGACATATAGCAAAAAGGACCAATATGTCATTGAAAAGAAAGGAGAAAAGGATTTATAATGATTTTGGATGGCTGAGATTGATCTTGACCGAGTTGACTAAGATCGGATGGCTCGGATTGATCCTTGATCTAGGGTTTAGGGATGGTACCACAAGGCACAGTAGGAGCCATGGCAGCTGAGGTGGCAACAACGTGGCGGCTGACGTGGACACGCCACTCGGGATCACCGGCGACCGGCATGGGACAATGACGGCGACAACGAACAACGGTGCGGCGGTGGAAAGCGAGGACACCAACGCGAAGAGGAGATCGAGACGGTCCTTACCCACACTTACGCGACGACGAACGACGAAAGGGGAGGCCGACGGCGAGCTCCGAGCGGCGACAAGGTTGGGTCGATGGTGGCAGCGACTTTATGGTGACGGGCGGTGGCAACGGAGGGGTGGACGGGCTTCCTCTTGAGATGGCAAAGCTAGTGATGAAAACGGCGACGAAGGGCGGCCACGGGAACAATGGCGAAGCTCCGCCGAACGCTTGCCGACGGTGGTGGTGCTCGGATTCGCGGCAACGAGGTCCTTGCGGCTGGTTTCGGTGGAGGAGAGGCGGTGGCCGGGCTAGCCCTCGCCCTTGCAAAGCCGAAGGAGGTGGTGGCGCTGGGCGGCGTCGGCCGAGGCGGCGACACGGCGAGGCCGGTGTTGGCGACGGCGGTGGAGAGAGAGAGCTCGCGGGGAGAGGCGGTTAGGGCACGGGGAGCTCGGGCTACGGTTGGAAACCGGGAGTGCTATTTATAGGCAAAGAGGGAGGAGATTGGCTCGGATACGGTGGGGATTGGCGGCGGAAAACTAGGGTTCACCGGCAAAATAGGAGCTCGAAACCGTGTCGATTCCACGCGAGTTGATTCGGGATTCAAGGGGGTTTCTTGGGGATAAGGTAGAGGAGGATAAGAGGTAGAGGAGGATAAGGGGAAGAAATCTCCTCAACCAATTTTGGAAACGGAGCACGGGATACGACGGATTTGACAGAGGAAGCGGCGGCGCACGGGCTCGGTTCAGCCGGCTGAAGCTTGAAGAAGGCACTGTAGCGATGGGGAGGCAAAGCGGACTTTAGGGAAAAGGGCCAGCCCGAGAGGAAAATAAGGAAGATAAGGGAGGTAAAACGGACTTACGGTGTTGCTACTACTAGGCCGAACAGGAAGAGGAGGGGTGCAAAGTAGACTTTAGGAGAGAAGGATGAATCGGCCAAAAAGGGCGAAGCTGAGGAGGAGTTTTAATTACTTTTCATTTAAATAATTTCTGAAATGATGTTTCATTTATTAAAAATACTTCCATTGCTCAAATAATTCCAGGAAAAATCCAGAAAATACTTGGGCACTCAAAGTATTTAACAAAATTAGAACCAGATCATTTAATGGTTAATTTATTATTTAAATAACTACTGAAATGTTCTTTGTAGGATTAACATTAGTAATTGAGCTCTAAAAAATCCGAGAGAATTCCAGAGAGTAGAATTAACCATGGAGAATTTAATAAAAATTAAATCCAGCCATGTTTTATTTAGTAAATTTTATTTCCCACATTAAATTTTACTTGTAAATTAATGAATTTTTCCCTTAATATAAATTCTAGGAATAATTTATTAATCCCTGAAATGAAAATCAGGGTGTGACAGCTCAGACCCTTGTTTAGCTTGGGTTGAAATTGCTAATACACTGGAAGCATTTCACCTACTTTATGTCTCTGAGCATTTGTTTTTAAGATTATGAGGAAGATGCACATGCACATACCTGTCTGAGTGTCCCCCTTAGCACATACTTGAACTGATGGAGGTTAGGGATGAATCTGTCTATCTCACAAAAAATGTATTGAAGCGTGCAAGTGTGCACATGAATGCATTCACTAGGATTTGAACCATGGTAGGTGAGTCATACACCTTCTCCACCTCCGTGATTGATTAATTGATTGTAAGGCAATTTTGATACTTCTCTGCTTTTTCATGGTGGCATGGCTTAAAATTTGACATGTTCCATTTTTTTCACTTTGTAAATTTCTTCTCCCATTTCACTTCATCTAGTTCACTTCAAGTTTTTGTATTTTTCCATCGTAATTATATAGGTGAGCCTGCGAAAGGCAGCAGGGTCTATGCTTATACCAAGACTGCTGATGATCTTCCTCATGAGCATACACTATCTATTTCTGCAATGCCAGCATACATAAGCAAATCCCATGAGGAGCTTCGACATGAAGATTATCAGAGAGGAGACAAAGGTACAAGTGTTCGAAGCATTTTCTGAACTTTAGACTTGTCTATGAAATTTGACGAGTCGAATTTGGATAATGCGATCTTTAAAAGAAAGCAGTGACATGTCACTACATTTTGGAGTAAACTCTTTTGTTCCTAGAATTTAATTGCATCCCTTTTTTGCGCTTGCATCCTTTATTATTAGCCTAATGATACACCAAAAGACAAATTATGTAGCTATTTCAATTGTTATCTAGAGCATCTTTACAACTTACACGCGTCCATGTCTCTCTCTAGTTATTTAATCTGAAGCATCTTTACAAATTATTAGCAAGAATAGTTAACTATTTGATATTTTTTTCTCTGGTATTTGCACGCAGCAAATTAAACAGCTAATTTGAGCGATAAGCCTATAGTTCTAATAATTTATGCTTAGAGTTAGTATTAATGGATCATTGGTCAATATTTTGTTGGCACATTTGCTATATGTTTGTTCCATTTCTATGTCTTAATCTAATTTTATTTGTTAACTCTCTAGGCGGTGATGGCCTGCAGAAAATTATGGTTAATTCAGCTCCTATACGTCCCATGCCCATGTCATCGTCTGTTGGAGCTCCAGTTAATATGATCAATTCAAGTCAACCTGCTTTCAGTTTGAAGTCCAAAACAAATTTCAGTACTCCATTTTCACCAGCAGCAATCGCTGATCAACAATCTGCACAGCTACAGTTCTCAACGCAAAATCGCTATTATACTCCCAGCCCATTTTGGCCTGCCCCAATAGGACAGTTGCGACCATGTTCATCATTAGGACTGCAATCTTCTACGCCAGGTCTAAACTGTACTGGCATCACATCATTTCCATTCCTGCCCACAAAGCAACCATCTGTGGGAACCCAATCATCAACTTTATTTCCTACCACTCATGTGCATCCATCCGTGGAGTTGCAAAAGAATGCCTCCACCCACTGTGCTAGTTCACAGACTGCACCTTGTACAACACATGGAGGAATTCTATTTGGCACCGCTGCAAATACAGTCTCATTAACTACATCATCTACTGTAAGTTCCTTAAATCATGGCTTGTTTGTGAACAAAACAAATTGGCCAATGTGATTTCTAATCATTGATATTTGTGTTGGTTGACAGCAGCCAACCACATCATCATTTTGTCCAACCTCATGCCCTGCTACTCGACATGGAGATGCACCTTCTACTGGATTTGCATGTCAGGAAAATGTATTCAGCAACTCAGCGGCATATACATCTACTGTAAGTGTTGCTGTTGACTGCAGTATTCATTTGCGGTGCAGGACAACAGGAAGTACTATGCATGATTATTTTTCGTTATCTTTGTTTCTCAGAGGAGGCATAAATCAAAACTTATTCCCACCTTCAAATGTAGCAAATCCATCACTTGTTTTTCCAGACTCTGCTTTATGTGTGAAAGATAATCTTCTTTGCAGATAAATGCTGATGTTCCCACGAATACCATAGATTTGCTACTTCCAAATAACATCCGGCTGGTAAGGCTTAGATTTTCTTCAACAAATGATGGTAATGGAAGTCTTGCTTCAGAGGTACGGAGCTGAATCTCCATAGTAAAGAATTGCTCTGCACGTTATTATGCACGAGTCTTTAATAAAATGATCTCTTGGCCCCTGTGGCTTCTAAAATCATGTTGGAAGCTTTGATGCTTTACATCCTTGGTGTCATTACTATTTAGAATGAAATGACTTTGACCTTTATGTCTATTCATTCTGATGGTCATATAATAACATAACCATGTCCCTTTTTGTAGGTTCATTGTCATCATGATGCTGAAACTTCAGAAACACCCATTTCTTTGTGTATATATCCTGGAGAGAACCAAGAGCTGACTATCAAATCAATGGTGCAGCCTGCTAAGAGTCACACTGGGAAACAATCTAGTCCAACTGGTGGTCATCCAGATGATCAAAGTGGTAATTAGTGTTTGCATTTCATTCCTTCTGATATATGTTTCAGAAAAACAGTTTCTCTACTCTTGAGTACAGTATGATTACATCATTTATTTATTTTATTAGCAATTAAGGAGCAAAAATATGATCACTGAAGTGTGGTGTAATTTAATGTTAGGGATATCTGTTGTGAGTAGTGAAAAATACATTATCATTTGTAAAGATTTATCTAAAGATATTTCTATAAATGTAAAGATATCTCAGAACTGAACACTTATCATACATGTTCCATTTTTGGTTACTGCAGGTTGCAGCAAAGTGTGCAACAGTGCTGCTGGTCTGCCATCGTCAGGACCTGGTGAGAATCAGAAGGGGAATAGCAGTGCTGGTCACAAGACACCAAAGTCTCCACTGGCTGCTCCCCGCTGTGAAGTGATAGCGGAGTCTGTACTGCCTCGCCTGTACAGCGCCGATTACTACACCGTGCCATCTATTGTGGAGCTCGCCGTGAGAGAGAGGGACGAGCCAGGCTATTGCTCACATGTGAAGGGCTTCACGGTCGGCAGGCATGGCTATGGCAGCGTAAAGTTCGATGGAGAAACTGATGTGAGAAAGCTTGATATTGGATCCATCGTGGAGTTCAATGAGCGTGAAATTATCGTGTACAGAGATGTGAGCAATACGCCGCCTGTTGGGCAGGAACTCAACAAGCCTGCAGAAGTCACTCTTCTGAATGTCAAGTGCGTCGATCAGAAGAATGGGTTGCAGTTCACAGAGGGGCCGGCAGTTGATAAGTACAAGGAGATTTTGGTGCAGTGGACAAAGGACCATGGCGCAGAATTTGTGTCATTTGACGCGGCCAAGGGAGAATGGAAGTTCAGGGTTAAGAATTTCAATATGTAGAGTCCTCTGAGAACTAGTAATTCTCCTATCAGTAGGCTGTTAGCTGTCTGGTAGAAGTAACAACATGGTAATCCTGTAAAAAGTCTTGCTAGGTACGGATAGCTGGATACTTCTGGACGAAATAACTTTAAAGAATGCCTTTGTTGCGTAATTTTCAATTTTTCGCGGTTGTGATGATTTCGTTAACGTTTCAGCCTGGATTGAGTTTTAGCATCAATTCTAAAATTGTAAAGGGTAGTATATTTTGTTGAAAACAAATAGGAGTAACAATATACTCCTATCCTATATATGATCTCTACTCCTATAAACAGATACTCCCCCGTTCTTGTTTTTCAAATATTCGGCATTGCAAGGCTACGAGAGAAATGGTTGCTTATTACCCTTAGTCAAAATTAAAATTTTAAAACTTAATTTTAGAATTATTTCATCAGTCTATTTTTTATATTGATCTTTAAACCATTTATATAACACGTATATAAAAGTATTATTCATAAAGTATTTTTAGTTGTTTTGTTCTTTTTTTAAGGCCAAAACTATCGGAGCAAGCACTAGTTTCTTTTTCTTTATCCTATAATAAAAAATAAGTTCTATCTATATTATTCTGAAAATTTCTTTTATAACATTCCTACAGTATTAAACAATATCCTATAGGAACAAAGTAGCCAAAGTAGAACGGAGGGGGTAGTTTGCACGTCTGTCATTCAGATAGGGAGAGGCTGTGGCCTCAACTCGTGCAAGGATTTAATGATCTTTCGATGAAATTTACATTGCTTATATGTGGGTACAGAATATATGCAAGTTTTTAGCAGTGAAGTTGATCTGAAATGCTAATGTTTAAACATATAATTGGGTTGCACCATTTTTTTTTAACAATACAAGTGACAATGTCAAGGTTGTTTTGCACAGTAGGATATGATTTGTTATGATTGCAAGATATCAAGTTGCTTGACAAGTGAGAGCGCATAGTTTCTTCCTACTTAACACACGAACACTTCGCTAGCAAATAAATAAATAAACGCTACATCCCAATACATGTTCTAATAAAATCATACATAGTGTATTATGCTCAGCATGGTATGAAATGTTGGCTAATTGTTAAAAATCAAGTTTCCGGCTAGTGTATATCCTATATTCAGCACCATTATATCCTCAAAAAGGGAAAAAAGGGTTATCTTGACAGCGATGGACAAAGATAGCGTTCATAGGAAACATGGCGATGCTCCATATGATAAGTCACGGGAATTTTCCTTTTCAGTTTGTCTTTTTTCGTCAAAGGGTTCCCTTATGGGCAATATCTTGATGTTAACCTGCAACTTTGCAGGGAAAAGAAATCCTTAGCACCACTTGGAAGGATACAAAAACGTAGACACATAATTAAGAGTGTCAATTGACTTGGGGCATATTTACTTTCTTAATATTTTCAACCTTACCAAAATTTATTTTGAAATATTTTGACGTTGTGTTGAATGTGTTTGCTTTGGAGCTTGCTAAATTTCGATGGTGTTTTCGTGAGAGAACTTTCAAAATACCAATTCTTTAGGTGGGAATGGAAGGCTACTTTTAGAGTTTATTACCCTCCGATTGGTAACTGGAAAATTTAGTAAGGTAAACACCATGGGTATGGTGGTGGAGTCACAGGTATATAACTTCATCCACTAGGGTTTAAATACTTGTGCCCACAAATATTACGCATATGTAGGTGAACTGTGGTGTTACCCGTGTAGTGAAAACGGTAATAAATCAAACATGCCAATTCCTGGTTATGGATATGACTTTTTAATTAGGAAGGCATATTATTTTACTAAACAAAAGGATCGAAGATTAAAATCAGTCTAGACAACAGTCGAATAAGGCACGAAGAGCTATAAGGTGGAAACCGAACTCCAATAGTTAGGTTCTTTTTTTAAAAACAAAATCGCATACATTGATTAGTACTATGCAAAACTTTAAATTAGATTCCACTATGTTTTTAAAAAATAGATAACATCAAAATTACCTAGTATAAAAAATATATAATTTTAAAGAATAAGAAGTCTAAACTACTCCTGCATTTTTTTACTTGTTTAGACATTTCTCCAATATTTATACTTGGTAATTACCTTTTTCTAACTATAGCGATGAATCTATTAATTACATTTTCTCATGACAATTTATATTACCTCCACGTGTATTTATATTCAGAGTTTTTAAAGTTTGACCGCACGCGTTATACAACTATACCATTTAAAACAGGGGGGGGGGGGGGGGGGGGTGCGGATACCAACTCTGATAGCAAATAGATAGCTTTCCACTTGTCGACAATCGAAGTGTCCGACCCCGTTCTTTTTAGCTTATATAGGTGGATTATCAACCAAATTATCTATGACACGCTTCTAAAATAATTTTCTCCATCATCAGTGTTGCTTAGATTATTTTTTAACTTTTCCCGTTCAGCTGTTCTCCGAACAGGATTTAGACATGGGATGGAACCACAAAAGTGATTCTTGTGAAGGCCGGTTTCAGAATATTTGGATCCAGACATCCAGTCAACCAAGAGGTCGTTGAAACTTGAAACCGTGGGCTGGAACAAGGATGAACACGTTAGCTTTATACGTACCCTACACATAAATAATAAGCTATAGAGTTTGTGATTTGCTATAGTTTACAACAGGAAGCCGGAAGTGACGAGATAAGATCGAGGGGTACCCAAAACATCCAAGAAACCAAATCAAATCTCGCTGGAAGAAAGAATAAATAATTGAAAAGAACTCCATTTGGACGAACATATATATTCCACGAAGTTGTTGGAGACTAACTTTTTCTTGGGTAGAATATTTATACATGTTGCTGCTTACTGAAATATGCTGTAAAGGGGATACTGAATAGCACTACAGCTTAGTAGATAGCTCAACATTAATCCAGAGAACATAATCGTAATATTAAACAGCTCTTGCACCATATGCTCATGCTTGATTGAGGAGAACCATATGATTGTGTTAATAAACAATTTGTTTTGCAGGTACGTACATACGGATGCAACTCCTTGAGCAGGGGTGTATCAGGAAGTACTAACAGGAGTGGCTAAACAAACTACAAAAATTATAATCCTTCCTTCTAATGATGTATAATCGAAAATTTTAGTGCATATTTAATGGGGACTTCTATGATTATAACGCTAGTAGGAGACCCCGCCGCTCCTGTCGGAGTGTGAAACTTCTCTAGCGGGGAAGTGTGCACTCTCCCTTGGAGATTTGGCCAAGGGGCAGGTTTGAGTCCGGGTCCCGATCACGAGAGAGCAATGAATATGGGGAGTTATACATGTTAGGGCCGCACGGATCACTACTACAGAAAATATGATTTGTGTCAGCTGAGAATCAATTGTAGGCGCCGGATTTCTTAACTGGCACCCAACAGACGACACCTTTCAGGAGGACTCAAAGGTGTGGGTTTAGGAGGCGACACCTTTGAGGTTCCAGGAATAAAAAAAATCTGGCTTAATGCATCGGTAGCTCTCCATCACCACTGAGATCACCATCATCCCCATCAACCAAGAACAAAATCATAGAATAACCTTGAAAAACAAAATCAACATCCCCGAAGTACACAGAGAGATGGGATCAAAAAAATCGCAAATACACAGAGAACGACGCTATCGCTGTTGTGTTGCCATTGTCGAGTGGGCCACCCCCGTGGTCGCATTGATGGATCCACCTGCCCCCGAGCGCGCGGTGGCGGATCCACCCACCCCCGAGGCGGCGTCGGTCTTGCCAACGACGATTGGAGGTGGCATCGATCGGATGGAGAAGAGGAAGAGGAGGAGGAAAAAGGGGGCGGTAGCAGCGGCTAAGGAGGAGGGGCGGGGAGGATGGAGGAGAGGAGGATGGGATGAAGAGGGGTGGCGACGGCGACTAAGAAGGAGGAGGGGCAGCCGAGAAAGAATGGGGGAGATGAGGGGCGGATGGGGCGAGTCTACGAGTAGATAAGGACACCGACTCGGTCGATTGGCTTGGCTGATTTTTCTTATATCATAGATTCATAGTGTCAGTTTTTTAAAAGAACCGACACTTATAATATTAGTTTAGATGTCGGTTTTTTGAAAAAAAACTGGTACTAGTATAGGTACTGATTTTTATCTAGAACCATTACCCTATAGGTTCTTAAAGGTGTTGTTATTTATTTTTTCACCATATGGAGGTGAGAAACGATCTATAGGTGTCGGTTTTAAATGAACTAGCACCTGTGAGTCGTCTCTTATTAGGGTTTTTAAGTAGTGAATGTATAATACCCTACTCCTGTGTGTAGATTATGGAAGTTTTAGCGATGAGTTACAATGAGATTGGAACCTTGCAAGAGTGCTAATGCTGGAAATTGGAACCAGTGGGATCTTGTATCTTGTTCTAAATAGGAAGGCCTCCCTCCCTATTGGCCTGGATCCTCTTTTTATAGATAGTCTAAGGGTAGTCCACAATACCATTACATATACTGAAGTGGGTCCTATGCTATTAAATGAGTCATGCTTGATCTTGCCGATGTTCCTTAGTCTAGTTAATGGAAACACTTCTCGTGTTGGCTGACAAGTGGAAAGCGCCAAAATAAAAAAAACGCACTCGCCCCTGCTATTTGCTGGCCCTCCTGGGTGACATGTGATACATACGCCTACATGCTTCCCACATTGCCGACGTGATGTGTATAAGACGGGTTGATATAAATTACTTCACATTAAATACGAGGCTTGAGTGGGTTGGTCTGTTGCTACTCCCCTGAATTCCGGTGCACTCCGGTGTAGGGGATAAATATGCCCCAAGCACCGCCTACGAGGGTTGCACCTGGGGGTAAATGTGCCCTGAGAACCGCCCACTAGAGGCCACACTCCAGGACGGATGTGCCCTGAGCACCGCCCACGAGGGGCCGCGCCCGAGGGCGAATGTGCTCAGACACAAAAGCGTGCAGAGGGCCACACCCGGGGGAAGATATACCCCAAGCAGGGCCGTTGTCCTCGGGATAGGTGACATGGATGTCTTGAATAGCTGGAGAAGGGGACCTGGTTCCCATTTCTCAGGCAGCCCCTATGACAGATCCACCCCACCACTGTCCTTGAGTACTCGTAATCAAAATATTATCAGTATATTTTAAAGTAAAACAAAGGATCAGCTATAGCAATATGGATAATTATGGTAATAGGATTTTGTTTTGTAGGATTAGGTTCATACTAAACTTTGAGTCTTTGTCCTATTAAAACTCCTGGATTTTTTTTATATATATATCTATTGTAAATCGTACTAGAAGGGTGTGCTAATCGAATAGTATGACAACCTAGTATATCTTCTGCATCTATACCTAACTTCTCTCTATACTGATTATTAGTCATTGATGTTCCTGATTTTTTCCGTAAGATTGTTTTTATGTAAAATTTGTGTGTCCGTTGTATATCGATTTTCATAACAGTTATTTTTTCTACGAAGACACATTTGTTTTGCTTGACATGACATATATATGGACCGGAACTACGGGCCTACGGCCGGACTCAGTTCTGGACTCGCGAGTGATGTGTCGTGCTCGTGCACTACGTTGAGTCAGGATCTGTGTCGTGCACGTGGGTACAGTTGGTGATAAAGCACGTAGGGATTAGCTAGGTATTTGTCATCAATTTTTTTAAAAAAATTGATAGATATAAATATAGTATAATACTTATATGTAACTACAGTACAATTGTACGTAATTTTTAAGAATCCTATATGTAACTACAGTATTATTTCCGTGAAGTGGATGTCTTCTGACGGAATACCCTCATATATACGCACACTATGATTTTTTTCCTAGCTTATACGATTTTAAACGATTAAAAGTTACATACAAATTACATGCAAATTATAATGTAATACATCAGTGAAACTCTTTTTTAAAAATTAACGATATATATATAGCAAAATTGAAGCGGATATCCGCGAGACATAAGAGCTATGCCTCTTATATTTTTGAACGTATCAACCAAAATTTTTGATGATTTAACTATTTTGAAAAACATATTTAAATAGAAACTGCACAAAAACTCCAATGAAAATACTCCATCCGACCCGTAAAAAGCCAACCTAGGATAGGATGTGTTCTCTCCTCAACTTTCCTAACTCACCTCCGTTCCGCGTGCACGCTTTTCAAACTATTAAATAATGTGTATTTTGAAAAAAAATTTCTATATGCAAGTTATTTTAAAAAATCATATTAATCCATTTTTCAAAACAAAATTAGTAAATACTTAATACTTAATTAATCATAAGAAAATGCGAATTAATCATAAGAAAATGCGTTGTTCCTTTTACATGCATGGGAGGTGAGTTCCCAATCTCACCTCCCGAATACAGCCTAATTGTACTAGAGAACATCTCATCCCATCCTTTGTTGGCTTTTTATGGGATGGAGAGAGTAGGTCTAACTTTCTCAGCATCAGCAGACTAGACAATAGCACCCTTGCCGATCTACTGTTGAGGTTAGGGCGTTCGATCTACTGTTGAGGTTAGGGCGTTCACGGTGCACCCATGTGGCGCTTAGACTCAACCCCAAAACCGAATATCTGTAGCCACGTCCTCAAACCGTGCAGCCTCCTCAAATCCGCGTAGCCAACTTAAGCCACACGTTCCTCGTCAGTTTTGTAGGTGGGAGGATAGAGACCTCGTCGGCCATCCCCGCGTTCTATGCCGCCGAGCATGTCAACCAGGGAAGGTGGCGAGGCCGGAGAAACTCGCCGGCTCGCCCTACCACCCCGACCCTACCTCGCTTCGTTTTCCCAACGTTGCCGGAGAGAGGAGAGCATCGCCGAAGAGGGTGTGGCCCCGTGTGATCTCCCCCACATCCCGTGTGAGGGAGCGGTGGTCATCTCTAGTGAGGCCACCACCTGTGGAGATCATGGGTACCATATACCCACATGGCTGGGCTATACGACTGGCTATAGATTATGTATATGTAATATGTAAAGGACTAGGACTCGGATATTACGTTTACTTGTGTTTCAAGGAATGACTTGTAGTCCTAGTTCAGTAAGATTATAGAGTAGATATAGGAAACTTATACCATATTTGGTTAAATTTCTATCTTGTAAACATGTCCTCTCCGCTTATATAAGGAGGGCAGGACACCCCCTAAGGGTATATTCACAATCAGATCGTCAGATCAATACACCATTGGGTGGATACAATCCCTAAATCAGGAGTAGAATATTAGTTCTCGTCGAGAAGGCCTAAAGCAGTATAAACCTTCGTCTCATCACCCATCCACTTTAGATCTTGTACGCTATCCCCTTTTTGTATTGCCGATTTCTAGAATCGACAGTTGGCGCAGTAGGTAGGGTCACGTCAAGTTTTTCACCGACAAGTGTGATGGGATCTACTTTAAGGACTTCGCATTCCCTCCAAGGCAAGCATACCGCTTTGGTAGCCTTGACTTCATCACAGACGACTTTGGCAAGATCTCTCTCTTCAACTCGGATTCGAACCAGTCGGGGAGGGATAACAACCACTCGGCCCCATTTGGTTTACCAAACGCTGCCGAGACCTACCGCAAAGTTTCTTCCCTCAAGGTGGCTTCAAACCACACGGTGGGTCCTTCAACGTCGATTCTTTCATGCAGCCTCCCCGACAAGACATTGTTGTATCCACCAATCATCATGCAACTCCCCCTGTTACTCGCCACGATGTTTGGATCTAGATCCATTTTCCCCCGTAGGTCCCGATCTGATCCAACCTCGGCCATGATCAGATCAGGCTTCAGGGAGGTCGGCGTCATACTCCAACCGTTCGGGTCCTGCTCATCTATCGAGATCACTGACTACTCAGCTCTTCCGAGGACTACGATGATGTCAGCACTGAGACCATCGACAGCTCCGAGTTCAACTATGAGTACACTCCACTTTTGTTCGATGTCTTCTTGGTGGATGTTGGAGAAACCGACGAGCAGGTTGCCTGGAGAGTTGCTGAAGAAGAAAGAGCTAGGCTCGAAGAGGAACGCAAGCGCAAAGAAGAGGAACACAAGGAAAAAGAAGAGGAAGCCAAACGCAAGGAAGAGGAGCGCAAACACAAGGAGGAGGAAGGCATGAGAAAGCATAATCGGGCTGCCGCTGGGCGTAGAGCCCGCGATGCCATATTCCAAACCCGCGTCGACAACACCAATGTCTTTCTCACGCCTCAACAAAACACTATCGTAGTAGTCTCTGCGCAACACCATCATCGACATTGCTCCAGCCAATGTGACACCGATTTTAAATAGGTGAAGACCATGGTCACAACCACCTTACCACAAGGCACCGGAAGTAGTTGACAAGCTAGCAAATCTACTGCGGAGACACCTGTGGACGGTCGGCTACCACCACTACGGTCCAGAGATTACCGGTAGCCTGAGCGCAGCAAGACCAGATCTAACACACACATCATTAGGAAGATAGAAGGCGTCAAGACCAATCGGCTGACTCTCAGGCCTGATAGTGCAATCGGCCCCTCCCTGCAACAAGAACCATCGTGTTGATTCTGACTACTAGAGCAGATCCCAGCCCCCAGCTCCTAGCAATTTAAGGAATACTCTCAGCTAGCGCTACCATGAGCGGGAGAACCATGCAAACCACGAGACGATGATGCTCTCCTGACGGTGGCGATGAGGGAGTAGCCGCTTTTACCCAAGACCTGCGTCGAGTGAATTGGCCGAGTGGTTTCAAACCTACCGGGAATGAGAATTACGATGACAATACTGACCCAGAGTCATGGCTCACCATCTACACCCTCGCAATTCACGCAACAGGAGGAGATAGCAAGGTTATGGCAAACTATTTACCCGTAGCACTTGCCGACTCACCTAGGAGTTTGCTCGCTGGCTTTACCAAGGGGTTGAATCAAATCATAGTGCGAACTTCGTGATCACTTCATCGCCAATTTCCAAGGCACATTTGAAAGGCCTGGAACCCACTTCGGTATATACAACGTGATTCAGAGACCCGATGAATCCTTAGAAGATTACATTTGACGTTTTTATGAAAAGCACAATAAAATCCCGAACATCACCGACGACGTCATTATAGTAGCCTTCCAAAAGGTAGTCTGGAACGAGCTACTCATCAGAAAGTTTGGACGCAAACCCCCAAGGACTATCAAGAAGCTATTTGAAAGGACCAACTCTTATGCAAAATCAGATGACACCATCAAAGCATCACGACAGGAGAAGAAGTCGGGAGGCAACTGGTGCCCCAAAAAAGACAACGACAACAACAACGGTAGCGGCAATGGAAGCCAAAAAGATCACAAGTGTAAGCCAAGGATCTGGTGGCTACCACTTCGAGTTACCAACAATAGCACCCACGCGTCAACACCTACGAAAAGATCATGAAGGATCCTTGCAGGAACCACCCTAATCACAAACATGAGGACAAGGACAGTTTCATCAACAAGAAGTTTGCCGAGCACTACACGGCTCAGCTCAAGAAACCATATGATGGCGAAGGAACTTCAGGGCATAAAAAGGACGATGACGATGGCATCACATGACCCTTTCAAGATCCCAGAGCAAGTTAAATCACATCTTAGCAGGACCACTCACCTACGAGTCCAAGAGGAAGCAGAAACTAACTAACAGAGAAATCAACGCAATTCAGCCTGAAGTACTGCAATATCTATGCAATATCTACGGTAGTCCGACGTTGCAATCATGTTTGACCACTCGGATCATCTGTTGACGGCTATTAACTGCCAAATTTACGTCGTCAATACCTGCATAAATATAAAACATCAAATATAGTGGTAGGATTTATTTCTAATAAATTCCACGAGTGTTGGTGTATATTTGTATGCAGGTGACAAACTACCAAAGTTGAGGCAAATATATGGGAAGGAGGGAAATATTACTTCCATATACAAGCCCATGGAGTATTAAGCCCACCAAACCCAATAAGATCATAATTAAATAGGCCAACTCCAAAGAAATACTAAAGGGGACCCACATGCCAGAGCTCAGGAAAAAGGCCGGGGCCAAATGGGCTACCAAGGGTTCGACCGAACCAGGAAAAGGCCCATTCAGCCCCATCTTTCACAGGCAGTTACTACCAACCTCCCAATGACGGCTGTGACCATTTTCAATGCTCCAACCATCATTAGGAGGATAGATGGCAAGAGGAGAGTGAAGATGCCTTTTGGATGCTTAGCATCTCCACATTCCTAAGGCACCTCTCCACCTACAAATACCTCTCTCTTCCTAACTTGTAGACACAACAAGTTTGAGCTAAATTACAAGAGGCTCTTTGTATTCTTTATGTATACTTAGAATAGGGAGAGAGTGAGGGAGAAAGATTGGAGGAAATTCTGAAGTTATTGGTATCTTCCTCTTCTTCCTTTTGTACCTTGTCAGTTACTTTGATATAATCGATATTATCTTATTTAAGTAGTTGAGATTTATCTTGTGAAGTATACCATCGATATTATCTTATTTAAATAACTGAGATTTATCTTGTGAAGTAAACATCTTAGTTAGTTCCTACTAGCGTACTGGATCATTGTCACTATTACTCATTGAGAGATAGTGATTACTTTAGTATTGAGCTAAAACTAGAGTAGTAATTAATTGCATAGATGTGGAGTCGAGGTAATTTATTTCCAGTGTTTGCTGCATACCCCACAGTACGTTAGAGGTTGGTGTAGAGGTGGTGACAGCCCTCGAGATCATCGTCGTCCTCCCTGTTCGGGTGCGTACTAGAGCAAGTTCTGGTAGCAGCGAGCAAGCAGTGCCTGAAGTTTTTGGATAGGATTAAATTAAGCTTTCTAAATGACCCTATGCTTCACTAGAAAATCCTCTCTACCCTCTGTCTACATTAACTTGTATCCTTGGATGAACCTGAGGAAGTGTTGAACACCTTCGTTCCCTGTGGAAATTCGATACCTTGGAATACTTCCAGGTGAAGTGTTACAGCGGTATATCCGTGTGCTTATGGATTTTATCTGTGACCGTAAGAAATACCAATATCATCCTGCCCGAGTGGCCCACCCGGGGCGGTACCCCCGGTAGTCGACCTAGTGGTTCGGAACATCAAGTTGAAGCACTTCCTCATCGACGGTGGCAGTGCGTTCAATATCCTCTTCACTAAGATGATGGATTAGATGCAGATTCCCAGATCCGAGTTGAAGCCGAGTTCCACTCCGATTCACGGGGTTATCCCCGGGCTATCTTCTACACCACTCGGGCAGATCACTCTCCCAGTAACATTTGGCACCCTGGAGAATTTTCGGACAGAGAACAACTGCTTTGAAGTTGCTGACTTCGAGGTAGCCTACCAAGCCAGGAAGGCCAGCTCTTGCTAAGTTCATGGTTGTTCCGCACTACACCTATTTGATGATGAAGATGTCAGGTCCACGAGGAGTCATGTCCCTGCACAGTGACGCCAAGTAGGCTTTTACTTGTGACAAGGAGATCTATGACATGGCCTAACTTGTCAAAGATCACTCGGCCGAGAGGAGAAATCCCTACCAAGAAGCTGCCAAGTCGGGAGAAGGTGACGCCAAGACTAAGAAGATTCTTCTCGATCCTGCGGATCCCTCCAAGACTGTTGTAACCGGTGCCAAGTTAGATTGTAAATAGGAAAGCCCGCTCATCACCTTTCTTCAAGCTAATAAAGATATATTTGCATGGAAACCTTCTAATATGCCTGGTATTCCTAGAGAGGTGATTGAACACTCATTAAATGTTAAAGAAGACGCGGAATTATCAAGCAATGACTTCGCCACTTTGCACAAGATCAAAGGGACGTCAAGGAGTTAACCAAGCTTTTGGTAGCTGGATTCATCAAGGAAGTCTACCATTCCAACTGGCTGGCCAACCTAGTTCTAGTTCGTATGAAGACAGGGTAATGACACATGTGTGTCGACTACACGGATCTTAACAAATCCTTCACAAAGGACCCCTTTGGTTTACGTCGCATTGACTAGGTCATTGACTCAATGGCCGACTGCGATCTTTTTAGTTTTCTCGACTGCTAATCGGGGTATCATCAGATCAGCTTGAAAGAGTCCGACTTCTTAAAAACCTCATTCATCACCCCGTTCAGAGCCTACTGCTACATCACGATGCCCTTTAGCTTGAAGAATGCATGAGCTACATATCAATGCATGATTCAGAGTTGTCTGCAATTACAGCTTGGACAGAACGTGGAGGTCTATGTCGATCATGTTGTCATCTAGACTAAGCAGAAGGACAATTTGATCACTGACTTGGAGGAAATTTTTTCAAATATTTGTGTCTTCAGGATGAAGCTGAACCCGGATAAGTGCACTGTCAGAGTACCATCAAGGAAACTGTTTGGCTTCGTGGTGTCTCACTGTGGAATTGAAGCCAACCTGGAGAAGATCAACGCTATAAGCAACATGAAACCCTGAGTATCCAGAAGGATGTTCAAAAACTTACCAATTGCATGGTGGCTCTCAGTCGTTTTGTTTCTAGACTTGGAGAAGGAGGCATGCCCTTCTTCAAGTTGCTCAAGAAGACTAGTGATTTCTAGTGGACCCAGAAGCCCATAAAGCCTGTGAAGACTTCAAGAATTTCCTCACGAGCCACTCGTGCTAGCTTCGCCGCATCCACAAGAACCTTTGTTGCTTTACGTGTCGGCAACTTTCCAGGTGGTCAGCATGGTTTTGGTTGTTGATCGCGAGGAAAAAAGGCCAATTCAAAAGGTTCAGAGGCCTATTTACTTCGTTAGCAACATGCTGGCTGATTCCAAGACACGCTATCCTCAGGTAGAAAAATTGTTCTACGGAGTTTTAATTACCGTTAGGAAGTTAGTCCATTATTTTCAAATCCAACCGGTTACGATGGTCACATCTTTTACACACGGTGATGTTCTTCATAATCGTGAGGCAACGGGACGTATTGCAAAGTGGGCATTCGAGTTCATGGCGTTGGACATTACTTTCAAGGCTCGAACTTCAATGAAGTCTTAGGTATTGGCTCATTTTGTTACTGTGTGGACTGAGTGCCAAGAAGATGCACCTACAGAGAAGCTGGAATATTGGACCATGTATTTTGATGGATCTAAGAGGGTTACTGGTACAGGGGCCGGGGTTGTTCTCGTCTCCCCGACTGGAGAGCGGTTACCTATGTTCTTTGGATTCATTTTCTGGCGTCACACAATGTGGCTGAGTATGAAGCTCTACTTCATGGATTACGTATCGCCGTGTCCCTATGGATAAATGTTAGTACGAGGAGATTTCCAGGTTTTTGTTAATCGAGTGATGAAAGATTGGTCCTGCCTTAATGACAATATGGTCACTTATCATCAGGAAATTTGCAAGCTGTAAGACAAGTTTGATGGTTTGGAGTTATCTCATGTTCGAAGTTGCTGATTAGCTAGCTAACTTTGGATCCAAAAGAGAGGCTTCTCCAACATATATGCTCATCGAACATCTTAATGAGCCGACTGTTGTGAAAAAGGAGGTTTTTGAAGAAGATGCAATGAGGCAAGTTTCCATGCTTTATACTGAGTGGAGGATACCTTTTATTAGATTTTTTAACTCAGAAGGAGTTACCTCTAGACCGGAACGAAGCCAAATGAGATAGTCGTTGCAGCCAAAGCTATGTGATGGTTGAGGCCGAGTTATATAAGTGAAGTCCGTCTAGTGTTTTGCTAAGGTGTATTTCTCCTGAGGAGGGTCAACAGTTATTGCAAGATATCCACTCAGGAATATGCGACAGTCATGCTGCAACACTGTTGACTATTGTTATGGACCAATTTCGACTGTCAATATTCCCAACAATAAAAGAAAACTAGCAATGCTTGCATGCATATTTTATTTAGAAACAATATAGTTCCACTTGTACTTGGTAAAGTATTTGCTTGCAGGAGATGACTATATAAATAAAAGAGGAATGATGGAAAATTACATTGGAAGCCAACAAACAGATGGATAAGCCTTTAAACCCAATTTAACATCTGTAAATGGGCCCAACCACCATACCATAAGTCTTTTGGAGAGGCCCAGGAGGAATTGGAGGCCCATCGGACCAAGTCAGGGTTCGGCCGAACCGACTTTGGCTTCGATGGGGATCTCCTTCCACGTGGATGTCCCAGATGCTTCCCGGTGACTGTTGAAGGGCGATTCCGACATTTCCAACTACCAAAATTGTCATACTCAAGCTATAAAAGGAGGAGGCCTCACACACTTCAACACACACCAAGAGGAATCAAGAAAAGCTCTCCTTAGTAGTTTACTTTGTTCTATCACTAGTGGAGTTAGAATTAGAATAGTTTTGAGTTCTTCAAGTCTTCCGGAGAATTCGGGTATGGTTCTAGTAGCTATTTCCTCTCTTGTAAGACTTTATTCTTTATATAGTTTTGGTCCTTTATTTTACTCGCATAATTATATGAGTACCAACCTTGAGTCATACTTGTTTCGTATTAATTATATGGCTAGCTTACCAGAGAGATGCAATGGTATTGGTTTAATGTTCATCCAAATGATTGCTCTGTGTCAGCTGCAGCGATATAGAGTAGTATTTATTAATGTAAGCCAGGTGCTTAGATTATTAAATACCATTGAGTGATGCTATATGCCACGGAACTATAGAGGTAGGCTGCTGATGGTGACAGCTCAGTACGGGTATTCCTCCACGTGTGTATATAGGGCTAAGAACTATTCCTGGCGAGGATACTCCTCCGTATCCATAACCGGTTGTATAGCCATGACGGATTATCGCAAGAAACTCGGCAATCAGGGGTGATTTCTCGAAATACCAGGAGGGCATTGTTAGGGGGTTTTAGCCATATGATTGTACATTAGCAAGTGTACACTATAAGGGCTATATACTAGAAGTACAGAAATAGACTTTTCTTATTCCTTCTCTACTTAGTCTGGACTATTAATTAGGTAGAATTAGCTTGCTTGATCCTTCTGTGTGTCAACCTACCCTTATTCAACATTGATTAACCCCTGCACTAGACTTTGATTTATATAAATGTGATGAGTATTAATAACATAGTACTCTCTTACCATATCTTCCCTTGGGATTAAATAAATACGATACCTTGGAAATACTTCCGGGTGAAATGCTATAGCGGTATATCAGTGCGCTTGCGGATTTAATCTGTGATCATAAGAAAATACGGACTAATATTTCTGGTGCCATTGCCTAGGATCTAATTCCTTATAATCTCATTAAGAAATATCAAGAAACACGTACTTTGGTGGGCAAGGCGTACCGACAGGGTTTTTTCTGGCTCAAGGCTGTTACGGATGCAGAGAAGATTGTTCAGACCTGCAAGGGTTAACAATTTTTCGCTCGGTAGATTCATGTTCTGGCTCAAGAGTTGCAAACTGTTCCACTCTCATGGCCTTTTGTGGTTTGGGGGTTGGACATGGTGGGTCCTTTCAAGAGGGCCCAAGGTGACTTCACGCCTCTCTTTGTTGCAATTGACAAATTTTCCATATGGATTGAGGCTAAGATGCTTGCTACAATCATGGAGGAGAAAGCTCGTGATTTGTTCATCAACATTGTGCACTGGTTCGACGTGCCTAATAAAGTTATTACTGATAATGACACTCAGTTCACAGGAGGGGTTTTCAAGGAGTTTTGTGAAGACTTTGGAATCAAAATATGCTACGCATCAGTGACGCATCCTAAGAGCAATGGACAAGTCGAGCACGCTAATGGGATGGTTCTCCAAGGTATTTAGGCTCGTGTCTTTGACAGACTATGCCCTTATGTTGGTTAGTGGGTGGAGGAACTGCCTTCAGTTTTGTGGTCATTATGAACTACACTCAGTTGGGCTATAGGTCAATTGCCTTTCTTTCTAGTATATGGGGCGGAGGCTACGTGTCGAGTGAGATGGAGTTTGAGTCCCTACGTGTTCACAATTTCAATGAGGAGCATCATGATCAAGATCGTGTTGAAGACTTAAACCGACTGGAGGAGGCCCATGAAGCTAGCCTTATCCAGTCGGTGCGATATCTTCAAGGAGTTTGGCATTACCATAATCTCAATGTTCGATCACAAGCGTTTATTGTTGGTGATATGGTTCTAAGGAAAATCTAGATGACCAAGGATAGGCATAAGTTGTCTCCTTTATGGGAAGGGGCTTATATAATTTCTAAGGTCACTCGGCCAGGGGCTTATCGACTAAAGCGTGAAGATAGATTGATAGTGGAGAACTCCTGGAACATTGAGCATCTTCGGTGTTATTATACTTAGGTCATCTTTTTGTATCTTATTTCTTCGACCGCCGATGTCAAGTAAGTTGTTTTCTTGAGTTGCTAGTTGGAGGCTATCAATAATAATAGAGCATAATATTTTTCCTTTAATGCGACGCGTTTATTTGGCTTATCATTGATTCTGTCTGGGTTTGTGTCGAGTGGATAAGGACTGAAAATTTTTTGAAGACTTAATGAGGTTTTAGGCTTGATATAAGTTGGAGAGAAATTTTTAAGAAATTAAATGCTAGATTAAATATTCTGGACAATGCATAAATAAGTCAATATATTACAAGTCAACTTACAAAGAATATTCCTTACATCAAAATGTTTACCGTCGGAAGTTCTCGAGAACATCTACGGCTATTTTTTGGGCAGACTCCTGGGCTTCACTGATCAACTCCAGGGCTTGCTCATCTGAAGTAACATTAGTGAAGCCGTCTCCTACAACACTTATATCCACTCGAGGATACAAGAACTTGGTCATGGCTAGAGCTTGGCTCGCCCCCATAGTGGCTACTTCGGTGATATTCTTAAAGTACTTCTATGGAGCCTTTCTGAGCTTCTCAAAGATTTTTGAGGCATCTTCAGAGCTTGAGCCCAAGCCATTTTGGAATATAGCGTTTAAAATCGGAGTTGTTGCGTTGGCAATGTCATCCCGAACCGTCTCGGCTCTTTTGACCCACTCGGCGAAGCCATCAAATTAGGCTCTGGACTTCATTTTGTAAGCTGCAAGATTTAATCAAGCGAGATATATATTGAAGATGTTCAGATTAAGATGGAAAAGTTTTGGGTTCATTAAATTACCTTCGAGGTCATATAGTGCTTGAGCTTTATCCTTCTCTAGCTTAGCATTGTTATTTTTTGCTTTCCTCAGTTGAGCCTTTAGGGAATTGATCTTTGCTAGATGGGCTGAAACATAATGTTACCAAGTCAGTAATGAAGGATTCACTCACGATATATATTATTTTGAGGGATTTTACTTACCTCCGACTGATCCACGATACTCCAAGTTGATATCCCGGAGCTGGCTGATTTATGCTGTAAGTTCTTTTTCCCTGGAGTCAGCAGCTTCTCTGGCTTCTTTGAGTTCTTGTTGAACTACTTCCAGGGTGTTCAGATGAGGGCAGTTTCAGACTTGGCTTGGGATTGGCGGTATATTCTCTACATGTAAAGGGCAATCAGGTGGAGCTATTTTATACAATAGTCGAGGGAAGTGATTTTTACTTACATTCAATAGTAAGATCGTGTTCCTCAACTTCCTTCTACTTGTTCAAGACTATCCTGTGGGCACGACCCTCGGAATCGCAGGAGGGAGTGAGTCTTTTGTAGACTTGATGCAAAGAATTTCTTCGTCTTCTCCAATTATTGATTCTGCAAACAAGATCGACGATGTTGAATACAAGAGAAGGATGCGAAGGTTGAAACTATAAGTGATTTACTAGTATAAAAGGATTGCACAAAGCTCCTTGGAATTTGTCAGTTGTACTGGGAGCAGGTTCGTTCCTCTTCTCCTGTCCTTGGGAGGCAGTGTTTCCAGTTGGTTGGTCTTTGTTCATATCATCCTTGTTTCCCATGGAGTGGTTGTCGTTTGAAGGTTCTTGGTTTTCCGCAGCTTGTTCCTATTGACCCGACTGATTTCCAGTCGGAGCTTCTTGTTCGGCAGAAGTATCTTCTTTTGCTTGACTGATCCCTAGAAGTAAATTCAGTGCTGGGTTTAGCAATTTCTTGACTTGCGGACTCTGAATCGGGAGGCGGTGCGTCCGGCCGACCAGTCGGATCAATTTTGAGGCTTTCTGCAAAGGTTAAGTCAGAAAGGGTTCATATCTTCATTGTATGTTCAGGAGTGATTATCAAGAGATTATCGACAAGAGAGTGACCTGATAGCTACCTTGTGGATTTTCTGATCTTTCGAGCCGACCTACCTGGCGAGGTTTTTGCTTGGGTAGCCTCGTTGCTTGGTGCTTGGGGGTTGTCATCGTCTTCATCTAAAGAATCGATGATGAGCTTCCTCTGCTTGCTGGACCGAGGATTAAATTGATCAGATGCAGTCCTTTTGTTCGTCTGTTGTGGCTTGAGCATTGGCCCTCCAGTCGGTTGGTTTCCGCTAGCTGGGTTTTTGCGAGGTGATTGACACACGGTAGCAGGTGGCTTTGACATAAGAAGGGTATTTTCCTATAAGATAAGATTTTCGGAAGTATGTTGTTAATGAGAAGGAAATAATAAAAGACAAATTGGAGGCAATTTTGAGATGACTTATCAGAGGTGGAGGCCGGTGTAGACTGAACGAGGTACTGGAAGCTTATGTCCATAATGAACTGCACCCGGGAGAGAAGATTATGTACATCCGCGAGCACATATATGATTTGAAAAGTCTTCACAATTTGGATCGGTTTGGTCTTCGTACTCAAAAACTGGCTTAGATCTCTCCTTGATAGGAGCTAGTCGGCACTTGATGAAATGCCGAGTAACTTGTTCTCCCAGCTGGCCTTTTTTCTTTACATCCAGTAGTATCGATAGCAAGGTAATGGCTTCGATTAATTGGTGGCCGTTGGGTAGAGTGTTCCAGTGAGCTTGGTGGATAGGCGGAAGACCGACAAAGTCGGGAAGACTGGGGGTTGCATTGGAAATATGAAACAGTTTGAGTGCCAACCGTTGTTTGAAGACTTTAGAGGAAGAGAAAAATAGTCTCTACGGAGGGTTCCGCGCAGTTGAAACCTAGATCCGCCAACAACACAAGGGTTTTTTTGGTGGGGTGGGTCTTATGCGATGAAAAAAATTGAAGTGGAGATGGATTCTGAGGAAAGCTTTGCACACATGGATGAATATGGCAAGGTGAAGAATGGAATTAGGGTTCAAATGCTAAATCCTAGGAGGCCACAGAAGAAATCTGAGGTAGGAAGAGCAAAGCCGGAATAAAAGAAGGGAGTAAAAACTACTATTTCTCCGGTGTTGGGGGATGGAAATTCCTCAACGAATGCTAGGCACCATTCGATGGTTTCCTGTGCTGCGATACACCCTCTTTCACCATTTCCTTTAGCGTGGACTCCTTCACGTCGGAGACTGACCATTGTTCGAACGGGATTTCTCTCTCCTTCGCCATGAGTGCCGGGATGTGTGGATTAGGGGATTTTGAGCTCTGTTTTTTGGGAGAAGGTGAAATAGACGGTGCCCATGGTGGATTTCAGCGAGAGATGGAGCGATTTGGTGGCTCGATGTGAGAAGAACCATAACCCTAGCTCTGGTAGCTGCGGCTGTGAACAAGAGCGTGATTGGGGAAATTTGAGAAGGCGAAACAACATTGAAGACGATGAGCGGTTCGACAAGAATTAAAGGGTATTGGTAAATATTTTCGATTGGGCCAAGGCCCACGAAGTGTTTGCAGCCCATATTTTTTAGGTATGGCCCGCCATGTGTCTCTAGGGACTTAAGCACATTTGCTTTTACAATGTGCGCATGTTTGAGTGCCCAATACCTTTGAAATCTTTTTATACAGCTATTACACAACTTTTTAGGATTTGGTATAATGCGATTTATGGCAAGCGGTGAGGCTTTATATATAGCTGTTCTGTTAAGTTTTTCATAAGTTACTTTTTTATAAGTTAAGCACACTGTTTGGATTTCATAAAGCAATTGATTTTATACATTGTTTTTTTTGCCACACATGTGTGCATTTTTACAACCAACATCATAGCTTAGGCTGATTATATATTTGTCATTTACCGACGGTTGTTAGATACATTTATGAGTGTTATTTTACTCAGGTTTTATACCACAAGTGCCATTTATTTTTTAGGTATACCACAAGTGCCATTTATTTTTTAGGTATGGTAAAATTGTGTATCTTATAGGGACTTGAGCATATTTGTTTTGGCAATATGCACACAATATATAAAACCAATGCCTAACAATCGTTATGCAACAAGCTTTGTTATAAAACTGATTTGCTATGTGATTTTTATGCATTTTTCTTAGGCTATAAGTGTTATATCTAAAAACCACTCAGATAGTTAAATTATTTAATCCTTGACTATAGCTATTACACGTAGTTGGTAGTTACACCTAATTAGATTCATCTAGTCCATGCACCTAGGTATATCTTTATTATTGTTTTTTGAAATTTTTCAGCCCTTCATAGCCTGTTGATTTGGTAAAAGTACTTGGGAGACTATGGCAGAGATGATTGATGCACTCGGTTTTGGATGAATTTGGCTCGGAAAAGATTATCTTTTCAACGGTGAAGGTCTCAGGGGCTACTGTGTAGATTATAGGTACCATATATCCACACGGCTAGGCTATCCGACTGGTTATAGGGGATAAATTATGTATATGGAATATGTAAAGGACTAAGACTCGGGTATTACGTTTATTTGTGTATTGTTGGTATTTCTTACGTTCACAGAAAATCCGTAAGTGCACGGATATATCGTTGTAGCACTTCACCCGGAAGTATTCCAAGGTATCGAATTTTCACAGGGAACGAGTGTGTTTAGCTCTTCTTCAGGTTCATCCAAGGACACAAGATAAATGTAGGCCAAATGGTAGAGAGGATTTTCTAGTGTGGTACAGGATCGTTTAGAAAGCTTAATATTAATCCTATCACAATGCTTAAGGAACTGGCTTGCTCGCTGCTACCAGAACACGCTCTACTCTGTACCCGGACAGGGAGGACTACGGTGATCTCGAGGGTTGTCACCACCTCTACACCAACCTCTAACATACCGTGGGATACACAACAAACACTGATATTAACTACCTAGACACCATGTCTATGCAATTAATTACTACTCTTGTGTCAGCTAAACACTAAAGTAATTACTAGTTCTTAATAAACATAGTGAATAATGATCCAGCACACTAAATAGGAACTAACTAAGATGTATACCAAACAAGATAAATCTCAATTACTTAATTAAGATATTCTCAACTAGAGCAAAGTAATTACTAAGGTACAAAAGAAATAAAGAGAGTTACCGACAACTCCGGAACTCCTCCAACTCTTTCTTCCTCACTCTCTCTCCCTTATTATCAGTATACATAAATTTATACAAAGAGCCTCTTATAAATCAGCTCTACATCTTGGTGTGTTGTGAATAAGGGAAGAGAGGGGTATTTATAGGTGAAGGTTGCTTGGAAGGATAGAGTTTCTACATAGAATCCAAAGAGCATCTTCATCCTTCTCTGGCCATCTATCCTCCTGATGACAGTTGGAGCACCGAAAACGGTCACAACCGTCATTGGAGGTCGGTAATTACTGACCTAGAAAATTACTAGGCCAGGTGGGTTGTCACTGGGTTGGCCGACCGCCGACCCCTAGCTAACCCATCTGGCCCAGGGTCTTTTCCTGGATTCTTGGAAAATGAGTTCTTGGCCTAGTGGCATGGTAGTTGGGCCCATTCTCTGATGTTTTGATGGGTTTGTGGGCCCAAGACTCCATGGATGTAATTCTCCCCCTCTTTTATGTATATTTCATCTTAACTTTGGTAGTTTATCACCTGCATCCAAATAAACACCAGCACTCGTGGAATTTGTTAGAAATAAACCCTACCACTATGTTGGATGTTTTATATTTTTAGATTTATGCAGGTATTGACGGTGTAAATTTAGTATTTAACAGCTGTCAACATGTATCGAGGAATGGGGCTTGTAGTCCTGGTTCAGTAAGATTGTAGAGTAGATATAGGAAACTTATATCGTATTTGGTTAAGTTTCTATCTTGTATACTTTCCCTCTCCGCGTATATAAGCAGTGCAGGACACCCCCTGAAGGCATATTCACAATCAAATCATCAGATCAATACACCACTCGGCAGATACATCCCTAAAACATAGTAGGGTATTACTTCTTGTGGAGAAGGCCTGTCATGCACAGAAATTCATAAGTAATTTCTGAACTAATTTGTGCATTAAATTCTTGTCCAGGAACTAACTGAGGTACACAAATCGACAATTTAATATACAGATTCATTATAATAACTAAAGCGATAAAACCTTACACAAGAGGCACTTAGTCCTCACCACGAAGAAAATTGCAGTGGAAAGAAAATCTAGCGAAACTTCAACTCCACTCCCACAGGCAGCTCAACTGGGATCTAAGCCAAAGGTCTTCTCCTTCTGAATCCTTCTTCAATTGAGGTTTGACGATTATTGCAAGGTGCACGCCACAAAACAAGCATGCAAGTGCACAGGGATACCAAAGATGGCATAATATAGGATTCATTTGTGAAAACAACATTTAGCAAAGAGTTGGGAATTTGTAAAACAGTACAGTAATTAATTAAACAATATTAATCAACACTGAACAATATCCCGTGTTTTACAAGCCCAAATTGTCGACGAGCTATACTCGTAGACCGGATAAATAGGGTATTGGGGTACGTTGGTACAATGATCTAGCGAGAACGATATCAAACACGAAGAACACGGAGATTATACCAGTTCAGGCAATATGCCCTACGTCCAGTTTATATGGAATTATCAAGAGTAAGCGTAGCGATTACAAACAAGGACAACTGAAACAGAACACCGACGAACTCCCATCGAGATCAACCCAGCGAGACAGATCGGCGAGATGGTCTTCGAGTCCTCCAAAGCACTCTTGCTTATGGTGGGTGTTGTAGAATTATTATTCGATGCAGGTACCCCCTAGGGGGTCTATATTTATACCGCAGATCACCTTAGTCTCCAAGTAGAACTCGGAGACACCTGATCCCGTACGGTATGGCCAATGTCTTACTCCTCTCCGAGTAGGACTCCATTGATTCTTGCTTCTCGTAAATAATTTTTTTAATCTGACAAACTCTTGCCGTATACATATGGGTATACTGTATCCGTATATTTACATGACTCTAAGGATAGAAGGTATGCCTTATCCATAACCCTGACAGTAGCCCCTGACATTAAATCAAATGAGTACTCATTCTCAAACCAAGACTTCTCAATTACCGACATCATGTTTTCCAGATTGTTCTCGATTCAATCGAGAAGACATGAAACATACGATATCAATAATGGAAGAGCAATGGTCATGAAACAAATATGAATTGAAGTCTAAAAAACTACCATATACAAACCTGAGAAAATCACGGCGACATTCTCTTTCTTCCTCGAAATTTGAACCATCAGGAGTGCACTTATAAATTCCAACCTCGGGATTCATTTCAATTTCATTTGCCGAAACTTTCTCCACCTCCTTCCCGCACATTCCCCAACTCTCTCCACCCTCCAGAACCCTAATCCACCTCCCCTCTCGCACCATCCCCGAGCCCTCTCCTATAGATTTAGGAAAATCCACCACCAGAGTTGAGGAAAAGGAGAAGCTTCAGGTGGACGGAGCCCTTCCCAGATGGAAAATCATGGATCGCTCGGAAGGAGGTACTGAACCAAAACCCCTCCTAGGGCAAATCGTAGTTTTAGAAGATTTTGTTCGATGCGGTTTCCTGCCTCCTCCTTCTGAGTTTCTGTCACTTCTCTTGAACTTTTATGGCCTTCACCTTCTTCACTTGAACCCTAATTCGATTGCTTTCTTGAGCATCTTTGCTCATCTCTATGAGGCTTACCTTGGGGTAGTGCCCTTTCTCGATCTTTTTCACCACCTCTATGAACTCCGTTGGATGGACCACCGCAGATTCTCTGGATGTTGCGGCTTCCGCCTCCAAGATGGGATGAAGGCGGAATATATTCCCTTCGACTACCACTCATCTCGAGGTTCTTGGAGATCAAAGTGGTTCTATCTTCATGTAGAGGAACTTTCTTCCATTCTCGTCGTCCCAAACGATCAGCCCAAACGCACATCATGTCGGCAAGACCAGTGGAGGTGGCGGCGCAGATCGGCAACAGCCGAGGCGACGGTGCACGGCGGCTGGAGTTGCCAGCTGGTGGCGGTGAGAGAAGGGGAGAGAGGAGAGGAATGGGCCGGATTCAGCCCAAACGCTAAGGAGATGATTTTATTTACTTTTTAATTTAAATAATTGCTGAAATGATGTTCAATTTATTAAAAATACTTCCAATGATCAAATAATTCCGGGAAAAATCCAGAAAATACTTGGACACTAGTATTTAGGTAAATTTTATCTAGCTCAATTTGATGTTAAAATTTGTTCATAAATTTTATTCAAGTACTTACTTTAATTATTAAATAATTTCTAAAATTCCTTTTTCATATTTTATCGATTTTTAGGGTGTGCCAAGGCCTAAACATGTACAAATCTTCGTCTCATCACCCATCCACTTTAGATCTTGTGCGCTACCCCTTTTCATATTACCGATTTCTAGAATCGACACCACCTGAGCTCGACGGGGCGGCATCTGCAGCCTAGAGAGAGACGCAGATGAGGAGAAGGGAGGAAGGGAAAATGGCACACCACTACCATCATCATCGCTGCTGTCTGAGGGTGGGTCTGGCGAGCTCGGTGGTGCTGCCACCATCGTCCACCAGAGAGGAGAGGGAGAGGCCCGTGCACAACATCGCCTCCTCCACCGCAGCGACCGAGGTCAATCCGGAGCTGGCAAACTCGATCTGCAGGCGCCTTCCTCGATCCGTCCCGCTGAGGTCGATCCGCGCTGCCAATGTCGTTCCGCCGCCGCGAGCTCGACAACCACTGGAGGGGAGGGGGAGGGGAAGTGGCCGAGGGAGGTGAGGATGTTGCCGGTGCGGTGTCGATGGTGGCAGGCAGCGGCATCACTGATAGCGGGGGGATGTAGGGCTCATCGACGCGCTGTCCAGGGGAGGGTGCTCACCAAGAGGAGATGTGGGGCATCAGAGCACGCCACTATGAGGGGTTCGGGCGTGGAGGCCGGAGGGGATTAGGTGGGGGAGGGGAGAGATTTTATATTATCTCTAATTCCCATTCTAAAATTTCTAAACCACATTTGCACTGTGGGTGTAGTGTCCTTTGAAGTTCCCAAGCCTACATGGCAGCTGTGGCCTAGCAATTTGCTTGGACGCATTACCACTGCCCTTATGAAATCAACGCCAATATGCTTAGGTTGTGTTCCTTCCCTTGGTTGGGAACTAATTTCTCCGGTAAGTAAAACAGAATGACTCATTAGCGTATGATTAATTAAGTGGTAGTTAAAATTTTTGAAAATGCATTAATATGATTTTTTAAAGTAATTTTCGGATAGAAATTTTTTGAAAAAACATACTACCTAGTAGTTTGAAAAACGTTTGCGTGAAAAAAGAGGGGTGTGAGTTGGGAAACTCAACTACCGAATACAACCTTAATGGTGACCTCGCCACGGTGGCCCTCCAGCACACCAGGACACTAAAGCGGTAGAGGTGTAGGGTTTCTCAAACTGCCGGGGCCAAGGTTACCGTGCCTCGGTGGTAAGCACGCCGTGGTACGTGGCAAACCGTACGAAACCATATAAAATTTATCAACATTTTAAATTATTTTCTAAATTTATTTGAATTTTTGGAGGTTACAGTGGTTTTCCTTTTATCGTACCCTGCGGTAACCGCGGCATCACGCGGTTACCGACGGTTTTGGAAACCTTGTAGAGGTGTCAGCGTGGAGATGTTGATCATTAATATTATGGGGTGTAGCATTGAGGTTATAGTTTATTTTTAGGGTAAGTTTTTTCAAATCAATTTTTAAGTGTTTTAAAAGCGTCAAACTACATATACCTGTGTGGGTGTGATGTGAGTACGCATGAAGTATTACATATGTCTCCTCAGTCCGTACTCTCTTGTGTCGCATGAGTAACCATTGCACGAGCAGTAGTAGCGTGGAAAAGGAGAGATTTACCAGGTCATTCTTCTCTATCAGGTCATATGCTTTTCCGAATCACATATTAGCAAATGAAAAAATAAAAAAATATTTATGAGTTATCCTTAGTGACTTAAAAGCAAATGTTGTAAAATAAGCTACAATAAGAAAGCTAAAAAGTTAAATTCAAATTAAGTTTTAAAATTCAAATTTTAGTTTATAACTATAAGCACAAACCAAACAATGAGCCTCTTCGGTTGATTCAAGGGATACAATAACTTGGATTAGTTTCTGAACCTTTTTGGCTTTTACTGCATGTGGCTCTGTCATGCAGGTATTCATGCCATAAGTTAATCCTAATTTAAAAAGCCACTAGTGTCAATCATTGTCCGTATACCGATATTAAAACTATAATCTGATTTTTATAATAATACATGCTCCTTCTGTTTCAAGCTTTTCTTGTGTGAGCGGATGCTTTTCCATAATTTATCCCCAGTGTACTTGTCTGATCTTTCATATCTGTGCCTCCCAGGGTACTAATTAGATTAGACTATAAATCAGTGCTTTTCGGAGATTAATATTTGTAATGCATAGCTCCCCACCATATCGTCAATTTGTTCCAACTGATCCACCGTGGGTGCTAAGCGACTTAAATCCTTCTTACCCCGCTGGATTATCATTGATAGAAAGAGAGAGAAAAGGAAACAAGAAGAAGAAAATAAAGAGTAAGAAGACTGAAGAAGGAAGAAGGAGATGAGTTCTATTGTATCGTAGATATGCCTCTGGTTCTAACATCAAATTTCTTCTTTTTTTCTCCATTTTGCAACACTGGAGTAAAAAAAAACGTCCACATCATGTCAAGCAAGTAGAATACACAACTGAGTTCCACTAAGGCTATGTTCTTCCCTTAACTTTCTAACTCACCTCTCTCATGTTCCGTGCGCACGCTTTTCAAGCTATTAAATGGTGTGTATTTTGAAAAATAATTCTATACGAAAGTTGTTTTAGAAAATCATATTAATCCATTTTTTAAAAAAAATAGTAAATACTTAATTAATTATAAGAAAATACATCCCTCCGTTTTGCGTACGCGGGAGGTGAGTTCCCAACCTCACCTCCTGAACACAGTCTAATTTATGCAGGCATTCTTCTTATTTTAATCTTTAAGGACTTAATACTTCCTTCGCCTCACGATAAGTGCATTTCTAGTATTTAAATATTATCTTATAAAGAGTGTACTTTTGAATACTATATTTTTTATATTTTTTAAGTACTACTCCCTCCATCCATAGAAAATATATAAAGATGGGATATGTTATTTTACAATAATTTGGATAGATCTTTGTCCAGATTATGCTAGAAAACGTACCATCTACAATGCTAGAAAACGTACCATCCCATCATAGATTGTTTTTTATGGGATTGAGAGCCTACATTGCCCTATAATCACTCATTTATTTTTTTTTCTCATTCTACCCCAAACACCCTCCTATTCCCAACAACTCCACCTTTAACTGGGGCCATCTAAATATTATTTTTCTTCCCTGCTAATTGTTTTTAAATTCTTGAATTACAATTATTATGGGGTGCATGGAGTGTATCATGGTGTGTTGCGAGCTCTCCTTTTTAGTATCTACACTGGCTAATTTAGCTTCCTACTTTGTGGCTGATTTAAGGTAGCGTTTTAAATAGATTATTCATGGATAAAATCTGATGGATTATCTACTTGATTGTAGGGGAAAACAATATAATATGTTATAGTCTTAATATATAGCTTAAATTAAGTGATCTAAGTAGAATCGTCGCATAAATAATTCGTGGCATTGTCCAATGCATAAGCATAAAAGAACGGGACCTTAAATGAATGAACGAGGAGTAAATATTGTACATTGGTCTTGGTATCCTTACCCAAGTTTATATCTTGGACCACCCGAGAACAATCATTTCACTTAAAATCAGTTTTTACTGCATATACTTTCAGTTTAGACTGATGGTTCACACGTCAGTGAGATTTGGGGATAAATTAGAGAGCAGATGGGAAAACGCTAGCAAGCTGCTTATTCTCGGCTATTATGCTGGTCTATAGACTCGAGCGGTTTCTTTCTCCTACTATTTGTCATATCTCCAATTCTATAGATACCAATCGATTAGGGTATTTGTATCCCTAATGTTGCTACATAGAACTTGATGTCACCGGCAGTCGTGGACCCAGGTCCTGAGCCACAGACCGGGACCTAGGCAGAAAACCCTATTTCACTACTACGGAAACAGTCTTTCGTAGCGGTCATTTTGGATTTTCGCTGGCGGCAATTAGCACCGCCACAAAGAAAAGGCTAGTGAAGATCAAGATCTTCGCTAGTGGTTATAGACCGCCAAGAAAGATATATGTTCGCTGGCGATCGCTTTATGTCGGCCGCCAGCAAAAAACTATTTTCTCTGGTGGCCCTTTTACGTCGGCCACCAGCAAAGCTATATCTTCGCTGGCAGCTGGCTTAAGACAGTTGCGAGCGAAAATATTCTTCTCTAGCGGCTTACACTCTTTTAGGACACGTGGCCCACTAGGAAAAAACCCCATCAGTTTCTGGGAAAAGACACGTGGCCCGCCAGCAAAAATAGGACATCGGCCTAGTTTTGACATGTGGCCTGCCTGCGAATATGCAATATCTATAAAAAAATTAAAACAATATTATATATTATTTTTTTCTTACCTTTGTTCATGTATTTTAGAGTCACACGTGGATGATATAAGTAATCGAGCTATCGATAAAGTATGTTCTCTTTCGTGCAGTCGCTATTGATAATTAATATACATGCATGCGGAAATAATATATGAAAATTAATATATACATATATATATACAATTTCGAAGCACCTATATAGATAGAATTCGACCGACACCACATATACAAGTAGTTGAATGTCTAACAACCCGACCGATATACATACGCGTGAAACCTATCTATATTACAGTCCTGCTCCAGTTAGATAGACATTCGTTCTCCGGCAGGGCCAAAACTCCATCATGGTCGAAAAACCTCCCAAGCTAATGTGCGCCACTCACGGTGGATGAAGTAGCACATGTCCCGTTGTATGTTCTCAATGGATTTATCATCGAGCTCCCTTTTAGACTTGGGAATTTTTGGAAGTTGCATCGAGATCATGACAAATTAAGGAAATTGTTCACAGTAATGCAAGTTAGCGATTAACTTAACAAGAGTATTGACGGTTTGCACTTACATCGTCGTAATTCGTGCAATATCTCCCATTGACCCTAAGGTATTCACAGGTGTAATATCCGCATAGTACGGTTCCCACCGGTTGCTTATGACACTTTCAACATCAATTATAAAGTATATTAGTTAATTAAATGGAAAACACATGCATTTATAAAAATTAAGTACTATTGTTTGGCATCCAAATTTACTTACCAGCCACTTATTGCGGATGAGTATGCGTTGTCTGGAGTTTTTCCGTTGTCTGCCTTGCTGGTAATACCTTTTATATACTGCTTGCAGAGATAATTAATTTAGATTCGTCAAAGATAACAACGCGTCATGAGAATATATAAGAATAAGAAACGTCCTTGTATATAACTTAAAGATCGATAATTCTGAGCATTTCTTGATATGTATTGCTGTCTTTATCAAGAGGATCCAAGACGACGACTTCATTGTACTTTGGATAGAGAAGAAAAACTATCCAATGGTCGCCGCAAAAGAAATGGTTAGTCCAGCCGTGATTATATGTATATACTCGTAGTGGATATGAAAACTTACTCAAAGGCGTATGGCGTGTAAATGCATTTCTTGTCCTGCGTAGATTCAAGTGCTAGAGCTACATAAGTAGCAACATCGAGAATCTTTTCCTGATGCCTTTGTTCTATATATGCATCCCTCTCTTGCCGCATCATCGCCTGAACATGTGCCAGTAGCTTCTTCTCGTCTAGCACATAGGTGTGGTTCGGCTGGCTTATCCGGCACGGGTTTGGGTAGCCGATAGGCTTTCGCATCGCTTCGGCTTCCACATAATTCATCCTGCCAAAAAATGTGAGGTCAAATTAGGTATGCACATAGGTACAATGATTTATTGACATGTTGCAGTCTTGCACTTACAGACACCGGATGCCGACCAAATTGGCGTCGAGCCTCTTCCGACGGTAGAGGGCATGCATATCGGAGAAATGGACTTGGAATAGGCATGGCCCGCTCCAGAAAATGTTCTCCTGCACGACAACTGTGAACGATGAAAGGCCTTTTATGGTGCTTGCCCTGATGTACCATTCATGACACCTCCTTAGTTGCCACGGTCCTTCTGTTAGTTGCCAGGCATGGATGAATGGTTGGCCATTTTGAAACTCATGCGGCACATCCGGGCAGTTGATATAATTGAGATAATCTTCCATGGTTTGCTTGAGTCCTGTTAATTTTCTGTCATCAAAATCGGCATCTTTGATATCTTTGTCCCTTCCTCGGAATGCCGTTATCATATATCTTTTCTTCGATTCACTTTTTCCTTTGTGCTTGTGTGTCCTTACCATCACTGGCACATCGGCACCCTTAGGTTCCTCCGGTTGCGATGGCTGTGGTTGTGATGGGTCTAGTTCATCGGGTGATTCTTTCTTAAGTAACGTCGGTGCCGCATGTACACTAGCTTCTTCGATCCCTGAAGATACCTGTACACTGTACCATCAACACAAATAACGCAGCCTGTCTTCCCCTTGAGCTATCCTGATAGTGAAAACAGTGCGGGCAAGTTGTTGACGGTGACAAAGATAATTGCATGCAGCATGAAGTAATTCTGCATGAATTCGTCCCAAACCCGAACCCCGTGATTCCACAGATCAGCCATATCCTCCAGCAAAGGCTCCAGAAACACATCCATGTCATCGCCAGGTTGTCGTGGTCCCTATACAAGGATGGTCAACAAAATATACTTAGGAGTACTAGCCACGTGCTATGTGAGCTGCTCAAGTCACCAAATGGATTCATTCCATCGGTGCTCAATGCAAACCTTACATTTCTTGGGTCCTCTGCAAACTCATGTTACTTTGTGTCAAATTCCTTCCATTGTCGAGCATCTACCGGATGTCGAATCATCCCATCCTTTTTCCGCTTTTCACGATGCCAGCGCATCAGTTCGGCATCCCTCGGGTTCGAGAACAAACGCTTCAATCGATCTTTCACCGGAAGGTACCACATGACCAACTGGGGATCTTCTTCTTGTTGTTGTCTTCTACCTCGTCTTGGGTAACATCCTGACCCTCGGACTGGCTACGGCTTGTTTTGTATCGACTAGTGTTGCACGTTGGGCATCTGTCCAAATCCTCGTACTCTTTACGAAACAGTATGCAGTGGTTAACACACGCGTGTATCTTTTGAACACCCAGAGATAAAAGGGCAAATAAGCTTCTTCGCTTCATAGGTGCTGGTTTGCAGGGAGTTGGGTTGCAGAAACAGTTTCTTCAACAGAACCAACAAATCGTTGAAACTACTGTCCGGCCAATCGTTTCTGGCCTTCAATCTCATAAGTTGAAGCACCATCCGCAACAATGTGAAATTCTTCTTGCAACCATTTACCTCATCGTACAAAAGATCCTTCGTTGCCTTTTGTAATGATTCGAAGTTCTCCAACCCACGAGCGGACCCAGCTACAACCTCAGGTTTAGCATGACGCAACATCTCTTCCAAATCAAAATTACTATCATCTACGCAGACATTACCATCATCGACCTCATCAACTATATTGTGCTGACCATCATCGCCACCAACATCATCATCAACATTAATGGGCTCTACTTCCTCTTCTCCTTCTTCTGCTACTACCATCAAATCCTCGTCCCAGTTGAACACTTTATCATGTACTATCGCCCGGTTGGGAACTTGTTTGCTTGGGATCTCTCCATGATGTGACCAATTTGTGTAGCGTGCAACAAATCCATGCGTCACCAAGTGCTGCTCGATTATAGATGGGTCGATCCAAATTTTCTAATTCTGGCAGTGTAAGTATGGACATCTAATTTCCTTCGTCTTCTTAGATGCAGCATTCTTCTTAGCAACTTTCATGAACATGTCAACTTCTTCAACGTATGAGGCACGATATCTCTCTCTATACATCCATGCTCTGTCTGCCATCTATGTATTATTTGTGAAAAAATATGTACAACTTCGTCACTTTATATATTTTTGATAATATGTCACATTAAAATTATACTAATTAATATTTATAACAACTATAATCTAGACAAGATATTTAAAGCTAGCCAAAAATCTACAAACTACAAACAACTAGAAAAAATAAAAAACTAGCTCTTTTTCTCTTCTTCTCTTCGTTCTCTACAGTTAACTAATATATAGTTAACTAATATATAGATCTGTTACAAATAAACATATCAAAACTAGATATATATATGGAACATCGATCATGCATAATATTGCATAATATTTCTTACAAAGTTTGCCCATTTTAAGCTCCAAATAAAAAATAAATAATACTTTTCTTCCCCGTGTCACATACATTTTGCTATGCAAAATCTCAACAAACAACCAATAAAAATGATAAAAAACTTGACAAATAAAGTAGGAGAAAGTATATGTAACCTCTGGTGTAGTAGATCTTTCAAAAAATTGAAGATCAAAACCTTCCCCCTATGTATTTGTTCATAAGAGAGAAAATCGTGCTCAAATGCTATGGCTGCTAGCTGTACATGTGATATAGGTGATGGTATTTTTCCTGGCGGTCAACGTATGTCGGTTGAGTATAACCGCCATAGAAAATATTTAGGGGTGGTGGTGGCTTATGTGACCCACCAGCGAAGATGTAGGGATCTTCGCTAGTGGGCCACGTCACCTTACCGCCAGATGTGACATTTTATTCGGTGGCCATCTTAAGACTCCGCCAGAGAAAATATCACATCTTCGCTGGCGGCCAGCTTTAGGAGGACGCCAGTGAAGATGTGTTTTCGCTGGCGGCCCGTGACCCCCATCCCTGTATTATTTGAGCTGGTGGTTTCACCTTATAGTCGTCAGAGAAAATTTTTTCCAAACACCATGAAAAACTGATTTCATAGTAGTGTTTTCACCGTGTAGAGATATGCATCAAACCCCTTTTATAGCAATTCATTTTTAGTAGGTGGATAGGTTAAAAAAAACTAGCTAGCCTAGCTCAGTTCAGAACCGTAGGTTTCTAATCCTGAAGCATCGCTACATTTTTAGTGAATTACCGGCAGCTCCTAGATTTATAATCAATTCCTGTTTAAAAACCAATTAAGCACACATAAGAAGATGTGCTTGCATTGAAGGAGTAAAATCTGAAACATGCGCTTGATTATGTTGACATGTTGAAGTAGATCTATATTAGTAGTAGTGTAGCATCTTGCATTGGAGATACATGCAGCTCGTCGATTGGCTTATTCCCTAATAAGTTAAAACGGCTTATTAGTGAATAAAAATAATTTATAGGTAAAACTTTTATATATTTGTTCGTAACGATTTAAAAACCAACGCTAAAAAAAGTTACATTGAAAATATCCAAAATTAAATTTGAAAATTCAAATTTTAGCTTTTGCTTTGACTTATTAGGCCAACCGATGAAGCTGATAGGGCCAATCCCACGTGAAGAAAAAGAAAACTTTTCCACAACTAGTCAATGCATTACAAATCTACTAGAAAATCAGAAACTGCGTCGACATCACACTTGATTAGCTGTGTTGGGGTAGCATGTATTCAAAGTTTTACCTTAAATTTGATTGTGTTCCAAAATGTTGTATCCCCTGCAGCTTGATTAGTCCACAACTTGTCCAGCACAGCAATAGGCCCCAAAAGTGTGTAGATGCTCATGATCTACACAGTCTCCGCCGCATTTTCTTCTTCCCCAACCTCCACACTTTCTCCTCCTCTTCCCCAACCCACACCCACACACACTTCCAATCCAACCACCCTCCCACCATCCTCCCCATGTCCTCCTCCCTCCTTCTCGTCGTCGTCGTCGTCGTCGTCCTTGTCCCCTTCCCCGCCGCGGTCCGTTCCCAGCCGCCGCGGGGGCAGCAATGCCCGCTCAACTTCACCGCGCTCCGGCCCTTCCTGGCCCAGCCGCTCCCGCCCGACGACTCCGCGCGCTGCCTCCTCGCCGTGCAGTCCGTCCGCCTCCTCCTCGCGCTCCACCTCGCCGCCACGGGATCCTTCGTCCTCCCCGCTAACTCCTCCTGCCTCCCGCCGCTCCGCGCCGAGCTCCCCTTCCCGCTCCCGTCGCCCTCCGCCTGCGGCCTCCAGGGGCTCGACGCGCTCCTCGCGTCCCCGGGGTGCTCCAACGTCTCCACGCTCGGGGACTTCGACGCCGCCGTGCCGCCGGCCTCGCGGGCGGACATGAACGCCAGCTGCGACCGTGACCTCACCCCGGTCCCCGACTGTACCTCCTGCACCACCTCGCTCAGTAAGGCCGCCGCGGCCTACCTCCTCCCGGGCTCCCCCGACGGCGGCGGGAACAACGTTACCGGCTGCGTCCAGTACCCCTTCATCTACGCCGGCGCCGTCGCCAGCCCGCGCGGCGCCGACGACCCGGCCACGGCCTACTGCCTCTACCTCCTCAAGGTGAACTCTGCTTCCAAGGCCAGCTCCGGCGTCCCAGGTTGGGTCTACGGCGTCGTGTTTGGCTGCGTCGCCATGGTTCTGCTCGTTGCCGCGGCGGCTGCCTCTTGGTTCCTGGTGCGGCGGAGGCGGAGGCGGGCTGCCGCCGCAGCGCTGGCCAAGGCCGCGGCCGACAGCAGGAGCAAGCGCTCGCAGGCGATGGAGTCAATCAGCGCGAGCACCACGCTGGTCCAGTTCACCTACGACGAGATCAAGGCGGCCACTGGGGGATTCGCGAGGGAGAGCATCATTGGCCGCGGCGGGTTCGGCAATGTGTACAAGGGTGTGCTCCCGGACAGCGCGGAGGTGGCCGTGAAGCGATTCAAGAACTGCTCGGCGGCTGGGGATTCCGCGTTCGCGCACGAGGTGGAGGTCGTGGCCAGTGTCCGCCATGTCAACCTGGTCGCCATCCGTGGGTACTGCATCGCTACCACTGAGAGAGAAGGCCATCAGCGAATGATTGTGTGCGACCTGATGCACAATGGCAGCCTGCACGATCACCTGTTCGGTGCCGGGGAATGTCAGATGGCGTGGCCGGTGAGGCAGAGGATTGCCATCGGGATGGCGCGTGGCCTGGCCTATCTGCACCGTGGGGCGCAGCCCGCAATCATTCACAGGGATATCAAAGCGAGCAATATCTTGCTTGATGACGACTTTGAGGCCATGGTGGCTGATTTTGGATTGGCCAAGTTTGCACCGGAAGGGATGACGCATGTAAGCACACGGGTTGCTGGCACGTTGGGTTATGTCGCTCCAGAGTATGCCCTGTATGGCCAATTGACGGAGAAGAGTGATGTCTATAGCTTCGGAGTTGTACTTCTTGAGCTTCTAAGTGGAAAGAGGGCATTTATCTCTCTTGGTGAAGGCCAGAACTTTGTGCTCAGTGAATGGGCTTGGTCATTGGTCCGGAGGGGGAAGACAGTGGATGTGATCCAAGAAGGAATGGTTGAGCCTGGTCCTACTGAGGTAATGGAGAAGTATGTACTTGTCGCAGCACTCTGCACGCATCCTCAGCTGCACGCTAGGCCAACAATGGATCAAGTGGTGAAGATACTAGAGGCAGATTCAGCCTCAGGTCCTTTAATTATTCCTGAGCGGCCTCTTCCGGTAGTTGCAAACCTGGCTGAGATTGAGAGATCAGCCAGTAGCAGTGGCTCAGGTCAGCTGTTTAGTCCCTCTGGTTTCCGGTCTTTTACTCATATAAATGAAGATGCTGCTTTGGAGTCTCCTAAAGAAGAATGACACTTTTCTTAGCTGAGTAGAGAAGTTTATTTCTAGATTCTCCGTGTACCATATTTTTTTTTGTTAGCTTGATTTGGCTTAATGGAATTACTCAATTGTGTAGATAGAAATTGTACTTTTGCCCCCACCCAGGAAATGTAAGATTCTTTGGTGACAGTTGAATTCATTTAAAACATATCTGCTCTTGTATTTATTTATTATATATTTGGCCTTTAAATATCATTGGTTCATTATTGTGGACTTTTTTTTTATTTTGGATCGTAAAGATGAGAAACAGGAAGATTAAAACAATTCCTTGTTATAGATTTGGTTTGTAAATTGTAGAACAAATTGTGCTATGGAGTTCAAAGGTACCTACTTTCCTTGTAGGTCCATTTCGCTTCTAGAGTCAGAGATAATAAGAATAAATACATCATATTCTTCTATTGAATTGTCTCATGTCTTGAAATCGATAGGCATATTTGAAATTAGTTGTCAGTTACCACTGCTTATCTGTTTTCAAGGCAATTCATGATATTGTTGATAAAAAAAACTGAAAACATTGCTCTTGATTACTTGGTTATTATTATCGGTAGCACCAATATAGAAGTTACAACGTCACCTTGGAGGTTATTAATCAATTGAAGCACCTGGTTGACAAATTGAACATTTGCTACTATATATGTGCTAATGCAGTAATCTGAATTTATTTGGAATAATCAATGGCAAGTTATACTAGATTGAACGCCAGGAAGTATTGGAGGAGGATCAAAACTATTGAAGTGATATTATTGTGAACAATTTCACAAGTTAATATCACTTCAATACTTCAATAGTCCAAGTACAATTAACTGTTTCATGGAAGTTAGTGACATATTATTATCATTTTCATGGAATTTACTGAAGATTCTTTTTGATAATTTGAGGATTGGATAGATTTATTGATGTTAAATTTGTAATTTGTGGCCATGGAAAAACTAGTTTGATTTGTACTAAGAATCAGTTTTGCTATTTGTCATGTCACCTGAAAATTTCTTGTTTGTTAACACCTAAGCTTGCACATTGCATAACCTTAACTTGCAGAATATATAACACCACAACTTTAGTATAATTTACTTCAAATTAAAGTTTACTTTGTTTTATGCTTCTCTAGTTTTGATTTTTATCTTGTTTCGTAGTGGTTCGGATTCATTAAATAAAATACAGTGACTTTATCTTAAGTAAGAACGTTCTTTTTTCACATGAAAATAAAATATTAAATATTTTTGCTATTGGGTGTTGATCTAGTGGCTTCAAAAAGGGTTTGATAGATAAGAAAAAATAGCCACTTCATTACTTGATGGTATCATAAAAAAATAGTATACCTTTTCTTTCTCTTTCTTTTGGAGAGGGTTAGTAAAGCTTAGTTTTTTTTAAAGGACTAGTAAAGCTTTCTGGGATCACTAACTTAGATAGATATCAGGAATTGTGAACAACTTGTCCCTTCAGTGACCATTTATATCTGAGGAAGCTAGGGATGATTTCGTGGCACACTCAAGTCACTCTAAACCGAGGTTTTGTTGTTTCACCTATATACTTGTTTGCTTTCTGGATTTTTCTCTGTTCTTGGTCTTGCAGATTCCAGGCTCGGTCTAATCACCAATGAGGCAATCTTTGTATGGCCTACAATTCTGTGCTGGCATATCCCAATTCCAGGTACGAATTATGTAAATTTCAGAGACTTCATTCTGTTCTCTCTGTTCAACACTTGGTTTAGTTTCAAAACTTCAAAAGGAGCATAATCTAGTGATAGGAGAGAATCCCACAAATTCTATTGCTAAAACCAAAGTTACTTGTTCGTTCTGTCTCTGTAATGCTTTCAGTAATATATATTGGTCCTGCATACAACAAATCATAAGAATCTAAATTGCTATTGCTTTTGAAGTTGGCATTCACATTATCCTGTGTTGTGTTGGAACAGTTCATATCAGGCTGTAGACCAAGTCGGATCAGCTTGAACGAATCAACCACTGGTTACATTCGGTCTGTTGTTGAAGCAAAAGGCCCCCACGAAGAAACCTCGATCATGTACCAAGGGTATAGCGGAAGGGGGCGAATCCCATGTCTTGTGGTGGCTGCAGGCCTGTAGCCAAGTGGATCCGTCTGCCTGCCAGCAAAATGCATCTGAGGGATGCTACGAAAAGAGAGACGATGTTGCAGAGGTAACAAGAGACGCTCGAGAGCCCGGCAGCTGTGGTGAGATTCTGCCAAAAATCATGGACAAACCACGGACAAATCGAGCATCTATCACAAACCATCGTTGAACTTTTGAATACCTTTTCTATTGTACATAAAAGAGAGTTGTGGTGATTAAGTGTTTTGTCGAAACTAGATTTCGGCAATATGAAAAGGGGTAGCAATCAAGATGGAAAAGTAGATGGGTTATGAGACAAAGGATTTAGACAGGTTCAGGTAGGCCTTTATGAAGAAGTAATACCCTACTCCTGTTTCGGTGGTTTTGCCTCCGAATTATGAATTAATCTCCCGAAAGCTTCTACCAGCAAGGGGCACCCTGTCCTCCTTATATACTCGAAAGATAAGGGTTTACAAGATAGGATTTACTCCGTTACGGTTTAAATCCTTCCTAATTAATTTACAATCTGTTACGGTTTAAATCCTTCCTAATTAATTTACAATCTTACTATACAAGGACTACGGACTATGTCTTGATAAACAAGATAATATAATACCCGAATCATAATACTACTTATATTCTATTTACATTACATATCCCCAATATCCAGTCGAATAATCTATATATGTGGGTATATGGGTACCATAATATCCACAGTAGCCCCTGAGACCTTTACAGTCGACGAGATAATCTTCTCTTAAACAAAAAATTATCAACTCCAAGTACTTCAATTATCTCTGCCATAATCTCCTAGTCTTAATATCCAAATCTCAAGACTGTGAAGGGCTGAAAATCTTTCAAAAATTTCAAATATTTCAAAAAATATACTTTGTGCATCGACTAGATGCACCTAATTAGGTGTAGCCCCTGACTATGTGCTTAGTTGGAAAAAACTAAACATATAGTCAGAACCAATAAAAATCAACCAACCGAGTGGTTTATTAGCCACCTAAGTAGCAAAATGATAAACAATCCTAAGATTGCTTATATCAAAAAGTTTGACAACAAAGTTGGCTATTAAAACCATATATATCATAAATATAAAGCTTCCAAAATAGCTTAGTCATGCCATGTGCGCATTTATTAAAATAAATGCGTTGTTAACCCACAAGGATACATGACTGCACCTCATTTGGAAAGAATAAGGCATATATGGCAGAAATCTCCTATAAGATTCACCAATCGCCAGAAAATAACCGAAGATGGTTAATAAGCCAAAGCAATAATACTTGATCAATTTGATACGCTCATTGACGTGGCAAAATTTTCACTGCATGCACTCCGAAGAGTTTAAGCCCCAGCAATATAAAATATTCTAGATATATTCTTTTCTGCACATTACAGAAAAGGTTAAGCCCCTAGGGATATATATCAGACTTTTAAAGCCTCATAGGCTACAGTTAAGCTGCAATTCCCGGCCCATTCAGCGCACAAAAATCCTGACTCAACCGTTAAAACACTTGCCGCTTCGTCTTCTTCGCCAAAAAATCCCCAATCCGCACACAGTGACAATAATCTAGGGTTCCAAATCTTCGCGCACACAACCTCCAAACTTCAATCCCATACATCAAGCTTTACAGCAGTTCACCTCCACCCAAATCTTGCCTCCATCTCACTCGCAAAGAACTAACCATTTCGCTTAGATCCATTCCGCGTCCATGGCTGAGGAGAGAGAAATTCCTTTCGAGCAGTGGGCAAAATCCGATGTGAAGGAGTCAAATCTGCTGGAAATGGTGAAGGATGGCGTTCTGCCGGCTAAAGAAATCATCGGATGGTGCCCTGCCTACGGCGAGGACTTTCCAACCCTCGACACCGACGAGATTGTGGTATTTTCTTCCTTTTTTTGCTCTGGCTTCGCTCTTCCAGCTTCTTCCTTTTTCCGTGGTCTCCTTTCTTTTTACAAAATCCAGTTATACCATTTGAATCCGAATTCCATTCTTCACATAGCCAATTTCATCCATCTCTGCGAAGCTTTTCTTGGTATTCAACCACATTTCGCATTATTCCGCCGCATATTCTACCTCAAACCCCAACCTGACAAAAACAATCCGTGTGTGGTCGGCGGGTCTGGATTTCAGTTGCGAGGAACTTTGACCCAAAAATACTTCTCGCTTCCATTTAAAACCTCCAACAAAGGATGACACTCAAACTGGTTTTATATCTCTAATCCATCTCCTTGTCTCCCCGAGTTCATCGGTCTCCCGCCTATTCCGCATGAAAACTGGAGAAATTTCCTAGACGGCGATGAACTCGCCCAGGCCAACGAGTTGTTACTCCGGTTAATGGAAATCAAACAACAAGGCCTACAAGGGGAGCAAGTCACTCGGCACTTCATCAAGTGCCGACTGGCTCCAATCAAGGAGAGCAGCAAGCCGGCTTATGAATATGAAGGGTAGTCAGATCCCAACCGAGAAGACCCGGACTCCATCGACTATAAGGTCATGTGCAACCGGATGTATAAGGTTTTCTCTTCAGGGATCTCGATTGATTATAGCCACAAGCTGCCTGTGATTCCTTACGGTTTAGTGCGGCCCCTCCAGAAGTAAAAATCTGCAACCCTTTTAATCCGACTGTCACCGATCTGACTGTTATTGTAGCTCATACGAAAAATTCCTTGATCAGGACAACAAACGCTTCGTCTCAAGACCACCCGTGGCGGCTCATAAGGAACCTACTCCAAGAAAGCCCCAACCGACTTGCGGACCGAAGATCAACCCAGCCGGGAAGAGTAAGCGAGTTGCTGGAGAAAGCGACCCCAAGCAGAAATTGAAGAAGAGGAAACTGATTTGCAGCGATTCCGAAGATAAATTGACCGAATCGGAGGCTGGCGCAAAACCGGCTCTGACTAAATCTCCGGCCAGTCGGCCAGCTCCCAAAATCCGAAGGTCTACAAGGTACCATTCTTACCCACATATCTCATTCTTGTTGTCTTTGATTTCTTGGAAAAAATGATGATGTCAGAATTCATCTTGCGCGGTTCAGGAAACCCCAAGACATTGATCTGGGTGGCAAAAACGATACTCCACCTATTGCAGCTCCAAGCGAGTCGGGCCCTGAGTCCCCGACTGATAGTAAGTCGGGAAAAACTACCAGCACTGCCGAAACCCAGCCCCCGACTGGAGATCAGTCGGAGAAAGATACAAGCGGCCCTGAAGTCGAGCCTCCAACCGAGAATCAGGCAGGGAAGACAACAAATATTCCGACTGGTGCGCCTGAACCGTCAACCCAACCGGTCAGAGAGAATCCCAAGAGATCCGACTAGGGACCAACTCCCGAGAACTTCAAAGAAAAGGACGACGGAAGAACATCTGGGATCTCTCCACCAACTTCTGGAGAGCCAGGTGTGACTAATCAACCAGTCGGCAGGTCGGAAGAAACTCCAAGAAAATATTCCAAGATAATATCTGGTACGCCGTCTTGGTATAATTCAATTCGGTTTTCGTGCTGTGCTCCAATTGTCTCAAAATTTGTAAACTAGGTCCTTTGATCGATGATACCGAAGAGGAGATCCCATGGATAAAAGCAGTCGAGGACTCCTTTCCTCCGACTAAACTCCAATGGAGGGATCGGGACGGTGTTTTGCAAGATATAATAATTAACCATCAAAAGGAGGACGAGGAACTCGAGATGCTTAAAAAGAACCTCACCGAGTCGACTCGCCTGATGAATGTAAGTATTTTTCTTCCTGTATTCAATAGTCTGGTCTAGCCATGCTGCTGACTCGATGCATTATCCAGAGGATCCATTTGAGGAACGAGGCTAAAACGAGTGCATTGGAAAAACTCGTGCCTCACCTTCAGACTCTCGAGCAAGTCCAAGCTGAACTAACAAAGACCCGAGAGGACGCTCAAGTCAGAGAGAGGAAATTAAAAAGACCAAATCAACCAGCTTATGGACACCAGCTTTAATTATCGGGGCACAATTGGAGGTAAGAAACACTCTACCATAAACTTGCTACTTGTTCGAATTGTTGTAACGCCCTAAAAATTCGACCGACAAAATCGAAGCCCTAAATTACGAACCGCCAAAATTTTTTTTTGTTTAAATAAATCGCATCATACCGGATTTGTTTGCACTTTTATTTAGGTCTATGCGGAGTTTTAACTAATGTTGAGCCTAACAAATAATGTACCTATTTTAGGAGGGGATTATAACAAATGTATATATGAGTGTAGGTATATGAGAGGATATTGGGTGCGAGAAAAGAATAAATAAAATAAATATATATATATATAAATGGTAGATAAATTGTTGCAAACATTAAAACAATTGGTCACGTGGATTTGTCTAAATTTACAAATTTTAAAGCGAATTTTTGGGTCGGAAAAACCCTAATAATCAAAAAAATCACCTGGCGGCACTATTCATTGCACGCCAGGTGCTCGACCGTGTTCCCCGGCCCGCGCCCGCGCGCGCCCGCCCCCGCGCCCACGCGCCCGCGCGCCCGCCCCTCGCCCGCGCGCCCTCGGCGCCGCTCGCCGCTGCCCGCGCCGTCCCGCGCCGCGCGCGCACGCGCCCCTGCCGCGCGTCGCCTGCCGGCTGCCCTCGCGCGCCGCTCGCCGCCGCCCGCGCCGTCCCGCTCGCCGCCGCCTCGCCACCGCACGCGCGCAGCCGCTCGCGCCGCGCGCGCCCCGCCCGCGCCCGGACCCGCCGCCGCAGCCACCGCGCGCTCGAGCCCGCACGCGCCCCGCGTTGTGCGCCCACGCCGCTGCCCGCGTGCCGCCCTCCCCGCGCACGCCGCCCCGTACCGCCGCGCCGAGCCCCATACCGCCGCCGTACCGCCGCCCGTGCCGCCGTACCGCCGCCCACGCCGCCCCGTACCACCGCGCCATGCCGCGCACCGCTTGCACCCACGCCGCGCGCGTCATCGCCGTACGCGCCGCACGCCTCCACGCCATGCCGCCGCGCCGCGCGTCGCCGTCCCGTACACGCCCACGCCGCGCGCCGTGCCGCCGTACCCCGCGCCCACGTCGCCGCGCCGGCCTCCTCCGTGCCCCTCGCCTATATAAACCCCTTTTCCCTTCCCTCTCCTCCCCACGCCCTTCCCTTCTTTTTCTCTCCCCACCGCCCATCTCGCCGCCGTGCGCCACCCCGTGCCGCAGGCCGCCGCTCGCCGCCCCGCCACCGCACCCCCCCAGCCGCCGTCGCCGGTGAGCCCTCCTCCCTCTCCCCCTTTCCTTCCTTCCCCTCTTCTTCTGTCAACGGTGAGAGAGAGAGAGGCAGTAGGGAGAGAGAGAAGAGAGGAAAGAAGGAGGAAGAAGAAGGCAGAAACAGAGAGAGAGGAGGAGAGAAAAAAAAAAGGAAAAAAGAGAAAAAGGAGAGAGAGAGAAAGAAAAAAATAAAAAAATAAAAATTAATATAAAAATAAAAATAAAAATAAAATAGAGAGAGGTAAAATTAGAGGATTACGAACTTAATTTTATCTCGAATATATGTGCTAGATTAGGATAAAGTGTTAGTTTAATTAAATAATAAGATAGACCGACATCGGTTATTTTGGGAACGCGGGTAGAATTATATCGGGCATTTAATTGCGATTTCAAAATGTTCACCTAACTAGATTATTCTTTAATGGTTAATACTTAGCAATGTACTTATCCGATTATGTAGATTTTTATTAGTTAAATTTCGCTAGTCGTTGATATATATATATAATCGGAGGATTAATTACCGGTCGCTTTTAAATTTGCTATCGTATGTATGCGATCGTTCGCATCTATTTAAATATTTATTTAGTCGGTATCTAGTTGGTTCCTACTCCATAATAGGGCTATCCGCTAAATTACCCGTCATGATTATTTTAACCGACTATTCACTGGGTAGGGTTACCTTTTATTATCGGTCCCTAATTTATTCGAGACGCGTAAATCAAATCGGATTAATTGTTTAAATTGGCTAGTGCTAATATTTTAGAACAACGGTGTTAAAAATCAAAATCGTATTATTTTTAAACAAAATGGAATCGACGTCGTCATTCAACGCTCGCGCTCGATCTTTTCTTTAAACTGAATTTTGTTGGAGTTTAAATTGAATTCTAAATGAATTCAATTCCTTTCGCACGTAATCATAGATCCCGAGGGAGCTGTGAGTCCGACCGAAGACCAAGAACCACCGGACTTCGAGCAAGGCAAGTCATCACTACCCTTGAGCATATTGGACCCAAATTGCGAAATTATTTTATTTATAAATAAAATTGCATGCAATGATGAATACCCTATTTGTTATGGTGCCATACCTTGCTTATTGTTTATCCTTATATTTCTTTGTAACCACGCTTATACATGAGTCCCTAGTCAATTATGACAAATGCTTAGTAATGCTATTCTAGAATCATGCATACTCATATTTATCAAAATGCTATATGCTTGGGCAATTACCGTTGGGAAGGTAATTGAGATGCGGCATGTGGAGACATGAGCGCCACATTGCCATGATATGATGACATGATTTGTGAAAGGAGAAATGAAACCAAACAACTGTTTTCGACTGGGGCGGATGGTGGATTTGGGTGGTATCTGGAAAAGGCTAGTACCGTCCCCGGTCAGTTAAGGACCGAGCCATGAAGTTAAGCATGAAACGACCCTCGTACAACCGCACTTCTCGGATGGGTATAGACCTAGCGGACTAGATATCCAAGCAGAGGCAGTATCCTTGCATAGATGGTTCACCCCCGTGTGTGAGGCAGGTGCGCTACGGTGGGGTAGCCGTTGAGGTAGGGCCGCGATGCGTGCCCTACGTCGGTGTCGCCATTTGTAGGACTGCCACGTGTGTGAGAGTGAGAATCTAAACTTAAACTATAAACTATAAACTTTACGTGCGTGTGAGACCTCCCTTCCCGGGAGCGCCAGAACTCCTCTCACTGCTAGAAACAAATACGCCTAGAGTGCATGAGGATGATAGTTCATGGAGCGGGTACTGCCAATGCAAGGTTATCGAAAGGCTTTGCCGTGACGCGTCTCATGTGTTGGGACGAGGCTCATGCGTTGGGCAGTCGCGGAGTGCGGGTAAAGTGTACATCCACTGCAGTGTGAGTAAACCAAACCTATTCGAATAGCCGTGCTCGCGGATATTGAGCACCGGGACATGTATTACACTTGGCTAGACTCTAAACTCTTAACCTGTGTGGGATGGGTTATTGCATGATGAATTTTATGCTGTTGGAGCCACTCCCCGAGAGCAGGGAAGGTGGGCGTCCACAGAAAACCATGACGACCAACGGCGGAAAGCCATCCTTGGGATCACAATGGATGGTAGACAGAACCGCCGTTGCTTAAATTAAACTCTGGTATTAAAACTTGACCAGTTATGCTAAGTCTTAGGTTTGTGAAAATGATTGCAAAACCAGCTTTATGCAAATGAGCCTTTGCCTTGCCTTGAATAAAAATCCTGCATATGCATCGTTGTTGTGGTGACTTGCTGAGTACGGTTGGTACTCACCCTTGCAACTATAAACTTCACCAGAAGCCGGAGATGACACCGCGGAAGACCCGTACGTCTACTATGAAGAGGATGCGGAAGATGAGGGTGCCCACTAGGTCTAGATATGGTCGTTGCCTGTGGCAATGACAATGCCGCTGCCTTCGCTCCGCTACTTATCTATATTCTGCTTTTGGACTGTATTCCGGACCGCTTGGTCCTTTGTTCTAAGACTACGCCTTCGGGCCTATGATGTAATAATTCGTATCCGACGCTTATGTATGCGCTTTTGGTGAATCAACTATGTATCGTGTGTGCCAAACTACTTGATCCAGGGAAATGGCACAGAATACACGAGTGATTCCTGTTGCAAAACGGGGGTCCTTACAATTGTCCAACTGATTTATCTGTTTTTTCTGCAGCTCAAACTACCAGGATTGAATCCTTAGCCGCTCGAGTAAAGAAGCTTGAAGAGGCCAATGCCCAACTGGCAGCTGACAAAGTCCAAACTGAAAATGCCCTTGAAGGTACCAGCCCATCTCTGTTTGTAAGTTAAACTCTGCTGTGCAGCCGAATTCTATTTCTTACTTGTACAAATGCAGAACACAAAGTGAAAACCAAAGCACAGTTTGAAGTCTTCGTCAAGAAGGTAAAAAAGGCAGAGAGCGTTCGGGACGACATCGCCAACGCTGCTGCTCCAGTTCTGAATGCGATATTCCAGAACGGGCTCGGAACCAGTCAGGAGGATGCAATCCAAATATTTGAAGGGCTCCGTACTGCTCCGGTGAAGTATTTCAGCAATATTAAAGATGCTGCTATGATGGGTGCGAGCCAGGCCTTGGCAATATTAAAGTCCCTGTATCCCCGAGTTGAAGTCGATGCTGTCGGGGACAGCTTTGCTGAGGGGACAACTGACGAGCAAGCCCTAGAGCTAGCTAATCAATCAAGCTCAAGATTCTGCGGAGAGGCTCGCCTTGGATGTACTAGAAAATTTTCAATCGTAGATATCTGTTTCCAGATGCAACTTGAGATGTAGAGTACTCTTAGCAATGTATAATGACTCATTTATGCCATGCAGTAAATAATAGATCCAGTTTCAAGTTTCTTAAAATTTTTGTCTGACTGCCTCAAGCCTAAAACTTGTTACGGCCATCGAAAAATTTTTAGTCCTTATCCGCTGGATCTAGACTTAAACAGGGTCAATGATAAGTCATGAACAAAACTAATTTCGTACTTTATTATTATCGGTAGCCCTAGAGTGGCCACTCGGCTGAGATAGGTGAGTGGGTAGTCTAAGGGGAAAAATTACAAAACAGTTCTTAAGCATAGAACCGTCGAAGATGCTCTATATTCCAAGAGTTGTCTACAATAGTTCCGTCTTCACGTTTCAGTTGGTAGGCTCCCGGGCGAGTGACTTCTGCTATTATAAACAGCCCTTCCCACAAGGGAGACAATTTGTGCCTGTCTTTAGTTGTCTGAATCTTCCGGAGAACCATGTCACCGACTATAAAGGCGCGTGACTTGACGTTGCGATTGTGATAGCGTCGGAGACCTTGAAGATATCTGGCCGACTGGATGAATGCTGCTTCCCTAGCTTCTTCCAGTCGAGTTAGGTCATCAATCCTGTCGGACTCGTGGCGTTCTTCATTAAAATTGTGAACTCGTGGGGACTCGAACTCCATCTCAGTCGGCAGCATAGCTTCTGCGCCGTATACCAAAAAGAAAGGTGACTGGCCCGTTGCCCGACTCGGAGTGGTACGTAGTGACCATAGTACTCAGGGCAACTCTTTCGTCCATCGGCCGGCATACGGGCGCAACCTATCGAAAACTCGAGTCTTGATTGCTTGGAGTACCATGCCGTTTGCGCGCTCAACTTATCCATTACTCATTGGGTGACCAACTGAGGCATAGTACATTTTGATACCGAAGTCCTCACAAAAGTCCTTCAATACGCCGCCAGTAAATTGAGTTCCGTTGTCGGTGATGATTCGATTTGGCACGCCAAAGCGATGTACAATGTTGATGAAGAAATCGCGTGCTTTATTCGCGGTGATGGTTGCCACTGGTTTTTCTTCGATCCATTTGGAGAATTTATCCACTGCGACGAACAGGTGAGTATATCCGCATTGCGCCCTTTTGGAAGGGCCTACCATGTCCAGTCCCAAGACCGCAAAAGGCCAAGAAAGGGGAATAGTTTGTAACTCCTGGGCTGGCAAGTGGGTCTGTTTAGCGAAGAACTGACAACCTTCACATGTGCGAACGATTTTATCTGCATCGCTGACTGCTGTAGGCCAGAAAAAGCCTTGTCAGTATGCCTTCCCGACTAGAGTCTTTGTTGCCGCATGATTTCCGCATACTCCCGAGTGAATGTCGTTTAAAAGTTGTATGCCTTCCTCGAGAGAGATACATCTTTGTAGTATTCCAGACGGGCTTTTCTTGTATTGTTCTTCTTCCACGAGGGCATAAGTCTTGGAGCGGCGGTGAACTCGTTCAGCTTCATTTTTATCTGGAGGCAACTCTTGATGTTTCAGATACTTGATGAAAGGTGTCCTCCAGTCGGCGTCAAGCAGCAGTACTTGTTCTCCAGCTTTCTTTTCGGCAGTTGAGTTGTTCAAAACGGTGGGTTGGTGAAGGTGCTCGACAAAAACATCTGATGGGGCAGCTTCTCTCTTTGATCCAAAATTAGCCAGTCGGTCGGCCGCCTCATTGTTGTGCCGGAGGACGTGGGTTAATTCCAACCCGTCAAATTTGTCTTCTAGCTTGCGCACTTCCTGTCGGTAGGCCGCCATGTTGTCATCGAGGCATGTCCAGTCCTTCATCACTTGGTTGACCACAAGTTGGTAATCTCCTCGAACTATTAGCCTGCGAATCCCTAGGGATATGGCGATCCGTAATCCATGTAGGAGTGCTTCGTATTCGGCCACGTTGTGGGATGCGGGGAAGTGAATCCACAGAACATAGCTGAGACGCTCTCCAGTCGGGGAGATCAAAACAACTCCTGCTCCGCATCCTGAAATCCTTTTTGACCCGTCGAAGTGCATCGTCCAGTACTCCATCTTTTCTACGGGCACATCTTCTTGGCACTCGGTCCACTCGGTGATGAAGTCGGCTAACACCTGTGACTTGATGGAAATTCGGGGCTCGAAGGTGATGTCCAAAGGCATCAGCTCTAGGGTCCTTGTCGATGCGGCCAGTGACTTCTCTGTTGCGAAGGATTTCATCGAGTGGGAACGATGTGACCACCATGACCGGGTGACCTTGGAAATAGTGGTCCAACTTCCTGACGGTGATTAGGACTCCATATAACAGCTTCTGCACTTGAGGGTATCGGGTTTTGGAGTCGGCAAGAACTTCGCTGACGAAGTATACCGGTCGCTGAACTTTTTAGGTGCGATCATCCTCTTCACGCTCAACGACTAAAACTGTACTCACCACCTTTGCGGTCGACGATACATAAAGGAGCAATGGTTCCTGTGGTAGTGGCGAAGCTAGCGCCGGTTGAGTTGTCAAGAAGGTTTTGAAATCATCAAACGCCTTTTGTGCTTCTGGTGGCCATTGAAAGTCGTCATTCTTTTTGAGTAACTTGAAGAAAGGCATCCCACGCTCTCCAAGCCTTGAAACGAACCTGCTAAGAGCAGCCATGCACCCGGTAAGCTTCTGGACGTCTTTCTAAGAACTTGGGGTTTCATGTTTAATATGGCGTTGATCTTCTCTGGGTTGGCCTCGATGCCCCTATGAGACACCATGAAGCCGAGTAGTTTCCCTGACGGTACTCCGAAAGTGCATTTCTCGGGATTCAACTTCATCCTGAAAGCCCGTATGTTAGCAAATGTCTCCTCCAGATCGTGTATCAGGTTGTCTTTTTGCTTGGTCTTGATGACGACGTCGTCGACGTAAGCTTCCACATTCCGTCCGAGTTGGGTTGCAAGGCATCGCTGGATCATGCGCTGGTACGTAGCCCCTGCATTCTTCAGCCCAAAGGGCATGGTGATGTAGCAGTATACTCCGAACGGGGTGATGAATGAAGTCTTCAAGCAGTCGGACTCTTTAAGGCTGATCTGATGGTAACCCGAGTAACAGTCAAGAAAACTGAGTAGTTCGCATCCGGCTGTTGAATCCACCACTTGGTCTATCCTGGGTAAGCCGAAAGGATCTTTGGGGCAAGCTTTGTTCAAATCCGTGTAGTCGATGCACATGCGCCATTGGCCAGTCTTCTTGCGAACCAGTATTGGGTTGGCGAGCCAGTCAGGATGGTATACCTCCTTGATGAATCCTGCTGCGAGCAGCTTCGTTAATTCCTCCTTGATGGTGTTTCTTCGATCCGGTGCAAATCGGCGGAGTCGTTGTTTGATAGGTTTGGCGTCTTCTCTAACATTTAAAGAGTGCTCAATCACCTCTCTAGGAATATCAGGCATATCAGATGGCTTCCAGGCAAAAATATTTTTATTAGCTTGAAGAAAGGTGATGAGCGCGCTTTCCTATTTGCTATCTAACTCAGCGCCTATTACAGCAGTTTTAGTAGGATTAGAGGGATCTAAAGGAATTTTCTCTGTCTTGGCGTCGCCTTCTCCAGTCTTGGTCACCTTGCTGGTCGGGATCTCACCTTCTTGTGATGTTGATGCGGCTAGTCGGACCTCCTGTTGGCCGGCTGATCTCTCACAAGATTGGGCCAGCTCGCAGCTATCCTTGTCACACGTGAGGGCTTGCTTGATGTCGCTCCGTAGGGATATAATACCCGTGGCCCTGGCATCTTCATCATCATGTAGGTGTAGTGGGGAATCGCCATGAACTTGGCTAACACCAGGCGACCGAGGATGGCGTGGTAGGCCGTCTCTAACTCGGCTACCTCGAAGCTGATATTCTCCGTCCTGAAATTCTCCTTGGTCCCGAAGGTCACTGGGAGAGTGATTTGGCCGAGTGGGGTTGAAGATAGCCCCGGGATGACTCCGTGAAAAGGGGCATTACTTGGCTTCATCTCGTATCGAGGAATCTGCATCTCATCCAGGGTCTTGGTGAAAAGAATATTGAGCACACTACTGCCGTCGATGAGGGTGCGCTTGAGCTTGACATTCCGGACGACTAGGTCTAGTACCAGAGGGTACCGCCCCGGGTGGACCACTCGGTCGGGATGATCCGAGCGGTCAAACTTGATGGGGACTTCCGACCATCGCAGATATTGGGGGACTGCAGGTTGCGCCGCATTGACCTCCTTGTCGGTGATCTTTTGTTTCCTCTTGGACTCATACGCAAGCGGACCGCCGAAGATATGGTTAAGGTCGCTCCTGGGATCTTGACGCCCCTTGGCTTGGCTCATCGTCGTTCTTCTTTTGAGTTGAAGTTCCTTCTCCTTCAGTTGGTTTCTTGATTTGGGCGGCATATTTCTCTGCGAACTGTTTGTGGATGAAGCAATCCTTGGTCGCGTGTCCCTTGTTAGGGTGGTGCATGCATGGACCGTTCATGATTCTGTCGTAGGAGTTGACCCGGGGGCGCTGGCCCTGGTGGTTCTGATTCGAAGTTGTGGCGACTAGATCTTCAGGCTTACGCTTGCGATCCTTGTGCTTCGTGTTGCTCCCATTAGGCCCTACCACGGTGTCGTTGTCCTTCTTCTTCCAGGTGCCCGCCAACTGCCTTGATGCCTTAACTGCGTCGTCCGACTTGGCGTACTCATTTGCCTTCTCGAACATCTGCTTGACTGTCTTCGGAGGTTTACGGCTGAATTTCCCAATCAGTAGATCGTTGCATAGCCCCCGTGTAAATGCGGCGATGATATTGTCGTCGGTGATGTCGGAAATCTTGTTGCGCTTCTCGGAGAAACGCCGTATGTACTCGTTGAGGGTTTCGTCCGGCTTCTGGACGATATTGTATAGCTCGAAGTGGGTCCAAGGGCGCTCAAAAGTGCCTTGGAAATTGGCGACGAAGTCCAAGGCGATATTGTATAGCTCGAAGTGGGTCCAAGGGCGCTCAAAAGCCCAGGAGCCGATTGTGCCTCGTGGCAACCCGGCGAGCCAGTTTCTTGCTGAGTCGGTCAATGCTACCGGCAAATAGTTTGCCATGACCTTGTTGTCTCCTCCTGCTGCGCGAATTGCGAGTGTGTAGACGGTTAGCCATGACTCTGGGTCTGTTTTCCCGTCGTACTTCTCGATGCCAGTCGGCTTAAAGCTAGCCGTCCAATTCACTCGACGCAGACCTCGGGTGAAAGCCGGAACCCCATCTCAATCATCGTCGTCTTGAATTGTGATGCCCCTCTCTTTTTGTCTCTGATTGAGGGTGTCTCTCAGGTCGATTGAAGCCCTGGGAGGACTTTGGTAGTCAGATTGATTTCGGCGATCTCTGGTGTGGTGTGACGGTCGGGCGAAGTTGCCCGCGGGCGAGTGGACCGACTGGTCTCGGTGTGCCCCGCTGTAGTGATCGGCACGCGGGTTGGTTCTGCTCGTGCTGTCTCTCACTCTTGATGGAGGTGCGCGACTGCCACCTGGTGCTTTCGAAGTTGACTCGCTGGGTCGCCGACTTGTCTCGGCACGTGGTACTGTTGCTACGACCAGGGTCTTGACTTGGTTTATCATTGGAGTGATGTGGGCCGGAGCTGCACCGAGTAACACGTCAAGGAGGGTAACCGCTCCGATTGCGTTTTGTTGAGGTATAAGGAAAACGTTGGTGTTGTCGACGATAGTCTGCCCGATCGCGTTTCTTGCCCTTCGTCCTGCCACAGCCAGATCTCTGTTTCTGCGTTCTTCATCTTCTCTACGTCTCGCATCCTCAGCTTCTCTGCGTTGGCACTCTTGTTCTGCTTGGGCTTGCCGTTCTTGTTCAAGTCTGGCTCTGTCTTCTGGCAATCTGACGCGTTCTAGCTCCAGTTGAATCCTCTCCTGCTCGACCCCAACTCGTGCTGCTTCTTCTGCTTGAAGCCTTGCGGCCACTTCAGCGTTGGTCTCGTTGTTGGCCATGAACGCTCTCCTCCGATGAGCTAGCGTAGGCGGCGAGCTCGGTGGAGGAGCAAGATCCGAGTTTGGGTAGAACGACGTTGACCCCCCCTGAAGCCGGATCTGATCTTGAACAAGATTTGGTCAGATCTCATCCCACGAAGGGACGGAGACCTTAGACTGGAGATCGTGATCAGATCCGTTGGTAACTCCATGGCGATCGTCGGGTAGATTTGATTATCTCGAGGTGGGCTTGACGTAGGATGTGAAGTCGATGTTGACGCCTTTCCCCAGTGGCTCAGATCCATCTTGCGGGAAAACGTCCTGGCGCTGGTCTCAGCCGCGTTCGGTAACCCGAGCGGCCAAAAGATGCGATCTCCTCCCGACTGGCTTGACGCTGAGTCTAGAGGAGTGATCTTGCCTAAGTTGTTGGTGATGAAGTCGAGGCTGCTGAAGCGGTACGCCTGCCCGGGAGGGAAGACGAAATCGTCGATGCCTGATGATGATCCCATCTTACTTGATCGGCGATGAACTTGATGCACCCCTACCTGGCGTGCCAACTGTCGAAACTAGATTTCGGCAATATGAAAAGGGGTAGCAATCAAGATGGAAAAGTAGATGGGTTATGAGACAAAAGATTTAGACAGGTTCAGGCCTTCACGTAGAAGTAATACCCTACTCCTGTTTCGGTGGTTTTGCCTCCGAATTATGAATTAATCTCCCGAAAGCTTCTGCCCGCACGGGGCACCCTGTCCTCCTTTTATACCCGGAAGACAAAGGTTTACAAGATAGGATTTACTCCGTTACGGTTTAAATCCTTCCTAATTAATTTACAATCTTACTATACAAGGACTACGGACTATGTCTTCATAAACAAGGCAATATAATACCTAAATCATAATACTACTCATATTCTGTTTACATTACATATCCCCAATATCCAGTTGGATAATCTATATTTGTGGGTATATGGTTGCCATATATCCACATGTTTGTTATTTGGTACTGGTATAGTATATCTGCTAACCAGAATCAGCACCAATCTTTAACCCCGCATTGCTAACATTTGGCTAACTGGAAAAATGTTTTTGCGTCTCATTTGTACTATCAAATGATATAGAAGATCACATCAGGAATGAAAAGAGAATCTAAAGTACGAATTGGCTGCAAGTCCATTAACATAACGATTAAGTGTTTGTTATTTGGTACTGGTATAGTATATCTCCTCAATCAGCACCAATATTTAACCCCGCATTGCTAACATTTGGCTAACTGGAAAATGTTTTTACGTCTCATTTGTACTATCAAAAGATATAGAGGATCACACCAGGAACAAAAAGAGAATCTAAAGTATGAATTGGCTTGAAGTCCATTAACATAAGGATTTCAAGAATTAGGTAGAGTAGCAATTGTTTGTATCTTTGCTGATAAATTTAAGTTCACAAAGAAGAAACTGTTTATGTCTGCCAACTTTTACTCTTATATTCAGTCCTCTCATTTTTCCTTGTACTAACTATGATTAACAGGCCTGAAACAATTGAGCCTATCAATTGGTTCCTTCCAAGTTTTTGCAAACTGTTGTCTCAAGTATTCAATGAGGCAAATTATGATGGTGCAACGAACATTGGTTTCTAAAGTATGTAAAGAATATGCTCATAATAATCTTTGCATTGTGTACTTGTGTTGTGAACTATTGCAAAAAGTACATCTTTATATCACTAAAATAATTTTAAGGTAGCTGCTGTGTAAAGAGATTTGAGTACTCTGTATTGACTTATCGATATAATGTAGCATCATTAAACAACTGTTCTGATGCACTACCACTTAAACCCTTAAGCTCAATTGATCTCTCACTTTTCTCCTTTTTTTGTCGGGTACATGGCAGAGCTAAACACTATGCAAACGGTGGTTTATTTTGCTGTGAACTACTACAATTTTTCAGTATCCAAGCACAAAGTTAAACAAAAACTTACAGATAGCATCAAAAACTAAAAGAACTGAATGGGAAGGGAATACAATATAGACATCTCTGGAGTATTAATATAGAAGACACAAACAAGAGTTTAATTAGGTGCTTAACTATAAGCAACAAAGGGACATGCAAGTTGTGGAATTTTATTGTGAGATAACTGATACATAGTAATTTCAATACATGCGCTTTAATTAAGCACTTTTGAAAAATAATTAAAATAGTCATGAAAATTTAACTTTTCAAGCTGTTGCACGGATGAACAAGGACCATGGTATTCCATATACATATATATAGTATTTAAACATGAGGGGGGCCAACTTGATAAGTGTAAAAATAATTAAAAAATATACATGTATTTGAAGGTTTCCATAGGCAATATATAATATCAACATAAAAACACGTGATAATTCAAATGATAGGCATATAGCTGTAATGCATATATTTATTCATTTTAATTTAGCCTTATGAGTAGAGAAATTATAAGCAGTGGTAATGGTAATAGTCGAGCTAAAAGTCTAGATAATAAAAAGAAAAAGGACACAAAAGCGACAGTAAACTATCTGCCTTTTGCAAGTATTAACTACTCCTTCATTATGAAATTGTTAACACGAAAAAATAGTATGGTTCTTCAGTGGATTCGGTAAAGGAAAGAAACCAATTGGTAAGATGAAAATTTATATAGATACGGATGAACTCAAGAAGGAATAATGAAGATCACGATAAGATAGTTTCATATTTTAGAATATCTCTTATATAGGCAGGATTAGTTATTTTACTTTAGTTATTAGGAAATCTTATCTTGTGTCAGATATGGATTTGTACGAACCCGAGGGTATAATATGTACACCCGGGATATTTTTAATTGATCCATAGATCAATACAATTAAATTTTAGCGCATCACCAACCTTTCGACGGGTTCTTGTTTTCGAGAAGGGCTGTAGCGGTTAAGTCAGATCTCTGGTGAGAAATCAAGTTTGGGGCCTTGCTTCTGAGTTCAGCGAGGAAGTAAGGTCCGTCACTTCATTTGTATTGGCTTGGTAAGAACTTTCTTTGTTAGGTACGATATTAGGAATGGTGCCTATCAAATATATCGATTCTACCTTTAATAAATGCATCTCTGTTTAGAATTGTATCGGCTTAGTTAGGACATCCTCGGTTAGGTTCGATACTATGACTAAGTTGGTATTTCTCTAATCACATTGTTGATCTAGATTAATCAATATATCCATCACGTTTGTGTCCATCTATTGGCTAAAAAAGTTTTTTTATTATCTATGATGTTATATTGTCTTGGTTAGATCCGACCTATTAGATTGATGTTAATAAATTTAATTCTAGTAAGCCAATAATTTTTTATGCAACATTTATCAGAGTTCTAACCAATGAGTTATTATTATTATGAGATTTAGTAATAAGATGTATCGGTTAGTTAGCCGATATATACTCATTTAAATCTTGGAGCACAGGAATCATAGTGCCCTAATTAAATTTAACACACTGATACACACATATGTACGGTCACGCTACATGACGCGACACAGGTGCTGCACGCCAGGAAACAAATTGGTGCGACACACAGCGAGGAAAAATGTGGCCCCATGTGGAAAAAAACACGGGTCCCCCCACCTCTCAGACTAGTCACAATTGTTATGCTATGTTGAAGAAAAAACTAACTCTCAGTTAAAAAGTACTTATAATATTCCCTTCACTGGTCAACTGATCGTATGAACATACCAGTATAGCGAATTTATGAGTCAACGTTTAACTTGGATAAATTTGATGGTGATTTGCGATGTCAATGTTATTGAGTAAAATTTTAACTTTAAATCATGAATTATCGTTTATCTCGAATGCAATACGATGAAGGTTTATGGGCTTTCCTTTATTGAGTTAAAAATTAACTTTGTACGAAAAGTTAACGTTTAAATTGAAAGCAAAATGAGTATGGTTTGTCATGATGTATTTGACGAATTCACAAATTGTTTTCATCAGAATATGTTGACATATTCAAAGAGTAAAAATTTAACTTTAGAGCATGATTTATCGTTTAACTTGATCGTATTATGATGTGGTTTCTTTTTGGATTTTTTCCTAATGAGTTAATCAATAATTATGTATGATTAATGAACATTTTATATAAAGGTAAAGCGAGTATGATATCTTATGATGTATTAGACCAGTTAAAAAATTCTGCTACACCATTAGCGTGCGGTTAGTGAAATTTTAACTGAATATAGGAACTTGGGTTTGAGTTAAAATTTTATGGTCTTTTCATCGACTGATAGAAAATTACAAGCGTAATGGTCCAGAAAAAAGCGTGCTCCTAGCGTGTATTGATTTTGCAGTAATTCGAAAAAAGCGTTTAGATAAGTTCGTGGATTAACTTTTTTTTTTGTATTTTCCTTTTTTTTGGTGTGATATTTCATGTTCTAGTGGTTAATGATCGTACTGAATATCTAGATCCGGAAAAATCGCTTGTACATATTATACACCCCATGAAAAAAAATGGAGTTACATGTAAGGTGTTCCCTAGACATATCCAGTGAGTGCTGAGTTCGTCATGTTCATGGCGTCACCGGAGGTCACCGGTATCAATTCTTCTGTGCCCCCGTCACACCGCGCTCATCGACGCAAGGTGGCTGCGACGGTGACTTCAGTGCATCAAGCGAGAATGCTCCTGCTGGAGTCTCTCAGCCGCACTATTGTGCTCCCCAGCGCGGCAAAGATGACAATGGCACTCTAGGAATGCAGCCATGTTTGGATAACGCTGACATGGCCACCCCCACTCCGACTAGAGTGTACACTCAAGTAAGTAGACTTGTTTTTCCTTTCAATAATCTGTGATGTTCATCTTCCAGCTATTTAAATGTCTAGGAAAATATCATACAAGTTTTTTTTGCATTTTGATATGTAGGGTGCTATTTGAACTGTTATTAATTATTTTTTTCTGAAAGGGTGCTGGTGTTGCACTGCATATGGTGCCGACCGAAGGGAAGGTTTTTAGTACCTATGATGATGCATACAATTTCTACAAGAGATATGCATACCATGCTGGTTTTGATGTAAAGAAAAGTCGCGCGAAGAAAGCGTTTCATGAGGTGTGTTGTACCAGGGAGGGGAAGCACGTGTCGAAGGTCACGGATTGTAATAGAGAATGAAAGAGAACCTCAAAGAAGACTGGTTGCAAGGCATATGTGAAATTGATGCATAACTTTGTGGGTGGGGTAGTCTCATCCAGGGTGATGGACGTGGTTGAGCTTCAACACAACCATTCGCTAACACCATCTCCTTCGGCGGTTAAGAAAATGCGTGCGCATAAGAACCGTGATGATACGGTTATGCAGTTTGTGGACACGATACAAGAGAGTCATGTGCCTCTCTAAATTGCATTATGGGTATCCTCTCTAAATTGCATGGTGGGCAAGATAAGATTCCTTTCACAACTCGGGATGTAGAGAATAGGTGATTGGAAAATTAATACACATTGTTTTATATGTTTCATCTGGTGCTTTATTTGATATTATACGCATTTTAATAATAGAGTTATTTTTTGACTTGTTGATGCTGGAAAGCCGCAAACGTCCAAAAGGAAAATGCTGATGAGATAAACAAATTTTTGCAGTTCTTCAATGAGTGTACTTTGCAAAACCCAAAGTTCTATTGTGATGCTCAGCTGGATGAAGATGGTGTTCTGAAGAACTTGTTTTGGAGCCATGCCAGTAGTCAGGCAGAATTTGCCGATTTTGGAGATGCGGTAACTTTAGACACCACGTACAAAACAAATATATATGAAATGCCGCTTGCAGTGTTTGTTGGTGCGAACCACCATATGCAGAGCACGCTATTTAGATGTGCGTTACTTAGAGATGAAAAGATAGAGTCTTTTGAATGGTTATTCAACACTTTCAAGAAGTGCATGCCGAACTGTCCAGCTCCTCGATGCATTCTAACAGGCATAAAATTTGTTTATTTTTCAAGAAAAAGAAAAATCTTCAATATTTTCTTCGCTGTATGTTTGATGTTTTTTAAATTAGTTTTTTTGGGGTCTGATTTTTTCAGATCAAGATCCTGCTATGGCAGCTGTGCCATAGCAGTGAGAAGATATTTTCTAGGGATTATAAACAGGTTGTGCCGCTGGCATATCCTGAACCGCCACTCCGACCTGCTCAACATAATTTTCGCTAGGGATAAAAGAATTGAACCAGAAATGATGTTGTGTATTAACCAAACATACACACCCTATGAGTTTGAAACGACATGGGATCAGTTCATAAAGAGGTATGAATTAGAGGATTGTGCTATTAGGCAAGCTTTGTATGATATTAGGGAGAAGTGGGTGCCTACGTTCTTCAAGAAGGACTACTGCGGTAGGATGACGTCCACACAACGGAGTGAGAGGATGAACAAATTGGTGAAACGCAAATTTGTGGACGACTAAACTGCGCTTCATCGCTTTGCTCACAGAAATGCTAGACGTCATAATTGATAGGAGGGAGAGGGAGGCTGTTGAGATAAGAGCTTGCTCTATGAGTTTTTGTTTTTTTAAAAGAAACATTTGTTGAACAACTTCCCTTTGGAAAAAATTAACTTTCCAAGGCAATGACATTAACTATTTTTTGCAGGGAAACCGATGTTGACCGTGTGGTGGCCATTTGTTATTCAGATGTTGAGATTGTACACCGGGGCCACATTCAGGTTGTTTGAGGAGACGTTGGAGGATAGTACTGACTTTAGGATTTCCCAAGACCATGAGTTACAATATGGATGGATAATATCCCACACAAAACGTTCTGAGAAGCACGATTGGTGTCAGAAGCAATTCAAGTTGATAGCTGACGTGGATGCTAGGGTATTTACGTGTGAATGCAAGCAATGGGAGCATACAAGTTATATTTTTTGAAGTGTTTGTTGATATGTGTTCGTAGTAGATTTTAAACATATTGATTGGCGTTATTAGTTTATGTTTCTTTTTTTACAATGTTGTAGGCATGTTTTGCACGCACCTAGAGAAGATTCCCTCTACATATATCTTAAATACCATTAAAGCAAAGAGTAACATGTCGTTTGATAGGCGTGATCGTAAGACGGTCAGACCAGATGGAGTGAAGAGAATTATCGAACAAACATGATGATGATGGAAGCATTCGGAGTGGTGAGGGCAACGTGCAAATCAAAGGTTGCTATGAAAGAGCTATGATTATTTTGAAAGGATTGCGTAAGCAAGTTGAGGATATACCCCACGATGTTCCAATGGTTGTTGATGGCACTAGGCAAGTCGGTGAAGCCGATCGAGTTGAAATCAGCGAAATTAGCCGTGAACCTCCTCCGAAGTCACACACTAAAGGCCGAACCCGTGGGCCGGATGAAGAAGTTAAACTCGGAGCCAATGGTAAAAAACTATGCACGCGGGAATGTGGGTGGTGCGGCCTGATGGATGGTGACTACGCGAATACATGCCCGAAAAATCCTGCAAATTTGGAGAAGATTAGGAAGGCTGCAAATAGGGGAAAGGGAAAGAGGGGTTGACCAAGTGGATCAGGCAGGGGAGGAGGCCGTGGTATGAAGACGGGCTGATAAGTTAGGAAAGGTGGTGAAAGAGGCAGAAGTGGATTCAATGGTGGTGGTCCAACATTGCGAAGACGTCTGATAGATGAGTGGGAGTCTGTGGGTATTGACGATGTGCATGATGTGAATGGTGGATTCGATGCTGCGAATGGCCAAGATGATGATACATTTGGGTGGGATGAAAACGAGTCACCTTAGGAGTGTTACAATTTTTCAAAAAATTGTTATTGGGCCTATGACTTACAAAATTAATTTTGTGCTTTGCTTATGTTATTTGTATCATCACTGAGTTAATGCAATCAGATGGATTTGATATTTGGTATTGTATTTTTATATTTGTTATTGAAATAGTGCACTTTTATTATCCCTTGAACCGCCTGTCACTTACATGCACGGGTGAAAAACGGTTTGAATAAAGTGATAAAACTTGTACATATTGCGTGCGTTTTGTAACTAATTTGATGATATGACGACTGTAATGTGTTGAAAAAAAAAGGATAAAACAAACAGAAGAGTTAAAAAATAACTAAAAACAACATTTACTATTATGTAGTACTGAAAAAGTAATAAAAACTGAACAAAAACCGCTACTTCCATGTGGAATTGATAAAGTAAAAAAAATAACTGAACATAACAGCTACTATTATGTAGTAATGAAAAAGTACAAAAATAACTGAACAAAAACGGCTACTATCATGTGGAATTGATAAAGTAAAAAAATAACTCAACATAACATATACTTCTATGTTGATATGAAAAAGTTAAAAGATAACTAGTCACGTTTGTGCCACTTGAGGTGTGTGCCTGGTGAATGAGCATCCCTTGGTGGTGTCTGATGATCTCTAAAGTTGTATCTGTCCTCGTTGAGTATTTCAAAGTCATCCTCGTCATCGTAGACCGGGTGAATAGGGTAGTTTTTTGGGGTAACATCTGGTGGGTTCAGGTCGTCGATATCTGATGGTGGTGAAGGGCATGGAGTTGACATGTATCCAAAAGCTTCTGCGGATATCAGGCCATCTTCTTCCATCGATGGTGATAGCAGGAACGTGTTGGGGGAGGAGGGTGGAAGTGGCCCTGACACACCAAATTCGACGGGGAGTTTGCATGTATCTTCGTGGTGCTCCGCAGGGTAGGAGTGGTCGGAATTTGTGTGGGTGCCTCGGCATGAACCGTTTTGGTTGTAGGTGATTGTGGATTATCATCCATGGCTGCGTGAGGTGTGGTTTGGTGACGTACATGGTGTGTGTTTATATAGGGGTTAGATTTTTTCATAAGAGGAATTTTTCAGATTTGGTTGGTATAAATCCAGGAGGAAACGTAGCGATTTTATCCTGATTCAGTTAGCATAAATATGTATGTAATCTCAGAGATATGTGATCCTGTGATCTCAATGCATTCAACCTGCGATATGGTGAGTTCAATTTTAACGATGTTGTCTCATGCAATGGTATCAATGATTACTGGTAAATTGTCATTAACAATGATATGTGTTAGTAAAGCTTTAAATAATTTGCTAGAGTTAAAATTTTACTATGTTCTTGTAACAAGTTGCGGTCCTAGGTTAAATGAGTGATTTTTATCTTGAGGGGTTTAGAATTACAACAACTACTATTGCTGAGTAAAACAATTGCTCACATAGCATTTTACACATGTATGTCGTGATTATGTTCGCAAAGAATATTTATTCCCAGAAATAAATGGCATCATGATCTCAAAGCATTTAACCAACAATTATGTTGAGTTAATTCTTTAAGATGGTATCAAATGTCATGGTAATGATGATTTTAAAAAGTAATAGTAACAATAATTGATGGGAAATATGCAATAGTTAAAATTATACTACTTATGTGGAACAATTTACAGAAAAAAATGTTTATGATTGAGGTTTTCCTTAATGGGTGTGGAATGATAACCACGATGATTAATGAGTAAAATAATTACTTGCAGGGCATTATAGACAACCCCAGTCGTAATTGTGTTAGCATGTTTATTTATCCTCAAAAAAAGTATCATCATGATCTTAGGAAATAACTCTCATGCAATTACGGTGAATTATTTTTTAATGATAATGTCAGATAGAATTGTAATGTTGTTGGTAAAAATTGTCAAACAATGGTGCTCTGTTAGTAGTAATGCAATACAAATATACTAGAGTTAAATTTTTACTTAATTGAGGAACAAATGGCAATCCCAATAATTATGAGTAATGTTTCTCTTGATGGGTATAGAACAATAACCACCATGATTGATGAGTTAAAAAATTACTCACGTGACATTTGATCAATAAAACTATTTCTTACAATGTCAGTAAGCCTAACTTTGTCCACTCTACTTGGTATAGTTGGAAGTCACAAAATATACAGGCAAAAAATGACAAGGGTTGACCGGAGTTAGTAGGAATAGCAAATTAAACACTTAAGTCGAAATGGTTCGAACCAAGATGTATCATTGCATTACATAGCTGAAGTTTAATAATTTTATAAAGTCCTAATTGAAAAAAGAGAGGTTTACTACACAGCATAATGCTGAATTGAACACCGTGCATCTGTCCGGAACGAGCGAAAAGAAAATCAATTTAGTTTGGAGGCGGGACAACGACTGATGAGCCGCAGAGCTGCGCGATATCAGGATGGTGTGGTACGGCTATGTTGTGCTCATTGAAAACATCCTGCTGAAGGATGCTTGAGTGGAGACTCGTTGAGTCGCTCTGTGGTAAAAAAAATATGATAAATGTTAGTGATGAATTGTCAATTTAGGGTTGATGCGATGTGATCATGATATTATTTCATACCGGGATGGGCAGTGCCTCGATGGGTTCCCTGTCGTAGGTCTCTATGTACTTCATGATGTAGAAGGCGTAGTCGTTGGAACCGATTTCCATTTTGGCACAAGACATTGGGTTCTTCCTGAATCCACCGAACCTGCGGAATCTCTTAGTCAATGCTTTCTGCAGTGCGTCGCTCAGCCTCTTGACAACCCTTTTTGATAACTCACCGTGGTGATCGCTAACAAGTGTCTCAATCAGCGGGTAGTTGTTTGAATCGATTGTGTTGATCCATTTATGTGGAATGTTGATTGCATAAATTGACCAATGACTGTTGTGTAGAACAGGGATGATAAACTGGCCAAAGAAAAAATATTGTGCGAAAAGATGATTGTCTATCAGAAAAGTGAGATGAACCAGGTTTCACACACATTCCAAAAAAGTTTCATTTGAATGAAATATGCACCTAACAATGTCCCGAAACAATGCTTACCAGCTGAGTTTTCGCGGTATTAATGTGTCAAAGGAACTTGCCTAACTTACTGGCCAATGGATCGGCTGAGAATGGTTCTTTTCAATCACCTTGTTCGATAAAATTGATGTTCAGAAGAAACTGCAAGGAGTGCATCCATATTTGGCATAAATCTATAGTAACATTATGCTACATGGTGGAACATGTAAAAATAGTAAAAACGAGATGGTGTCTTTAGTACCGAGATCTGAGGTAGGAATGAAAATTCTTTTTCCAAATGTTTCTGGTATGTCCCTCATTTCGTCCTTGAACAACATCGAACTGAATATGTCCATGAAAAGTCCCTTGGTCAAGTTCCCGTTGGTGAATGATTCAACCACATCAGATCAGCATGCCACCGAGCTGTCTGTCTCTATAAGCTTCAAGCTGTAGTGATTTGGACATGCACAATCCTCTTGTCAGAGGAATGTTTGAAAACCCTATAAAAAACTGTAATTAAAAAGTGTGGACCTACCTTCTGAGTCGATCCACATTCTTCTGTAATTAAATCCCTGAGCTGAATACCGACAGAATGGTCAGTTATCGATTGTGGGCAGCCCACAACCACTGGTGATACGAATCTTGTGGGCTTGCAAATGAACCGCTTAGGCTGCGACCATGGCGTTGAGTTTACACCTTCGATGTCCGAACAGGTTTCAGACAGTAGCTAAAAAAATTGAAAAATAAAAAATTATGTTTAAAGTTATACGGGTATTGAAAAAGCTGTGAGAATGTAATGTTTGTATTAATTCATACATTTACTTCTAGTCTAGTTACCCGCGAAACAGATGATTGGACAATCACAAAAGAAAGAAAATTATGAGTTAGCGTTTAACTTAGATGTAGTTTGGTGGTTTAAAATGATGAAATTATTTTACAGTTAAATTTTTACTTGTAGATGATGATACAACGTTTAGCTTGTCGACAACTTGATGATTGTTTGAAAGGATGTTTGTGATGAATCAAAATTTAACTAATTGCATGATCGGACATTAATAAAGTAGTGTTGAGTTATAATTTAACTAGAATGCAGTTTGGTGGATGTGTGATGATATCGTTTTAAAAGTTAAAATTTACCTGAATAGGATGATACATCATTTAACGTGTCGAAAACTTGATGGAGTTTTGAAAGAATGATTGTAATGAGTCAAAACATAACTTTAAGTGAATAGATAAATTTTTATTTACTATTTAACAGTTAACTAGGATGCAGTATGGCAGTGGATTAAAGAAGAAATGAGAGTTAACTTTTTACTTGAAAAAGGTGGTTTGATGATATGGGTTGACGGGTTAATTAGATAGTTAAAATTTAACTTAGATACAAAATTGAACATGCAGCTGGTAAGTACCATAAACATATATATATGTGTGTGTATCAAATTCTGGAATCAACGGAAAATTATATCGACCAGTTGGAAATAGCACCTCAGACAGTGTAGGAGCTCCCTCCCTCATGCATATCTCTTCAATCTTTTCGTTCACTTGGGTGTCAGTCATGTCTGTATCCGTTAGGAGTACCAGTGACAGGGACAGCGTGATAGATAATGATGAATATTGCGAAGCTGCACACACCAATAGGTTAAAAAAAGAGAAGAAAATACCGATGTTTGAGGCATAGATTGTGCTTACCGAGCTGACTATCATCAGACTGGTAGGAGTCGTTTGTTGCCGACGTAGAGCTATTTCATGACAGTTCCCACCAACGACCTCTTGTGTTTGATTGTCGATTGTGGGATCTGTTTCAGAACCGTGTGCACACCCGACCTCTTCAATTCGATTTTCAATTCTGATATCTATTTCTACTCCGTGTGCAACCCGACCTCGTCGGTTTGAATTACGTTTGTTGGATTTGTTAATGTTTCCGGTGCTGAGATTGCCATGCCCAAAAATTCGCTAACCCGAATTTCAAGCAGAATGTGTATTAAATCTCTGTCCAGGACCAGCCAGAGTACACAAATGATAAATTGATACACAGATCCACATCTTACAAATTAATAAAAACAAAAGACTTACATACGCAGCGGAAAATAAATTATCAAATAATCTAAACTGAGGTCTTCATTAAAGCATAGCATTCTCCATAACCACATGCATCCTCAACGTCCAGAACAAGCCTAATCTTCAAAATATTCATCATCCGAATAATTCTGTCGCTGTGGTTGGAAAACTTAAGCAAGTCTGAGTACCACCCACCGTACTCAACAAGTCATACCAATAGAGAAGTATGATGCAAGATAATATCAACGAAATGGCTATAGGGTATTTGTATGAAAGCAACATTTATAAAACATAATTTGAATCTAGTAAAACAGTTGATATAAATTAATAAATATTAAACATCATTGCCCAACGCTAAACCACGTTGCAACAGGCCCAACCATACCACCTGAACTACACCAGTTCATTAAATCATATTATTAGAATGATACTAATCACGGTGAACTGGTTGACCGCCCAATCACCGCGGGCACGACTATTCGAATAGTTTTACTCTGATCAGAGATGTACAACGTACCCACAAGACACAACCTCATAACATGATACCATGCACCGACATGTCACCACGACATACCGAAAAGAGATTGTGACATAACCCTTTGCAGAAACCTCCCTAACCAAGCATACCGACCTCAGGTTTCACCCCCACTCCTTAAAAAGACAGCAGGCAGCCCCCTCTCGTGCCTAGGTAGATCCGGAAGTAGCATGGACCAAAGCCAGGTCCATCCATACTCCATCACACTCACCCTTCCCTTGGTACGTTGGCTAGGTTATGTTACACTCTAAGTTCAGCCTGGAGCCCATGCTGGCCTGCGGTTTGTACGGATATATCTTCAAGGGATTCCCGAGAACCGGTCCTTAATTGCCATGGGTACGACTGTCAAAACCACGCACCCACAACCCCATTTAAACATATTTTAGTTTAATTAAATCAATACCATGACGGTACATCATCATATAATTAAGGACTGAATTAGAATGAATCCCATAGTGTGCTAATTGATCTAAGCGGGGCTAAGCATTCCTAAACCAATCATCTAGTCATTTTATGACCCAAGTTATCAATGGTACAAGGTAACAACGGACTGAGTACAATAGGCATCCATCCACACGATATTATAAAAGCAATACAATTTAATAGAAAAGCGGGGAATTTTGTAAAGCTGTTCAACATAATCAATGTTGTAGGTATGACTTGCCTTGGTCGTGAACTGACGGAACTTCGGCGACCACTTCGTAATACACCGAAGCGTCGAAACTGCCGGATTCTATCACACAAGCAATACATGCAATAAGTCTACTGAAAGAGCAAAAGAAACCAATATTAATGAATTCTAGATATTTTATTAAATCCACTGAAACATGAATGGATTAAAACGGAGCTCGGATAATTAAGATATGGATTTTAGAATATGACCTGTGTAACTACTATTAACCGAAAGTCATTAATTAATTAATATGTTTTAACGCCCGCGAACGGACAAGATCTAAGGAAAACAAACTCCGGTTAGCGAGCCTTACGGGTCAGCGACTCAACCTACCGTGACACGGTACCACGGAAACGGTCAACCGAACCGGTGAACGAAACCGGCGGCTTAGAACGGCTCTAGAATTAAGAACGACTCGATATGACTGAACAAACGAGATTTCGAGCTATACTACACACGAACGAATGGTGAGCGGCTAGCTAGTGACTGTGGCACGGCCGGTGTACTCGGCCGGCTAAGACATGGCTAGCGGCTGCGGCTAGGTACGGCAAACAGTAGGCCGAAAGCGACTTAGGAGAACGGCTGCGGCTCGACAAAGTGGGTACCGTGTGATGGCAATGGCTCGGCTGAGCTGGCAATGCGGTAGCGGCGGTGGCTAGGCATGGCAGTGGCTAGGCGCGGTAGTGGCGATGCGGCACAGCGGCTAGGCGGTGGCACGACCCGGCTAGGGCAGCGGCTGGCGGTGGCGGTGGCGGTGCGGGAGCAGTGGCGGCAGAGGCGCGTGGCACGGTGGCAAGGCAGCACGGCGCAAAGGCCGGCGTCGGCGGGCACGGATGGACACTGTGACTAGGGTACAACACGCAGAGTATATTAGATAGGTTAGATAGATAACAAACGAGATGATTCCTGCGGTGAATCTTACTGGTGAGGGACAAGAGAGGAGAGGGCTCACCGGAGAAGATGACGACGGTAGCTCGGCACGGTGACGGGGAGGCGGTGCCGGTGCGGCTAGGGTTAGGGTTTGGGCGGCGGTGGAGGGGAAGGGAGAGGTGGTGGCTCGGTTTTTGATGGGGAATGAAAAAAAGAAAAATAAAACTAAGGGATGCACCAAGTCTTATATAGGTGGAGGTGGCATCGGATTAGGGTTGGGCCGAGGCGGTGCGCGGCAAAGGAGGAGAAGGGGGGTGGCGCGCGCTGCAGGTAGGGGAGGGGAGGCGGCGCGCGGGGGGAAAGAAAAGGGTAGGTGGTGGAGAGGGGGGTGAAACCCATATAGGAAAGGATGGGGGAAAAAGCGGTGCTGTTTCGGGAAAGGAAAAGTAAACAGAATAGGATTAGGAGAGGGACTCGGTTCGCCAACACAATGTGAAACCGGAACGACAAAGGAGGTCGGCGGATACGACGAACTGTGGACGGATGTGAACCATGAACGGTTCGCGACCAAAGGAGGGAGAGGAAATAATTATTAATTTAAATCCTGACATTTTAATTTAACAGGGTTATTTCCTCTGCTCTGAATATTCAAGTGAAGGTCCTGTTAATGGTTTGAAACAAAGACAATTCGGGAAAAAAATTCTCCCAGACAATTCCCATTATTAGACATGTTGTTAATTAGGATTTTCTCCTGTTTAAACAGAGTGCTTTCTATAGATATTTTATTAATGATTTATACACTACGAAAAAGGGGAAACTCCGGGTGTGACAGAGATTTGGATCGTTTCCTTGTCGGTAGTGGCAGTTGGTGGTTCTTTGATAGACTCCTCGATGACAGGCCCGACAAACGCGTCTTCTTGGCCTGCCATATCATCAACAGCCCGACGAGTGGCAACCAACCCCTCTTGCTCTTCTGAAATAACATCGACCTCGGTCAATGGGCTGGTGGGTCCTATTCCTGGTGTTTGTATATTTCCTGGAGGTGCCCATACGACTATGTCGTGTGGGGCTTCTGAACTGTGGTGTCCCAGGTCCATGGGTGAAGTGGCTTGGTCCGGTGATTTTGCACTACCTCTCTTTTGGTCCTGCACAATCGAAGAGCTGTGATTATCCGCCTGCTGCTGCTACGCTGCTTCACAGATTCATGGTCAGAGTGTATGACAAATTCCTTGGCCACAAATAATGCTACCATGTTTCTAAAGTTCGCACAACAGCGTACAATTCTTTATCATAAGGAGAATAATTTAGAACAGGCCCACTCAATTTTTCACTGAAATATACAACAGGTTTTCCCTCTTGTAACAAAACACCACCCAATCCAATCTTACTAGCATCACATTCAAGTTCAATAGTCTATTTAAAATCTGGAACTTGGAGGAGAGGTGCATGTGTTAACTTATCTTTCAACATGTTGAGGGCGTTCTCTTGTGTGGTGCCCCAAGTGAAAGGGGACACCCTTCTTAGTAAGCTCATTCAATGGTGCAGCAATGGTGCTGAAATCCTTCACAAAGCGGCGGTAAAATCCAGCAAGACCTAAAAAACTTCGGATTTTTGTGATAGTCTTCGAGCCAGGCCACTGTTGTATAGCTTCCACCTTGGCTTGATCAACCTCAATTCCCTGCGGAGTAACAACATAGGCAAGAAAAGAAACTCGATCTGTGCAAAAGGTGCACTTCTCAAGGTTACCAAATAAACGTGTGTCACGAAAAGCATTTAAAACAACACGTAAATAATCAAGATGATCACTCATAGACTTGCTATAAATCAATATATCATCAAAGTATACTACCACAATATAAAAGCACGCAAAAACTCATTCATCAATCTCATGAAAGTACTAGGTGCATTAGTTAACCCAAAGGGCATGACTAACCACTCATATAACCCGAACTTAGTTTTAAAAACAGTTTTCCATTCATCCCCTAGGTTCATGCGAATTTGATGGTATCCACTACGGAAATCAACTTTCGAGAACACAGCAGTACCACTCAACTCATCAAGCATGTCATCTAGACGCGGAATAGGGTGACGATATCGAATGGTGATATTGTTAATAGCTCTACAATCAACACACATACGCCATGATCCCTCTTTCTTAGGCACTAGAATTACCGGAATAGCACAAGGACTAAGAGACTCACGTACATAACCTTTCTCGAGTAGATTTTGCACTTGGCGCTGAATCTCCTTAGTTTCTTCCGGGTTCATCCTATATGGCGCACGTTGGGCAATGAAGTACCAGGGATGAGGTCAATCTGGTGCTGAATCCCTCCAAGTGGTGGCAGCCCCGCTGGTAACGCACTTGGGAAAACATCAGAATACTCCAGCAAATGTTAGCAACATCAGGGGGCAAAGAATGCTGCATATCGTGAAGTGTAATCAAAACATCTGTTCATACCAAAGCGTAGGCAACCAAAGGTGACATGATCAATTCATTAATATCAGATTTAGTAGCAAGTAAGCATTTGGGTTTTAAGTTGATCTCATTTTTCTCAGTTTTCTTATCAGCAGCAAGTTGGGCATATTGATTACTCTCACTTTTGGATTTGACAGCTTTAGCAACATCATCATGCAAAATATCTTTAGGAGACATGGGATGCAACACAATTTTCTTATCATGGTACAGAAATGAATGCTGGTTTGATCTACCATGATGCATAGAATCCCTATCAAATTGCCAAGGTCTACCTAGCAGAATATTACATGCTTGCATAGGCACAACATCACATTCAACAACATCATCATAATTTCCAATTGAAAAATTAGCGCACCAGTTTTGTTACCTTGGCCTTACCACTGTTGTTCAACCATTGGATGTAGTATGGATGTGGGTAAGGTTTGGTGGTAAGTGCAAGCTTCTCCACCATCTCGCTGCTAGCCAAGTTGTTGCAACTACCTCCATCAATGATCATGCGGCAAGAACGCTCTTCGATGACACACTTTGTATGGAACAATGTGTGTTGCTGATTTTGCTCTGCACTCTCCATTTGTGCACTAAGGATACGCTACCCAATGAGGCTTTCATAGCTCTTTGCATTGTCAGCCCCAATATGCTCTTCTGGTGGCTCCTCATTATCTGCATGGTGAGCTGCAAGCAAAACAAGTGTATCTTCATCGAAATCACTAGCAGACGAATACTCACCATCATTTTTGACTACCTAAACACACTTGCTAGGGCAGACACGCTACACGTGCCCAAAACCCTTGCATCGGTGACACTGGACATCTCTTGTTCTGCCCGTGGATGCAATTGAAGAAGCACTCGCAGCTGGCTGGACAGCCTTTGCCGCTGCACTAGCAGGAGGACCACGTGGCTTGTCACTAGATGAAGGAGGTGCTGTTCGACTTGGTGTGGGTGTGGATGATGGGGAAGGAGTACGACCGGTCGGAGGAGTGGTGCGTGTCTGTCATGATGTAGATTTACTTGTAGAAAAATTAGCCTTGGTACTAGTACGTCGTCCCTGCACCTCCCTTTCGGCTTTACAAGCAAGATGAAACAAACGAGTCATATTAGTGTAATCTTTGTAGTCTACGATGTCGTAAATCTCATGGTTTAAACCACCCAAAAATCTATACATAGCAGCGTCCTCAGTCTCCTCTAAATTACAACGAAGCATGCCCATTTGTAATTCCTGATAATATTCCTCTACACTTTTCGCACCCTATCTCAATTGTTGCAACCTATTCAACAAATCATGTGCATAGTAAGAAGGAACAAATCTTGCCCGCATGACCCGTTTCAAAGCATCCCAAGTTTGTGGCATGTTACTGAGATTTTTCTTGCCATGTTCTATCCACCAAACAGAAGCAAAATCAGTGAACTCACTAGTACTAGCTCTAACTCTTGTATTCTCAGGAAATTCATGGCATGCAAATTTTTGGTCAGCAGCAATCGTGCAAGTAAGGTACGGATTGGGGTCATATTTTCCATCAAAAGGAGATATCTTAAATTTAATTTTAGAAAAAGTATCATCATTGTTGCATACCTCGTGCCGGCAGTGACCACCCACACCTCTACGATTATTGCGTACCCATCGGCGATCATGAGTATCTTGATCATCCTGTTCAGTGTCAGCAGTATATTCATGCTCCAAATTATCCTCAACGTACTCACCATCATTGCCTCCAGCATTGAGATCAGCAAAATGCCACACAAGTGCAGCAAGGCTAGTGTCAGTGTGAGCAATCGATATCTCCAACTCCAATTGTCCAATCTTGTCATTTGTTACGTGCAAATCTGCATCAACTCCTTCTATGTGCTGCTTTATTTGCCTTGTAAAATATTGTATGATGCCTTTGGTGCGTGAAGAATGAGACGCACCCTCCTCGTTGTTATCCTCTAAACCTGCCATGGTTAACAAAACAAGGGCAACAAAACAACAAATGAGGAAATATAAGCCCTACAACTATTGGGATGTAGTTTCTGTAAGGTGCTCACTCTCAGCCTATCTTACAAGCTCTTACCAATTCTTACCTTGCTTGCAGGAGGGGATGGCAACCCACAAGTCTGCAACCGTGGAAAGAGGTGTATCGGTGCCGTAGCAACAAGATTTGTCAAGCTGCAATCGGGTGTATGGTGGAGCTATCGGAGGGCTGAAAGTAATGCTCAAGTGAAAACTAGAAACCACGTTAGCCAAAGCAAGTTGAATAATCGTTCAAGGTTGGTACAGTGCTGGCCTTAGGGTAGCCGAACTAGAGATGCAAGCCTAACTACAAAGGACACCACAAGACACAAACCCAAACAGGAACGGTGACACTGACAAAATGAAAAGGCTGATAGTGCTCACAAGTCGGCTCCCCTATTTTTTTCTTTCTTTCTTTCTTTTTTCTTTTTTATATTTTTTTTCACAAATATTTTTTCTTTTGTTTTTTCTTTTTTATATTCTTTTCACAACTAGGAGCACACTGGAACCAACCATAGAAATTCTTAGCTCAAACGGACAAAATATGAAGCACGTAGAAATTTTCAAAGTTCTATCCAAAGAGGTTCCGAAGCTTCTCACCTCAAAAACAGAATCGGATGTAACTTTTTCTGTAGATGTCCATCGATATATTATATGCCTAATTTCGAGTCTGTATGAAAAAGATATGGATGTTTAATAGAAGGTTACTCGAATCAAGGTTCTATTTCCTTTCTGGTGGCGACAGATTCAAAGTCAAGCAAAATCAAAAAAAAAAGGAACAGATGAATCACGAGTAGAAAGGGCTTGGGTGGATGGCTGCGATGGTGGTGATGATGGCAAAGTGGTGATGAAGATGGCGATGAGCGTGGCAAGAACTCGAAACTCTAATCCAGCAAATTAACACAACCGATACAATCGAAAACTCAACAAGCCCTATCTAAGTAGTACTAGTAAAAAAAAGGCTCAAGGGTTTGCAGGATTACGGGGGAACTAATCTACTATTTATTTATTGCCTTTTTTTGGACTATAGGAAGAAAATTAAAACACGAAGGGTAAATAATCTCTCACCGATCAACCATGCTTTGGTACCACCTGATGTGAACCCGCGAGGATTTGTGTCCCAATCTTTCGATGAGAGGCAGGGGATAACTCGATTGGAAGAAGACGACGTTCAGGGGCCGACTACAACCGTCCAACAAATGATGCGCCTTAGCAACCGATACACCGTCTCCAATGGTCATCGCCAACTTGTGGTGCACGACTATTTGGCCACGAGGGCACTCGTCTTGCAAGCAATCGAAGAACAAGCAAGAACAAGTAGAACAAGCACTGAATTGCTACATGAATATGAAGGTTTTACTAGGAAAATCACAATATGGTGGGGTCCTAAATACAAGCAGATGGGTGGTTTAGCCAACACGCACACTGCAAGCAAGTAGCAAGTTGCTAACTCTAATCAACAAAACCCCATTGTTCCTTGCGGCGGCTAAAGTTATAAGAAGAAGAAGAGAACGACCATAGGGGTGTTGGGTCATGCTCTAATCCTAGGATATGTCCCTAATGGATCCAACTTGATACACAACCCATTGGGCCAAAACAAGGTGAGGCAACACCGTGGATAGAAAAGGACTCGTTAGTAAAACGATGCTTGCGGCCGCTCTAGAATAGATAAGGATATGAGGCTGGATCCATTTGAAAGTAAACTTGATAAGCTTTCCATGAAGTACTTGCACGCCCAAATCAGAGTTTGCATGAAGTCGTGGCGGTCATCACAATTTGGTGCTATCCTGCAGTCCGAATCCAGCCCTTGGTTCATTTATATTCATGGGTTGCTCGCCGTCGAGCCTCGGGCTGCCTTCTTGGCATTCAGCAGACTAGGGGTCGACGGGTCGAGGCTATGCACCTTGCATCCCTTTCAGCACATCAATTACTCGTTGAAAAAGCAATGTTTGCTTGTCAATCACTTTCCTGAATTGGCGCTCAATCTCCACTGCACTTTCCTTCGCCTGCCTATCATAATCAGCGAGAGATTCTATCAAAATGTGCCTCCGATCATCCGGAATCCCATCAAGGTGTGGCCCAATAATATTAGTTATATTGGGGAAGGTGAAGGATGTTGCCCTGATAACCTCGCATAGTAGTCCCTTCCCCTTATCGCTCAGCTTGTTTACGTAGTAGGTAGAAGAAATCGGATGCAGCTGCGAAATAATGATGGAATTGTAAAATTGATACAACTAAGATTAACGTCAAACAATGTGAAGGTGGGATGATGGTGACAAAATGTTATGAAATATGTGGTACCCACGTCATTGTAATAAATGTGTTGAACAAGCGAGAAAAATAATATACATAAATCGACATGAAAAAACAACATGCAATTAGTGTGAACAAAAAAACACTTGGTACCGACACCTAATGATCGGAGAAAAAAGGCTCTTACTGGTAGGTTTCCAAAAGGCGATGTTCCATCTCCACCTGCTTTTCGATCCTCTTTAATAAGTGATCAACGATATACTTAGTATACAGATGTATAAATAGTACACTGGAAAATGGCAAATCTCGGATGGATTTTGAGATTTGGTTGGGGATTGTTGGAATTAATATATGGGCTAAGGCCCATATGAAGATTAATTACTTGGAAAAATCACAAAAGCCCACCTTATGGGATGGCATGCGTGGGGAGTTTAGTACCACCTTGCCAGTTCTAAGACAGGGAGATCTCGCAATAATGGAGGATGCTCTTCTAGTCACTTGAGGCATATAAGGTGGAGAGAATAAGTGGAACACACACGCGCGCTCGCTGGCATGGTCTGGCCTGGCCAGGCAAGGCGGCGCGTGTACGCGACATGCGCGTGAATGGTCCGCCAAAATTAGTTCCTCACCCTTACGCAGATGTGATCTCCTTTTGCAGGTTTGTTTTGCTAAAAGAATCAGATTTGTTTTTGGAAACCTAGTTTTTGGAAACATACCGATTAATCTGGTGCGTGAAGCGGCGTGCAGTTCGGATAAGTTACGCGCGACTTATCCGGTTCGGTCACTCCTAGTGGAGAACGTGCAGGCGACCTGATCAAGCGTCTTAATATCTCTATATAAACGCAGCCGCCACCTTCACGCAACACACGTGAAATCAATCTAGGGTTTACCTCCTTCTCTATACTGCACCGTCGCTAGCAGTCTACTCCGTCCCGCTCGCCGGCGTGCACCGGCGATCGGGAGAGCAGGTCTGCGGAACCTTCGTCTTCGACGTCCTGCACCGGTCTGCGGAACCTTCGTCTTCGACGTCCTGCACCGGGAGAAGGTGCTAATAAGGTTTTTGGAAAGTGCTTCGCGTGACTGCTTGCTGGTCTTCCATGACGGCTCGTCGTCCCCTTCGCTCGAGTGCGCGCCGTCGTCAACATCTGGTACCGCGAGTTTTTCCCGCTGCGCAACCGACCATCGAAGCTTCTCAGTACGTTTTCATTATATTTCGCATACTTGATCTATTCATATAAATTGAATGATGCGATCATAGTAGTTTACATCTGCAATATCAATATTTATTTATGGAATAAATTAAATTTATATTTTCTACAAAAAAATTGGGATTTGTTGTGGGGTGGTGCTACCAGTACTCCCTTTTATTAGAGTATAGACGATATGAACCAGTATCAACAGCATGCATGGCTCTCTATCGTAAGAACTTATGGGCAATCTGAACATTCAACCCTACAAAGCTGTTACATCCGTTCGAGATAGTTAAAATTCACTAGAAAAAAGTATTATGTAGATATCCTATTTATTTTTAGGCGGTTAAAAAACACAAATTTGAAAACACATAAGAGGTCCCTGGTTAAGGCCTGTATATAAAATTTGATTTTCATATGCGTGTAATCTTAAGCCGTCTGCTTTCATATGCATGTAATCTTAAGCCGTCTGCCTACTTGCTCAAAAGCAGCTAGCTTCGCCACGTGTGAAAATAAGTTTTAACCGTACGAACAAAATCGTTTCGGTAGTAGTGATTGTGTTGATAGCCAAATTTTTTATTTGGGTCAAGTATAATAACGTTTAGTCGAATTTGAAGCCTGAACCTTCTGTACAAGACCGGATCAACTAGTGTTATATTGCTGGACTGTCCAGCAGCTTAAATGTGAAGACCGTCATGCAACCGCGAGTCTGAACAATTTTGATATTTCTCGTGTTTCCACATTTGGTACTCGGGTTCTTCGATTCCTAAGGCCCCGTTCGTTTCAAAATGAATGAAAATTTTTCACATATAAACAACACATAAATTGTCAAATTTGATTTTTTTAAAACAACTTCTATATAGAAACTTTTTGAAAAAAAAATCTTTGAAAAGCATGCTAACAGAATTTGAGAAAGTTAAAGTTTGAAGTTGATGAAAAAACTAAGCCTAATAGAATGTGAAAAAGACCCTATGAATGCCTAGACCACACCTCATAAATATAGGGCCCAAACTGATTGAAAAAACCGCCAATCTATTGTTAAAATATCTCTATTACTCCTACATACCTCTCCTTATTTTGTCGTGTATCTCGCATGTATCCACCCACCAATTTCCAAATTGCTCATTGTTCTCATCTCTACAGCGTTTGGAGGCATCCTAATTGGCTCGCTGAGTCTAGACAAACCATCACACGTTCACCATGATAGGGTCACTCCCGATTGATCGTTCGACAACATGTATCCCCTTTGGCGGCACCTCTCTGGATGCTACTGCGGGTACACATAACATGCTCAAGTAGTGATAACGCTCTCCCTCGTGGTCCGATCTTTTGGTAAGGGGATAAATCTCGTTTTGATCGTGTGCGATGTTTGCGACATGCCAACCAGAAGAAGTCCAGGAGACCGTGCAATCGCTACACTACAAACGATATCGTACCAACCGTAACGCACGGTTGATGATCCCTGCAATGCAAACGAGAGAACACTGCAAGAACAAGATAAGATGCAATCTAAATATTGCGAAAAGGTAATTAAGCACAAAAAATGGTTGCGATTGAAGTGGTAGATCTAATCGACCCAACAAATCAATACACCAACTATTGGAGGCTCTGAATCTATAGTCGCCGACTAATCGAGCGAGGACTAGAGATAAGTTGAATGGCACTTGGCAAAATTCAACTAAACAAGATCCAATTGTTCTAGAGGGTGTACATAGACATTTATAGAGGAAAATAGATCTAGGGATAGGTGCTGGTTCGTGGTGGAGGGAGGCACTTCCGAGATAGGCCTAGTCTGTTATAAGGCTCAAGACCCAAGTTCGGTTTCAGCAATAACACTGTCTTGTTTTGACGATTCCCGTTGACTCGGGATGAATTTGGATATGATACCAGATGTGTTTGAAAGGTGACGCTAGTTCAAGATCACCTAAATCGGAGTTGGTATGAAGGCGCTAGGTCTGTTGGAAGTCAGTACTGTCTCCGGAGACCGAACTGGATTCCAAAACTCGTTGGGCTGAATATCTCGTAGATCTTCCATTCATTCAATGTATTATTTGACAATATTTTATATTTCTCGTGCTTGGTTGTATGCCTATACTTGATGGTCACATCAAGTAGTGACGATGAGATTTGGTGCCATCGGATTGATAGATTATGTAATTTCATGATAGCTATTTCAAATTTCAGGGTGTAAATGAATGAATTCACTGTTGCGACAAAATTAAAAAGTTGCCTGAGAAATGTAATCTAAGACAAAATTTTATAGAATTTCTTTTAGGATATGGAAAGTTTGAAAGCTTGGGAGTTGGGAAGCATAAAACTGAAATTTAAAATTCAGAATCAGAAGAAAAAAGTCAGAGCACTGCCCCCCACTGTATTGTGGATTGTGATGTTGAGTGGGTTTGACTGTTTGAGAAGGGGTCTGTTCTGCATCAGCATTTGAAGTTTAAAAACCGGAAGATAGTTAATTACTAGAGCAACGCTTGAAACACTGTCCGGTGTCTACTGCCGTCGAATTGCTGTGTGTTCAGGTCATCTTCCATCATCAACCGGGTAACAACATGCCGGATAATCTTTGCTTGGAGATGGGATGCGACGAATGTCATGCAATTAGTGTTTATCAGGCATAAGTCATCTTCATAATTAATGGTGGTTGTCGACCAAATCAATCCTGAGATATGTTGTGTTTGCAAGGGCAAAAAATGCATAGTGAAGGAGTGGCATTCAGTTGCATGTACGAACTGATTAGGACCGACGAGGACACATGCATGATGCAAAAGACGCAATTGTGGAAAGTTTTGTTCACGTCAGGGGAGCGACGTGCTAAACGCGAGCATTTTCGACCATTTAAGATAATATTCACGTTTTTCGCTGCCAGTAGTAGCTCTATTTGGAATCATGTGAGAATGAATAATCGTATATATTTAATTTTGACGTAACAAATTTATACCTATGGTTGATGTACTATGTGGTTGATATATTTTATTTTAGTGGGAACCGAACTATTTTTGTACGAACTGTATTTAATATTTTGTGTGAAATTCTTATCTTCCAGACTCGGCCTCAGATGTTATAAACTGTAATGTGTAAGTATATCACATCATAATATGTTTTGGTAAACCTCAATTATGTCAAACAAATTAATGGCAATACTAAGGGCGCATGTTCAATTATAGAGATGAGTATGGTCTCTTAGACAATACAAATACAAAATTATTTAAAAACCATATCTTTATAACAATTGAGATGACAAATACTATAACCATTAACTCAAAATATATTCTTTTCTTACTATCCTTTGTTTTCACTCATACAACCATGTTTCCATTTTTTTTAATTCTTAGGTGTGGTTAAGTATGCAGATATTACGTGTCCACATCCGACGCCCGCGAGGTTGTACCCCCTCTCAGCGTATTAAGGCTTAATGTAATGTGCATAGACTTGAAAGAAAGGCATTGATGTTATTTTAACATCATCGCGTCATGATGGTTTTCGCAAACCACTTAAACCAGCAACCTTCGGCGGTTTATGCAAATCCAGCTAGAGAATATAGTGACCGCGAAAAAGACCTGCCATCGCGGTAGAAGATAGAGAATATGCTTTACTTTGGTGACACGTGGTTTATGCTGATAGAACCATCGTTTACATTGACTACCATCACCAGAATTTTGTTGGGTAAATTTGACCCATGCTATTACAAATGTACCATTTCAGATAAACACCATTACTATTCGTTTATTTCTATTCATGCCATCTGAATACGCACAAATTAGAAGCATGCCATCATTGTTACGATTTCTATCATTATATAGACCAAAATACCTGAGACCCGGATGTTAGTGCCATCTTCTTTCTCCATCCTCCCCTCATCTCTCTTCCCCAATATCTCTCCACCTGATACGGTGGGCAGCGAGGAGGACATCAGAGAAGGAAGATAATAGGAGGCTACGGCTAGCCAAACACCGTGTCACGATGCGAGCAGCACTAGCACCTTCTTCTCTCCTCTCCTCTTATCTTCTGTTCGCCACAGACAACTCGCCACCGTTGGCAGCTGATGAAGACATCAGTCCTTGGATACACACGAGGCTAAGAGATGGAGGCTCGATTCATATCAAGTTCGAGCCCACCTCATCATCCAGGAGCATGCCACACTAAAATCGTCGTCCAAGCCTCATTCGGACTCCGTTTTGGACATTCTACGCATGTATGGAGATCTAATGAGACCATCTTTCCAATGGGACTGGTTTCACGTCAAATTTCTTTTCAAGTCAATGGGAATCGTCGAAACAAGAAAGTGTCCAGAATCTGTCTGGGTGTAGCGTCACCATCTTTAGGTCCGTTGGACCGTGTATCGTGTTGGAGTCCATTAGGGGTCCTAGGACGACCCTAGAACTTATTTAATCATTAGTCATCATCAAATTAGGCTTGTGTTTTCCTTAGATTATTTTGCCATTGAAGTTTCATTGCTAGGTCGGTTTGTGGAACCCCAATTTGTAAGATTCATCTTATATTCGCAATATATTCAGATTGCATCTTCTAATTTCTTGCTTGTGTTCTCAATTCGCTTGTAGCAGATAGCCTTACCGGTGAGGTCATCTATGTTTTGGCTCGGGTGATAACCAATGGATGGGCGGTGTAGTGATTGCGAGGGGTTCAATCGTCCTGATCGGAGCCTTTGGATCATCAATGGCGAGTCTCCACAATCGACTTATCTAGTAGCTAAAGAAAGATCGGGACTCTGGTCCTCATCAAGTGGTATTAGAGCTCCAGGTTGCCCGTTAGGTATATCTATCTTTACTTGTAACTTTTTATACCTAGTGCCCTAGAAAAACACCACTACAAAAAATAGTTTCCGCTATTCCAAACCTTTTTGTGCCTTTGCAAGTTTAATTTCAATTTCGCTTTGTTGAGTTTGTGTCCTACTGTTAGAGTTGTGGTCGCTGGTTTAGAGTTGAGTTCGTAGCTCTAGATCAACCTGTTGCTTTGTGTGAGAGCCTTCCTTGAGAGATCGGTTTCTACTTGGTTTCGAATTGCTAGCCGCCTTAAATTTATAACTCGCTCTCGCAAGCCCTCTTAGCTAGGTTGCAAGACACATTGTGTCAATCACCCTTCATCGCTAGCCTCCTTGTTAGCCCACATAACCTATTCTGTAAGTTTGGCCCTAGCCGGAGCTGCAACAGGGTGTGCGCGGAACTCTAACTTGTGCACGTATCTTAAAACAACCATAACTTTCGCATACAAACTCGGAATTGGATAAATAAACAGCCTATGGAAATTTATAGAAAAAGTATATGGAAATGTTTTTGCGAAATTCGGCTTGGAAGATTGAGCTATCGAGCTTCGAAGTTCTAGCACAAATTTTAAAGCACGCTCCCATAATTCTACAGGTTGCGCCTTACATCAAATTTAACTTCTTCTTCATATAACTTTGCTATTTTTTGTCCCTGGTTGAGAAGAATAAAATGATGAAAAGAAAGAGGAGACAAATAGAAGAAAAAGAAAATTCAGAGAAGGAAGAAGTGTTTGAGTGTGCAAATCTTACTGATCTTCAAGCTGCTTAAGAGAGACATGGTGAGAGAGTTGTCCTACGTCCTTTGTTTCGTACTCTCACTGGTTAGGCTAGTTCTTGGAACATGTCTTGACCAGGATTGCTACACATACTTACGGACATTTGTTCAGCTTTGCTATTCTGTTATTCTACTTTTGCTATCCTTTGCTACATATATTGTGCCTTCCAAACTATATATACTCTTGATTAGTGTTAACATCCTCTCACAAATTCTGCACTACACTTCCTACGGTGATTCATTTCATCCAGCCATCGGTTTCATCTCTTGTTGCGTAAGTGAGAACACTTGTAAGCGTGTGGTAAGACGCTTGAGTGCGAGTGCCTTTCTCTCATCACCTTGTAGTTGATAGGGATAATATCTTTGTGTTATCTTCTATTTTCTACTAACCATGGCAGGCGCCGATAATGAATTCAAGGATTGTGTGCTTAGAGAGGAACTTCTCACAGTCCTTGAAGACCAGCATGGAGCTATCAAAACAAAGATATGAATGCTGCCATAGAGGGGATGGTTCAAACCTCAACCGAGAGGTTCCAACGCATGTTGAATGATAGCCTTTCAACGATCAATACTCATCTTGAAGGGTTGGAGAAACTACAACAGGATGATGCTGATAGAAACTGACTTAAGTTCAATCGTCGAGGTATCGAAGGTAATTTTAATAATGTACTTGGTGATCCATATGTTAATCTTAAGTTTACGATTTCTTTTTTTCATGGTGCTTATGATGCTGAAGCTTATCTTGACTAGGAAATGACTATGGATAAAAAAAAATTAGTGCACATTTAGTTCCTGATAAACATAGGGTTCGGCAAGCTACCAGTGAGTTTAAAGATTTTGCAATATTATAGTGGACTTAAAAAAGTACTAATGGCCTAGGACCTACAACATGAGAAGTGTTAAAGACAGCTATGCGAGCTAGATTTGTCCCTCCTTTTATACATGATCTTTTAAAGAAATTGCAATGCTTATACCAGGGGGATAATTCTATAGAAGAATATTATCAGGAGATGCAAAAGGTTGTTTGTGTTGTGATGTAATAGAGGATGAAGAGGTTGTTATTGTATGTTACTATGGGAGGTTGAACCGCGAGATTCAAGATATTGTTAACTACAAAGAATATGATATTGTGCATAGACTGTTTCGACTTGCATGTTTGGCAAAACAAGAATTGCAGGGGCGACAACAGTGAATAAAGTACCATTTTGGAAATGTTACTTCAACAAAGATGGTACCTCCTCCTACACACTATGGTGTGCCTTCCACCAGCCAGGCTCCATCGACATTTGTGTCCATTCCACCACGAGCTACTGAGGTGAGTAAGTCTACTATAGTGTAGGTACCAGCAAAAATTTCCTCATCAGTGGCTTCTACAGTACGAACAAGTAGGATCATATGCCAGCACTGCAAGGGCATGGGACATGTCATGAAGAATTGTCCAAGTCACCACAGATGATGGAGGGTATGTGAGTTTAGTGATGCTGAGGAAGAATATTCTGAATAATAGCAAGGGCTAACAATAAAACTAACATATTGTATCTGGCTCATAATAGTGGAACCAGAAAGGATTAATATATAAATAGAGACCAACAACGTGGGCTTCTTAACCACTGACATTGAGTTTATCTTTATTCGATTACTGTGTGGCTCGTATACATGATTAAGAGACTTACATGCTAAAGGAAGGTGGGTCAAGCCCACCATAAAACTTTATTCTTTCTCACGACATAAACTAGTGGAGTGCTATTGATCTTATGTGACTATGTACTTCATATTTTGTCTTTGTAAACCAACGTAATAGGATGAAATAGCTTGCTTTGGGGGAATAAATTTTTAGCTAGGATCTTCTACTTTTGGTCATCTATACCACTATTTACGTGTGCCGCTGCAATATTAGCGTAATCGAAAAGATATGTACAGTAAACTATGTTGTAGGATTATCCATGGCACGTACCTAGATGACTTTCTTTAAACGCGATTTAATGTAGCAGTGTGATATAGACTACACCATATAGCAAGCATGTAATTCAACTTCCCCCTCGCCTCTTAGCTTTCCAGTGACCAGGTTGCCTTCGCATAACGTGCATGTCACCTCACAGAGAGTCTACACGTAATTTATCAATATTTCAATTTTAACGTAACCAATGTGGTATTAGGCGTAAACCAAGCTTATGCACCAGTGAGCGTAAATTATATCACTTGCTGTAGCTTGCTTTGTCTTCTCCGGTGAACATTAACACGGATACGTTCCTCCAGAACTCTATCTTGTCTGGTAACGATTAGAGTAAAACTTTTGGCTGGTGTCTAAATGACGTTAATACACCTGGTGGATTTCACCGTATTGTTTACTCAGCTGCCATGTTTATGCTAAGGACACTTAACAAACACTCTTCCATTTTATAGGAGTAAGGAGTCATTGTTACTCATAACAATGATGTTTTATCTCTCATCTTTCTCTTTCTTCCATCTCAATAAATATTCCTAATTAGCAACGCTAATACACCTCTGTTGCTATTTGATACAGTGACTGAAAAATCCGCAAGCGCATGGATACCGTTGTAGCACTTTAACTCACAGTATTCCAAGGGTATCGAATCACAGGGAACGTGTGTGTATAATTTAGGAACATGATCCACCCAAGGATAACAACTAATGGTAGGCTTAAGATAGAGAGGATTCTTATGGATTAATTAACTAAACTTAAGTTAAGGTAAGACTCTATCAATTGCTTCGGGTACCGGTTCTTCCCTGGTCTGCCAAGAGACTTTGCCCTGTATGTCTATGATGTACCCTAACGTGGATGTATACGAAGGATGGATAGGACTGTCACCACTTGCCGCCTACCTCACTTTCCGTGGGGCAAAAGCAAACAAAGATAACCTCTAACCTAGAAACCACGTCTATGTTACTGATTACTACTCTAGCCTTGCGTAGAAACTTACTTCTTTTATCCAGAGTCCTACTACGTAATATAAATACTAAGCGTCGAACCTGCAACAGCGAGAATCTATCTTACTTAAGCAGGTAAATTAAATACCAAAATGAAATCTCGAACACTTACCTTATTAAAGAAGCATTCGCCAAGGTACAAGATAGGAGAGAGCGTCGACAACTCCGGAACACCCCCTCACTCTCTGCCTATGTTCTCAACACAACTAGAGTGTAGCCTAAATATAGAAGTGAGTTGTACTCCACTTTGTTGTGTGTTGTGTAAATGGAATGAGACCTCCTTTTATAGCTGCCCAATAATGGTTGTAGGTCGGTAATTAAGTCGGTTAACACCCCTAACCAACTCATGGAATATGGCGGTTAGAGGCACAAAGGTTGGTTCGGTCGAACTAGGGGTTCAGCTGAACAACCGCCACCGTCTCTGGCCACCGACCTTTGATGTGAGGCGGGCAGGTGGGCCCCTATGATGATGCACCATAGATCGACTAAATTTTAGGCGGTTTTGACTGTCATGTGGACCCTCCGATCCTTGTGCTCACATATGGTTGGCCGAAGCTACACATGGCGGGTGAAATTTCATCCAAAATCACCTACATACAAATATTTATCAACATTTGTGAAAATAGTTAGTAATAAACCCCTACCGCTAAGTTTGATGTTTTATTTTTTATTCTTTTATGCAGGAGTTGATGGTTAAATTCAACATGCAAGAACCGTCAACAAATCCTATTAATAACCATTGTGCATGTCCAACAATCATGGGCTACGTATCAACCTCTACGAACCGTGCTGACCTCCTTCCGCCGACTGCCTCTGGTCCTCAGCATGAGAACTGGCGATTCAATGACGTGTGTTGGGACGATGGAGGTGGTCGGGAGTGCCCCTGATCGAGGGCGGTGGTGATCTCTTTGTCCACTAGGTTGATGGTGGCTTCCACCACTTGATTGACATCTCCTTTGCTAGTGACCTGTCCCATGCTGGTGATCCATAAAAACTGGATGCATGCGAGATGATAGGAGGGAATATAAAGGTGGACAGTGAAATTGGGCAGAATTTTGTTGAAGCATGTCAGTGTCAAGGATATGGTATACCTCCTATACATGAGTTAATGGAATACAGTGATACTATATTCCCAGCTGTATATGGGAATGTGTCCTATATTAAGGAAATACGACTGATAAAGAAGGAAATTATCTCTTTGGAATAGAAGGTGTTAGAGTCCTAGTAGGATGAGATAAGACATCCTTGGGCTCGTATTCTATTCTATCTCTTCGAGTTCTACTTGGAGAAGAAAATGATTTGTGTTATAAATACAAGGCCCCCTCGTCCAGGGAGGGGCATCGAATTACAAGCCATAGCTAGAGCCACACATAGAAGCAATCCGGAGGAAGCCAACACCGTACTCGCCGAAAAGATCTCATCGGGTCATTCTCGACAGCTTCTAGTTGGCGGATTCATCTAGTCGTCCTATTCTCCACTGTACTCTGCGTTCTACTGCCATACATATAATCATACCAACTGGATTAGGGCTATTATCTTACGAGGGGTCTGAACTAGTATAAATCCAAGTTTCTTATCTGCTTGATCCGATGTCACATGTACCCTGGTTCCAATGATCCCCATACCCTTCAAATATCGTCTTCGGGTATAGTCCGTTGAGAGTGGCGTGCTAGGTAGGGGACTTGGTGCTAAACGGTTTAGACGAGATGACTTCAAGGACAGGATTCTCCGACAAGGGCTTCTATGATCAACTTGGCTTGGCAGATCCAACCCAGCTAGCCTTCACCATAGTCCAAGTCGGATCCATCGTCTTCCCGGTCTTCGCTCCCGTCTCGATCTCGCCCTCTTCGGTGCCCACCGAAGACAAGGCCACGATGACGGTGCAAGTGGACGTCACCCCCATGTGGTCACCTCTACTGTTCACGCTGAGAACAAGGTACCAAGATCTCAATCTGCCATCAGAATTCCTAAAGCGGCTCACCGTCTTCATCTTCATCTTCATCATCCTGAGGACGCTCGCGAGGACGTCGCGGCCACAAACCACCTTTCCTTCCCGGCGGCGGAGTTCGTGCCTTTAAGTCTTCCCTTCGAGAAGTAAACTAGCCTACGAAATTCCACTCCGTCGTAGTGGAGAAGTATGACAGGAGCACAAATCCAGAGGAGTTCTTGCATGTCTACTGTATTGTCCTGTACGCCGCTAGAGCAAACGACAACGTGCTAGCAAATTACTTGCCAACAGCATTGAAAGGTTCTCCTCGGTCATGGCTAGTCCATCATCCTCGATCTTCAATCTCTTCCTGGGCAGATCTTTGGAAGCAATTTGTCGTGAACTTTCAAGGCACCTATAAAAGACATGCGGTCGAAGACGACTTACATGCCCTCAGACAGAAGCCTGATGAACCTCTTTGAGATTTTATCCAGCAATTCAATTAGTGCCGGAACACTATCCTTGAGATCACCGACGCATTTGTGATTCGAGCATTCAAGTCAGGCGTCTGAGATCACTATACGATCCAAGAATTGGTGACAAGGCGGATTACCTCCGCTATGACGCTTTTCGAGATCATCGACAGGTCTACCCACGCTGACGAAGCTATTCGAAAAAACTTACGAGAACGGGAAGGCCATAGAAGAGAAGCAACCCATCAAGAAAGATGCCCCGAAACCAAGTCAGAAAACCAATCGCAAGAAAGGGGAAAAAGAAAGGCACAATCGGAGGTTCTTGTCACCGAACAAGATAAAAACGTTGGTGTCCACAATGGTGTCCGGTGCACAAGACCAGCACTCACACGTTCAAGGAGTGCAACATCTTCCAGAAAGCAATGGCTAGGAAGGTAACCCAAGACAAGGGAAAACGAGTTCTTGTGGTCGAGAAGGGTCACGACAACCCTCCATCTGACGATGAAGCAGACTTCCCCGACTTCGATCAACACGTAGCGCATATCTTCGATGGCTCAACATCCTACTTCTCCAAGCGAGAATACAAGAAGGTTGAGCGTGAGGTGTGCTCCACGTCCCAGGGATCAAAACCAAACATGAAGTAGTCAGATCAGAAGATCGAGTTGTCCTATGCCGACCACCTTGCCCTGATGACAACCCCCAAAAAATATCCAATATTTGTGGAGCCTACTATTCAGAATGTTAAATTTGCACATGTTCTCATTGACGGCGACAACTCCATCAACCTCCTCTTCGCCAACACTCTTGATGCAATGGGGATCCCTAGAAGCGAGCTCACACTTTCAGAGCAGCCCTTCCATGGCATTACACCAAAGTCATCTTCAAGGCCGCTAAGGAAGATAACGTTGCCTGTTACATTCGGCAAAGACAACAACTTCCGAACAAAAGTAGGTCACCTTTGATGTAACAGAGTTCGACATTTCCTACAACGTCATTCTCGGAAGGTCGATGCTGGCCAAATTCATGGGGGCTTCGCACTACGCCTACCAGCTAATCAAGATTCCGAGACAAAAAGGGATCATCACAATTCCAATAAACACTAAAATGGCTGTGCAGTGCGATAAGAGGAGCCTCAACATGATTGAGCAAACTCCCACCACTCCCACCGCAACAAAGCCTCCTCGGAAAGTGAGCAAACCCTACCCGACAGACAAGCTAGACGGTGCAATCAAGATAATCCCGTTGTCCAGTAGCACCACCGACAAGACAATCAAAATCGGGGTCAAGCTCGATAACAAATAGGAACTCGAGCTCATCACCTTCGTCCACGATAATGCAGACATGTTTGCTTAGCAACCGTTCGACATGCTCGGGTTCCCTAGGGAGGTGATCGAGTACAAACTGATGGGTCGACCTGATGCAAAGCCTATCAAACAAAAATTGTGTCACTTCGTGCCAGGTAGGAAAGAGGCCATCCGAGAAGAACTCAACAAGCTTCTAAAGGTTGGCTTCATCCGAGAATCCAGAGTAGCTCGCAAATCCAGCCATGGTGCGCAAGGCCAATGACAAGTGGAGAAAGTGCGTAGACTTCACCGACCTGAACAAGGCGTGCTCCAAGGATTACTCCCCCCTTCCACACATTGACCAACTGATAGATTCAATTGCTGGTTGTGAGTTGTTGAGTTTTCTCGACGCTTACTACGGTACCATCGAATCAGCACGGCCAAGGAAGATGAGGAAAAGATCACCTTCATCACGCCCTTCAGTGTATTCTGCTACGTTAAGATGTGGTTCGGCCTAATCAGCACTGGGTCTATATACCAGCACGAGATTTAGGGGGCTTTCCAATCCCAACTCGGAGACAACATAGAGGCTTACATCGACGATGTTCTAGTCAAGACGAAGACTCACGACCGTCTGATCGATGGCCTGCGGCAAACGCTGAACAACCTCTACCGACATCGGATCAAGCTGAACCCGGAGAAGTGCACGTTCGGAATACCATCGGGCAAGCTGCTCGGATTCCTTGTCTCTGCAAAGTCGGACAAGATGAGTTCAAAAATAGGTACTCTGTACCTAAGTTCAAAAATACCAGATGGCACTATTGTCATAAGTTCAAAAGTATTTCCATATATTTTCATTATTGTTTGTTTCAACTTTAAAATTTAATTTGATGTTTAAATCCATTTTAACGCTATTTTTCCTATTTGAATCTATCTATATAACTCGTACTTCTTTCTCGTCCCAAATTTAGTTAATCTACTGCGGGAGATGTGATATATTCTAGTATTACGAATCTGGACAAGCAGTCCAGATTCGTATTAGTAGGATATGTCACATCTCATACTATATTAACTTAATTTGAAACGGAGGAAGTATTTTGCAATGAAAATTTGAGACTGTTAAGTTCTTCGATGAGATAGCCCGAAGAGTTAATTGACCTTTTCCTGGTTATTAAAATAATTTTTTGGCGGTTTATTTTCAAAATAATAGTTCAGTTAAAAAACTCTATATCAGGTAGTCTCCGCTGTTGCAATGTTCCAATAATAACCATGCATAAATTTTGCTTTTTGGCAGCTATTATGTACATAGACATACTGTTGATGCAAAAAACACACACTGGCCTAAGAGATTTGCTTTACTCTAGTGGAGGTCCAAAATTAGTTGTTTAAGTTCAAGGGCGTGCTAGTTGATTTGATCCTGCAATCAACGAGAAGAAATATACAAGAATGTTAGTAAACGGTAGTCCATCGGCTAGCTAGCCGATTTCATATCGTATGTAACCTAGCCGATGCAATAAAGCATGAATCGGCCGTAAGGTATAGTCAATGATACAACTAATTCTAAAACTAGTACATCGGTTGTAAAGATCAGTATTACATAACCAATATATCAATATTACTTTAGAAATAAGCAATTGGGATAGATCGGACTGATCCGAGACAGTATAAATTGCCCAAGCCTAAAATAACATGAAATAATGATTATATAAACTCATGTCATAGCCGATATCTAGATTTAAGCATGCATCGGCTATAGCTCCGATACAACCTTATACTAGGATATTCTCTATGAACAAATATATTTAACTATAACCAATTAGATTGGTATGAAGTTCAATATATTTATGTTAGATTAGATCCTGATATAGGGGGCAGATATAGAACATTAAGCAAAGCATAAAACAATGTAAAATATCTATACCAGGTAAGATCGGCTGAAACCCCGATACTATCCTTATTAACAATCATAATACAGGCTAGATATCATGATTCTGAATACGACTTAATAGGTTGGACTTAACCAATGCAGCATTAAGTATAAAGAGAAGCATGGCATCAAGAAAATCAAGCCGATGGTTGCCTTTTCGGGATGGTGGATACATTATATAACCTAAACTAACAAAGTAATCTAGCCGATATCGACAAAAACCCTAAATAGAATCCAGCCGATGCAAATAGATTGCATTGTTGGTCTAAGTTATATAATGTATATGATAACTCGGAAGTTTACAAGATAGAACTAGAGTGTCATAAAGATGTAAGCACTAGCTGTGATAATGCAAACCGCTATAACAAGATATACCTTTTCGTCGAAGATCAAACTGATGCAGCACGACTCGAAAGCACAAACTTGTCGAAAAGTAAAAAACAAAGGTGGCGATGCACCGAGATTGATTGAACATCTGTTTTTATTATTTACAAGACCTCGGGACTATATTTATACCCGAAACGGACACGACTCATATTAACCTAATACAAATCTAACTAACGAACAAGTCCCTTAGGCGGACTCTTACCGTGATAATCCATAAGGAAATTACATAAAATATCCTAATTAATAGATACAATTGCCTCTTCAGAACTCTATCCATGTATGGCAATCCGTATGAAGCACCTTAACTCAACCCGATAACATGTACCGAGTCATATTTCCAAAATCGGCTCAATCAGCTAACCCTGTCCGACTCGAACTCTGCCGATCCTCTCCGCAGCCGATTCGGACTACAGCCGATTTCCACTCTGTTTCTGATATGATCTAACCTCTTAGATTTTCTTTGATTCTATCCTTATCTCCGATACTTGAATTACCAAATTTTGTCGTCAACACATGCCCCCCAAGTCCGGAATATTTGGTAATGTTTCGGATTTGCCAAATCCTATCTCCAAGAGAATATCGCGCTTTCCGTTTTCTGATCGTTACCACGCTGCTTTAAATACTAACCGTCACTTCCGAGAAAACTCACCTCGTTACTCCGTTTTCACCACTCTATCAATCTCTGTCTTCCCTTACACCGGCGATCCCCTCGGCGCAGCAAGACGATTTTCAAGCGACCCCTTCTTCATTCATCTTCCGCCTGCGACAATGTCTTCCTCAACCGCTCCATCCGCTGCTTCATCGGCCGAGTACACAGAGGTAAGTTCCCATCGGCTAGATCTCTTTTTTATGCAATAGATTTAGTTTTCTGAAATCTCAATCGGCTTTCTCGCTCTTTTTGCTTCTCTATTGTAGCATCTTGCGAATTTGATCGCAATCCCATGTCTAAACCACGAGAACCACTACTTTCTTGGCCCAATCGGCAACCTCGACCCAACTGAGTTTATCTCTGCCGAAACCAATAGAATTCCCTTCAGGCTAGCGAATCCCAATATAGGGCACAGGAAGAATAACTTTAAGTCTTGGCCCTCTCTAGAAAAAAGTTGGCCTGCATGGTACAAGTGCATATCGGCTAGCAAACAGAGCCACTGGGATGAGATAGGAATCGGTAAAGCCCTTGCTCTGACAATAGCAAATTCGGCTAAGGATGAACCCCTAATGGCCTCTGCTGCTTATTTTTGGTCAAATACTCTAAATGCTTTTCTATTTAGCCAAGGACCGATGACTGCAAATCTGCTAGACATCACTATGCTCACTGGATTAGATATCACTTCATTGGCCAACCCTATAAACCTGATCTCCAAGAATAGATTTGACTTCAAAACCAAGAGCATAGGAGGATGGTCTGGGTTTATTTCAGCAAACATGGGCCAAGGATCTGTTACTCCCCGAGAACACACAGCTTTCTTGTTGATGTGGCTTGAGAAATATCTTTTCTGTGGATCTAGCTGTGGTCCTACTTCCAACTGGCAGCATATAGCCGAAGAACTTGAAGAGAAAAGGCAATTCCCCCTAGGAAAAATCCTTCTCGGCTATCTTGACCAAACTCTGAGCAATGCATCGGCTAAATTAGCCATCGGCTCTGTAGTTAGTGCAGGTGGTCCTTGGTGGCTACTGCAACCTTGGTTAAACCTAATGGCCATGGAAGCTGTTAATATTCCAGCTCTGACAGAGGCAGAATTCCCAAGACTTGAGTCGATCACCGATGAAGGAGAAGAAATCACCCATCGAAGGTGTACATCTTTTGGAGAATATGCATCTACACTAGCCGATGCTGGAGCAAAGCTATCGGCTGAGTTACTGAAGGACTGGTTCTTCAGTTTCTATGATGGCTTTCAGAAGAACGCCAGAATTTGGTTCTTTTATGAGGACTCCATCAGTTTTGAACTACCATCGGACTTCAGATTCGAAGAGATCAACCACGAAAAATTTCAGAAGTCCAGAGAAGTATTTACTACTGCCATCAGCCCATGCATCCTCCCTGTTGGTATCCATCAAGGCAGAAACATCAAAGTGACATATGAATTTTACCATTCCATGACTTCAACTAGACAGTTTGGAATGGGACAATTGCCAATCTGCTTATGGTTTGCCGACAGAATCCAATGTAGAGGAGAGATCTCTTCATCTTTGATGATGGATCGGTTGTTCAATATTCCAGAACCTTCTCTTGGCAGCATTGAAAATATTGAACTGGGCATGTTCAGGAGCAAAACCTTTACTGCGTGGTGGGCTGAATGGAAACAACATCTCTTCCATCAATCGGCTACCATCTACATGACGGATCTATTTCCTGACATGATCCCTCAAGTAAGCCTCTTTACTTCTTCTGTCAATTCCTGCTTTAAACTTATCAGCCGATTATGTATTTAACTTTATATCCCATCTTTGTTTCTGTAGACAACTGATTCATCTCCTCCATGCACAAGCAAAAGCGGCAAAGAAATTGAGTATGTTGCAGGCCTTTTGCCGAATGGATGTGGTCTAACTCCACCTAGCATCGACTACCATGCCCCCAAGACTTCAAGCTTACTCCAAGGGAAGATAAGGGAACCAGCAGATGTCGGCAAGAAGAGAAAAACCAAGGCATCAGCTGCTATACCACCGGCTGCTAAAAAGAAATCCAAGAAACAATCAGCTCAACCAGCCGATGATATTGAAGAAACCTTGGATGAAGCAGAAATTGAAAAAGCTATCGATGATGCTGCAGCTGAATTAAGTGATATAGGAGAAAAAACACCATCGGCTTCTCCAGCCCCTAAAAGAACTCCTACAACTCCAGCTGCCCCAGCAATATTTTCTCGGCAACCCAGAGTAAGACCATCTCTTTTATTACAAAATTTCTTCATTTATTACCGATCTTGCTATTTAAACTTTGTACTTTGCAGAAGAAAAGACCAGCCGAGAAAAAGAAACCAGCTCCAATATCGGCCAAATCAGTTCTTCAAACTGCACCGGTAATCTCCCAACTCTCTTAAACTGCATCTTCGTTTTAGCCGATATTAACCAATACTTGTCAAACTTCAACATTTTGATAACCTCCTCCTCCACCATCACATCAAGCACAGCCAATTTCAAGCGAACACACTGCATGAGCTGTAGGCAGCCACCATGTTGAGGAGGAAGAAACTGCTGCTCCTGCTATTCCTGTAAGTCTTATATCCCTTAAAAATTTCAAATCGGCTGTATAACATGCTCTGTTACTTATATCCCCTTTATCGTTCTTTTTGCAGGTCTTAGCCGATCTGTTCTCCTTTGATACTAAGGATTATTTTGATGAGGAAACAGAAGGAGAAACAACGAGCAAAGCTTTAGCTCCTCTAGCCGATAATGTGAAAAGAAATCTTGAAGATATATCCCATCGGCTAGAGGCATCCCTTGATAGCTTGGTGGTTGACTGCAGTTCTCTCCGGGCAAAACTCACGGAAATCCAAGCTCTGATCCCGGATGATCTATCCAATGCTATCACTCCAACTGTATATCTTGAGCAACATCAATTCAAGCTGGAAAAGGCTAGACAGAGAATAGCAGATCGACTGGAGAAGAAGAGCTTTGAAGCTACAATTCAAGCAAATCGGTAAATTGTGCACACTGAGAAGGCAAAACTCGATCAACTTGCCGAAGAGCCGATCAAATCTGCCATAGATCAATTGGAAGCCGAAAGGATCGATCTCCTGACCAAGCTTGAAAAATGCAATGCTAAGATTGCTTTGGAGAAGCAGAAACTAGCCGATCTCCTGAAGGCTGTTGGAGAACAAAAGGCAAAGTTGAAATCGGCTATCAAAAACGTGGCCAACATGACTAAGTCCCTCAAAATCATCCCTGGAACCGATGCTCAAGATGCCCAGGCAATAGCTGAAGTTGAAGAAATTCGGCAGAGAGCAATGCCGGCTATCCAACGCTATCTATCTCAATGATAAATTGTAATAGAGACTTAGAAACTTTTTGTAATCGGCTCTGTAATTCTCTAGAAAACTTCACTTGTGTAATACATACTCTGATCTTTTTTGTGTCGATTAATATATATTTTGTGCTGAAATCCCACAATTTTTTGAAATCCCATAATTTTCTAGAAAACTTTTTGTACATGTATATGCCCTCCTAATTTTGGCATGTGTGTGAAACAAGGACAAAAATAAAATTTGACCAAGGGCGATATATCATATATCGGGCAACATACATCGGCACAACACAACTGATTATGATAAGATAAAAAGTCTAAGGGCGATATGAACCATATTGGCCATGTATGAAAATTGGCACAGCTCAGCCGATTACGACCCAATCCAGATACTTGGGTAGTGTTTCTTCAAATATTTGCCATTAAGTGCTCTACCAAAAATTTCTCCATCAAGTCCTTTTAACATATAAGCTCCTTTCGAAACACATTTATGAATCTGAAAAGGTCCTTCCCAATTCGGTGACCACTTGCCAAATTTATTATCTCCAGTCCCTATCGGCAACACCAATTTCCAAAGAAGTTCACCCTCCTCAAAAGACTTTGGCACAACTTCTTTGTTATAATGTATGGCAACTCTTTCTTTATCCTTCCTAACGTTTTGAAGAGCTCGCAATCTAGCTTGAACCAAATCTTCTGATTCATCAACCATCAGATTATGATAATCATCGGCTGTCAACTCATCCTGTAAAGAAATCCTCCTAGAGCCGATGTTGGTTTCCCATGGCAGCACAGCTTCATGCCCATAAACCAGTTGATATGGAGGTACTTGAATTGCACCATGACAAGCCATCTGATAAGACCACAATGCTTCTACCAATATAGTATGTCACTTCTTGGGATATTCTGCAATATTCCTTTTGACCAACTTAATCAAGCTCTTATTGGATACCTCAGCCTGCCCATTTGCTTGTGCATAATATGGTGAAGAATTCAACAACTTAATCCCCATGCTATCTGCAAACCGAACAAACTCATCAGACACAAAAATTGATCCTTGATCAGTTCTAATTATCTGTGGCAAACCAAACCGGTATATAATGTGTTCCTTGAAAAATTCAATAGCATCTTTGCTGTCAACCTTTTTCAAAGGAATTGCCTCAACCCACTTGGTAAAATAATAAGTTACAACCAATATGAATTTATGCCCCTTACTCGATGGTGGATTGATCTGGCGGATCATATCAATACCCCAACCTCTGAACGGCCATGGCTTGATAATAGGATTCATAGCCGACGCTGGTGCTCGTTGAATTGCTCCAAACTTCTAACAATCTTGACACCCCTTGTAATACCTGAAACAATCTTCCAGCATTATCGGCCAAAAATATCCAACCCTTCTAATCAGCCATCTCATCTTGTGAGCTGATTGATGAGTCCCACAGATACCCTCATTAACTTCACACATGACAACTTTTGCTTCTTCTAGGCTCAAACATTTCAAAAGAACTCCATGAATCGCCCGATAATATAATGTATCATCCAGTAAAACATATTTGAGGGCTTTATATCTTAACTTCCTGGAAACCGATTTAGAAGGATTCTTTAAATACTCAAATATATCAAACCTCCAATCATCGGCTGGTATACAGGCAACTTCTACTTCAACTCCTTGTAACATCGGCTTGTAACCTGATGTACCTTGAGCTAAATCATTGGCCTCAACATTCTGCTCCCTAGGGATATGTTTCAAAGTAACTATCTTCAAAGTCTTCATCAACTCTTGACATTTCTCATTGTAGACCATCAGAATGTCATTTTTGCACTCATATTCCCCAGATAATTGACTTATTACCAACAATGAATCACCCATGATTTCAACAGCATCGGCTTCAACTTCTCTCAATAGTTGCAATCCTTTTAGAACAGCTTCATATTCTGCTTGATTATTTGTAGAGTAAGGCTTGGTAGTAAAAGCAAACTGAAAATTTGCCCCCCTAGGCGATATAATCACCAAGCCGATACCACAACCATGAGTGCACACAGAACCATCAAAGAAGAATAAAGTCCAAGGCATAATGTCAGTATTATCAATACTAGTATCCCTATGTTCTACTATGAAATCGGCTATCACCTGCCCTTTAACTGCCTTAGCCGATTCATACCTAAGATCAAATTCTAATAGAGCAAAGATCCACTTCCCAATCCGTCCTTTCAGAACTGGAGCCGATAGCATGTATCGCACTACATCAGCCTTACATACTACTATGCACTCATTGGAAAGCAAATAATGCCTCAATTTTGTACAAGAAAAATATAAACACAGGCATAATTTCTCCACAGGTGAATACCTCGTCTCTGCATCTAAAAGTCTTCTACTGAGATAAAATATGACTCTTTCTTTACCCTCAACCTCTTGGATCAAAACTGAGCCGATAGAGTTCTGATCGGCTGACAAATATAACTTGAAAGGAATCCCTTTCTGTGGTGGTATGAGTACTGGAGGAGTACTTAAATATTTCTTGATGTTGTCTAATGCTTGCTGCTGTTTTTCTCCCCAGACGAACTCTTGATCGGCTTTCAACCTCAATAATGGAGTAAATGGATCTATTCTACCAGCAAGTTTGATATGAAACGCCGAACAAAATTTATCTTGCCGATCAGTGATTGCAACTTAGTTTTGTCTTCTGGAGGTTTTATGTTTTTGATCACCTCAATACTCCTCTAGGGTGTCTCAATCCCACGCTCATGCACTAAAAACCCAAGGAATTGCCCAGCCGATACACCAAAAGCACACTTAGTTGGATTCATCTTTAAACCATATTTCCTTGCTCTTTCCAGTACTTGTCTTAAATCAGCTATATGTTCATCAACTTCCTTAGATTTGACCACCACATCATCAATATAAATTTCTACCCACATGCCGATAAGATCATGAAATATATAGTTCATAGCTCTTTGATATGTATCACCAACACTTCGCAACCCAAAAGTCATGACAACCCACTCATACAAGCCAATTGCACCCGGACATCTGAAAGCAGTCTTGTGAATATCTTCTTCTGCCATAAAAATTTGATTGTAACCAGCATTGCCATCCATGAAGCTGATAATTTTATATCCAGACGCTGCATCAACCAGTTGATCGGCTATTAGCATTGGGTATTCATCTTTTGGTGTGGCATTATTCAAATCTCTGAAATCAATGCAAACCCTAAGCTTGCCATTTTTCTTGATAACTGGTACTATATTTGAAATCCACTCAGCATATTGGCATGGTCTAATGAAATTAGCATCATAGAGTCTTGTAATTTCGGCCTTAATAGCATCATACATTTCAGCTTTACAATATCTTGGAGGTTGTTTGTATGGCCGATAGCCTGGTTTGATAGGGAGCTGATGTTCGATAATCGATCGGCTAAGTCCTGGCATCTCATAGTATTCCCAGGCAAAACAATCTCTATATTCTTTTAAAAGTGCTATTAATTTACATTTAAATTCTTATGACAAACCCTTACTAATATATGTCGCCTAGGCCAATCACCTGGTCCAATGTCGATTTCTTCCAACTCATCGGCCGACATAAACCCTTGTCCCAGCTTGCCATCGAGATCATCAACAGTATCTTCTATGTAAAAATTGGAACCATCCACGGCGCCCTCAAAACAACAATTGGGGCTCTCCATCTCCTGTTGGCTGTATGGCATAATCAAAAACTTTTAAGTAATCTCCTTGCCAAACTTTTCCAGACAAACAATCAATTCCTTCCATTTTCCAAACAGATAAATCGGCACTAGCTACATTGACTGACCTGTCGGCTGGCACGATTTCGATTTGGTCTCCTTGCCATTGAATCAAGCTTTGGTGCATTGTTGAGGGAATACAACAGTTAGCATGGATCCAATCTCTTCTCAGCAACAGACTGTAGGAACCCTTCCCATCAATAACAAAAAACGTGGTAGGAATAGTTTTACTGCCGATGGTCAGCTCCACATCCAAAACTCATTTGGTTTCAGATGGATTCCCGCCAAAATCTTTTAGAACCATATTGGTCATGATCAAATCCTCTGAATTCTTCCCAAGCTTCCTGAATGTTGAATACGGTATTAAAATCACAGTTGCCCCTCCATCAACTAGCATTTTTGACATCGGCTTGCCATTCACAAATCTCTTGACATACAGTGGCTTGAGGTGCCTATGATCAGTTCCTTCGGGCTTCTCAAAAACAGCCTGTTGTGGAGATAACGTGAATTTAGCCGATGGCAAATCTTCTTCTTGATCAACAACCTGCTCAACTGCATATTCAGTTGGTAACATAAAAACCATATTTATTGCCGATGACATCACTTTTTTGCCTTTGTTTTGTCGATTTCTGCTTTGATCGGCTTTGATCTCATTGGCTGGTACTACTTTGCTCTTCACACGCCAGACTTTCTTTGTTTTCTGCCTCAGCCGATGCTCAATTTCTCCTTCAACCTCCTGGAATTGCTCCCTGTTCCTCATCCTCTGAACTCTTCTCTTTTGGTTCTTAGTAAAAATTCCAGAAGGGCACCATTGTGGTTGCATGTTTTTGGACTCTATTGGTGAATCATCCTCATCATTGTTCTGCTGAATCGGCTCAAGTCTCTCGTGAACTGGTACCTTTCTCTAAATTGGCCGATGCACACTTGCACTCTGTCGGCTTGGTCTTTGAACAAATTGCGCATCAGAATCACAACACCTGGGACAATCTTCAATGGATGGCAGTCTCATACCTTCATTCCAGCAGAATCCAAAAAATTCACAGCTCAAATGGTGATCAAAATATCTCTCATCATCATGGTGATATGACTCCTCTTCTCTCTGGCGTCTCTTCTGATACTTGTTGATCATACCAGCCGATCTGATGTTTCTGGTGTAATTTTTACCTCCATCGGCTGAATTCTGGTTAAATCCAGAATGCACCATATTTACTGGAAAAGGATGTCCAACTATCTTCATCGACCTCTTGGATTCATCGATCTTGATCTTGCCTTGTTCAATAGCCGACTGAATCTGTAGCCTGAAAATTTTGCAATCATTGGTGCTGTGAGATCCCGTATTGTGCCATTTACAATATTTCCTCCTCTTCAGCTCTTCAGCCGATGGAATGACATGACCTGCCGGCAACTGAATCAGTTTTTCCTGAAGAAGAAGATCAAATATTTTATAGCCTTAGTGAAGTCAAAATCAAATCTTTCTTCCTTTCTCGAATTCTTGACCCATTGGCAGACCACAGTCTTCTTGTTCCTGGCCTACTCGGCTGCATTGACTTCTGGATCATCATCTTTGGAATCAGAATCATAGCTGTGAACAGTATTGACATTGTTGGCCTTCTAGATGAATTTTCTAGCATCTTGGAATCTTGTCTCATGAGCCGATACATTCTGAGCTAGATGCGCTAAGCTTTCAAAGTCTTGAGGCCAAAATCGTTCCCTTATCGGCGCCAACAACCCCAGAAAGGCCAGATCGGCTAACTGTGAATCTGTCAAGGCTAGACTATAACACCTATTCCTCACATCTCTGAATCGTTGGATATAATCTGGAACTGATTCATCTGATTTCTGCTTTATGGCTGTGAGGTCTAACAATTTCATCTCTTGAACTCCATTGAAAAAGTATTTATGAAATTGTTTCTCCAGATCGGCCCAACTTCTGATGGAATGGTAAGGCAGCGATGAAAACCAGGTAAATGTTGATCCAGATAAAGATAGTGGAAACAATCTAACTCTAAGGGCTTCTGTAGCCGATGCTTCACCACATTGAGCCAGAAATTGACTAACATGCTCGTAAGTAGATACGTTGTCTTGTCCTGAAAATTTTGGAGAAGTCTGGCACCTTGTATCGGCTTAGCAGTGGTACCCGATCAAAGTATTCTGGATATGGGTGGCTATACATGTTGCTATTATCCTTGGGCTTGAGCCCAAATTATTCCCTCATGACCTCAGCGATCATATCGGCCCACGGCTGATGTGGTGTTGCTCCACCGTATTGCTGTTGAATTGGATCAATCTGGCCATATTGGATCGGCTGAGACCGTCGAGAATGAGGCTGATAGATATCATTGAAGTTAGCCGATATGCCTTGAGGAGGTATATATGGGAGTTGTTCTGTGTTGTACTGCTAGCTTATCTGCCTTGAGGAGGTATATATGGAAGTTGTTCTGTGCTGTACTGCTGGCTTATCTGCTGAGTAATTCCAATTGGCTGATGTGGAACCAAAGGATTTTGATATGATGTGTTGACAACTGGTGGTTTTGGATTAAGGATAATGATCAATTGTTCCGGTGTCAACTGACTTGAAGCTTGCCCCCCCAGTGATCGGCTGCGGCCTTGTCATGATTGCTGGAATATTTGAACTAGAATAAGGAGCCGATGGAGCCTGAGTTTGAAGTGTTTGTTGACTCTATTAATTCCCGCCAATATCTGTCTTCACAGTCCTGTAGCCTGGGAACGTACCGTCTGTGGATATTATGATACCCATATAACCACAGATATAGAATATCCGACTGAATATATGGGTATATTATGTAAACAGAATATGAGTAGTACTAGGGCTCGGGTATAATATTACCTTGTTTGTTAAGGTACGGCTCGGATACCTAGTATGGTAAGTTTGTAAGTCAATTAGGAAAGATCTAGACCGTGTCGGACTAGTTCTTATCTTGTAAATCCTCATCTTCCGGGTATATAAGGAGGATAGGGGACCCCTTGGGGACATAAGCTTTTCATAAGATCAATACACAACTCGGAGGCAAAACCCCCGAAACAGGAGTAGGGTATTACTTCTTCGTGAAGGCCTGAACCTGTCTAAACCCTTCATCTCATAACCCATCTACTTTTCCGTCTTGACTGCCACCCCCTTTTCTTATTGCCGAAATCTAGTTTCGACAGTTGGCGTGCCAGGTAGGGGTGCGTCAAGTTCATCGCCAATCAAGTAAGATGGGATCTTCATCAGGCATCGATGACTTCGTCTTCCCTCCCGGGCAGGCGTACCGCTTCGACAGCCTCGACTTCATCACCGACAACTTCGGCAAGATTACTCTCTTCAACTTGGTTTCAAGCCAGTCGGAAAGAGATCGCATATCTTGGCCATTCGGGTTATCGAATATGGCCGAGATCAGCGCCAAGACGCAGTCGGGAAGAGATCGCATCTCTCAGCCACTCGGGTTACCGAACATGGCTGAGACCAGCGCCAAGATTTCTTCCCGTAGCATGACGTCAAACCACTCGGGGAAGGCGTCTACATCGACTTCACTTCCTACGTCAAGCACACCTCAAGACGATCAGATCTATCCCACTATCACCATGGAGTTACCAACGGATCCAGTGGTTGTGTCCGGTTTCAGGGACATCAACGTCATTCTACCAAGACTCGGATCTTGCTCCTCCACCGAACTCACCGCCTACGCCAGCTCCTCGGAAGAAAGTGTTCATGGCAACCCACCCGACATCGAAGCTGGTGACGACGTCAACTCCGACTACAATTACACACCGGTTTTCAATGGCGTTTTCATGGCCAACAACGAGACCGACGCTGAAATAGCCGCAAGACTACAGGCAGAAGAAGCAGCCCGAGTTGGGTTCGAGCAAGAGAGGAATCTACTAGAGCAAGAACGTGTCCGACTTCAAGAAGATAGAGCCAGACTCGAACAAGAGCGGCAAGCCCAAGCTGAACAAGAGCAACAACGCAGGGAAGCTGAGGAGGCAAGACGCAGAGAAGACGAAGAACGCAGAAACCGAGATCTGGCTATGACAGGACGCAGGGCAAGGAACGCAATCGGGCAGACTGTGGTCGACAACACCAACGTTTTTCTTACACCTCAACAAAACGCAGTCGGGGCAGTTACCCTCCTTGACGCGTTACTCGGTGCAGCACCAGCTCATATTACTCCAATGATAAATCAAGTCAAGACCCTGGTCGCAGCGACAGTACCACGTGCCGAGTCCAGTCGGCGACCCAGCGAATCAACTTCAAAGGCACCAAGCGGCAGTCACGCACCTCCATCAAGAGTCAGAGATAGCAGGAGTAAAACCAACTCGCGCGCCGACCACCCCAGCGGAGCACGTCAAGACCAGTCGGTCCACTCACCCGCAGCCAACTTTGCCCGACCTCCACATCACACCAGAGATCGCCGAAATCCATCTAGCTACCAAAGTCCACCCAGGGCTTCAATCGACCTGAGAGATACCCTCAATCAGAGATGAAGAGAAAGGGGCATCACGATTCAAGACGACGACGATTGCGATGGAGTTCCAGCTTTCACCAGGGATCAGCGTCGAGTGAATTGGCCGACTGGTTTCAAGCCGACTGGTATCGAGAAGTACGATGGGAAAACCGACCCAGAGTCGTGGTTAACCGTCTACACACTCGCAATTCGTGCAGTAGGAGGAGATAGCAAGGTCATGGCAAACTATCTACCGGTGGCATTAAACGACTCAGCCAGGAATTGGCTCACCGGGTTACCGCGAGGCACAATCGACTCCTGGAACGAACTTTGTGATCACTTCGTCGCCAACTTCCAGGGTACTTTCAAGCGTCTGGGACCCACTTCGAGCTATACAACATCATCCAGAAGCCAGACGAAACCCTCAATGAATACATACGACGTTTCTCCGAGAAGCGCAACAATATCTCCGACATCACTGATGACAATATCATCGCCGCATTTACACGGGGGCTACGCAATGATCTTCTGATCAAAAAATTCAGCCGCAAATCTCCAAGGACAGTCAAGCAGATGTTCGAGAAGGCAAACGAGTACGCCAAGTCCGACGACACAGTCAAAGCATCAAGGCAGTCGGCGGACACCTGGAAGAAGAAAGATCACGACACCACAGCGGGGCCTAGTGGGAGCAACACTAAGCACAGGGAACGCAAGCGTAAGCCTGAAGATCTAGTCGCCATAGCTTCAAATCAAAGTCACCAGAGCCAGCGCCCTCGAGTGAACTCCAACGACAGAATCATGAACGGTCCATGCACGCACCACCCCGGCAAGGGACACGCGGCCAAGGATTGCTTCATCTACAAACAGTTCACGGAGAAATACGCCGCCCAAACCAAGAAGCCAATCGAAGGAGAAGATACCTCAACTCAGAAGAAGAAAGATGATGAGGAGCCAAGCCAAGGAGCGTATCAAGACCCCAGGAGCGAGCTCAACCACATTTTCAGCGGTCCACTTGCCTACGAGTCCAAGAGGAAGCAAAAAATCACCGACAGAGAGGTCAACGTGGTGCAACCTGCAGTCCCCCAGTATCTGCGATGGTCGGAGGTCCCCATCAAGTTTGACCGCCCGGATCATCCCGACCGAGTGGTCCACCCAGGGCGGTACCCTCTGGTACAAGACCTAGTCGTCCGCCACGTCAAGTTGAGGCGCACCCTCCTTGATGATGGCAGTGCACTCAATATTCTCTTCGCCAAGACCCAGGATGAGATGCAGATTCCTCAATCCGAGATGAAGCCGAGCAACGCCCCGTTTCACGGAGTCATCCCGGCGCTATCTTGAACACCACTCGGCCAAATCACTCTTCCGGTGACCTTCGGGACCAAGGAGAATTTCAGGACAGAGAACATCAGCTTCGAGGTAGCCGATTTTGAGACAGCCTACCATGCCATCCTCGGTCGCCCGGTGTTAGCCAAGTTCATGGCGATTCCCCACTATACCTACATGATGATGAAGATGCCAGGGCCACGTGGAGTCATATCCTTACAGAGCGATGTCAAGCAAGCCCTTACATGCGACAAGGACAGCTGCGAGTTGGCCCAATCTCGTGAAAGGTCAGTCGGCCAGCAGGAAGTCCGAATAGCTGCATCAACATCACAAGATGGAGAGATCCCAGTCAGCAAGGTGGCCAAAACCGGAGAAGGCGACGCCAAGACAAAGAAAATCCCCCTAGATCCTTCTGATCCTACCAAAACTGCTGTAATAGGCACCGAGTTAGATAGCAAATAGGAAAGCGCGCTCATCACCTTTCTTCAAGCTAGTAAACATATTTTTGCCTGGAAGCCATCTGATATACCTGGTATTCCTAGAGAGGTGATTGAGCACTCTTTAAATGTCAGAGAAGACGCTAAACCTATCAAGCAACGATTCCGCCGATTTGCACAGGACAGAAGAGAAGCCATCAAGGAAGAATTAACCAAGCTGTTAGCAGCAGGATTTATCAAAGAGGTTTATCATCCCGACTGGCTCGCCAACCCGGTACTGGTTCGTAAGAAGACTGGCCAATGGCGCATGTGCGTCGACTACACGGATTTAAACAAGGCTTGCCCCAAAGATCCTTTCGGTTTACCCAGAATAGATCAAATGGTGGATTCAACAGCCGGATGTGAACTACTCAGTTTTCTTGACTGTTACTCGGGTTACCATCAGATCAGCCTTAAAGAGTCCGACTTCTTGAAGACTTCGTTCATCACACTGTTCGGCGCCTACTGCTACATCACCATGCCTTTTGGGCTGAAGAACGCAGGGACTACGTATCAGCGCATGATCCAACGATGCCTTGAAACTCAACTCGGACGGAACGTGGAAGCGTACGTTGACGATGTCGTCATCAAGACCAAGCAGAAAGATAACCTGATTCAAGATCTGGAGGAGACATTTGCTAACATACGCGCCTTCAAGATGAAGTTGAACCCCGAGAAATGCATCTTCGGAGTACCATCAGGAAAACTACTCGGCTTCATGGTGTCCCGCAGAGGAATCGAGGCCAATCCAGAAAAAATCAACGCCATATTGAATATGAAACCCCTGAGTTCTCAGAAGGACGTCCAGAAGCTTACCGGATGCATGGCTGCTCTTAGCAAATTCGTTTCAAGACTTGGAGAGCGCGGAATGCCTTTTTTCAAGTTGCTCAAGAAGACTGATGATTTCCAGTGGACACTGGAAGCTCAAAAAGCGTTTGATGATTTCAAAACCTTTTTGACAACTCAGCCAGCGCTAGCTTCACCAATACCGCAAGAACTATTGCTCCTTTATGTGTCAACAACAGCAAAGGTGGTGAGCACAGTTTTAATCGTTGAGCGTGAAGAGGATGATCGCACTCAAAAAGTTCAGCGACCAGTCTACTTTGTTAGCGAAGTTCTTGTAGACTCCAAAACCCGATACCCTCAAGTGCAGAAGCTATTATACGGAGTCTTAATCACCGTCAGGAAGCTGTCACATTATTTCCAAAGTTATCCGGTCACAGTGGTTACATCATTTCCACTCGGTGAAATCCTCCGCAACAAAGAAGTCACTGGCTGCATTGCCAAGTGGACCCTAGAGTTGATGCCTCTCAACATAACCTTCAAGCCTCAAGTTTCAATCAAATCACAAGTGCTAGCCGACTTCGTCACCAAGTGGACCGAGTGCCAAGAAGACGTCCCGGCAGAAAAAATCGAATACTGGACAATGCACTTCGACGGATCAAAGAGGATTTCAAGGTGCGGAGCAGGGGTTGTTCTGATTTCCCCGACTAGAGAACGACTCAGCTACATTTTATGGATTCACTTCCCAGCGTCCCACAACGTGGCAGAATATGAAGCGCTCCTACATGGATTACGGATCGCCATATCCCTAGGGATTCGCAGGCTCATAGTCCGAGGAGATTCCCAACTTGTGGCCAACCAAGTAATGAAAAACTAGACATGCCTCGACGACAACATGACGGCCTACCGACAGGAAGTGCACAAGCTTGAAGATAAATTCGACGGGTTGGAGTTAACTCATGTTCTCAGACACAACAATGAAGCAGCCGACCGACTCGCTAATTTCGGATCAAAGACAGAAGCAGCTCCATCGGATGTTTTTGTTGAGCATCTCCACCAACCTACAGTTTCAAATAACTCAACCGCTAAGGAGGAAGTTGGAGAACAAGTTCTAATGATTGACGCCGACTGGAGGGCACCTTTCATCAATTATTTGAAGAATCAAGAGTTGCCTCCCGACAAAAATGAAGCCGAACGAGTTCGTCGTCGCTCCAAGACCTATACCCTTGTGGAGGAGGAATTATACAAGAAAAATCCATCTGGAATATTGCAAAGATGTATCTCCATCGAAGAAGGCATACAACTTCTCAATGACATTCACTCGGGAGTATGCGGGAATCATGCGGCAGCAAGAACCTTAGTTGGGAAGGCATATCAACAAGGCTTTTTCTGGCCTACAGCAGTCAGCGATGCAGACAAAATCGTTCGCACGTGTGAAGGTTGTCAGTTCTTCGCAAAACAGACCCACTTGCCAGCCCAGGAGTTACAAACTATACCCCTTTCTTGGCCTTTTGCGGTTTGGGGACTGGACATGGTGGGCCCTTTCAAAAGGGCACAAGGTGGATACACCCATCTGTTTGTCGCGGTGGATAAATTCTCGAAGTGGATTGAGGCAAAACCAGTGGTGACCATCACTGCGGATAAAGCGCGCGACTTCTTCATCAACATCGTACATCGCTTTGGCGTACCGAACCGAATCATTACCAACAATGGAACTCAGTTTACTGGTGGCGTTTTCAAAGATTTTTGTGAAGACTTCGGTATCAAAATCTGTTATGCTTCAGTCGCTCACCCAATGGGTAATGGCCAAGTTGAGCGCGCAAACGGCATGGTACTTCAAGGAATCAAGACTCGAGTTTTTGACAGGCTGCGTCCGTATGCTGGCCGGTGGACAGAAGAGTTGCCGTCAGTTTTGTGGTCACTGCGTACAACCCCGAGTCGGGCTACGGGCCAGTCACCTTTCTTCTTGGTATACGGCGTAGAAGCCATGTTACCGAGTGAAATGGAGTTCGAGTCCCTTCCAGTTCGCAATTTCAACGAAGAATGCCACGAGTCTGACAGAATCGACGATCTTACCCGACTGAAAGAAGCAAGGGAAGCAGGACTTATTCAGTCGGCCAGATATCTTCAAGGTCTACGACGCTATCACAATCGCAACGTCAAATCACGCGCCTTCATAGTCGGCGACATGGTTCTGCGGAAGATTCAAACAACTAAAGACAAGCACAAATTGTCTCCCCTGTGGGAAGGGCCGTTTATAAAAGCAGAAGTCACTTGTCCAGGAGCCTACCGACTCAAGCGTGAAGACGGAACCATGGTGGACAATTCATGGAATATAGAGCATCTTCGACGATTCTACGCTTAAGAGCTATTTTGTACACTTCTCCCTTAGACTGCCCACTCACCTGTTTCAGCCGAGTGGCCAGTCCGGGGGCTACTGATAATAATATAGTATTACTTTAGTTTTGTTCATGACTTGTCATTGACCCTGTTTAAATCTAGGTTCAGCAGATAAGGACTAAAAATTTTTCGATGATTGTAACAAGTTCTAGGCTTGAAGCAGTCAGACAAAAATTTTAAGAAATTTGAAACTGGATCTTGGGTTTACTGCATGGCATAAATAAGTCATTATACATTACTAAAGATACTTTACATCATTTCATACAAGATATTAACTAAGTCTACAAAAATTCTCCAGGACATCTGCGGCAAGCTTCTTAGCCAAATCTTGAGCTTGGTTTATCAGCTCCATAGCTTGCTCGTCAGTCGTCCCATCAGCGAAGCCATCCCCGACTGCATCAATCTCAACTCGGGGATATAGGGACTTCATTATCGCTAGAGCCTGGCTGGCACCCATTGTGGCGGCATCCTTGATATTGCTGAAGTATTTTGTCGGCGCAGTTCTGAGTCCTTCAAAGATTTGGACCGCATCCTCCTGACTGGTTCCCAGTCCGTTCTGGAAGATGGCGTTTAGTACCGGAGCAGCGGCATTGGCGATGTCATCTCGGACATTTTCAGCCTTCTTAACCTTGTCAACAAAAACTTCAAATTGGGCTCTAGTCCTGACCTTGTGTTCTGCATTTATACAAGATAGAAAGGGATCTCAGCGGTATGGCACTATTTTAATTTACTCGACAAGGATGATATCGTACCTTCGAGGGCATCTTCAGCTTCAAGCTTGCCAGCCGCCAGTTGAGCATTGACTTCTTTGAGCTTTTTTATTCGGGCAGCCAAGGACTCTATTTTAGTAGCTTGAGCTGTGGAACAACAGACAAATAAATCAGACATATAGATTGGATGAGCAGCAAGATTATGGCAGAGTGACTCTTACCTCCAATTGTGCCCCTATAATTGAAGCTGGCATCCATGAGCTGGTTGATCTGGTCTTTCAGTTTTCTTTCTTTAACTTGCGCATCCTCTCGGGTTTTTGCCAGCTCAGCTTGGACTCGTTCGACATTCTCGAGGTGAGGCACAAGTTTTTCCAATGCGCTTGTTTTAGCCTCATTCCTCATATGGATTCTCTGGATAATGCGTCAAGTAAGCAACACAGCTAGAATAAGACTGTTGAATACAAGAAGAAATACTTACATTCATTAGACGGGTGGACTCGATCAGATTCTTCTTCAACAACTCGAGCTCCTCGTCTTCACCTTGATGATTGATGATGATACCTTGTAAACTACCGTCCCGATCTCTCCATTGAAGTTTAGTAGGAGGAAAGGAGTCCTCGACTGCTTTTATTCTCGGGATCTCTTCTTCGTTTTCATCAATCAATGGGCCTGAGGTTTGCAGATTATGAGATAACTGAAATGCAGCAGGCAAATCAAATTAAAATTTAGTCATACGACGTACCAGATATTATCTTGGAGCCCTTCTTTGGGGTTTTCCCCAGATCACCGACTGAATCACTCATCATGCTTGTCTCTGCGGAGGCCGGTGGAGGGACCTCAGACGTTTTCCCTTTGTCGTTCTCGGGAGTCAGTCCTTGGTCAGTTTCTTTTGGATCCTTCCTGGCTGGCTCGGCAGGCGCTTCTGGAACACCAGTCGGGATGCCAGTTTCCCCTACTTGATCCCCAGTTGGAGGATCAACTTCAGGGCCGCTTGTGTCTTGCTCCGACTGGCTGCCAGTAGGGGGCTGGACTTCTGCAGTATTGATTGTCTTCCCCGACTGACTATAAATCCGGGGCTCAGGCCGTGGCTCGTGGATCTCCGAATTTTGGGCGCTGGCCGACTGGCTGGAGATTTTGCCAGAGCCGGTTTGGTGCTCGTTTGAGACTCAGTCTGCTCGTCTTCGGAGTCACTGCAGACTAGTTCCCTTTTCTTCAACTTCTGCTTAGGGATATTTTCCTCGATAGCTCGTTTACTCTTCCCGGCTGGGTTGACTTTTGGACCGCCAGTCGGGTGAGGCTTTTTTGAAGCAGTTTCTTCAAGGGCTGGAGCGGGAGGATTTGAGGAGAAGCGCTTGTTGTCCTAATCAATGGATTATGCTAATGAGTCAATATAAAGAACAAATTGATAACAATCGGATAAAAGGCTAGCGGATTTTTACCTCAGGAGGGGGTCGCGCCAGGCCATATGGAGTCACCGGAAGCTTATGACTATAGTCAACAGCCACTACAACGGTAACCCTTATCTGTGTCGGGCTCCAACCCACATCTGTGTCGGGTATGGAGTCCGACACAGCGTAAAGGTCACTAATGTGAAGAATCATCTCAAACGGGCATAAGTCCGTTACGGATGGAGTTATCTCAATCGGGCATTAACTAAGGCCCATCACCGATAGCTTTGACCCAGACGACCAGCCAAAGAGAGCCCGTCACGGATGACCTATCTCAATCGGGCTACAACTAGCGCCCGTCACGGATGTCTATCCTCTCAAACGGGCCTAAACAGAAGCCCGTCACAGATGACTTAATCTCAATTGGGCCTTAACTTACAGCCCGTCACGGATGACTGTATTCTCAATCGGGCTTTAACTTATAGCCCGTCACCGATGAGTATGACCACAAAAAAAATAAATATTGTTTTTTGGCTAGCCTCAGGCCTGTGCTAGCCATGCCCGCTGCAAAAATAACAGAAACACATATGTCAATCACATATATATATCCCAGCATCCCCATTCACATATATACATCGCTGCATCCCCATTCACAAATGCCATTCACATATATTTTAGACAAATAACATCCATATTGACACGTGCATATTGGTCAAGTGGTAAGCATCATAAGCTACAATATTCATCTAGACAGAATTTACATAGAGATAATAAATGTAATAAACAATAATATTACATAGTAACATGTGTTTGATAATTCAAATAGAATGTTAAAAATTGTTTTTCACTTAATCTTAACCCTAAACATTCCTTCACGGTGAATAATTTCGTGGAGGATGAACTCGGCAATCTCCTCACGAATATCCTGAAAGCTGCTACCCGGATCCTTTGAAAATTTGTCCTACATGTACAAAATTCGAAATTAGTCGAACGATCTTTAGATATATGTATGTACTTTAATTCAGTTAGAACATTTCACGAATGAGACCACAAACCTCCAATTCACCCAAAGTCTTCACCTTATCTTTGCAAAGTAGACGCATGTTGTGGCAGACATGGAATCCGCACTGGTCGCCTATTTGTTGTTTGACTGGGAAGTCCTTCTTATGGATAAGTGTATCCTGCCCTGCCTTTCGAAGGCCTTCCTTTTGCACATATTGGGCCCACGCCTCATCTATCGCGAGTTGAATCGGGGTCCAATCGTATGCTTTCTTGTCAATCCTGGAGTTTAAGTAGTCGCACGTACTCCACTTAGGCGTTATTACCAGTAGGATCCAATGTCCACTACGGCATTAAAATATTTAAAGTTAATACTAAAGCTAGACGTGTAATGCAATGAATTTAGGGAGCACACTTACTATTGATTATAGGCGCACATGATGTACTCCTTGTCTTGTCGGGCCCAGAAGGTGTCAAACAAGCAGTTTACCATTCCTTGATGGTCCCCTTGAAGATTTGTGACATTCACTACCTGAGGATCAAGGAAGGCAACTTCCGGTGCATTTTTGAGACACCACTTCCAACTATACCTACACGCAAGACAACATTACTTATAAGCATGTTACACGGATTGAGATGAATAATTTTCGTGAGCAAGAGTACTTACAAGGAATAGCACTTGAGGAGGGTTGTGTCCACCGACCGGAGCCTGTAGAGGTCGAATAGATCCTTGTAGTCTACCACGATATAATTTGGTGGCCCAAGGAATGGCGCTCTTGCGTGTTCGCCTATTATATCACTTTCTCTTTTCTTCCTCCTCACGTTAGATTTTTCCATGTGGTACATGTGTAGCTCCTTGCAAGCGGTGCCCATCATAGCTAGCATGTCGTCTCCAACCAACGACATGCCTAGTTGGAAGGAGGATGGAGGTACGGGCTTCTTAGGAACTACCAGCACCTTGCTCAGATCTAGCTTTGTTGGAGCAAGTCGTGAGCCCTACAGCTTTCCCTTTCCTCGCCCCCTTGCAGCAGGTTTTTCGATGGCAACTCTCTGGGGGGAAGAATGCGCCTTCCTGCTCTTCTTCATTGGTGGGGGTTTGATGATCGCCCCACTGTCGACCTCCATAGGCTCGTCACCGAATTCCGTGTCGTACTGCGACTCGAGATCATCTGTATCTTCGTGACGAGCCGGAGCTGGCGGTGCTGAAGGAGCAGGGGCAGGTTGTATCGGCAGGCGACCGCTTGGTCCAGTGGTTGGCCTCGGGATCACCCTTATCTCAATGAGATCCTTGGGCCATTGGATGAATGTTCCACGTGCATTTCCAAGGGTTAGGACCTCGTTGTTCGGTGGATGCCTGAGCGGGAAATGATCGAATTCTGGCTTCACCGAGTCGACTTGGACCTTCGCACAGTCAGCCCGTAGTTGCGCCCCATGCACTCTAGTTTCCGGGGTCAGCTGGAAAGCTAGGCCTTCAGCTGCAGGAACCGTGAAGGACGGCATCACCCTCACTGTCAGGGTGCAACTAGTTGGCTCTTGTGATATATTAATAACAATTTTTAGAGCAGTACTTACCGTATGATTTCATTATGAATTATATTCGTTAAGAATTATATGCGTTGCGGATGAGAGATTTACCGTAATTTGGTCGACGGCGGCGGGCACCGATAGGGGATTTCCCCCCTCCCCCCTCAGTTGATGCACAGCTGCTGCGCCTCTGCGTCGGACTAGCTAGATCCTGTTGCACAGCAGCAGCGGCAGCCTCCGGGATATTCTGTTCTTCTCGAATCTCCTGCGTGATACGGGCCCTCATCGATTCGAGCTTCTCGTCGAATTCAGAGCTCAACTCGGCTCTGACCTGTTCACGGATCTGGGCGGCAAGGCGGGCATCTTTTTGCGCCTTCGTTACTGTCCGCTTCCTGTACTGCCACGCGTAGTCCGGGAATCCAACTTTCCACGGTACGTTGGCGCCAAGTCCCCTAGTGCATCCACGGTGCTCCTTGTTGCCCAACGCTTTACTGAGGATGTCGTCCTCGCGTCTTTGGGAGCTTCCCTCTTGCGAGGCCTCTTGGGAGGCAACCAACTCCTTCTGTAGTACAAATGAGTTCGGATTAAACGAAAAGTTCGGTGGGGACAATGCGAACAAATATTGAGATAGGGCACTTACTGTATTATCGTAAACTTGTTGATCTTGGGGATTTGGAAGTGAAACCGACCCATCCTGATTCTTCTGGTACCTCGCGCGGGCCCAGTTCCTTGCCCGTGGGTGGGGGATGTCGGCAAACACCGGAGGTGTGTTCGCTGCCGCTGCCGCTTCATCCTCCTGCTGCCATTCCTCCAGCTTCCCGACGTATCCTGTGGTGCCTAGGCGGTGCGGGTGCACGTTCCTGGACTGCAGTGCTCTATACGCTTCGCTTCTAGCCCGGGATTCAGGGGTCGATTTCTTCTCGTAGAATGTGTCCCATACCTCTTCCGTTATGAAGGGCCATTGGTCTTTTGGATCAGGGGTCATCGGATTTAGGACAAACTTCGTGACCAGCCTGCTCTTGAAATTCTTCCAGCAATTGCCCATCACCTTGAACGCGGCCTGCTTGAGCCTCTCCTCGTCGCTGCAGGATATTCGAAGCTCTCCTTGAACTTGAGCCAAGCAGCGTTCTTCTCCGCCTCGGGCACACCCTTGATGTCATCCACGAGGATTGTGAAGTTTTCCCTCGCTACGACACCGCAGAGGGTCCTGAACTTGGCTAGGACATTGCGAGGATGCGTCGGTAGTCCAACCTGGTTCACCTCTGAGATGGTGAACCGTTCCTTAGGGATTCTATTCCCTGTCCTATGACCCCTTGCCCTTGAGGACCCACTAGTAGTCGTCGACATCGGTTCACCTTGCTGAGACATCGTCTAAATAACTGTGCTTTTAAATAACAAAATTAATTAATTTTGTAAACAAATCACGTATGCACATAAGTCGGTTAATTCAGTAAGTCCCAAAATCAATAAGTAGTACCATAGCTACTCTTTCGAAATCTCCTGCCTGACACGTTTCTTAATTATCAAAAAATGACAGATTACGAAATGTTCTGGATGTCAAGGTGTCTTGGAAGGTTCCGTACATGTACTGACCCAACCAAACCAACTTGACACCCGGAACACTTCGTATTCTATGATGATTTGATAATCTAGAAACAAAGTCCTTACGTAAATGTGTAATTATCAAGACATGACAGAAACCGAGGTGCACTGGGATCAGAAGTTTTTCAAATCGGTGTTGTGAGTGCACTAACTCAACCGAACGAACTTCTGACCCTAGGCACCCCGGATTCTGCGACGTTTCGATAATATTTTCCGAACCAACTTTAGTATTAGAGATGAAAAATTACCCAAAAAATAACAAAAACCGAGGTGCATTGGGGTGTGACAGTGTCTTAATCGGTTTTGTTAATTACAAATAACTCGATCACTAAAATTAGTCTAGTTCACTAAAATAAACTACACTTCACCTATAATCACTAAAGTTCACTAAAATATCCTAAGTAACCCTAAAATCACTAAAAAACCATACATTGGACTAAATTCTCAAAAGTTCAGTAAAATTGAATCAATAAAGTAACGTATATTACATAAAATGTACTAAACTTAACTTAAAAAAACCTAAGTAACCCTAACATCAGTAAACTAACCTACATTTCACTAAATTCAACACAATCATTCAAGTTCATTAAAATATCATCCATTCGTCAACACATCACTAAAATATACTAAAATAACCTAACTAAAATAACCTAACTAAAACTACAATCAATGAAATCACTAAACCTAAAAATCATTAAATCTAAAAATCACTAAACCTAATTTTTTAACTAAACCTAATTTGGGCCAAATCTAAAAGTCACTAAACCTAATTTTTAACTAAACCTAATTTTCACCAAACCTAAAAATCACTAAACCTAATTTTTAACTAAACCTAATTTTCACTAAACCTAACATCTCAGTACTAACATCACTAACATCACTAAAAATCATCACTAACCTAAGTTAAAAAACCTAAGTTTCAAAAACCTAATTTTTTACATCACTAACCTAAGTTACAAAAACCTAAGTTACAAATCACTAACATCACTAATACTTCCCAAAAATCACTAAAAATCACTAATACTAAGTCACTGTCATCACTAAAATAACCTAAGTTCAAAACCTAAAATAATCTAAAAAACTCACCGGCGATGTGGCAGCCGGCGGCTTGGGGAGGAGAGGCGGCCGGCGGCTTGGGGAGGAGAGGTGGCCGGCTTGGGGAAGATTTGCCTGGCGGCTTGGGGAGGAGAGGCGGCCGGCGGCTTGGGGAGGAGAGGCGCCCGGCTTGGGGAAGATTTGCCCGGCGGCGGCTTGGGGAAGAACCGACCGGCGGCGGGTTTGGCGGCGTCGGCGTCGGCGTCGTGCTCGTCGGCGGCGGTTGCTAGGGTTAGAGGACTTAGAAAAATTTCGAATCCGGCCAGATCCAGATACAGCGCGGTTATTTTATTCTTAGTACGGTAGTTAACATCTCAATCGGGCCTGAACAAGAGCCCGTCACGGATGACAACATCCGTGACGGGCTCCACTTCAAGGCCCGATAGAGATGACATCATCTCTATCGGGCACCACACCAAGGCCCGTCACGGATGTTGTCATCCGTGACGGGCTCCACTTACACGCCCGATAGAGATGACATCATCTCTATCGGGCACCACACCACGGCCCGTCACGGATGACAACATCTGTGACGGGCTCTAGTTTGGGCCCGATAGAGATGTTGTCATCTGTATCGGGCCTACACTAAGGCCCGTCACAGATGACATTTGACTCCTGTTCATGTGGACCTGAACTGATAATAAAATATACAATACTTCACATTTAACATGTGCTCATTTCACTAAAATCACAATAATTAATTTTACAATACCAAATAATTTAGCGAAGCATAATAAATCACTAAAATTTAGTAAATTCATCATAAAATTATATTACAAGTTGCATCAAGCTAGCTATTACTAATAAAAAATACTTCCTTTCCATTTTACTTCACTAGTATCCAAAACCAACATAACAATTAAGCACAGCTAAAATCACAACGTTATGCCTTCCGTATGATCTGAGCGAGTATACCCTACAGGCTCCTGTGGATCATCATCAAGGTCGATTTGAGGCCGTACATGAAGATTCTGGTTGTACTCTTCTTCGTCGACGACGTTGTCAACACCAACAATTCGGCGCTTGCCATCCCTCACGATGTGCATCTTCTTGTTTGCAGGGTCTTTAATGTAGAAAATCTGCTCGACCTGTTTCGCAAGTACGAATGGTTCGTCGGCGTATCCAACCTTGGATAGATCAACTAAAGTGAAACCTTCCTTATCGACTTTAACACTAGTGCGTATATTCACCCAACGGCATCGAAACAAAGGAACCTTGAACTTCACGTAGTTCAGCTCCCAGATCTGCTCAATGCGGTCGTAGTATGTGTTAGACCCAACTTGATCCTGGAAGGTATCTATACGGACCCCGCTGTTTTGCACTGTGCTTTTGTCATCTTGCTGGACGGTGTAAAATGTGTATCCATTAATATCGTATCCTTGCCATGTGTCTATGGCCCAAAACGGTCCCATCCCCAACAACTGTACTGTCTCATTTGGGATATCCGTCGACATTGTGACACGATTCTTGAACCAAGCGTTGAACCGAGAGTTATGTTCCCTGTTAATCCACGTCTCAGATCGACCCAAGTTCTCCTGCTGGATTTTCGCTAAGTGCTCTTCAAAGTAAGGGCCAACTTCTGCCATGTGTTGGAGCACAGCAAAATGAGCCTGCACGTAGGAAGCTTGATCGGGCCTAATTCTTGACCTCCCTATTGTGCCAGCACCTGATAACCTACCTTCGTGACGAGACGCTGGAACTCCTATAGGTTCAGCCTCGGACATGTAATCCACGCAGAACTCAATGACCTCCTCGGTCGTGTATCCTTCAATGATGCTCCCCTCCGGTTTTGCTCTGTTCCGAACGTATGCCTTCAGAACTCCCATGTACCTCTCGAACGGGTACATTTCTCTTAGAAAAGCTAGGCCACATAGTTTTGTTTGCTTCACAAGATGAACAGGAAGATGAACCATGATATCGAAGAAAGACAGTGGAAAAAACATCTCCATGTGGCAGAGGGTATTAACAATATCGGTCTGCAACCCATCTAGATCTTCGGGATCTATAACTTTTTGTCCAATTACATTGAAAAAGGTGCACAGACGTTGGATCGTATGACGGACCTTGGGGGGAAGAATGCCTCTGATAGCAACTGGCAAGATTTGTGTGATTAGCACGTGGCAATCGTGAGACTTCATTCCAACCAGTTTTAGGTCTTCCGATTTGACGTACTTACTAATCCTCGCTGAATAGCTCGATGGAACTTTGATATCTCTCAGGCAAGACAACATTGTGATCTTCTCATTCTTCGACAGTGTGTGGCAAGCTGGAGGGAGGTACACTCTACCTGTCTCTGCATCTGTTACGGGCTGGAGTTCACTGCGAATGTTCATGTCCTGTAGATCAAGGCGCGCGTTCAACCCGTCCTTTGTTTTGCCAGGAATATTCAGCAGCAGGCCAACCAAACTCTCACACACATTTTTTTCTACATGCATGAGGTCAATGCAATGACGAACCTCAAGATCTTTCCAGTAAGGTAATCGCCATCTTTCGTGATTTCTTCAACCATCGGCTGCGTGTATGTTCCATGCAGTCGGAGCAAGCCTTCTTTCCTTTCACGGTTTGGCCAGAAAGATTACCGAGGGCGGGATAGTCATTAATGGTGCAGAACAGTAGAACTCGTAACTTGAAATTCTCCTGACCATACGCATCCCAAGTTTCCACACCTTCTTTCCATAGCATCTCAAGATCATCCATAACAGGCTCAAGAACACGTCGATATCATTGCCCGGTTGTTTCGATCCTTGGATTAGCAAGCACAGCATAATATATTTCCTTTTAAAGCACAACCATGGCGGTAGGTTAAAGTTTGAAATAAGAACTGGCCAGGTGCTGTGAGTACTACTCAAGTCTCCGAAAGGATTCATGCCATCAGTACAAAGACATATCCTCATGTTTCTGGGGTCGGCAGCAAAGTCACTGTGTTTTCGATCGATATTTCTCCATTGAATTGAATCCGCTGGGTGTCTTAGCATACCGTCGTTCCTTCTCTCAGTGGCATGCCAACGTACTAACTTCGCCTCCTTGGGGTTTGCAAATAATCTTTTGAAACGATCAATGATTGGTAGGTACCACAAAACCTTCGCGGGACCACCCCGCTTTGATCTTTTCCCTTCGTCAGGACTTTTCTTTCGCTTGTATCGAGAGGCCTTACAGACAGGACAAGCATCTAACTCCGCATATTGCTTGTGGTACAATATGCAGTCATTTGGACAAGCGTGAATTCTACGGACCTCTAACCCCAAGGGACACAAAACCTGCTTTGCTTCGTATGTCGTCTCGGGCAATGTGTTCCCATCAGGCAGCAAGGACTTCAAAATTCCCAAAAGCTCCGTGAAACACTTATCTGTCCATCCACTACTTGCCTTCAGCTTCATTAGGTCCAAGGTAGCTGATAATTTGGTGTGCTTTGCTTTGCATCCGGCGTACAGAGGCGTCTGCGAGTCACTGACCAACCTGCTGAACTTTATGGAATCTCTCTCGTTGTAGGCTGGATCCTCAACGTCACGTAACATGTGTTGCAGCAGATCGTGATCAACATCAACCATTTCACCGCCAAGTGGAGAAGGTACAAACATGTCACGCTCATCTTCATCTTCCTGATTTTGCGCACCAGTACTGTCTACAACTGCAACACCTCCAGATTCTTGCTCTCCATGCTTGACCCAACATGTGTAGCCTTCCATGAATCCTCGTTGTATAAGATGAGCGTGCACATCCAGTCAACTACAAAACATATTCTCATTCTTGCAATCTGCACATGGACAGCACATGTAATCGCTGTTTCTTCTTTTCCTATCCTCCTCCGCGGTGTTTATAAAATTTAATACCCCATTTCTATACTCCTGACTATGACGTTTCACGGATTTCGCATACATCCAACTTCGATCCATCGCTGCAGAAATGAAAAAATAATCAACGAAACATCTTAGAAGATAAATACTCTGAATTAATGACAATTGATGAATTGTCTAAAGTACCGATTACTATTTAAGTACCTTTATGAATTTACTATTTTTTTGGAAAAAAATTAAAATTTCGCCCCCTCCAACCTCCCACCAAAATTGTGAATAGTGGGATACAGTTACACCGGTAGTTGCGGCTATTTATAGTGTGCAATAACTATCTGTAACGGTCCATAAAATTGTATTCTCTGTCGGGCATATCAGTTATCTTTATCGGGCCTAAAAAATGCTCGTCACAGAGGACTGCAATCTGTGATGGGCTTTATTGTTATCTCAAACTGGCCTCAAGCTAGAGCCCGACACGGATGACACATATCTGTGACGGGCTCTAACTAGGGCCCGATTGAGATAACCTTAAAATCTCAAATGGGCCACAAGTTGGTGCCCGTCACAGATGACTATCATCCGTGATGGGCCCCTGCTTGGGGCCCGATTGAGATATTTAAGGTTATCTCAATCGGGCCCTAGTTGGAGCCCGTCACAGATATGTGTCATCCGTGACGGGCTTCAGTTCTACGCACATTTAACATGTCTCTCCGACCCTATCTCAGTCGGCCTCTTTTAAGGCCCGTTTGAGATGTATTCTTTGTGACGGCCCGCAAAATCCAGTTATGTTGCAGCCCGTCACAGATGAGAGGATCTGCACTAGTGAGCAATCCCAGAGAAGAACACTTTATACATCCGGTTACACGTGACTTTATAGTCAATGGAATCCGGGTCCTCACGGTTGGGATCCGACTGCCCCTCATACTCGTATGCCGGCTTGCTCCGTTCTTTGATTGGGGCCAGTCGGCACTTGATGAAGTGCCGAGTGACCTGCTCCCCTTGTAGACCTCGTTGCTTGATTTCCATCAGTCGGAGTAGCAGCTCATTGGCCTGGGCAAGCTCATCGCCGTCCGGAAAATTTTTTCCAGTTCTCATGCGGGATTGGAGGAAGGCCGACAAACTCGGGAAGGCTTGGAGAAGGATTTGAGATGTAGAACCAATTTGAATGCCATCCTTTGTTGGAGGTTTTAAAAGAAAGAGAGAAATATTTTTGGGTCAGAGTTCCCCGCAGCTGAAATCCAGACCCGCCGATTACGCACGGGTTGTTTTTATCAGGCTGGGGTTTGAGGTAGAAGATGCACCGGAACAAAGCAAAATGTGGTTAGATGCCAAGGAAGGCTTCGCAAAGATGGATAAAATTAGCAATGTGGAGGAAAGAGTTGGGATTCAAGTGATATAGTTGGATTTTGTAAAAAGAAAGAAGACCACGGAAGAAAGAGGAAGTCGGAAGAGCAAAACCGGAATAGAAGAAAGAGGAGAATACCACGATTTCGCCGGTGTCGGGGGTTGGAAAATCCTCGCCGTATGCAGGGCACCACCCGATGATCTCCTTCGTAGGCAGAACCCCGTCCTTCACCATCTCCAGCAGATTTGATTCCTTTACATCGGACTTCGCCCACTGTTCAAAGGGGATTTCTCTCTCCTCAGCCATGGGAGGGGATTGGATCTGAGTAGAATGTTTCGGTTTTTGTGGAAGGGATGGAGGAAAAATTGGGATGGAGGTGAACCGCAGGGAGGATGGATGCACGGGATTGAAGATTGGGGCTTGTGCGTGCGTGGATTTGGAACCCTAGTTTGCTATCACTGTTCGCGGTTTGGGGATTTTTGGCGAAGAAGATGAAGCGGCAAGTGATTTAACGGTTAAGTCAGCTATTTCATGCGCAGAATGGGCTGTGGATCACGGCTTAACCGTAGCCAACAAAATTTGAAAAGTCTGATATATGTCCCTAGGGGCTTAATCTTTTCCGTGACGAATGGAAAAGAATATATCAAGAATATTCTACACTGTTGCAGTTAAGACTCTTCGGAGAGCGTACAGTGCAAATCTTGCCACGTCAGTGAGCATATTAAATTGATCAAATATTTTAACTTCGGTTTATTAATTAATCTCAGGCGATTGGAGAATCTTGTAAAAGATTTCTACCACACATGCCTCTTTTTCTCCAAATAAGGTGAAGTCATGTGTCCTTAGGGGCTGAAACACATTTGCTTTAATAATATGAACATAACATGACTAGCTGTTTGGAAAGACTTATGTTCATAATATAAATGGTTTAAATAACCAATTTTATTGTCAAACTTTCTTGATAAAAACAATCTTAGGATTGTTTATCATCTTTGCTGCTTAGGTGGTTATTAAACCACTCGGCTAATATATTTTTATTGATTCTGACTATATGTTTAGTTTTTCCAACTAACCACATAGTCGGGGGCTACACCTAATTAGGTGCATCTAGTTGATGCACCTGGAAATATTTTTTGAAATCTTTTTAGCCCTTCACAGTCTTGCGATTCGGAATTGGCGCCCAGGAGATCATGGTAGGGATAATTGAAGCACTTGGAGCTGATGGCTTTCTATTTAAGAGAAGATTGTCTCATCGACTGCAAAGGTCTCAGGGGCTACTGTGGATATTAGGGTACCCATATACCCACAGATATAGAATATCCGACTGAATATAGGGATATATTATGTAAACAGAATATAAGTAGTACTAGGGCTCGGGTATAATATTACCTTGTTTGTTAAGGTATGGTCCGGATACCTAGTATGGTAAGTTCGTAAGTCAATTAGGAAAGATCTAGACCGTGTCGGACTAGATCTTATCTTGTAAATCCTCATCTTTCGGGTATATAAGGAGGATAGGGGACCCCTTGGGAACATAAGCTTTTCATAAGATCAGTACACAACTCGGAGGCAAAACCCCCCGAAACAGGAGTAGGGTATTACTTCTTCGTGAAGGCCTGAACCTGTCTAAACCCTTTGTCTCATAACCCATCTTTCCATCTTGACTGCCACCCCCTTTTCTTATTGCCGAAATCTAGTTTCGACACCATCTGATAGATATATGGGTCCTTTAGCTTTTTCTTCGGCTATCATCCCGTCAACTACTGATTTAATCATATTTGTCAAAGTATTCACAAGCACTACGGACTGGTTGATTAGGGCATGATGCACAGCCGAATCAATGCGATCTTGAATTGTGTGGAGCTCTTCATCACTTGATTCGACCTTGGGCTGCTTATCCTTCTCTTCTCCCGTCCCGGATGTACTTGGATCTTGTTTCACGATCGTCGGCAACTCAACTTTAGTTCTTTAAACAACTGTGCCTTGTCGGGTCACCGTGAACGAATGCAGATATTGTTTTTGAAGTTGATCCAGCATCTGTCTCATCTCTTCTCTCTGCTCATCGTTCAATTGCTCGATCGTGATCGGCAGGATGTTCTCTTCTGAGACGTTGGTGATGTTTGGAGACATGATGACATTTGGTCCCATTGGGCGTGCCAAAAGCGTGTTGATGCAAAAAACACACACTGGCCTAAGAGATTTGCTTTACTCTAGTGCAGGTCCAAAATTAGTTGTTTAAGTTCAAGGGCGTGCCAGTTGATTTGATCCTGCAATCAACAAGAAGAAATATACAAGAATGTTAGTAAACGATAGTCCATCGGCTAGCTAGCCGATTTCATATCGTATGTAACCTAGCCGATTTCATATCGTATGTAACCTAGCCGATGCAATAAAGCATGAATCGGCTGTAAGGTATAGTCAATGATATAATTAATCCTAAAACTAGTATATCGGCTATAAAAATTAGTGTTACATAATCAATATATAAATATTACTTTTGAAATAAGCAATTGGGATAGATCGGACTGAATCGAGACGGTATAAATTGCCCAAGTCTAAAATAACATGAAATAATGATTATATAAACTCATGTCATAGCCGATATCTAGATTTAAGCATGTATCGGCTATAGCTCAGATACAACCTTATACTAGGATATTCTCTAGGAACAAATATATTCAACTATAACCAATTAGATTGGTATGAAGTTCAATATATTTATGTTAGATTAGATCCTGATATAAGAGGCAGATATAGAACATTAAACAAAAAATAAAACAATGTAAAATATCTATACCAGGTAAGATCGGCTGAAACTCCGATACTATCCTTATTAACAATCATAAAGCAGGCTAGATATCATGATTCTGAATACGGCTTAATAGGTTGGACTTAACCAATGCAGCATTAAGTATAAAGAGAAGCATGGCATCTAGAAAATCAAGCCGATGGTTACCTTTTCGGGATGGTGGATACATTATATAACCTAAACTAACAAAGTAATCTAGCCGATATCGACAAAAACCCTAAATAGAATACAGCCGATGCAAGTACATTGCATTGTCGGTCTAAGTTATATAATGTATATGATAACTCGGAAGTTTACAAGATAGAACTAGAGTGTCATAAAAATGTAAACACTAGCTCTGATAATGCAAACCGCGATGACAAGATATACCTTTTCATCGAAGATCAAACTGATACAGCACGACTCGAAAGCACAAACTTGTCGAAAAGTAGAAAACAAAGGTGGCGATGCACCGAGATTGATTGAACGTCTGTTGTTATTATTTACAAGATCTCGGGACTATATTTATACCCGAAAATATAAACAATGTCCATCACGGACACGACTCATATTAACCTAATACAAATCTAACTAACGAACAAGTCCCTTAGGCGGACTCTTACCGTGATAATCCATAAGGAAATTACATAAAATATCCTAATTAATAGATACAATTGTCTATTCAGGACTCTATCCATGTATGGCAATCCGTATGAAGCACCTTAACTCAATCCGATGACGTGTACCGAGTCATATTTTCAAAATCAGCTCAATCGGCTAGCCCTATCCGACTCGAACTCTGCCGATCCTGTCCGCAACCGATTCGGACTACAGCTGATTTCCACTCTGTTTCCGATACGATCTAATCTTTTGGATTTTCTTTGATTCTATCCTTATCTCCGATACTTGAATTACTAAATTTGATCGTCAACACATACCTGCAATCAAATTAATTATATCGGCCTGTTCAGTGACCCATTTTTTAGAAGGAATGGGTCAAGCCTGTTGATGTTGAGTGACCCAATAGGCTTGTTGGTAAAAAAATGGGTCACTCAACAAGCTGTCTTGGTATAAAAATCTTATTGAAAAAGACCTGTCGAGTGATCCATTTTTTAGAAGGAATGGCTCGACCCGTTATTAAAAGAGAGTGTCATTTGAAACTTACATATTGCAGCACCCCCATAAAACAGATGAGCTTTTACAAGCAATAGTGAAGGCAGTCTAGGAGCATGTTCCTTTCCTTTTTTCATTTTATCAAAAGAAAAATCTTCAGCCCGCGACAATATTTTTTTTGGGAGAATATGCGATAATATATCAACGTACGTGTATATTATACATGCTCTGGCAAATGATAATGGTGGGCTCCAGTAGAATGTCCCTCCTACGATGTGGATGTTACGTATGTTCGATAATTTGTTTGATAGAATATTTTCTAGTATTACGAATTTTAATAGAGAATATATTTGAATTCGTAGTATTAAGAAGTGTTTTATTCCGTCCAAAATCTCTTTTATTTTGGATCGGAGAGAGAATATATTTATGTACATCTGATTTCTTCTCTACTTAATATCCTACAAGATTAAAACTTGTTGAAATTTGACCGGTCTAATATACATGTATGAAAGTATCTATCTAGATTTATTATACGAAAATTAGTTGTCCTGTTAAAGTTTCCACCAGAAACAGTGTCAGTATTAAGTAACAGGAGAATAATTAACGGAGTTAGTGGCATGCATGCAAGTATAAGCACCGCAGCAGTGGAGTAGTGAACCATCGTCGATAAGGCTGGTGACGCGTGATGCCAATCTATAACGCGGTGACAACCTCAATTGACCGGGAGGGATGCACGGCGCTGAGCTGCTGATGAGGCACGAGGTTTATTCCGAAGCCGACCTGACCCAACTTGCGCCGGACCGCGGCAGCAGCTGTCCAGCAGATAGCTATAACATGCCGGCTAGGGCTTTACTTGCACTAGCACTGCAATTTGCAATGCGGACACACCAGCAAACATGTACGATTGACTACTCAACAATATTTACCCGTCTTCTTTACATATTATATGGTGTTCGTGTTCTTACGTGTGTTTTATTGCCTTTGTCAACAGAAGGGCGCATAATTGCAAATATTGTCCTAATTGTGGGATCCCTTTCAATTGTTTGATTTTAGGGGGTTTTATCATGGTCTGTTTTCTACCATTAACATTTAAATTACTAATACAATATAAAAACTTCACTCATTAATTATTTTCGATTGCTTCCTTCAATTTTTTTTTCGATTGGAGCGAGTTTCCAAAGATAGTCATAGCATTGAGAAGTTTTTAAATCATCCCATTAAAATTTGGTGGCTTAATTAAGGGTGTGTTTGGTTCACGATCATGCATTGATGGCTATCCATATTTTATTGGATATGACCATTCAAATTATTTTTGTTTGGTTTATATGGATAGGATGACCAAATTTCTTGTTTGGTTGGAGAGATATAGTATGGATGGGATAAGCTAAAAGTTAGTGGGATCCATTTGTCATATATATTTTTTTATCAAAAATTAATCATCTGAGTAACAAATATAATGGTGTAATCAAATTATAAATTAGATAAACGGTTTAGGAGAAAATATCATTTGAAGTATGCTTAACAGAAAATCAAACCAACAACAACCAATCAGAATAATACATATCACCCAAACCAAAACTAGATGGTTCCATCCAGCCAAATCAGCCAGATGCCCTCATCTAACATATAGAGGGAATATTCTCTTTTCTAGGCCGCCCCATCCAGCCTGCCCTCTAACCAAACATAAAAAAAAACCCAGACAGCCATCTTCCGTCCAGGCTCATCAATCCAACCAAATACACCCTAAACCATCACAATAACATTGGTATAGATCAAGTCTTACAGCCCTACTTGTAAGATTTTTGTGCAGCTACAACTTCTATCCCCAAACAATCTAGGTTCTTACATAGATTTTGAGAATCATTAACTAGGGAATACAAAAAATACTAACTCAAAAGCTATAAAGACCAGACTTTTCATATCTCAAGAGCAGCTTATCAAATCTCGACCTTCCTCGAACATAGCTGTTAAAGTCATTTTTCTATTGATACTATTCTTCGTGCATCAATACGGACAATCAGGAATCAAGATAAAAAAATACACACCATGCCAGTACGCTAGAACTGCCACAGTGCATGCAGAGTCGCCAGTCCCATGCTCTTCTATTGAAACAGCACCACCGTTATGCTCTAGTACTAACCTACAAACGCAAAAGGAGAAAATGTAACAATCTCGTGTGCAAATTGGACGGGTACACCAAGAAACGCAGAGCAGTTGAGGCTTCCAGCTTTGACCGGGGAAACCGACGCGAACCTGCCGTTATCCCACCACCAAACGGAACCACCACTCCGGCAGCTTAGCTGGGGCGAAATGCGAAATGCGGAGGAAGCCGTCAAAGTCCACCACACCGGCGGAGGCGCACGCGGAGCCCACCACCACAACAACGCGTCCACCGAAATACCGAATCCACTCCATCCTCTTTCCCATCCTATAAGACCCCCCTTCTTCTCCTCTTCCGTTCCACCGTGGAATCCCCCCAATCCATTTTCAACTTCCAAAGCTCTGTACAGCAGAGTCGTCACACGACTCCAACCTTCCCCCCCTCCTCTTCTTCACTCTTCTCCTCGTCCTCCATTGATATGGCCACAGAGGTGCTGCGCCCGCACAACGTCCTCCTGCCTTCCCCGGCGCAGCAGAGGATCCGTGCCACCACGCACCAGAGGACGACCAACAACCATCAGAGCGCTGCGAGGACCAAGCCGACGACGGCGGGCAGCCGGAGACATCAGGGCAGGGGCTCCTCCGCCGCCAGGAAGGCGGCGGCGAGGCCTGTTGCGGTGGAGGTGTACGCCGGGCCGGCGTTCTCCGTGTCCCCCGAGCCGAGCTCTCTGCCGCTGCCGCAGTTCCCCTTCAGGAAGGCCGCCGTCACAGCCGCCGTCGATGACGCCGCGACGCGCGACCTCCGCCGGATGCTGCGGCTGGAGTAGTAGTAGGCACAAGGCAGTAGCTTGGCTCCCATCCGTGTGCTTCTCTTGCTTCTTTTGTTCCCTTTCTGTACTTCTGTTAACTTGTAGTTGCCATATGAGCTGTATGGTAGTTCTAACTAGCCTCGTGGTGGGTGGCGCGGCCGCGCGCGTTGAGGTCACCGGCTCAGTTTTATTGTGTGGCCGGAGACAGGTAACAGCAGCGGCCGTGAGCTCCGACGACGGCGGTGTAGAATGAGCGCAGCGGTATGTGGCGACGAGATGTAATTACACATTTTACATGGTAGACATATACAGTACGAGTGTATGTATACGCATATACGGTAGGGATCTCTTTGGTTTGTATAATACAAGTCTAAAGTAAGTTTAGTTTAATCCCATATTTTTTTTTTTTGAGAGAGAAGGCAAGAAGTTTGCGTTATATATTGATATAGAGCCTGGTTTAATCCTTTATGTATCTCTCAGTCTGTGTAGGTCTGTGTAGGTGTTTTCGCCGATCTAAAGGAGCATCTGTGTTTCTAGCGTGCACATTTGAATTATGTAGGTCGTATTTAGTCGCTGCGTCAAAGCGGTTGGTGGTTCGATGGGGTGCTGGCACGGTGGCACCTACTGCACACGATCGTGATCCCTTGATCCTTAGATTATACTCCCACGCTCAGTTCCAAAATACTTTTTTACGAAGGAAGTATCTTTTTATTGGCAATTGATAAAAAATCATATTAATTCTGACTCCAGTAGTCCAGTAGTGTTACACCATGCAATCATGAGTAAGCGATGTTTTGAAATAGGTGAAATTGATGTGTTCAAAGTTTGATAATCAATCTTTCTTCAAAATTTCGATTAAATTTTAGATGTGATATAATTGAATTTGTCTTTAAAAATACTTTTAAAACCATTAAAAAATATGCTTTTTATAAGTATTAAATTGGAGAAGTAGTTAGTGATAAAATAATTGTGCTGATGACGGAGAACAAGAAAATGTGTACTATTATTCCCTATACTGTTCATTTTGGATTTAACCATTACCCTCCGTTCACTAGAACTTGTTATCCGTAACGGTCTTTCCCGTGTCTAGGAATTACGGACCATCACACCATTATCATCTCTAACGGACTAAAATAAACATCGACAAAGATATACTCGTACAGACATTATCCATATGTATGTATTTCGAGCCCGTCACCGATGAGAACTATTAGTGATAGGCTTATATTTAGACCCGATAAAGATTATCTTTGTAATCTTTGTCGGGCCCAAAACATAGGTCCGTCTCCAATAGGTCTCATCGGTGACGGGCTCTAATCAAGGCCCGATAAAAATGATATTTAGGCCCGTCACCGATGTTTGTCATCGGTGACGGGCGCGATATTAGGCTCGATAAATATAACTAAATGCCCGTCATTGATGTCCATTCGTTGGTCGTTACTGATATTTATTGCACATTATAAATACTCCAGCCACTTAAGGAATGGTTATCCCACTGTTCACTATTTTGGTGGGAGGTGTAGGGCACGAATTTTTGTCTGTTTTTCAAAGTAAACAGAAAATTCAAAAAAGTAATTGAAAAATAATAAATAATTCCTATAAATTTAGTAGTACTTACCTTACAGAATGTTTACCTGATATTTCTTCATTTTTGTAGCAATGGATCGAAAAAACGGTTGATGTACGAGATTCTACGATATACCACAGTATAGAAGTGGTGTTTCAAAGTTTATAAATGTCACGGAGGAGGATAGGAAAAGAAGAAACAACGATTACATTACTTGTCCATGTGATGATTGTAGAAATCAAATAATGCTTCATAACAGAGTGGACGTACACACTCATCTAATACGTCGAGGATTCATGAAGGGATACACATATTGGACAAAGCATGCAGAGCAAAAATCAGTCAACGATGTTGCAACTGCAGCCAGTAGTGGAGCACAAAATCAGGAAGATGATGATGAGGATGACATGTTTGTACCATCTCCATTAGGCGGTGAAATAGTTGATGTGGATCACGATCTGCTGCAAGACATGTTGCGTGACGTTAAGGATCCAGCTTACAACGAGAGAGATTCCATGAAGTTCAACAGGTTAGTCAGTAACTCGGAGACATCTCTGTATACCGGATGCAAGGCAAAACACACCAAATTATCAGCTACCTTGGACCTAATGAAGCTGAAGGCGAGTAGTGGATGGAAAGACAAGAGTTACACAGATCTTTTGGGAATATTGAAAACCATGCTTGCTGAGGAGAACACATTGCCCGACATCGTATGAAGCAAAACAAGTTTTGTGTCCCCTGGGATTAGAGGTCCGTAGAATCCACGCTTGTCCAAGCAACCACATATTGTACCACGCTCCCCCTTCAGGAAGGCGGATTTGACGTTCATGTGGTTAATGGCCTAGCCTTGATCAACGACGAGTGCAAGCAGCTGGTGCACGTACTCCAGCTGCACCAGGGGAGTGTTGACCTCATCGAAGTCGACTGCCCGCCTATTGCACATATCTCTTCGCCACCAACCTAGCCTTGAATTTAGCAATCTCGCCCTTACAATCCTCCTTTACCATAAAGACCCACTTCAGACTGATCGTCCGGTGTCCTGGTAGCAGATCCATCATATGCCAGATGTCGTTATCCACGATTAAGTCCATCTCCACTTGCATTGTCACGTGCCACTGTGCATAAGCCTCCACCTCCCTCAGGGTACTTGGCTCTTCAACGATTTGCGGATGGAGCTCACCGCCTGCCAGCTCGCGCAGAGCCAGGCCCCATGGCTCGGCCTGGTCGAGGATGTCGTCCAAGGTACGATAGCGGAGTGGACAATTGTCGTGGTCGGCGTCGAGGTTCTCCTCGTTGTTTGGCAGCAGCGTCACAAATGGACCTGTATCGTGTCCGATCAGGACTAGTATCAACCCGAGGGTATAAATTTGTACACCCAAGGTCTTTGTAATCTATCTCCACATATCAATACATCTACTTTCGGTGCATCACCACCGTAGCTTTCTAATTTTGTTTTCAACGAGTTCTGGTTTTCACGCATGGGCTCCATCGATTGAGTTCGACCTCTAGCAAGAAGTAAGTTCCATCATCTTAGATTCCTCTGTTGAGTCCGATATTCTAATCAGGCTGACACAAGCGTTGCCTATCCGGTATATCATCTCTATCTTTAGTTCCATTACTGTTTATCGTCACATGGTCTTAGTTTGGACTTCCTTAGTCAGGTCCAATATTCTCATCAAGTTGATGTTTCTTTAAACATAATGTCACTTTAGATAGATTTGTTATATCCATCACATTTATCGACTCATTGAGATCAGATAATAAAATGCAATCCCGTGCTGCATCGGTTAGGTCCGACCTACTAGATTGTTATTGATATCAGAGTATTGTTAAGCTAATAGGTTCATGCTAATGTTTTATCGGAGGGTTAGCCGATCTTATCTAATGTGTTAAATTTCTCTTTATTGATTTTACTATCTTATTCAAATTTAATACATGACCACTTTGATCAGTGTCATACCGGCTTGCTTAAATCTATCAAACGATTATCAATGGTATATTACATCGGTTGGGTTCAACCTATTGGGTTGTGGTTGTAAGTTAGATTTCTTTAAGTCAGTAAGCATCAATCATTGTTTCGTCGCGGTTTCAGTCAATGAGTTATCTAAATATTGCATCGGCTTATAAAGATTATATACAAGTTGGTTTTAGGTGATTGCAACAAATATTTCATTGATTACTCAATCATTTGGATTTAATGATATCGGATTCCCAGCCGATGTATGCTTTAACTATCGAATCAATATTTATTCTATCATATCATTCTTGGCCGATTGGTTTATTGGATATTTATTTCATTACATTACCATCAGCCGATTTATATCATTATTTATACAATTGTAAGAATCTACATAAGACATATAGCCAATTGTTCAAAATCCTATCGATATCAGCTAGTATTACTATATCGGCTTGTTAGCCGATCGACTCTTTGATCCTCCATTTACATATCTTGTCAGTTGTAAGATCAAACTGACTAGAACGCTCGCATTCGAATCCAACTTTTAGGACCTGCACTAGAGCTAAGTAGATCTCTCAAGTCTTCGTATTTGTCAACATAGTTTGCGTCAACACAAATTTGGCACCATCGGCTAGATGCAGATTTTTTGTCAACAACTAGCTGGTGAAGAGGCAGCCAGCGGCGTGGCGGTGCCTTATGCTCCTCCAAGTTGATCGTCCAGTTGGCATGCCATGGGCATGCTCTAGGTCCCCGTCAGATTGACGTCACACTTGACGAAGAAGTTGGGTGGGTGCCTCACCCTAATTGTGCCAGTCCCAGTTGGTGCCCTCATCGATCACGACGTCACTTGGACTCGCTGAGACACCGGGTTGAACACCTTGTACGCCTTCGAGCTAGGTGGGTACCCGATGAATACCAACAGCTGGCTGCGATAATCAAGTTTCTTAAGGTGTGGTTTGGTGTTCTTGACATGAGCCACGCACCCAAAAGTGTGGAGGAAGTGGACAGCCAGCTTGAGGCCGTGCATGCCTCATACGGTGTCCGGCCTTCGACGCTCTTCATTGGAGAGATATTGAGCAGGTACATGGCAGTGGACACTGCCTCGCCCCAGAAGTGCACAAGTACTCCCCATGCCTTGAGGAGAGCTCGAGCCGTTGCCACGATTGTCTGGTTACACCGCTCCACAACCCTATTCTGTGTGGGAAGTAGGGCGTGGCCAGGTGCCTATGCACGCCACGATCGGTGCAGTAATCAACAAATTCAATTGAGGTAAATCACTGCCGTTGTCGGTGTGCAGGACTTGCAGCTATTATAAAACCAGCCCCGAAATCACATCGGAAACCAAACGCGGAAGAAACACCATAGGAGATCCAAACACGATAACGACACCGATGCATGATATTTGGTAACGGAGTTTAAACGTAGACTACGTCTCCGGGGCATTGATTACGGGAGCTTCTTCCTGAACCAGCATATTACAGCGTATCAGAGTTACAACGACTAATGGCCGGACACCGCAGGCAACCGCTCCCTCTCGCTATGCTAAGTCACCATGCGGTTACAACAGGTCCGCCTCTCTATTTAAGAGAGAGACTAGGACAGAGTCCGACTTTTACTCTATTCCTACACCTAGTAAAACTCCAAGTCTAAACCGTAACCGACTATGTACATATATTTGATATAAACTTTAAAAGCAGCTTCCTGCCAGTCTCTGTCTCCACACCCGCCTGGAAACGGTGGATGGCGGTCAATGCTTCAGCCTTCGATGCGAGGAGTGTGACCCACATGTACCGGCTGAGGTCGTCCATAAGGAAGAAGAGGAATTTCCTCCGTCCTGGCGTCACCGGCGTGATTGGCCCACAGAGATCGAGGTCGAGTAGTCCGGCAGCGCGGGCTCGCACTCGTGTTGGAAACGGTGCTCGGTGTTGCTTGGTGGAGATGCAGCAGTTGTATAGTTGTTCGACTTGCTCGAGTTGGGGAAGCCCGCGCACCATGTCATGTCGCGCGAGGGACCGGAGTGCGTCGAAGTGTAAGTGGCTCTAGTGAGCATGCCACAGCCATGCTGCGTCCTGGCCACGGGCGGAGAGACAAACAGGACGGGAAATCTGCAGCCTTACCTTGTACAGGCAATTAGGTCTCCGCCTGATCCTCGCCAGCAGCCTGCGACGGGCATCCCAGATGCGCATCCCACCACGGTGCACGCGCGTGCACGGAATTGGGGGCGACGCTGGCGCACGCGCGTTCACTGGTTCGATCACAGAGCAGACGCAGGCCATGAGGAGGGTGGGTTCTTCATCGTCCCCTGACTGCACTTGGGCCTGATGGGCCTCCTGCTTCTTGGGCTGGTGGAAGTCGCAGGCCCCATGGCCCTTTCTCCCGCAGTTGAGGCAGGCATCTCGGGTAGCACCGCCCGCAGAACGGCCTCCAAGGCTTCCTGGAAGTCGGCGTCGCCCGTGTCCACAGCCTCCCAGAGGCCGCGGGCCTGAAGCATTGACTTCATCATGAGTGACCAATCACCATAGTTTGTCTTCGTCAACATTGGGTCGGACCCCCACCCCCCCTCCCCACTTCCTTCAAAATGCGCTGGACCACCATCTGCTGATCACCGCCGGCGAGGCGGCGACCACGGCGCAGAGGAGAGAGAGAGAGATACGACGCTGCCGTCGAGGAGGCTCCTCGAGATGGTTGGCATCGGAGCCGACATGGCTCTAATACCAGATGTTGTCAGCATCCATTGATGCCGGCGCCCTGGAGTGACGAATTCCCAAGGCGAAAACAAACACACGCGAGAAAGGAACTAGGAACATACGATGAAGTTTTGTGCAGCGATCTTGCATGCTGCTTGTCGGTTTTTTCTCCATTTATTATTGCTGAATGAAGAAGTGGCCGAGCGGCCAACGATCGTCGTACACACGATCGAGCACTTCGTGCCACCCCACACGAGCGATCGTGAACTAGAACGGAGATAACAGACTCCAAACTGACCCGACGAAAAAACAGGAACGACAACAAACGTGCTACAGTAACGACACAGGACTCTGAAACTTGAAGATGATCAGCGCTGGGTTTATCTCTGAAGATTGCCAACACTAGTAAGAAGCAAGCAGTGATTAATGATTTGCTATGTCTGAAACCCATAGTGATAATTTGGTAGGATTGGACTACCGTAATTCTCAAGAGAAAACGTTTTAGCAATAGCAAGCTAAAGAAAAAGTTAGCAATAGTCCTCGAAAAATAGAACTTAGCAATAGCGAAAGCAAGTAGAAAACGATTTCAACTGAACGAGCAAGATGGAATACCATATAGCATGTCTGAAATGTAATTAATAAAGAAGATACACAATCTTCCAATTAAGCAGAGTTTAGGTGCTCAACTGTAGCACATAATTTTATTTTGGGATTGGCACACACATAGTACTGAATTTATTGCAAGTTTTTAATGCCATTGCATATATATAAGGCTAAGGCTGGCCAAGCCTTCTGATCCCCCACACTTCTGGTCCTGTTGGTATTCCCATGGTTCATCAACATATTGGCCAGCCACACTTGTTAACAAGCAGTGAGAATACCACAGGGACATAACAGGAGTGATCAAAGAAGCCATGCCAACGAAGCCTACATGGACGGTGCTGGTTCATCTTGGTTGAGTGGTGCTCCTTCCTGAGACACAGCTGTAGGCGGGAACGGAAGCTCCACTTCTTCAGGCTGTGCTTCAGTCTCCTGCTTTGCAGCACCGGCATAAAGGCGTTGAATCTGCACATAAGTTCACATATCATGGCATCAAATCTCTAGCGGGAATGATGAGGGAATGAACAAGAACCTTGTGTATTGACTCAACTGTAATGCAAAAGTATAGAATATTGAGCCAAACATCACTACAACAAACTGAACAATTGTTTAGATTTGTTAGATGCAGTGATTAGGAAATAAGAGATGAATATGTCAATAGAATTATTGATCCTACATTCCACACTTGTCATATGTTTCCAATAGTAGTGTAGTTCTATGAATTTTGAGTCTCACTCCGGTGCTCTCTACTGGTAGAAGAAAATAATCTAAACCGTTCTCATTTGATCAAAGGGTTCAGATTGCTTTCTACTATCCCCTAGTTAGTGGTAGTAGAAATATGGAGATATTATTATCCAAAAAAAGAGGTATAATTATCATTAAGCAGTAACTAAATTTTTTCCCTCTTTTTTGGCGTTTCGATGGAATATGAGTAATGCCAACATAATGGATAACCACATATCAATTAAGCCGTGAAAAATATAAATGATAAAGTTACTTATAATCATTGTATTAGAGAGTACTGGAATGGATTAGGTATGAACAAAAATTCCAAGATCATAACAAGGAGGTAGACAGGTTGCCCCCATTGACCTTTTTCTTCTGGGTGAGCTGGTGTCGACAAGTTTTTGCCAACCGGCTATTAATCGATGAAGTTTAAATGCCGATTCATAGCTTATCAGCAAAAATTTACACAAATTCCTACTGCTATTCGGTCAACGAAATTGGAATTGCCGAATGTCGGTTCGTCGATAGGTTATATCGACCGATTGTCTGTACAAAGATATTGCCTGACAACTGCCCGGTTGTTAATGTTTTGACATTGTGTAGTGGCCCATCCCAGCGCAGAGCCCAGTTAATTGTGTTTGTGCAGGTCCAACCAAGGTGTATTCCTGGCTAGTCATAACGCACACGCATGGAAATGGATGAGGCTATTTGATAGGTTATATGTATACTATCAGTATATATGTACTATTTTTAAGTACCTCTGCCGTGGTGTTTACTAATAATATATCTACTACCAGTATTATTACCAGTAGAAATAATCTGGATTCTTAATTTACGAGTACTACTATCACTATAAAAAACTATTCAACTAAATAGTATTTTAAGTGGTGGTACAAATATAAGTGATTTATTGAATTAGAAAAAATAAACAGTCTAGATTAATTCTACTGTACTAGTAGAGATTGCTGTAAAACACCTTCCAGTTTATACGAGTTGATGTAAGCCTTATGAACAAGAGATAATGTATTTCCTATTTTAGAAATCTTTAGCTAACTTTTGGGATAGGGGTTTACGGCAGAAGAGCACTTTAACTGCTGCCAAGAGGGATTAGGCTGCCCGCCGGCAAGAAAATATCAGCTCGGAAGCGAAGATGGACAGTATGGGGAATACCGACAGAAATATGAGGAATACGGAAACAAATATGTTCCCAATATCCGATGCTCAAATTTATCAAGTTGGTGGAAACGTTCGCAATCTAAAATTCGGATTCTATGTAGAAAAAAATACCACAAAAAATTCTAGCATGTGACTTTGGAGAGATCATTTAACAAACCTCAGTTCCTAGGCAAGCATTTTCAGCCCTCATATGGCAAGAACTGCAGATGGTTTTGAACTCCTGCAACTTGATTGCATAATTCTCTTTCTTTAATTTCTCATTCTCAAGCTTCAGCTGCTCATTTTGTTGCTGGAGGGACTGTTTTCACAATTAATACCATGTTAGTTTAACAAGTCCCTTACAACATATTTAAATTTCATGTGCCAGATAACCTATATATTAGTAATGCACTTTTTTTTTGCATTCATTGAAGGATTTATCAATTGTTTGTGTTTTAAACATAAGAATTTTAAGAACTAATCCCTCCATTCATAAATATTTGTCGTTTTAGGATTTACGCAGTGAAACTTTAAAACCGTAAATCACTAATATATGCAAAATAATAAGATTTGATATGTGTGAGAATGATGTTATTGTATCACTGATAAAATGCTTCCATGAAATAATATTTTTCTATTATTTTTAATATATGATTAGAAAATGCAATGGTAAAACATGTGCATTGGTTACTCTTCTAATGACAAGTAAAAAAATGGAGGGAGTATATTGTTGTGTATACACTTCTAAATAAGAAACTTCTACTAGTGCATTTTCTTTAGATATGTGAGTAGTAATCTCTTAATAACACAGATCTAGCATATGTGAACAAGCAAAGATGGTAATCTTCGCCATTAATGTTTTTTTGAGCCATAAGTTTGTCAAAGTTGTTTTTGAAAAAAAAGATGTTTTTTAATTTTTTTCTACTTATTTAATTTGGCTTATTTGAGGTTAGATGTTTTTATGAGTAAGTAGTAGAGGAGAGCGCTACTAACAAATATAACAATGTACTAAGGCCATAGAGAAGAGCCAGTTGAACAAACAACGTACCACAAGGCACAATATTATTACATCCATCGGCACTCTACATCTTATATGGCCACACATATGTAGGTACGCATGAATTATTTGTAGAACTTTTCTGGAAAATATTACTTCTTTCAATAAAAGTATGTACTTGATCAATTGGTCTGATATACATATAATCATGTAAATGAGTTTTAGATTTAAAGTTAATTAATTTTTATTGCATTACATATTTTAAACATATAATATATATATTTACAGCAACACACCGAACTGATGTTAGTAAATAATAAAAAAAAGGTGAACTAAGAAAAACATGAGCTGAGTTAATGTTTTAACAATATCCGTAGAAGATGGAAGAAGGTTGCATAACAATAAGTGCTGAGAATTATTGCTTTTGACCTTATTCTGAGCTTGCCTCCTCGCCAGTGAAACCTTCATTTGCTTTGATGGATATCCAGAGTTATCAGCCATTTGATTGATCTTGAATTTTGTTCTTCAATACGAGTCTGCAGAAAAAAATGAAATCCATTTTATACATATGTAGTAAATCCTTGTGATGCAAAAAGAAATAAGGAATGACTTGACTAGCAAATTTGCTTCTTTCTTCTTCTTCTTCTTCCTCTTCTTCTTCTTTTTTTTTTGCTATAGATCCCATTGAAGCTTGTTTGTAATTAATAATCAATTACATTTTCCAAAAACTATACAAAAGTGCAGCCAGAAGTAACAAGAATATGCGAGTGCCACTTTGTAGTAGTAAAAAGTGATTTGTCATGGAAACTGTTTAATACGTCGTAGATATAAAGGTGTAAATTACTTCGGACTTATTTGTACATCAATCTACCATGAATACAAAAGTCAAGTTTGGAAACATTGCTTTGTTTGCTATGCCAGACCCAGCACTGCATTTTCCTATTGTACTTTCAATTAATAAGCTAATATTAATTTGTACACAAATAATACTACCATCACACTTATTAGAATATATGGCACTAAATGCAATCAACAACCATAATCCAAAAGTTGTCATGTAATTTATATCAGTGATGTAATTTCCGCAAGTGTTTCCCTGCTTTATACACATATTTTGCTCATATATCCCTTTTTGCACCCCGGATGTGCCTCTGCTTATTGCAACGCTCAGGCTGATCAACCATTCTTCTCGTATTGAAATTTTTTTTAACAAGTAGACATTCACTAAATTTGTATACTTACATTTAAAGTTTTCATTTTTACCAGCTAATATTGTTGTAGAACTCTTTTTTTAAGAGAAAAATTCCACCACAGTCCTTACTTTCAGTTTACTAAATATACAAATGTCTTACAAGCTACGGAGTAGCCAACTAATCACTCGAATAGCAATAAATCCTCTAATTGCTTTGGTCGTGACGTAGCTATGGCCAGTCCCATGCAATCCACAAGACATTCATCACTGACTCGAGTTTTACCCTACAACATCACCCATTCTTCCCCACTTCCCCTCCAACCGTGGCCACATTCTCCCACTAGCCAGAGAGACATGCTCATTTCCTTTGTCACCATCCCAACCTCCACACCCCTCTTCATCCAACGTGACACTGAGGTTGTGTTTACTACTCATACGGCACCTCCCACCTCCTCTGGACACATCATTATTAGAGCTGCAGCCGCTAAAATATCTTTTGTTATCTAGCACCGATGAGTTGATCATACCCTAGACCAAGCCTACACTGTTGCCCATCCTACCTCCAAACTCTCGCATCCGCAGCAGTACAATCAAATGTCAACTTTCTTGGCCAATAGCCATGGTTGTGGCTGCGTCACAACAACCTTCCCACGTTCCAACCTCCCTTGTCCTCGTTATAACCATGATGGTCATTGCTGTTATCCTCCGTGAACCCCAACTACTATCCTTAGGAACGCAACTGGAATTGGGACAGAACTAGATCGGTTGAGATGGAGAGTATAGATTGCACAGGAACTGCCAGGAGGATAGATCCAAAGGATAAAAGAATTGACCTTTTCAACACAAATGAGCATGTCCTTGTTTAGCTTGTGATCTGTCAGTTTTATTAACTAAGACTATGCTTAATGTTGATAGAAAATTATGGGAGTGTTAATTGTTTTTCAGAAAAAAGGTAGACATAAGAAAATTTGGCAATGCTTTTTCTCATTAAAACTATTGTTTCATAGAAGGAAGAATTGGATATATATCCAACAAAAACATAAGGCATCAAAATTTTCTTAAGAACTTCAGAATTGAAGTTTACACCACTTGAATAAACATCAGACAGATTACTTACTTGAAATAACATGTATCCCTTTTTTGCTTAGAGCCGTGTGTGCGATGAGGATGGGTGGGGGTGATGTGAGTGTTCTGACTTTTGTGGGGATGGTGGGGGGAGGGGAGGGGGTCTTTATAGTTGAGCAATACACTTGCACTCTTTTTGACACGCGGCACTTCCATTTGTTTTTCAATATCGAATAATTCTTCTATTAGATATTTGGTACGCTAGAGATAGATAGATGGTCTAGTCAGAGATAGAGCGAAAGATTTCCGCATTCGAGATAGATAGCGGCTTTGTAGATAGATGGAGGACGACACGGTTTGGAAGAATACATTACTAGCAACATCCTTTCTGTCAGTTGATATGTATCTTGGAAGGCCCAGGGTGGGATGTTCAATACGGTTTGTCGGTTTGTGTCAAGGTGGCAGTTGCAGAGCCATAGGGACGGGGGAGGGCGGTGTGCAGAGGAGGCAACAGGGGCAACAAAAATAGAGTAACTATTTATGAGGTTGTGGGGGCAGTAATTAGTGAACGCTCTGGTGCGAGCCATCAGAGACAAGGTAAGATCATGGTGTGGTGAATCTGGGATTAAAATTAAATCTACTGCTCAAGAGGAAAGAGAAGAAAAGTTGACCACAATGATCGGATGTATATCCAAGGGTTACGGATCAATTGATTAGCATTTTAAGAAATCTAAACTGGCGAGATGGCTCGACAAGCCCAAATTAGAATGCCACATTTGTCACTAAAAAAATTAAAATTTTCATCTTGTATTTTAGATTGCAAAGAGACGGCGCCAATGGTTAAGTCCAACAGTCGAGGTGGCTCTGATATACCAACTCTGTCAACCCCTGGTTTTCAGACTGGAAACCTCATTTGTATTCCATACTAATTCCCTTGATAAGTAGTTTGGTACACACATGAAATCACAAATTCTTAGAACATAATAGGGATACAAAAGGTTGCCCATCTAAACTGGCACAGTAGAAGCTAAGTTACGGCGGTTCAGCGCTTGTCCACTAGCATCAACTGGGAACTTAAATCCTATGGCGCCTCCTTCAGTTCCTGCTTGTTGATGGAGTAGACCGTGACTACGATATTTGCATGGTATGGGAATCATTGGTGATAGGGTATACGCGAGGTAAAAGAGACGGGAGACAAGGATTTTTATACAGGTTTAGACACCTTAACTGACAGGTAATAACTCTACTCCTGTTGGCCGAATCCGGTGTTACTCTTATATATCGGTATCACACAAGTATAGTATCTGGGATGACCTAATCTAGTCGGCGTCGACTTGGCGACATGGATCTCCAACACGTAGTCAACGACAGGGTAGTTTTCTTACTCGCATATGAACTCAACGAGATTCGGGGCAACGCTAGATCTCTCATGTAGCCTCTATGGCTCCAGATTGGGTTTGTCTAGGCTTGTCCCCCATGTTGGTGTGTCTTGGTGTGTATTCCCTACTCTCTGCTAGGAGTCTTGTATTTATACCCTTGTATGTCCCCTCGTCCAAGAAGAACTAGGGAGACAAGTATAGATACGATCCGAGTAGTCCCAGTAGTTTCTAACTTTAACTCTTCTTCTCCTTACTTATTCGAAACACCTTCCGTATGTGAGGCATGATTCCGTATAAGACTTGGTATATGGTGGGCCCCGCTGAGCCCAACCCAATATTATTGGGTATGCCTTATACATAACGAGTTCATGTTCACGACCGAAGACCTTCGAACAACAGTTACCGAACTCACCTAACTGTTCTCGGAAGACCGAGAATGTGTGGAGTATGTGACAAAGTTCCCTGTCCAGCCTTGATCGAGAATTTGGGTTGAATTCAAATAATTCCATCTCGGCGGGTACACCATCGCTTATCCCATAACCCTTGTCGAACTCAACCGACCGTTCTCGAACAACTGAGCAGGTGTAGAGTTTGCGACAAAGTCCTGATATTTGACTCAATTGCCCTAATATTTGACTCCCCTAAAATCAACTACTCAGAAGAAATTGTTAGATAGAAAAAGCCCCGAGCGAACGCTTTGGGGTAACATGATATAATTTGAATTGAAAAAATTGAAAATAAATTATATATGTATGACAATAAACGAGTACTCTCGCTAGAGCAGCCTTCAGCTAAATGGAGTTTGTTATACCCTTCCTAGTCCCTAGCTATCTTTATGGAAAAAGTGGTTTTCCACAAAGGCAACCCAAATCTTATAAAAAACTATGCTGAAGCTGCGAATTCCTAGCCCCCAGCCTTGAAGTTGGGAAAACTAAATCCCGATTACATGGCTTGGTTAATACGTTCAAGTGGGCACTCTAACATGACCAGTTCTAACATGGTTGTTTGACCCTGCATGGCCTGATAAACTTTCACAGTGCTAGGCGTCCCTAGCCGAGATCCATGAGACCCCAAGCTTGTCAAACTAGTGTAATAGGACATTAGGATCGACTTAGAGATGTAGCCATATAAGAGAAGGGGATCAACGGATAAATATTGCACATTCGATATGTATGAACAATTAAACTCTTTCAAAGATTGATGCACCGGATGATGAGGCTGCTATAACACTGGTAGAAAACCAGGTGTGCAGTCAAACTCGACAAATTGCGGAGGTGGTTGAAGAATCACTACTACCGTTGGTTGAAGACTGGGTGTAGATATACCTCGACCACTTGTAGATATGGTGGGAGGACCACTACGACTGCTGGTTGAGGACCAGGTGTAGCCATACCTCGATCACTTGTAGGCAACTCGGAGAGATGGTGAGAGGATGACTACCACCACCGGCCAAGGACCAGGTGTAGTTATCCCTCGACCACTCGATGGCAACTCGGAAAGATGACTACCACCGCTGGCCAAGGACCAGGTGTAGTTATCCCTTGACCACTCGAAAGCAACTTGGATAGATGGTGATAGGATTTCTACAACTGCTGGTTGAGGACCCAGTGCAATTATCCCTCAACCCCTCAGAGGTAACTCGGGGGAGGAGGGAATAACTACAACCGCTAGTCGAGGACCAGGTGTAGTCATCTCTCGACCACCCAAAGGTAACTTTGGTAGGTGGTGAGAGAATCGCTACCACGCTTGTATTCGGACTATGTGTGTATTCGTACCTCGACCACTCGTAGAGGTGGTTGGATCGTTACAACGCTTGTACTCGGAAAGGTGTGTAGTCGTACCTCGACCACTCGTAGAGATGGTGGGATTGTTACAACGCCTGCACTCAGACCAGATGTGTAGTCTTACCTCGACCACTCGTAGAGAAATCATAGAGGTGGTGGGATCACTACCATACCTGTACTTGGACCGGGTGTGTAGTCGTATCTCGACTACTTTTTGGGGCACTTGAGCTGGTTATTACATGTGTCTCTCATATGGCCAGCATGACTCACATACTCAACTTATAAGCATATCAGATGTCCATTAGCAATCATGTCGGGTGATCAAGCCGACAACGTTCGCGAGGAGATTGTATGTAGTAACCTTTTCTCAAATAGAATAAGTCGTGATCGGTACTAGATGTGAGATAGGCCGCTGGTTTTGGCTGGTAGGTTTGGTTCGACAACTCCATATTTGTTCGAGAACGTTCTCGACAAAGGGGTGTGCTTGACCTCTATCTACTAGATTGCTCAATTATTCCTGAAAAATATTTTCTAGAAGGCAAGATATATAGCATAGAATATCGAGTACATACTCAGTTAGTTATATAAATCTTCTAGCATTACCAGGATATGATGGGCAAACTTAGATTAAATATCGGGTACTATGTATACCGTAAAAAACATGATTTATACAAAAGAAATAAAGCAAACCCCAGTATTAGAACGTTCTAATAGATTATTGATCTGAAAATCGGCAAGGAAAATTGTATATAAAATATTGTGTACCTGTGTAGATATATGTTGGATATATCTACGAAATTGGTAGATTAATTTAAAAAATCTTTCTACTAAATACCTTGGACGAAACCTTGGGAGACATAAATTGGCACTGTAGCAGCTGTCCATGCGCAAGCAATTTTGGGGCTTTGTTCCAAGTATGCTCATGTCTGCATGCGTGTAATCGGATTGGTGGTCAAAAACGATGCGGACACGTCGTAGACACCTTCGTGATGGCCGACTGTATCCGAGTAGCAACAATAGTAGTTTAGGAGTCTCGAGAATCAAACTTGATGCCAACACTAGGAGAGTCATGTGGAAGCAAATGTCCTCTCCTGTAGTCAGCAGGAAGATGAACCTGAAGATGGCGTGCGTATCAGCAAGATTTATCGACATACAACCCCATGGTCGACTTGTTTCCAAACCAAATCTGGCAGCTCAGTGGTGGTCAGTTCCGGAGTAATCGGCATGAACAAAGGTTTCATGGCCGGTAATATTGAATTGATGTCATCTGCGGCGGTAACATCATGAAGCTTGGTCGATCTTGATAGATCAAATTGTTGGCGGCGATGATTTTGATTTGGCCGGGGAATGTACTCTGGTCGGATCAGATCTCCCAGGACCAAAGTAGTTGAAGTATCCCCTCATCGAAAAATCCCTAGCGCTAATATCTTGATGAAGATTGAGATGTCGAGGGTCCTGATTCATAAGAGAACGCACTCCGGTCGGATGATATCTTCCAAAGCCGAAGTTATCGAGTAGTTTATCGTCGGAAAATCCATCTGTTTAACCCATCTCGTCGATACCTTGAAGCACCAAATTCCCCTACTTGGCGCGCCACTGTCGACGGAGTAGATCACGACTATAGTATTTCCATAATATGGGGATCGTTGGTGCTAGGGTATAAGCCAGATTGAGGTAAAAGAGACAAGAGACAAGGATTTTTATACATGTTCAGTTCCCTTAACTTCATGAAGGCGGTTGGAGCGTGCGAACCGGCAACAACCGCCATAGGAAGGTCGGTAGTAACTACCAAAGGCGGTTGTGGCTGGGCTGAGCTGAGACTGGGTTGGCCCCTGGCTGGCCCCCCTGGCCCATTACTTCCTCCTGGACCCTAGCATGTAAATCCTTATTCCATTGGCATGGTGGTTGGGCCTAGTTGCAGGTATTTCGTTGGGTTTATGGGCCCAAGACTCCATGGCCTTGGATATGAATGTAATTCTTCCCCTCCTTTAGGTATATTTCATCTCAACTTTGGTAGTTTGTCACCTGCATCCACATATACACCAACACTCATGGAATTTGTTAGAAATAAACCCTACCACTATGTTGGATGTTTTATGTTTTCAGATTTATGCAGGTATTGTCGTCGTAAATTTGGTATCTGACAGTTGTTAACAGCAGTCCACTGCGGCGGGGCGACACAGTGGACGAGAACCATGAGCGGTCCACGGGCGCGGACGGCCCAGATCGACCAAGGTCAAACGGGATGTCGAGATCGGCCCGTCAGCAGCAGCGGCGGATAAGGGCGCGGGCGCGCGGGCGGGAGGACGGTACCAGCCTGACCAGTTATGAGGCCCAGCGGTCGCCGGCGGCGACCACCCAACGCGGCGGCGGCGCGAGAAGATGCGAGAAGGAGAGGAGCGGGTGCTCACCGGGCACTCGAGTGGCGAGGACGCCCGAGTGGGTGATCACTTTATACATTTGAAAATGGGAAATTTGTAACTTCTAGACAGAGGTGAAGCCTCTTGTTATTTGTGAACTAAAATGGTGTAAAAATGTGGTTTTAGACTTGGGCGACATGTGATGTGCATATGGTGGTAGTTGCACTGATAGGGGGAGTGTTTGGCCTAGTCACTTAAGGACCGAACTTGTGTCACCAACTTAAAGTTAACCATACATCCACATGTGCTATTTATGGGGTGGCCTTGGTCAATTAAGTTATTTAATGTCTAGCCTTTCGTATGGAGGCCGTAGTAGAATGACTTAGTCTTCGCAATGATTCATAGGAACTTCCTATTTACCGCCGAGGTAGTTTAGGTGACTAAGTGTGTCCAATTCAACGGTATAGTGCCTCGTGAGGGAACATCGAGTTCGTTGCCACGGTGTTAGGTTTAAGGCATGGGCCCGCCACCTAACGGTTCTAGGTCATGCCTGGGATGGATTCACACTTGTCGTCGCTTATGTAAGGCTAGGATTAGGTAATGTGAAGGCTTCGTTGTGACCTCTAGACCGCAGTCAACGTGTAGAGTGTGGTGGTACCGACGGGTACCAGACAAACTAGAGGGGTTCATATCATGTAGTTAACGTTGTACAAACTCTGCAGATTTCTAAAAACTAATCGATTAGCCGTGCTCACGGTCAAGAGCGCTTTGGTGAAGTGTCATGGGTATAGACTCACTGATTTTAAATTGTGTTTCTAAAACTTGGGTTTGAAATGGATGATTTGTGTTGAGTTGTGTGAGTGTGATGATGGACCTATTACTTGTTGCCAAGGAAGACAACAAGGGTACGCTTATGATGATGATATGGTGCTATTTATGATATATTTACAAGAATTTGTTTTGTCAATTGAATTGTCAACTCCTTTGCAAAAGAATTGTGAACTAAAACTTGCTTTATGCTGAAATTAAGCTCCATATTGCTCTCCTTTGAATATATGCCTTGCATGTAGTATGTTAGGATTGTGTTGTGCTTGCCAGTACATTAATTTGATTAATGTACTGACTTGCTACTGGAATATCCATTTTGCAGGTTGTATCTTTAGTTTAACTTGAGTGAATCGGGGACCGTTGCTTCTTCTAGGACTTGATTCATTTCAGGGTGTACCCCTAGTCGGCTGCTTGTGGATTGGGTAGCCAAGCTTCCACTAATCTTTGATTATTTGGTCGGTCAACCTATGTATAGCTAAAATAGTTATAATCTGAATTTTATTTGTCTTAGTTGTATTTACTTATGTGTATCATTACTTAAGATGAAAGTGTGGAGCTAGTGCACATCCTGGGAACTAGATTCACATGAGTATGAGTTGAGAACATTTGGGATGTGGTAGATCTTTAGCTAATTTGTCAAATCTCCTGAATGTGTAACACATCTAGTCGCTGCCTTCCTGTGGTTGGACGGGTACATCTCAGGCTGAAGTTGATTGGCAAGCTAAAGGCCCAGCTTCATCCCTTATGTCCTTTACGCGAGGCTTCGGATTTTACATTATGCTTGCTACTTGATTTGATTTGTTCATCTCAATTGGCAATTATAATGTAAAGCCTAGGTGTCCTCCACAGAGAATAAAGAGCTTATACTGTTATCTTCTTTAAATACTTGGGGCTATATTCAATTTGATGATCTTTGTCCACTCAACAGTTTAGAGAAGAAAGTATTTGCTAGATCTGAATTGCTATATCCTTCTCATGTGAATTTTCATGTTATTGGCAATTATGATAGTAAAGAAGAACATAATGTTCATCGAGTATATATATGTTCGAATTTGAATATACCTCCTTTCATGATGATATGTATTGTCTAGAGGACCGCATACGTATAAGTAATTCTCCATCTAGTTCCTCTTGTTTTTTTAGATGAGTTATATGTTATTTTGCAAGAAGGAGAGTGTTGTGGTTTTCCAAGTGTCAAATTTTCAAAATCCAACCATATGGTCATCAAGAAGTCTACCTCACCTTATGTTGTAATATACAAATATAAGTTCAACATGCCCAATGACAAGGTGAAACCGACGACAGTCTCCAATCAAGAAGGGGAGGATGATGGGGACATCACTAGCTCAGACATGACCATGCTTATGTTACACATGAACAAACTAAAGCTCTAGAAGGAATGTCGGGGCCCATGTGTACTTGTTGAAAAGCTTATAGAGTCTACTTTCATATGGTTTTGTCCGACGTTAAAATACCCCCTTAGCTGTTGGGAATCGACAAAACAAGCAATGTACCTCATCTTGTCCGAGTTTAATTTGGGCCTTGAGCCTTGTAATTGTATTGTAGACAAAGCCCAAGGGGTTGATACCCTAAGGGTAACTCTAGGACGTTCCTAATCATATTTATTCAGTAGGCATCATAGTTTAGAGTCGGGTTTTGCTTAGATTATTCCTGCCATTGCAGTTTCGCTGCTAGTTTAGTTGCGGAACCCCAAATTTGAGTGCTTAATAATTCAATTGCAATTGAGTTGCAATCTAAACTATTCTTGCTTGTGTTCTTCGATTCACATGTAGGAATTAGCCTTCTCGGCGAGGTCAATCGGGTGGTGCACGGTTGATAACCAAAAGAGACATGGTGTTACTATTGCAGTGTTCGAATTGTTTTGATCGGAAGCTGGAACGTCTGAGTTAAATCGAGAGTTATTAATACCTCATCACACATCAAGGAAATTATGCGTGGCAACTTTTTCATAAATAGACCACAACATTCTCAATAATAGAGGCTTGACCTCTGCCTAGGGTGCAGGGTGTTCGAGCGGACGCTGGATTATCTTAGAAGACAAAAAGATATAATAGAGGTTTGAAAAAAGTATCAAGTATGTACGGGTTTATGTGTTGGTTTGTTTAGTCCGACAACACAACATTCTCAATAATAGAGTCTTGACCTCTGCCTAATAGGGTGCAGGGTGTTCGAGCTAACGTACGCTGGATTATTTTCTGAAAAATGTTTTCTAGAAGATAAAAAGATATAACAGAAAGTATCAAGTATGTACGGATTTATGGTCAGTATATTTGAGAAATTATTTTTTATCTTGAGGAAACATCCCCTCAATTTTTTACATCTTACCTAAATAATTATATTTTTTAAAAAAATTAACAAAATAAATTAATATTTGATTTGCTCTACAAACATACAAGTTATGAAAATTTAAAATAGTTAGATTTTAATTTGTTCCATATATTAGTTGAGTCTAATTTTTTTATTTTTTAACTTGTAGGAGTCAAATTTAGCCATTGTGAAGTATTATATCTTATATTAATCAACGTATCATTTTTTTATAATTGTTTAGGTGAGATGAAAAAAATGAGCTGAATTCTCCAGTATATCGAGAAGAGGTGACTCAAACTTGCATTCTGAAAGTCAGGTTGAGTTTATTAAATGGATACAGCAATTATTGAAAAATGAAACAAAGCAATAAAATAATCGCCAGCTAAAGAAACCAAAAAATGAACTGATGAATATATATGACACTATATTTGTACTTCCGATGTTAACTGGTCAAACTGCCGCGGCCGCCTCCATTCCATGGAACACACCGCGATCAGGCCGAGATGCCGTCGTCTCTAGCAGCCGCAGACCACACCATGTCTCTGCCGTTGCGCCGGCACCAGGCACTGCAACATCCATCGGTACTATCACGGGCTGCTCGTCCCTACCGCTGTTCACCACATTTCCTCCAAGCAGGAACATCTCGACCACCCGCGTGGCAGGCACGACGACGTCTGCCTCCCACGCGGCGCACTCCTCTTCTTTGGTGTCTTTGGACGCGCTGATCTGCACCTTCAGCTCCAGCACTCTGGTGACGTCGAACCGGCGGAGACTCCAGCCGGGCAGGCCGCGGAGCCGGTGGATCTTCTGCAGCTGGCGGCGCGCCAGCCTGCACGTATTCGCCTTGATCTCGCCGATGGCGGAAGCCAAAAGCGCGTCGTTGTCTCCGTTCAGTAGAGCACCGGTGGCTTCCTGCCGGAAGTAGGTGTCCATCTCCGGCACGCCTATGGACCTCCGGATCCCCCGGGAGTAGTCTGCGTCCAGCCGAAAGAGTTCCCGTACCTCGTCGACGAGACCCAGCTCCATCATGCGGTCCACGCGGTGGCGCACGTACCTGTGCAGCACCGGCAGGTGGGAGTCCACCCAGAGGAAGCAGAGCTCGTGCTGCTGGCGGAACCCGGGCTCGCTGTCCAGCAACGCTTCGAGATACCTGTTCGACCCGCCGGCGATGATGGGCAAGCGGCCCCTGGCGAGGACGGACTTCACGGCGCGCGTAGCGTCCCGGCGGAAGTCCTCGATATCGTAGTCCGCGTCCTGGTGCACCCCGCCGATGAGGTGGTGGGGCACGCCGGCCCGCTCCTCCTCGCTGACCTTGTTAGTAACGATGTCGAGTCCGTCGTACACCTGGATCTTATCAGAGTTGATAACCTCGCCGTCGAACAGCATTGCGAGATCGATGGCCAGCTTGGACTTGCCGGTGGCCGTCGCACCCATCACCACCACTACCTTGCCCTTGTCGCCGGTGCCTTCCATTAGTGCACCCCGGAGCACGTGATTCTGGCCCTTAGTTTACTCCTTTCCTACTTTTTTCGAGTACAGCTCGGACACACACGCATGCACTCTTCTGTTTTTTTTTTTTTTTTGAAAACTACACGCACGCACTCTCACACCGCACGCACACCTACGTAGGTACGCACTACCACCCTTCAAAATTAAACAAGGTAAGGCAACTTTAACCGCCAAACACACTCACGTGTGCATATACGTACTATCTTCTGATCAGACTAAATCCTAAATACTACACTGTCTCAAACCGCTCACTCTACGTGCACAGAGGCCGAAAGGTGAAGAACTTCACCGTGAGATGTGTGTATCACCTCATTTGGAGGTGGCTTTTCTATTTATAGTTATTACTACCCAAATATACTAATTATTTAATTAACTATCACTGCCGTGTTTCTGCGTCGTGGTTGAGATTTTTCTTCAAGATGGTTGTCGTCACCCGCTACGTAAATGTTTTGTTTATTATCACATATAGTTCAGCACTATATATGCTAGGCAACGAAAAACCTGTCGTAGCGTTGACTGTTACAACAACACAACAACTGGCAGTCGACTTGTCACGATTCAACCACAAGGAAGACCTGGCCTTTGGATTACCTGGAATGCAAGAAATTTGCCTTTGACGAATATGAATTCATCTACCCCCAGCTGAATAATTATGAAGTTTCGACTGAGCTGCATGGGACTAGCTAGGATCGATCGCTCGAGAAGACAGTCAGTGAGAAGACCTGGTACTGCTTGTTGACAGGTCGGTGCAACGGGGCCGGGACAGTCTTGAAATTTGCGTTCCTGATCTAGAATCATCAAAGTATCATCAGTAATACGAATTTGGTCATATACTTGTGTACATAATATGGGAACGCGAAAGGTTAACTGGGATCTAGTAGAGTCGAGTTGAAGAAAAAGAGGACGCCAATTTTCAGATTTGCTAGCATTCGTCACATGCATGTTTTATGAAACAATTAGGAAGTATATATGTTTCCGGCCTTTGCACTAAGTTTACGGTGCATAGCCAGTTAATTACAATCAAAAAATGAATTAGGATAGACCCGAACTCTCCCAGGCTTCAATTACAACCATATGAGAGTTGGGACGAGCTCTTAACTATGTACTACATCCATCCCAAAATATAATAAGCTAGCACTAGATAAGACACATCTTAGTACTATAAATTTAAATAGGGAGTATATCCATTTTGTAGTTCTAGGATGTGTCTCCAGATTCGTACTATTAGGATATATCTTATCCAGTACTGTATTTCCATATTATGAGATTACAATAAGATAATTGAACTATTGCCATCAAATTATAACAACAAAAAATAATTTGTGGTAATATATTTTACTATTGCAATGATAATTTTTTTGTGGTAAATAACTATATTTTATTACAATTATTTACAATCGTTGTTTTATTTAGTATTTTGTTGCAATAGAAAATAAGTTATCACCACAAAAACATGTTCTATCACCACAATTTGAATTTTTGTGGTAATTTGCATGGTACATGGTTGTGGTAAGTTACTTTTCACTATTTTCTGTTGCCACGATCAACAAATTCGTTGCAATAAAAAATTATCATCACATAATTTGACTTATAATTTTCATATGGACACTACAACGGTCAGCCACATCTCAATTGGGTAGCAACCCACATCTGTGTCGGATATGGCGCCTGTCACAGCGTAGAAGTCACTGATGTGAGAAGTTATCTCAGTCGAGCATACGGCCATTACGGATGAAGTTATCTCAATGGAGTCTCAACTAAAGCTTGTCACCGATAGCTTTGACTCACACGACCAGTCAAACAGAGCCCGTCAGAGATGACCTATCTCAATCGGGCCCCAACCAGCGCCCGTCACGGATGTCGGTCATTCTCAATCGGGCCTAAACAGGAGCCCGTCACAGATGACTAATAATCTCAATCGGGCCCCAACCAGCGCACGTCACAGATGACTAATAATCTCAATCGGGCCTAATGTACAGGCCGTCACGGATGACTATAACTCAAACGGACATTAACTTATGCTCGTCACGGTTGACTATAACTCAATCGGGTTTTAACTTATAGCCCATCACCGATGAGTATGACTCACAAAAAAAATAAATTTTATTTTTTGGCTAGCCTCAGGCCTTTGCTAGCCATGCCCGCTGCAAAATAACAGAAACAAATGTATTCCCCAGCATTGTCAATATACACATCCCAGCATCCCTATTCACATGCACATATGTCATTCACATAACATCCATATTGCTCACATATTTCACACATCCATATTGCTCAAGTGGTAAGCATCATAACCTGCAATATATATCTAGGAAGTATTTACATAAACATAACAAATATAATAAACATCAGTGTTAAATAATCACATGTCTTTGACAATTCAATTAAGATGTTCAACAATGTTCATCAATTAATCTTGATCCTAAACATTCCTTTGGGGTGAATTGTTTCATGGAGGATGAGGTCGACTATCTCCTCACAAATCTCCTCAAAGCTGCTACCCGGATACTTTAAAAATTTGTCCTACTTGTACATAATTCGAAATTAGTCGAACGATCTCTACATATATATATTTATACACACTTCGATGTAGTTAGAATATGTCACAAATGAGACCACAAACCTCAAATTCAGCTAAAGTCTTCACCTTATCTTTGCATAAAAGGCGCATGTTGTGGTACACATGGAATCCGCACTGGTCACCTATTTATTGTTTTACCGGGAAGTCATTTTTATGGATAAGTGTGTCCTGTCCTATCTTACGAAGGTCTCCTTTTTCCACATATCGGCCCCACGCTTCATCTATCGCTAGTTAAATCGGAGTCCAATCATATGCTTTCTTATTAATTCTGGAGTTTAGGTAGTGGCATGTACTCCACTTAGGCGTTATGACCAGAAGGATCCAATGGCCACTGCGGCTATAATATAGTTAAAGTTAAATACTAAAGCTAGACGTGTAATGTAATGTATTTAGGAACACACTTACTATTGATTATAGGCGCACATAATGTACTCTCTGTCTTGTCGGGCCCAGAAGGTGTCAAACATGTAGTTTACCATTCCTTGACGGTAACCTTCAAGATTTGTGACAGTGACTACTTGTGGATCAAGGAAGGAAACTTGTGGTGCATTCTTGAGGCATCACTTCCAACTATACCTACACGCAAGACAAACGCTCTTATAAGCATGTTCTACGGATTGAGATGACTAATTTTCGTGAGCAACAATACTTACAAGGAGTAGCACTTAAGGAGGGTTGTGTCCACCAATCGGAGCCTGTAGAGGTCGAATAGATCCTTGGAGTCTACCACGATATATTTTGGTGGCCCAAGGAATGACGCTCGGTCGTGTTCGCCTATCCTAATGTTCTCTCTATTCTTCATCCTCACGTTGGATCTCTCGATGTAGTACATGTGAAGCTCCTTGCAAGCGGTGCCCATCGTTCCTAGCACGTCGTCTCCAAACTCATTGGTATGTCCTTGACTAAGTTGTGGACCTCATCTCCGGACAAATCCTTGGGAGCAGGCTGAAGTTCTCTCTTACCGTTGAAAATTTTCTTCTTCCTTCTAAATGCGTGACGTAGCGGGAGCCACCTCCTATGACCCATATAAACCATCTTTCGTGATTTCTTCAACCACCGGCTGCGTGTATGTTCCATGCAGTCGGAGCAAGCCTTCTTTCCTTTCACGGTTTGGCTGGAAAGATTACCGAGTGCGGGATAGTCATTAATGGTGCAGAACAATAGAACTCGTAGCTTGAAGTTCTCCTGACCATATGCATCCCAAGTTTCCGCACCTTCTTTCCAGAGAATCTCAAGATCATCCATAACAGGCTCCAAGAACAGATCGATATAATTGTCCGGTTGTTTCAGTCCTTGGATTAGCAAGCACAGCATAATATATTTCCTTTTAAAGTACTACTCATATCTCCGAAAGGATTCATGCCATCCATACACAGACATAGCCTAATGTTTCTACATAGCCTAATGTTTCTAGGGTTGGCAGCAAAGTCTATGTGTTTTCGATTGATATTCCTCCATTGAATCGAATCTGCTGGGTGTCCTAGCATACCGTCGTTCCTTCTCTCCGTGGCATGCCAATGTACTAACTTCGCTTCCTTGGGGTTGGCAAAGATTCTTTTGAAATGATCAATGATAGGTAGATACCACACACCTTCGCGGGACCACTCCGCGTTGACTTCTTTCCTTCGTCAGGACTTTTCTTTCGCTCGTACCAAGAAGCCTTGCAGATAGGATAAACATCTAAGTCCGCATATTACTTGTGGTACAATATGCAGTCGTTTGGACAGGCGTGAATCCTACGGACCTCTAACCCCAGGGGATACAAAACCTGCTTTGCTTCATATGTCGTCTCGGGCAATGTGTTCTCATCAGGCAGTATGGCCTTCAAAATTCCCAAAAGATCTGTGAAACTCTTGTCTGTCCATCCACTACTTGCCTTTAGCTTCATTAGGTCCAAGGTAGCTGACAATTCGGTTTGCTTTGCTTTGCATCCGGCGTATAGAGGCGTCTGCGAGTCACTGACCAACCTGCTGAACTTCATGGAATTTCTTTCATTGTAAGCTGGGTCCTCAACGTCACGTAACATGTCTTGTAACAGATCGTGATCCACATCAACCATTTCACCGCCCAATGGAGAAGGTACAAACATGTCATGCTCATCTTCATCTTCCTGATTTTGCGCACCACTTCTGTCTGCAGCTGCACCACTTCCTGATTCTTGCTCCCTATGCTTGACCCAACATGTGTAGCCCTCCATGAATCCTCGTTGTATCAGATCAGCGTGTACGTCCACTCGGCTATCAAACATGTTCTCATTCTTGCAATCTGCACATGGCCAACATATGTAATCGTTGTTTCTTCTTTTCCTATCCTCCTCCGCGGCATTTATGAAATTTAATACCCCATTTCTATACTCTTGACTATGACGTTTCACAGTTTTCGCATACATCCAACTTCGATCCATCGCCACAGAAATGAAAAAAATTAGAGAAACATCTTATAAGATGACAAGTATTGCTAAATTAATGAGAATTGATGAATTTTCTAAATTAATGATTACTATTTATCACTTACCTTTATGAATTTACTGTTTTCCTTGGAAGAAAAATAAAATTTTGCCCCCTTCAACCTCCCACCAAAATAGTGAATAGTGGGATACAGTTAAACTGGCGGTTGCGGGTATTTACAGTGTGCAATAAATATCTGTAACGGTCCAGAAAATAACGTCTCTAACGGGCATATAAGTTATCTTTATCGGGTCTAAATAAAAGCCCGTCACCGATGAGTGTCATCTGTGATGGGCATTATTGTTATCTCAAACGGACCTCAGATTAGAGCCCATCACAGATGATGGTCATCGGTGACGGGCTCCACCTAGGACCCGATTGAGATATTTAAGGTTATCTCACTCAGGCCTAAACTAGAGCCCGTCAATGATATGTGTCATCCGTGATAGACTTGAGTTTTATGCACATTTAACATGTCTCTCCGACCATATCTCAATCGGTCTCTTTTTAGGCTCTTTTGAGATGTATTTGTTGTGATGGTCCGCAAAATGCAGTTAAGTTACAGGCCATCACAGATGAGAGGATCTGCACTAGTGGGACACGGATTAGGACAAATTTTCTATGAAAATTATAGCTCTCAACGAGATCTACAACTTTATAGCTGATAACTTTTTTATTTGAAATCTTTTAGATATTCAAATCCATGATTCAAATCGCAGTTAGGTAGGCTCAAATGGAATGATATGCATTTTCTAACAGAATTGATGTGTGGTTGAGTTGTAAAGGAGAGCGCCCGTGAAGGATAGTTCTTGGGTTACTAAACTGATTTGACGAATACTAGTGGTATTTTTCCAATACGCTAAATTTGTAATGGCATGATCGAATTAACCCATAAAAATATGAAAAACAACAGGACCAAAATTGTCAACAATTTTTAGACAAACCCCGATTTTAGACAATATCCTTTTTCAAAACTTAAAACAAACCTAGTAAAAGAGGTGGTATAGAATTTTTATATCATCGTATATTCATACCATAGTCTTGTAAGATGATATACGCTAGCTAAAGATCCACCTGATGCAACGCCATTGGGTAATGTAAATAATTATATCAACCTTAAGAAAAATGGAAGAAGACCAATCAACAAAATCTCACAAAATGGAAGCAAATAAAGAAAACGTAAAATTCTTAGCACCAGTAGCAAACTTCTTGGTGTCGTGATGTTTAATTGTAGCAACCGGTTGATAAACCCTGTGATCCACTCGGTGCGCACAAGGCTATGATTGGCACGATCTTTCGATGAGTTGAGATAACTATGATTTGGGAGACACGTTGATGATCCGACTACAACCTACGAGACGTTGTGTTGCACCTTAGTGATCGATACACCTCTTCGTGGGTTGTTGATCTTGCGGTGTAGATCAACCTTATTCCTGCAAGCTAATCGAAGAAACAAGCAACAACAAGATAAAAGCAATCTGATATTGCAAGTATGAATTGAATACACACGATAGGTTGGGGTTCCGAAGATAAGCAGACGGACGGTCTAGCCGACACACGCGCTGCAAGCAAGTAGCAATTGGCTGAACTTTAATCTAACAAAACCTAAGAAGCCCTGAAAGGGTACCTAGCTGTTTAAGGAGGTGGGAGGATGACCAAGGAAGCCCTAGGGTCATGCTTCATCTAATTCGGGCGCACCCCACATGGGCCCCACATGGGCCGTGATAAACCCTGAGCTCCACTCGATGCGCTCAAGGATATGATTTGGCCCGATCTTTCGGTGAGTTGAGATAACTACGATTTGGGAGACACGTTGACGATCCGACTACAACCGTACGAGACGTTGTGTTGCGCCTTAGCGATCGATACACCTCTCCGTGGGTTGTTGATCTTATCGATGCAGATCAACCTTATTCCTGCAAGCAAATCGAAGAAACTAGCAAGAACAAGATAAAAGCAATCTGAATTGCAAATAGGAATTAAATACAAATGATAAGTTGGGGTTCCGAAGAACAAGCAGACGGACGGTCTAGCCGACACGCGCGCTGCAAGCAAGTAGCAATGGCTAAACTTTAATCTAACAAAACCCCAGAAACCCTAAAGGGGTACCTAGCTATTTAAAGAGGTGGGAGGACGACCAAGGGAACCCTAGGGTCGTGCTCCACCTAATTATGGCGCACCCTACATGGGCCCCACATGGGCCGGGGTCCCAGATGAAGTTACAAGCCCATAGGCCCATTATAGGTGACGCAGCACCTTGTTTCTGTAATTGCAATTGACTGGGATGGAATTTGAGGATGAGGTTGGATCCATTGGAAAGAGGACTCCGAGAGCTTTCCATCAAGTACTCACGGGCCGAAAACGGAGCTCGTATGCAGATTTGGCGGCCGTTTGAATTCAACGTTGCAGCAGGTGGCCGAATTGGATTCCAGCACCTGGAGGACTTGATCTTGATGTCTTCTTGTTGATCCATGATGTGAACAACGGTTGTATCCATATGAGCCATGGTCACATCAGGCCGGGGTCCCAAACCCATAGGCCCATTATAGGTAATGCAGTACCTTGTTTCTTCAATTACGGCCAACTGAAATGGAGTTTGGTGATGAGACTAGATCCACTGGAAAGAGAACTCGTAGAGCTTTCCATTAAGTACTCACGGGTCAAAAATGGAGCTCGTATGCAGATTTGGCGGCCGTTTGAAATCAATGCTGTTGTAGGTGACTGAATTGGATTCTAGCACTTGGAGAACTTGATCTTAATATCTTCTTGTTGATCCATGATTTGAACAACGGTTATATCCATAGTAGCCATGGTCACATCATTCTCCCATTTTTCACGGAAAACCGTCCTCAGTTTTACCATACGGTGCTCTTCACGTAGTCCTTTTGAAACAACATGTTTCACAAAATCAAAACAAGACAGATTCGAGATAACATGATTAGTCGTTACAGTACTCTCTAGCCTGCTGTTGCATTGCATAACTACAGGAGGTTCCAAATTTGAACATAGATAAACTCTATGCACCAAATATATTTCTCTGTCATTATTGTTGATCCATAATCTGAACAATGGTTGTATTCATAGTAGCCATGGTCACATCACCAGTGGTTTAGGAACTTCAAGGTGTTGATCCAACAATATGCATCATGGTGTCAACAAGATTATAACCATTTCTAGCCACTTCTTCCTTTCCACGGAACACAGACTCAATTGGTGGATCATATCGCTCTTGCAGTAGCACCTTCATCCCCTTCCATGTCCTGCAAACATCCTCACCTTTATAAACATTTTCTTCTTGTATATTAAACCACCACTGCAAAACACGGGCACAAAAACACCGCTTCGCAAAATCCATTTTCTGAGTAGATCTAATGCCACGACCAACAAAGAAATCTTTCATATCATCTTTACATTCATAGTAGCTGGATCGAGGAATCTTTGTACACAACAATGGCATAAACTCAACTTCCTCAGCAGGTGTATGTTTGTCCATCATCAAATCAGAACTAATGTAGTTCAATAATGCGATAACAAACCACTTTGGACGTACCGTGGGTAACCCAGAGCTCTAATACCACCTGATGAACACACGGCAACGGTGCTCGGATTTATCTTTCTTTCATGGTACCAATTGGCAACTTACACAATATATATATATATATATAGAGAGAGAGAGAGGGATACATGCACTTTACCTTTCCTTTATTTGCTTCCATTTTGTGTGATTTGGTTTATTGTTCTTCCATTTTTTTCTCATAAGGTTTATCAGTGTTCTTATACAAAATACCAGTGGCACTAGCCATTTGATGAATAGTAATGTTATTTTTTTAATATGGAAAATTTCTAATGACATGGATCCAATTAACAAAAAATATGAAAAACAAGAGAACCAAAATTATATACACGGTAGTTTTTAGACAAACCCCGATTTTGAACAATATCATATCCTTGGTCAAAAGATAAAACAAACCAGTCGAAGAGGTGGTAGCATACCATTCTATATTCATATTGTATTCTCGTAAGATGATGCACACTAGCTAAAATCAGTGGCACTTAGCCCGTTTGATGAATCAGAGTGGTGTTTTTCCAATACAGCAAATTTCTGATGGCATAGATCCAATTAACCTAGTTTTCATTGCTGACTACATTTCCATGGAGGAGTAATAGAGGGGAAAAAACATCTTTGTTTAAATTGGGCAAGGGATAGGGAGGGGTTCTATATTGAATGGCCTAAGAGGGTGAATGGTGCCAGTATAGGAGTTAAGGGGTGGTTTTAGACAAAACACAATAACTGAAGGGTGTAATATGGACTTTTTTCCTAATTATTATGGGCATTGGTGCATCCAAATAATATGACCTATTTATTATGAAATTTTATATTACACTTAACTTGTCTCAACTACATGGTAACAAAATCAATAGGAAAGTTCCGCCACTTAGGGTTCATTTCTTCTAAGGAATTGAGGTTTTGCAATATGACAATATGAATCTTGGCCAAAATTTAAAGGTAAAGTCTTATTTACTCCAAGTACTATTGCGTTAGTCTGATTTACACCTCTCATCTACGATACCAGGCACTTTTTTTTTTATCACTACAGAGTCCATCACAGTTTAAATTTTATAAAAATAAAATATGTTTAAAATTACAAGGAGTCCAACCAGGAACTTAATACATATTTCTCATGGGGATTTAATCTATATAATAACAAGTGGAGATCACTTTTCAAAGAAAGTGTCCAATATTACACTCTAGGCACTATATTCTGAAAAATCAACCATTCCTTTTCTTCCATATATTCTAGGCAGTATATACAACCTTCTCTATAAAGTGTGAATCTTGATAAGCTTTAATAGCAAGATGAAGCATTGGTCCTAACCGAACCGTTAAATCCCAATCAATATTCAATATTTGCCGGCATTGTCTACTAAATTGACATTCAAAAGAAAGATGCATGTATGTTTCCCTCACATTCAGGATGCACAACACACATTTAAGTTCACATCCTTCAGAAACCAGAAGAATTATCCCCCTCGAGTTTAATTCGATTGGTTTCAGTCCCACGTGGCACATATGTGGCGCTCAGCCAAACAGCATGGCTTAGTACAAAGAAACAAAAATTATCATGGGCCCACATCCCATTATCGATAAAACAAGCAAGAACAATATAAAAGCAATCTAATATTACAAACAAAAATTAAAGACACAAGATAAGTAAGTTGGGATCTGTAATGACGAAACAACAATATAACCGATCACAACTTTTTCTGCAAAAGTACCAATGGTAACTTTAATCTAAACAAAACACGAGAAATCATGATGGAGTATCTAGCTATTTAAGACGGTGGGAGGATGATCAAAGGATCCCTAGGGTCGTGCTCCACTAGGTTGGGGTGCACCCCTTAGGTCGAGGTCCAGAACGAAGTTACAAGCCTATAGACCCATTATAGGAAGCGCAACACCTTGTTTATGGAATTTAGAAATGAGTATCTGTTGACTTAAGATGGAATTTAGAAATGAATGTGGATCTATTGGAAACAAGACTTAGAGAGATTTCCATCAAGTAATCATTAGCCCAAAATGAAGTCCGTATGCGCATTTGACAACCGTTTGAGTCCAACGCCATCGTAGATGGCCAAATTAGATTCTAGAAGCTATGCGGCTTGGTCGTGATGTCTTGTTGTTGATGTGATGTGAGCAATGGTTGTATCCATAGTAGGCTTGGTCACATCACCCATCACTTTCACCTTGAAAGTGCATCTAAACCCCTATTGTGTTTTGCTGATAAATGACAGTACAATTAGAGACTAGTCACTCTGAATGAGATAAATGCATGTATTAGTCTCATGTGTTGAGAATTCCATGATATGGACTCCAGAATTACTCAAGAAGACGGATGATTCCCAATGGACTTCAAAAGCCCAGAAAGCCTTTGAAGACTTCAAAACAATCCTAACAACACCACCGGTGCTGGCTTCACCTTTACCGCAGGAGCCGTTGCTGCTTTACGTGTCAGCAACTTCACAGGTCGTGAGTGCAGTACTGGTTGTTGAGCGCGAAGAGGAAGGCCACATCCAAAAGGTTCAGCGACCAATCTACTCCGTTAGTGAAGTTCTAGCTGAGTCCAAGACGCGTTACCCATAGGTACAGAAACTATTATATGGTGTCATAATTACCGTCAACAAGTTGGCCCATTACATTCAGAGTCATTCAGTTACGGTGATCACATCATTCCCACTCGGGGATATTCTTCATAACCACGAAGTTATGGGACGCATTGCCAAGTGGGCCCTGGAGCTGATGGCGTTAGATCTCACATTTAAAGCTCGGGTTTCCATCAAGTCCCAGGTGTTAGCCGACTTCGTGGCCGAGTGGACTGAGTGCCAAGAAGAAGTATGATGTGACCATGACTACTGTTGATACAACCATTGCTCACATCATGGATCAACAAGAAGACATCAAGATCAAGTCCTCCAAGTGCTGGAATCTAATTCAACCACTTGCAGCAATGTTGACTTCAAACGGCCGCCAAATCTGCATACGATCTCCGTTTTCGGCCCGTGAGTACTTGATGGAAAGCTCTCGGAGTTCTCTTTCCAATGGATCCAGCCTCATTTCCAAATTCCATCTCAGTTGGCCACAATTATAGAAACAAGGTGTTGCATCAAGTATAATAGGCCTATGGACTTGTAACTTCATCTGGGACCCCGGCCCATGTGGGGCCCATGTGGGGTGCGTCCCAAACAGGTGGAGCACGACCCTAGGGCTCCCTTGGTCGTCCTCCCACCTCCTTAAATAGCTAGGTACCCCTTCAGGATTTCTGGGGTTTTGTTAGATTAAAGTTTAGCCATTGCTACTTGCTTGCAGCGCGCGTGTCAACTAGACCGTCATTTGTATTCAATTCATATTTGCAATTTAGATTGCTTTTATCTTGTTCTTGCTTGTTTCTTCGATTTGCTTGCAGGAATAAGGTTGATCTGCATCGATAAGATCAACAACCCACGGAGAGGTGTATCGATCACTAAGGTGCAACACAACAACGTGTCGTAAGGTTGTAGTCGGATCGTCAACGTGTCTCCCAAATCGTAGTTATCTCGACTCACCGAAAGATCGGGCCAATCATAGCCTTGAGCGCTTCGAGTGGAGCTCAGGGTTTATCAAGTGGTATCAGAGCTTTCGTTGCTCGGTGAGTTTTTATCTACCTGTAACCAGAAAATAGCCATAAAAAAATTGCATCCATTACCTAGCCATATTCGTGCCACTACATTGTTCTTTTCAGTTTTTGCATTGTTAAGTTTTGCGTTGCATCGTCGAGTCGAGGGTCTTAGCTTCTAGTCCGTTTAGAGTTTCGAGTTCTGGTCACATCTAGTACCACTGTCGCCGTCGCCGCGGTGTCTTCGTTGTCACCAGGATCTTTGAAAACAGAATCGTGACGCTGCTAGGGCTCCGTTTTTCTTGTTTCGGGCAATTTCTGTCGGTCTGTTTTGAAGTTGCTGAGTTGCATCTAGGGTTTGTTGTCCTACCCGTGCTTGTATTCGGCTGTGCTTGGTTCTGTTTTGAACGTGAGGATGAAGAAGGGGAGAGGAATATAGCAGATCTATTTAGATTTGGTTGGGCGGAAGGAAAAAAAATAGTAGATTGGATCGGCTAGAATCAGTTTTCTTTTTTTCTTCTTTTAGATTGGCCGGTACCACCTCCCAACCGTGTGCGGCTTCTCCCTCCCCCTCCTCTTGAGTCCGACTCCTCCCTCCACTCTCTCGGTTTCAATCTATACAGTAAATTGCTAGACAGTTTGGTGAAAATTTTTGAAGTGTCGGATTCGAAATCTGTTTGCAAAAACAAAACCTATGGGACGAGAGCATTCCATTTTTGTATAATTTTAATTTTAGGGTTTGCACTTTTGCATTTGAGTCCCTATAATTTTTATATTTACATTCCAGTCCCTATAAACTTACATACAGGTCCTTGAGTTGTTTTTGCTGGAAAAAAGAAAAAAAAGGCAGAAAGGTGCTAAAAAAAGAACACAAAAGCCGCACCATAAAAAGAAAAGAGCAAAAAAAAGAAAGGAAAAGAAGGAAGGAAAGGAGAAAATCAGCTGTTATCTTTGAGTTGCTTTTGTATATCAGAGTTGTGCTTGAGTTGTTCCTAGTATTATCTTGTGGTATCGTTTGTGTCTAGGCTCGCGTCTCCAGTACGTTCTAGCCTAGGACCAGCACGGTACTGACTTTGAACAATTATTCAACTTTGCATTATCTGATTTGAGCATTTGCTACTCCTTTGCTACATATTTAAGCCTACCCAGAGCTCCACAGATTTGATTGCAGCCGTACAACAAGTGTTTGCCAAGGCATCGATACATCCAACCTCCATTGGGTCTAGGTTGATTCGGTGTGGTCACCATTCCGCTTGCTTTGGTAAGATCTTGTAAGAGCTTGGTTAAAAGCTTGTGTGTGTGTGATGTTTGGGCCTCCACTACCTAGTAGTTGATAGGAGCGTGCATATTCTTCTATATGTTTCTTGTTTCCTACTAACCATGACATGGTTACGCAAAGGGATTCAACGAGATATGACAACTTGTCCACGTGATGCATATGAGGTACATGACTATAATCTTGCACGAGTTGAATCTAAGTTACCGTTCTATGAAGGTAAGTATGATTCTATTGCTTATATTGATTGGGAGCTAGCAGTCGACAACGAATTTGATGAATATGATTTTTCTGATGCTCAAATGATTAAGGCTGCTAGTAATAAGTTTACCTCTTCTGCATTATTTTGGTGGAGTTATGTTAGTAATAGACCTGAAACTTGGGATGAATGCAAAACCATGATGAGAAAGCGTTTTGTGAGTTCTTATTATAAATGTATTCTTCTTGAGAAACTAGAAAATCTAAAACAAGGTGATAGAAATGTTAGGGAGTACATCCATGAATTTAAAGTTTGTATCATCTACAGTGGTATAAAAGAATGCAATGAGAACACAATGCGTAGATTTTTCAAGGGTCTTAACTCTGAAATTCGGGTTATGCTTGCTAACGTGACATATAATCATATTGGACACTTATTCATGCTTGCTCGTAGTATTGAGAATCAAATCATATCAAATGCGAGGAAGCATGAACAATGTGATTTATCTGCTATTTCTGAATCTCCTATATCCTTATGCAATGATGATGTGCAAACATTGGAGGAGCAATCTTTTGTCTCTCCTGTTACTAACGTTTTGCAGGGAGTTCAGCACATTGAACAAAACAAGGAGAATGGTGTACTTGAGAAGAAAGTGGATGAAGCACCTGTGATGTCTGAAGAAAGTTTGCAAGGTATATTAAATGGTGCTGAGATAATGAATGTGAGTATTCTCAAGGTGAGCTATACATGATCACTTTTCATGCTACAGTAGAGCAACCATTAGTGGAACCAGTTGCTAAGATGCCTTTGTCACAAGTTGATTTACTTGCTGTTTCTTGTGATAAAGAAGAGTTGTGTGATAATGTTTCACTTATACCTATACCACAACTAGTGAATGAACATGCTATTTCTAGTGTTAGTTCTTTATGTGCTGATTTTAAGCATGTTGTTCATATAGCTAATGAAGTTGAGGAACGTGAATTGCTATCTTCTTTAAATACTTTGGGCTATGTTTTGTTTGATAACTTTTGTGAGCTCGATAATTTGAAGGAGAAATTACATGCTGCTGATTTTCCATGTTCAACTCATACTATATTTCATATCTTTGGCAAATATAATGATAGAGGACTATATTTGGTGCAAAGAGTTTACATATGTTTGGATTTAGAACCTATTGTAGATGTGGATAAAAATTGCAAACTAGAGAGGCATGTTATTGCTAATCATGTTATTCCGAGTTTGTCTTGTTTTGATCTAAAGAAACAGGTTGGTTTTGAAGAAGGGAAGCAACAAGATCGATCAATGTTCTTACCATACGGCATTAAAAACATATCATGTGATTACTTGACTTCTGAAGAAGGGGAGCGAGATGAGCTACTAGAGAATCATTTCGATATAGTTCCTCCGTACTTTGTTGTGCATCCCTATTACCAAGTACATTCGTCTCATAGGAGATTAATGCCATTTGCTAAAGAACTGATGATATTATATGACAAAAGTTTCTTGCATTTGTTTTCATGTAGACAATTCTATGACCAAGATCATGCACTACGCAAAGATAACCATATGGAAAAACCGATGACGGTTTTCCGTGAAGAAGGGGAGGATGATGTGACCATGACTACCGTTGATACAACCATTGCTCACATCATGGATCAACAAGAAGACATCAAGATCAAGTCCTCCAAGTGCTGGAATCTAATTCGGCCACTTGCAGCAACGTTGACTTCAAACAGCCGCCAAATCTGCATACGAGCTCCGTTTTCGGCCCGTGAGTACTTAATGGAAAGATCTCGGAGTCCTATTTCCAGTGGATCCAGCCTCATTTCCAAATTCTATTTCAGTTAGCCGCAATTATAGAAACAAGGTGTTGCATCAACTATAATAGGCCTATGGGCTTGTAACTTCATCTGGGACCCCGGCCCATGTGGGGCCCATGTGGGGTGCTCCCCAAACAGGTGGAGCACGACCATAGGGCTCCCTTGGTCGTCCTCCCACCTCCTTAAATAGCTAGGTACCCCTTCAGGGTTTCTAGGGTTTTGTTAGATTAATGTTTAGTCATTGCTACTTGCTTGTAGCGCGCGTGTCGGCTAGACCGTCCGTCTTCTTGTTCTTCGGAACCCCAACTTATCATTTGTATTCATTTCATATTTGCAATTCAGATTGCTTATCTTGTTCTTGCTTGTTTCTTCGATTTGCTTGCAGGAATAAGGTTGATCTGCATCGATAAGATCAACAACCCACGGAGAGGTGTATCAATCGCTAAGGCGCAACGCAACAACGTGTCGTACGGTTGTAGTCGGGTCATCAACGTGTCTCCCAAATTGTAGTTATCTCAACTCACCGAAAGATCGGGCCAATCATAGCCTTGAGCGCTTCGAGTGGAGCTCAGGGTTTATCAAAGTACTTGCGCGGGAAGCTGGAATATTGGACGATGCATTTTGATGGGTTGAAGAGAATTTCGGGAACTGGAGCTGGGGTTGTTTTAATTTCCTCGACTGGGGAACGACTGAGTTCTGTACTTTGGATCCACTTTTCTGCTTCGCATAACGTGGCTGAGTACGAAGCTCTCCTTCATGGGTTGCGACTCGTTGTGTCTCTCGGGATAAGACGTTTAGTCATACGCGGCGATTTCTAGCTGGTTGTCAATCAGGTAATGAAAGACTGATCATGTCTTGATGATAATATGGCTGCATATCGACAGGAGATTCGCAAGTTGGAGGACAAATTTGATGGATTGGAGCTAACCCATGTTCTTTGGCACAACAATGAAGTTGCCGACTGACTAACCAATTTTGGTTCCAAAAGAGAAACGACATCATCAGATGTTTTTGTCGAGCACCTCTACGAGCCGACTGTTTCGAAGAAGTCAGTTCCAAAAAAAGAAGCTAGTAACCAAATCTTACTGATTGATACCGACTGGAGGACACCCTTTATCAAATATTTGAAGCATCAAGAACTTCCCCACGACAAGAATGAGGATGAGCGGGTTTCCAGTCGTAGAAAGACCTATGTTATGATCAAAGAGGTACTGTACAAGAGGAGTCCGTCTGATGTCCTGCAAAGATGTGTTTCGCTCGAGGAAGGCCAACAACTTTTGAAGGACATTCACTTGGGAATATGCGGCAATCACGCAGCCGCACGTACTTTGGTTGGGAAAGCATACAGAGGGTTTTTTTTGGCCTACAGCGGTCACCAATGCTGCCAAGATCGTTCATACCTGCGAGGGTTGTCAATTTTTTGCTAGACAAATTCATTTGCACGCTCAGGAGCTTCAGGCTATTCTGTTCTCCTGGCCTTTTGCAGTCTGGGGACTGGATATGGTGGGTCCTTTCAAGAGGGCCCAAGACAGATATACACACCTTTTCATCACGGTAGACAAGTTTTCCAAATGGATCGAGGCTAAACTAGTTGCTACAATCACTGCTGATAAAGCCAGAAATTTCTTCATTAATATTGTGCATCGTTTTGGTGTGCCTAACCGTTTCATTACCGACAATGGCACTCAGTTTACAGGAGGTGTGTTCAAAGATTTTTGTGAATACTTCGGGATTAAGATTTGTTACGCATCTGTGGCACATCCTATGAGCAACGGGCAAGTCAAGCGTGCAAATGGGATGGTTCTCCAAAGTATTAAAACTCGAGTTTTCGATGGAGTGTATCCCTACGCCGATCGGTGGATAAAAGAGTTACCTTCAGCTTTATGGTCATTACGCACCACACCCAGCCGGGCTACGGGTCAGTCACCTTTCTTTTTAGTATATGGGGCTAAATCTATGTGTTGAGTGAAATCGAGTTCGAATCCTTGCGGGTGCGCAATTTTGATGACGAGCGTCAAGAGCAAGACAAGATAGATGACTTGAATCAACTGGAGGAAGCTCGAGCGGCGGCCTTTATTCAGTCGGCTAGATATCTCCAAGGTCTTCGGTGTTATCACAACCGCAATATCAGATCACGTGCTTTTTTGTCAGGGATATGGTCCTTTGGAAGATTCAGAAAACTAAGGACATGCATAAGTTGTCACCTTTGTGGGAAGGGCCTTTTATAATCTCAAAACTCACTCGGCTGGGGGCCTACCGACTAAAGCGTGAAGACGGAACAGTCGTAGACAATTCCTGGAATATAGAGCGTCTTCGTTTTTTTATAATTTGAAAGTTCTTTGTAAACTTTTTTCCCTCGACTGTCGACATCAAGTAAAGTTGATTTCTTGAGTCACCAGTCGGAGGCTATAAATAATAATGGAGTGATATTTTTCAATTTAGTTCTTTATATGACTTGTCATTGAGTCTTTTTGAGTTTGGATCTAGTGGATGAGGACTAAAAATTTTTCGATGGCTTTGACAAGTTCTAGGCTTGGAAAAAGTTGGAGAGAAATTTTAAGAAATTTAAAGGTGGGTTTGGAACATAAAGCAAGGCATAAATAAGTCATCATACAATGAATTGTAACTCCATGATTAATTTACACAAAGACGGTTCATTCACGAAAGTTTTCTAGTACATTAGAAGCTATTTTGCTAGGAAATTCTTGTGCTTAACTGACTAATTCAAGAGCCACTTCATCAGTGGTGCCATCAGCAAAGCCGTCTCCAACTGCATCTATGTCTACTCGAGGATAGAGGGATTTGATCATGGCTAAGGCTTGACTTGCATCCATGGTGGCAGCATCCTTAATATTATTGAAGTATCTCGCTGGAACAGTTCTGAGTTTGTCAAAGATTTCTATGGCATCTTCTGAGTTAGAACCAAGTCCGTTCTGGTATATGGCATTGAGAATTGGAGCGGTAGCATTGGCTATGTCATCTCGGACGCCCTTAGCCTTTTTGACTCGCTCGGCGAATACGTCGAATTGGGCTTTGATTTTCAGCTGATGATCTACATGAATCAAAACAGGCAAACAAAAATGCAAAGATGATCAAAATATATACATGCAAGAGACTTTAACAAGATTATGGCGATACGTTTAAGATCTTCTTCGGCCTTGGTTTTGTCAATAACCAGCTGGGCATTTCTGTTTTCAAGTTTCTTTATCTAAGAGGTCAATGCTTCAATTTTGGTTGCTTGAGTTGAAGAAGCATGAGTAAATTTGACTGTTCTCGTTATTTCCGTGAAAATAATAAAGATAAAAGTTACCTCCAATGGTTCCGTGAAGATCGGAGCTGATGTCCATGCGTTGGTTAATTTGATTCTTCAATTGTTTTTCCTTAGACAGTGCTTCTTCCTGGGTTTGCCTTAGTTCAGCTTTGACCTTTTTGAGGGTCTCAAGACGAGGGACCAGTTTTTCCAAGGCATCAGTATTAGCTTCATTCCGAAGATGAATCCTCTGCACAAAAACTTTGGTTAGAAAGGAATTAATATGGATGATATGTCGAAGAGAGAGAGACTCACATTAACAAGCCAGGTGGATTCATTCAGACTCTTGATCATCATATGGAGCTTTTCATCTTCTTTATGTTCATTTATAACGACACCTTGGAGAATTCTGTTTCTATCTCTCCGTTGTAGCTCGACTGGGGGATGGGATTCTTCAGCCGACATAATCCTGAGAATTTCTTCTTCTTCACCGATTAGTGGTCCTGATTTGCAAATTTGGAGGTGATTAATATAAAATGTGAATATGGACTCGAAAGTTGCGAGAGACTTATCAGTAATGATTTTGGTTCATTGGCGAGGAGGACCTTGTACGTGATCGGATAATTTGTTGATGGTATCGGCTTTTTCCTCATCTTGCGGTGGGGAGCAGGCTGGTTGCTCTTCGTTAACTTCTGGTTGATATTCTGTTGATGGGCCCTGGTGAGATGCAGCCAGATTTTCTTCACCCGATTGGTCTCCAGTTAGGGGTTAAGTCTCACGAATAGACTTAGTGATTTCCGACTGGTTTCCAGTCGGAGGCTCTGACTCGGCAGATGGCTTGTTAACTTTGGCTTGCTCTTTAGAGGTTTTTTCTGGACTCGGTGCTTTTTGGCTGGCGATCTCAGAATCTGGAGGCGGGGTTTCAGTTTTGCCAGTTGGATCGATATCTTGAGGTTTCCTATGATTGTGCGAGACGCAATGGTTCAGGGTTGAGATAATTGAAACAAATTAAATTTGGGAAGTGATTGTTGCCTTGATGATTTGCGAAATTTAGGAGCAGACCGAGTAGCGGGAGATCTAATTGGTGCAGTTGTGGTACCAGCTTGCTGACTTCTTGGCTCGTCGTCATCGGAGTTATCACAGACCAGTTTTCTGCGTTTCAGTTTCTGCTTTGGATTCTCGTCTTGGGCTACTTGTTTGCTTTTTGTTGTTGGGTTGATTGTAGGGCCACCTGATGGTTGTGCCTGGTTAGCGGCAGACTTGCGAGGAGAAATGAGAGGAGGTTTGGAGGAAAAGAGAAGATTTTCCTGTACAAGCAATGTTAAGCAGAGTTGTTAAGAATGTTAAATTGACAATAATTTGTGTGAACGGAAGAGCAAAAGTTTTCTTACCATAGGAGGAGGTCGATGCAGGCTGTATAGTGTAACTGAAAGCTTGTGACTGTAGTCAACGACTATGCCGGATGAGAAGACCTTGTACATTCAGCTACACATGACTTTGAAGTCTATGGAATTTGGATTTTCGCAGTTTGGATCAGTCTAACCTTCATACGTGTAAGCCGGTTTCAATCTTTCCTGGATTGGAGCCAGTCAGCATTTGGTGAAATGCTGAGTGACTTGTTCTCCTTGAAGGCCTTTTTACTTGATCTCCATTAGGCGGCTGAGCTATTGATTTGCTTGGGCAAGCTCGTCGCCGATTGGAAGGTTTCTTCAATGTTCTTGAGGAACTGGTGGGAGGCCGACAAAGTCGGGAAGACTGGGAGCCGGATTGGAGATATAAAACCAGTTAGAGTGCTAGCCTTGTTGGAAGTCTTGAAGGGAAGAGAAAAGTATTTTTGGCATATTGTTCCGCGTAATTGAAATCCAGATCCACCAACTACACACGGGTTGTTTTGTCTGGTTAAGGTTTGAGATAGAAGATGCGGCGGAATAGTACGAAGTGTGGAACGATGCCAAGAAAAGCTTCATAGAGGTGGATAAATTTGGTGATGTGCAAGATAGAATTTGGATTCTGTAAAACTGAATAAGGCCGTGGAAAAGGTTGGAAGTTGGAAGAGGAAAGCCGACATAGAAGAAAGGGGTAAATACAACTATTTCACCGGTGTTTGGAGTTAGGAATTCCTCTCCGTAAGCAAGATGCCACCCCAATGATTTCCTTAGTCGGGAGCACGCCGTCTTTCACCATCTCTAGCAGGGTGGAGTCCTTGACATTAGATGTTGCCCATTGGTCAAAGGGGATTTTTCTCTCTCCGGCCATGGTTTGGGTGTAGGAATGAATGGATTGAGGGGTTTCTTGATGGGGAAATGGTGAGAGAAGGGGAATTGGAGTTATCCATGGTGGATTTCAGTTGAGGGCACGAGGTTTTGGTGGCTGAAAATGTGGGGAATCGGAACCCTAATCTAGGTAGCGATGGCTGTGAACAGGAGCGCCGAAGGATTTTCTCGAGGAAAACGAAGAGGCGAGAATGGCAACGGTTGCTTTGTTAACTTTTATTTAAGGGTATCAGAAAACGATTAGTTGGGCCGAGGCCCATTGACCGTTTTCAACCCATATTGCTAGGTGTGGTCTCACATATGTCCCTATGGGCTTAAGTATTTTTTGTGATGAGCAAAAATGCATATGTTAATGGGACCCAATACCTGAAATTCCTTTTATATATCAGCTATTTAACTCTGGTAAGACTTGGTACGATGCAATTTTAAAAGGTGACAAACAATGAAGCTTTATATAGATGCTTTGTTTTTTGCCACGTAAGTGTGCACTTTTATTGACCAATATTATGGCTTATGCTGATTATATTTTTTTGTCATTTTCCTGGCGGTTGGAAAATCCTCTATGAGTTTATTTACTCGGATTTTATATCACATATGCTGTATATTTCCGGGTGTGGTGAAACCATGTATCTTTTAGGTACTTAAACATATCTGTTAAAGCAGTGTGTGCATGGTGTATACCCGATACTTTGGAAATTTCTTTATTCACAGCATACAAGCTTCTTTATAGTTGTTTTATTATGTGAATTTTCAAAATTGTAGTAAACTCTAGATTGTTTGCATCATATTTTACAAAGTAGTTAGTTTAATCACTTGTCTTGTTTATTCAGGTTCATACTGCTTATGGCGTTGTTATGCTGCTTAGGTGGCTAAAAACCACTCGGATGGTTGATATTATTAACCTTGATTATATGTTCAGTTTGTTCAACTAATCACCTAATTAGGTGCATCTAGTCGATGTATCTAGGTATATTTTTGAAAATTTTCCAGCCCTTCACAGCCTTATAATTTGGTAAAAGCACTCGGGAGACTATGGCAGAGATGATTGAAGCTCTCGGTTGTATGTAATTTTGACTCGGGAGAAGATTATCTCATCGAATGTGAAGGTCTCAGGGGCTACTGTGGAGATTATAGGTACCACGTACCCATAGATCTAGTTATCTGTCTGTTTATAGGGGATAGATTATTTGTATAGATTGTGTAACGAGATAAGACTTGTGTGTTACGTTTACTTGTGAATTAAATAAATGGCACATAGTCTTAGCTCGGCAAGATTGTAAGTTAGTTATAGGGGATTTAATCTATAAAGGGTCAAATCTTTATCTTGTAAACTCTTCTCCTCTGGCTATATTAGGAGGACAGGGTGCCTTTCACGGGCAGAATCTCATTGAGATCGTAAGATCAATACACCACTAAGAGGAATCAATCCCCGAAACAGGAGTAAGGTATTACTTCTTTCAAGAAGGCCTGAACATGTCTAAATCCTTTGTCTCATAACCCATCCACTTTTCATCTTGTGTGCTACCCTATTTCATATTGCCAAATTCTAGTTTCGACACTACTAGTTCAACAAACCAAAAGAAGAAAAGTCGTTGTTCAAACCACAAAATGTATGCACTGAATGTCTAGATTGTGGTCCAGTTTGATGGTCTGAATGGAGGATATATTGTTTGATTTTGCGATAACATTCAAGGCACGAATAGGTTAGTGAAAGTATGCACGAGTGGAGGGCACTAGTAGCCTTATCACGTTAGGTAGCTTGCTATCTGAACAACTACGTACTATATACGCCGCTTCGCTACAACTACACTAATCGGCTTACGGCCAAGACCACTTTCCGATAGAGAGTCATGTATCTCGCATTGCTACATGCTTGAAACAGCCAATTCTCAGGTGCCCGTTTTAGAGTAGTTCGTGTGTTGGGTAAGGGAGAAATGTGCCTATCTCTCAATCAAATAGTAATCGGATGGTAAGAAAGAAAATGTTACAGAGTTAAAAGGTTGTCATAAAAAACTATTTGAAAACGTATATATAAGAAAGAGTAATAAATTATTCTCACGGTGCCAATGCCATTTAGTATAAAAAATTAACAGTTGAACATAAAATAAAGTTGACAAGATCATATGTAAATTGACAGCACAAGGCCCACTGCCTCGTCCAAGCGCCGGCGGCTCGGGGGAAAACCCAAGCCACTGCCACCGCTCCTCTCTCCCCCTCACGACCAATCGTGTGTGCACCAAATAAGGTGGATCCGACGCCTTCACGATCAAATCTAGGGCTCCCGCGGGACCACTCTGGTCGGTGGACCGGCCAGTCGTGGACCGTGGTGGCTGGTGGTCGGTGTCACCACGACTGGATTTGGAGTCCCCTCATCCATATCTGGCACCTTCGCACCATATCTGAATGCTCACGTGGCAATAGCCACCTGCAGCCAGTGCGGGTACGGGTGATGGCGGGGAGGCCGACGCAGCCGGCGATGATAGGAGGACTATGTGGGTGGTAGCAGGGAGGCCGGCATGATCAGAAACTACAGGCGACTGTTGCAGGTGAGTCGGTGGAGGCTAGCGGTCGTGGCGGGATAGGACGGTGACTGCGGGAGAAGCAGTTGTCAGTGGCAAGCTGCACCAATGGATGCGGGAGGTGGCTTTGGCATGTGGAAGACCCGACGAAGGCGGGTTGGGTTAGCCTTGCGTTGGGGTGTTGGTGCATCGGAGTTATGGGCTAGCAGAGATTGATCGGATAACGGAGCTTTGGGGTGGTGACGATAAGTGTGGGCAAGGGTTGGCAACGATGACACCTTCGGGCTCTATGACCCCTATCAGGGTGTTGTCAAGTGACCACTTTCTCACCCTTCATGGGCGACGGTGGCACCTCTAGCACCATGACCTCCCCGCAATCGTTGCCCAGGAGTTCTTTCGTTCCTCACCTTCGTCTTATTCTCTCAGTTTAATCATTGGCCTTTCTTGGTTGTTGCTATCAGGTTGGAGCTAGGAATGAGTGGATCTCCTTCTCTCGCCCTCTCCCTCTCCTGAACCCCTCTACATGCGGATAACCGGGAGCTCGTTGATGTTCTTCTGTGTGGAGTCGGTGTTTGGCAGGGCGCTTACGACCCCCTTAGTTCTAGCGGCAGTCAGTCAGACATAACAGCAATCGGCTTAGTGCTAGTACCCTCTCATAGGTTTTTCGTGGAGTTGCCTTCTTGTAGCAGTGGTGGTGTATTTGTTTTTTCTTTTTCCCGAGTTACAACCTCCAATGTTGCGAAAGGGCATGTAGTTGCAGTCATCTGAATAGCACCCAAGGTTTAATTGGGTTGTTTAAGATGCTAAGTTCTAATTTAAAAGGTTGCATATGTCCGGTGTCCGGTTGAATATAGAGGTCGGGTAAAAATTACTCTTCTCAAAAAAAACCTCCAATGTTGCAATCTTATATGTTTTTCCTGTTATATAATAAGAAACTTTGCTTTGACTTGACAAGTGAATTATATTATAATAGTACGAGAAGTGACAATTAATATATCTCCACAACTTACCTTTATATATTGTTTTGGTTGAAGAGTACTCCTAGCCGAGTATTTGCACGATGTCAACATGCATCACATAGCAATCCTGCGGATATTACATTATAATCTTGCATTTGATCTATGTTGCTCATTGAATTTGCAACCTAGTTTGGATTTGTTTTTATCTTCACCTTCTCAAATCTCAACCGAAATACAAAATTATCTACATAGTAAACTTAATTGACTTTTAATTGATAGAATAACAAAAATTAAGTACTATGCTTATCCAAATCTTTTCGTATATTTACAAAATTAAGTATATTTACAAACTGAATATAAATAAGTATATTTCGAAACTAAATATGTATAGAAAAAATGATCAAAATTATTAAGTTATTGCATTTATTATACTAAAATTGTCAGACCATATTTAAATTTAAGAGCTTGCAAAGCGTCCCCGTGATAAACCATAATCTGTACGAGCAAAAGAACTTGGCCACATCTAGAATTTTCTTTTTCCTGCATACCTACGGTTGCACATACGGTATAAAAGTCACATAGACCAGGTCCCTTGTGCTGACCAAAATAGAGGTCAATACACCCGCAAGTCCCCAACGCCCCCCACAACCCTGCCAAGTCAGCCCCCTGCCAAGTCAACCATGCAACACTAATCCATTTGGCATCACGTTCAAAACGTGACATTCACATCAGACCCTATCTGAGTCATTATTACATGAAATATTCGAATCATGTTATATTCGTTGAATCGTACATATCTTCCATGTCAGCATATTGTCCAAGTGACATGAAGCATCCAAAACAGAACTTTTAAAGAAGGCAAAAAACCATCGGTTACCCTCAGTTTTGTCCGAACAGAACTGCATCCCAGAGTATTTCATTCCATTGACCACAAATTTCACTTGAAGCTTTACAGCATCAAGTAGACGACTGCTAATAATACCGCAAGCCAGAATTCATAACATTTTGCACTACGGCCCTGATCTCTAGACTGCTCCGCAAGCTATTAACAGTGTATTCTCAATAAATATGCATTTACGCCTATAGTTAGTTCTGCACAGGTTGCATAAGTTTCCTCTCCTGCTCCGCTGCACAATAACACCGGCTTCAGTTCATGTATAAATCTCAAATAAGCTATCACTTGACCATGGATGTAATTAATCATGCCCATAAAAATAATTGAACGACCTTGTTTGAGAAAAAAAAAAGATAGAACGACCAAATAAAAGCAACATGTAAATCATGAAGCCCTTGAAGAATATGATGTGCAGCTTTACTGTCTCTTCATTGGATAGCATATTGGTTTCTCTAGCCCTGAATTTGTATGCAACTTAAAGAGAAATGTTGAACAATATGATATATGAGCTGCGACCAAGTTTGCACAAGAATTTGACAGATCATGTTATGAGCAAATGATGAAATGATTTCACACTGGTGCAACATGGCAACTTGAACGAATTAATTTTTTCAACAAAAGTGCATGCAATTTATTACTTGCATATGTTATTGGTAACTAGGAACATAAGAAAGGAATGACAGATTCAGTCCATGAACATAAATAGAAGAATTATCAAACAAAAGGACATGAAGATCACTAAATAATAGAACCCAGATTTAAACCTAGAAAAATAATATGGTGTATAAATTGAACATCCTGAAGTAGAATCTTAGTTTTATGATACTAAACAAAAAAAATTAATCAGCTTATATCAAAACATTTTTAAGGACTATCAAGCTAAAAGAACAAATTTGTACTAATAAAATACATTATAGATTCAAACCTATTTTTGTAACAGCAGATACTGTACCACTTAGATGAAGAGCACTGCTTTGCACTTAAGATATAGATTTTACCTCGGTTTCTATTAGCACGCTATTCAAACTACTAAATGGTATATTTTGAGCAAAAACATTCTATATAGAAGTTGCTCTACAATATTAGAAAAATTAATTTTCTAAGTTTAAAATAATTTAAACTCAATTAATTATGTGCTAATGGCTTTCTCGTTTTGTGTGCTGTAGTTAATCTTCATCTTCATCACTTGTGAACACTAGTGATCATATTATGGTTTACACTTCAAGTTTATTTCCACCAAGTTTTATCATATACATGATTTCTTAGTCGCATATTCATACATGACCATAGTATATTAAGCCATTGACCAAAACAAGGGGGGTACAGTTCTCAATTGCAAAAACAGAGGCAAGAATACTAAGGAGAAGAATTCCAAGTTACTGGTTTTCATAATGCAAACTGATCAAATTCATATCATGTTCCCTTGACATCAAGGAAACACCTGAATTTACGTAGTAAAGAAAGCTATTTGAATTTTACCTTGCACAGATTTCTCAAAGTTCTCCAGCTGAGACATGAATCCCTCATTAGGAGCCACTTGAGGTCGTTTGCTTCTAACTAGCGACAATGCATTCTCAAGGCTCATTTGATGCTTCTTCATGAGATACGCAACAACAATCGTGACACTAGACATTCAGCGAAGGTTAGTTAGTAGGACAAAAGAAAAAAGCACCACACATCTGCTCTTAATGAATTCACATATTCTTTACAAAATATCTATATATTAAGAAACACGTAATTAATCAAGAGTGATCTCACCTAATGGAATGAAATTGAGAATTTATACACATTATGAAAATCATCATAAAACAATCAAAGCTAACATCTATTAGAGTATTTTCCTTACGAGAAAATTCTTTATTTGTCCTTAAAAATTGATCGCTTCCATTGTTTGCCCTCGTAAAATTGGCTGTCCTAATGCCCCGCATTTTCAACTTTTATCCTTTATTTGCCCTTTCCGTTGGTTCTCCGTCAACCTACCATTAGTAGGAGGGTGAAAAGATAGTTTTTCCCTTAACTTCTTATGCACAGCAGCTATTTTTATACTTTTTTTGCCAGGAGCAATTTTTATATAAAACTGATGGTTCATATATCTCTAATGAACCTAAATGTTATTTTAGCAAGAGTAAAATACATGGTCGGTGCTTAAACTTGGACCAGGGTATCATCTACATCCTTAAACTTGTAAATGAACATCTGCCTCCCTAATCTTGGTTTAATGTATCACTTGAGATCCAAACTATAGATGACAGAGCTCAGGCGCTGATGTGGCCATCCACGGTGGCGAGAATTTTGCATTTAGAGCCCTTCACTACACCATGCCTGTGAGAGGGAAGACAGAGAAACAGCGATTACGCGGGCTGAGATCATTCGCAATAGGTCCCCATGGCCGATATAGGGCAAGGTGATCCTGGCTGCATGATTGTTACCGTTAAGGCAGTGGATCACGGCGACAATAATGCTGCAACGGACTCATTGAATCACCCTTTCCCTATCACGTCGTCTATCTCAGCCCCGGTGGCTTTTGAGCACCGACGATCATCCCCACCCTAATCGTTGTCTCTTTACCTCCTCTCGCACGGCTGCAGTGGGAGTCTATTTGGGGGTATACTATTGCAGAGGGACATAAATATAATTCTTGACTCCGTAGATGATTACGTTAGTGCCCCAGCTGCATCATTTGCACTTTAGACCTCAAGTTATACATTAAACCAAGATTAGGGATCTAGATTTGCATTTTAGAAGTTCATGGAACTAAATGACACCACGCTCCAAGTTTAAGGACCAATATTGTATTTTATACTTGAGTAATGAAGTTTTATGCAAAACCCTTTACAATTAGTATATTGCATGAAATTAATTGCCATTGGCTGCTCCTTAACTGTCAAGCCAAAGCCAGAATTTGAATTTTAGAACTTAACTTTAGATCGATTTTCAAGCTTTTTTTTATTTTCAACCTTGGCTTTTGAACAGCTAGATAGAAATATAAAAGTCTTGCCCTAAACCTATTTTTACATGGTTCATTTGTTTCGGGTGCATCTTAACCTTTACCGTTAAAATCTAATGTATTAATTTATTTATAATTAACCAGCAAGCTTTTTTTACCAAAATCAACAAGCTTTTTTGGTACATAAGAAATGATACACAAGGTCAAAATCATGTTTTTCACCCATCTACTAATGGTATGTTGCCGGAGACTAATGGAAAGGGAAAACAAAAGATAAAATTTGAGAATGAAGGGTATAAGAGGGAGCCGATTTCACGAGGGCAAATGAGGGAACTGATCAACTTTGAAGGGAAAATAAAACAAGTAGACACAAGCAGTTCATAAAATCCAGAAAGCACAATAAAATGGATCATAGCTCTAGTATGCATGTATGTCATATTGTCCTTGGTAGTGCATAAAGATCTTCAGCTATCATTTGTACTTAGTTGATTGGTATTGATTTGCAATGAAAATCAGGCTTTGTCTTGGAATGATATAACATTAGTAAATAGCCAGTACAAGTTGCACTTTCTGTTGAGTGACATACTACTATGGGTTAATTTGATCCACGTCATTGCAAATATGTCATTTCAGATAAATACCATTATAATTCGTATGTTCGTAACCGTGGCACTGAAATTTTATAAAATTAGAACCGTGCCACTGTCGTCACGTTTTCCATTCATCTCTTCTTTTTCTGTTTTCTTCCTTCTTTCTCCCATCTTCCTGCACCGAATAGCGGGACCTTGGCGGCTTGGTGCGCACATCATCCCATGCACCGGTGGCCTCAACCACGTGCTCATCGACGCGGTCGCTCATCAGTGCTCTCACCTCCATCTTACCCCTCCCCACTTTGCTCCTCTTCATGACGCTGCCGCCTCCGTTGGAGCCGGTGGCCCTCTCACCAGATTTGGGCGGAGCTCAGGCGAGGTGGCACCACCGGCCATGGAGCTCCGGTAGGATCCACGGTAGGAAAACTCTTCCGTCGCCGCTTACCTCACCTCCTCTGGCCACCAGACCCAGAATTTTTTTATTTTTTGAACTTTTTAAATTTTTAATTTTAAAAATAAACCCTTTCAAAACTTATTTTCAAGAACGGAACCTTTTGGCCATGCCAGCAGAACTGGCGTGGCAAAACAACACTGTCACGCTGGTCTGGCTGGAGTGGCAACGTTATTTGCCCACACCACCCTCGCTAGCGTGGTAGGACAAACCTACCACGCCAGCTGTGAGGTGTCAGTATTGTTTTGCCACGCCTGACGGGTTAGTGTGGCCAAAATGTTCATATTCTGGAAATAAGTTTTGGAAGGGTCTATTTTTAAAAATATAAAATAAAAAAGATTATGTGCGCCGCCCTCCTCTCCGTATCCGTCTTCCCTGTCGATCATCCTCGTGATGGGCGACGGCGTACACGAGCACGTTGTCGAGGACGCCGGTGCATGGGACGGCGTGCGCGCCGAGCCACCGAGGTCCCGCTGTCGCTCGCTGGTCCCACCGCTCGTTGGTGCAGGAAGAAGACGGGAGAAAGAAGGAAGAAAATGGATAAAAACAAGAGATGGATGGAAAACGTGACGGCAGTGGCACAGTTCTAATTTTTTAAAATTTTAGTGCCACAATTACGAAAAGATGAATTGTAATGGCATTTATCTGAAATGGCATATTTGTAATGGCATGGATCGAATTAACCCTACTATTATTGGGCAGAATCCATCACTTGTACACTACTAAACCCTTAGTCATGTTAGATAAACAATGCATATTTATTATTACTGCAATGCTGCTGGTGACATTGTTGCCACTAGTGTTAAAGATACTAAATATCATCTTCTGAACTAACCCATGATGAAGAAGATGAAGTTTTTTAGCACTGTATGGAATACCACACTATCTAGCTCTATCTTATTTAACTTGTTTTAGAATTTGGGAAAATTAAGGTTCCACTTGATCAAACAAACCAACTAGGTATTGCCTTGCCACTTAACTGAATGAGTACACACAAAAAATATAAGTGATTAAGGTGTCACTTGATCAAACAAATGACAAGATATTTCCCTGCCACCAACTTGAATGTGTTCATACAAAAAAATATATGTAATTACTTATACAAATAATTGGGTAAATATCATTAAATTGCAATTATTTTGTCAAATCATCAGTTTGCAAAGATATATGTCATTATATCAGAAACTTTAGCAGGGTATTAAAAAACTGCAATACTAGTGCAGAATTTAATCAAAAACTTGCAACTCCATCAATAGAAGGGTTGCCGGACAATATCAAGCCCATCCATCATAACCATATGTGATACTTACCGCATTATAGTCCAACAAACCGAGTTGGCCCTGTTTGGGACCAACTAGCCAAACGATCTCATTTCTAGTTGAGTTGTAGATTTCTAAAAGAACTAGCCAGATACCCACCAATTATAATTTATTTCAAATAAAAATATCACTTTTTAAACTTCTAATTTATTATATAATACCAAGAAGAAATCATCTGTAATTTGAAACCAAACATCAATGTGCAAATAACATTATTAAAAGCTAAATGCACAAGCATCCACTTGTCTGCAGAAGATCCACAAACTCAACAGGTTGTGAGGGTGGCAAAGTCACCACCACCATTAGCTCCTTTTATGTAGAGATCATGTGCTATCCTTGCGGTTTTCAGAAAAGGAGGTATATTATCGCAATCTTGGGCGAGTGAACCATCACAAACTATAGGGGTTGGAAAATACCAACAATTAAAGAAATTTATGGAATATATCTCTTGACTGTTAAAGGGTGTGAAATGATCAATTCACCCTGACTTTTCATTTAGAACAGAGCAAACTATGGATCAATTATATATCCACACTAAAACATTGAGGTGGAGCATGGCCGCATCCACCATTCATTGTTGGTCTCATATGCGACAAGATAGAAAATGGCAAGAAGAACAGGAGAAGGTCGAAGGGGCAATAGTGTCATTTTTTCCTCTATACTAACTGGATGTTAACAGTGGCCATCCATGGAAAAGCTAATGGCAATGCCATACTCCAATATTTTTTTGACTTCATGATGGTATTGTGCAAATCTTCACATTTGTGAAGATAATTTGCAACCTGCTACTATTATTATCATACCAATCAAATTTACTCTTTCTGAAATGTCTTGCTGAAGTAGTAATGAAATATTGTTGTGATGCCATTAAGTTTTGAAAAATAGTTGCAGTTTTATGAAATTTAATCAATATAATCGTGTTATTAAATAGAAGCAAACACTTTAAATGGTTGAAATCAAACGACTGTTGGGAAAAAGAATGATTACCTTCTTGACCGTCCAGCAAAGCAATGAACCAGAACATTGCCACCAGAGCTGATAGATTCATCTACGAAACTAAAGCATTCATCAAAATGCTTTGCCAAATCAATGTCTGGGCTGTCAAGTACTGTATATTGATAAACAAATCATGATTTAGTAGTGCATGGGAATTTGGACAAGGGCAACAGAAAAAAGAGGGTCTAATCACATCAATAAGTATTTGAAACACCATGACACAATCAAGAAGTTTAAGTGCTCCATGCTTATTTCATTTCTCTTCACATTACAGTTTTCCAGATTGAGTGATAATCTGACATGTCTGGTAAACTTACAACACAACAGAAAAAATGTACATAATTTAGAAGTAAATGCAGTACAATTCTTAAACTTGCACACAGAGTTCAAATAGGTATGTGAACTTAAGCGATGCACATTATTACCCCTAAATATGCATGCTTCGGTTCTGACTTAGTTCTCAATGGCAATGGATGATTGAATGGCTCATTGCTTCATTTACATGACTTCCTGCCTCCATCCCTCCTCTCCCTCTCTACTCTCTCTCTGCATCCTGCCACAACCCTAATTTAGTTGTTGCATCCCCAAACAACTTCCTCAAAACATAGCTGACTAGCTGGTAAGATTCAACCACCATGACAAAGTGACCTCAGGCACTGGGATACAATAGAATTGGGGCCCCCAACACTCAACAGGCAAAGTAGAGGATAAGTATGAAAAAGAAAAATTAATCCAGAAACACACTTATCAGTCACTGTGGTTCGCCAGAGAGAAAACAATTGTGGCTTTATATTGGAGGAGAAAAAGGAAGTAAAATGAGTGTGGCAGAAGAGATGGAAACAAGGAGTAAATAGTGCTTCAAAAGTGTGGGGACAGAAAATAGCATATGGGAGGGCTTTCTCACAGGTGAGCTTTGCTGCTGGTGTAACTGGAGAAGGAGAAAAAGGAAGTAAAATGGATGTGGCAGAAGTGATGGAAAACGACAAGTAAATATTTGTTCAAAAGTGTGGGGATAGAAACTAGCATGGGAGGGCTTTCTCACAGGTGAGCTTTGCTGCGGGTGAGACTGGAGAAAAATGGCACATCAAAGCCACATGAGATCCTGCTAGGCTGTTATTCCATGATCAATTGAATTTTTAAGTTGACCCACATATGCAGGTATAGGAATATAAATATGTATCTCTCAAGTACATAGACCTGTTTGAACCAAACATACTTTTTTTTCCTTGAAAACGCAGCACTGCGCCTCATTTCATTATGAAGAAGAGAAACTGTAATGTGGTTATGGTGCAAGCAACTTAATCTGAAAAATAAAGCTGGCATGTGGTTACCTTCAATCTTCTTGTAGTTAAATTCAGCTGGAAAGGCTGGATTCAATGATCTGGCAACAATCAAGATATGGGTTATGTTCAAGCTCTTTAGAGCATCCTTGTTCATTGCTGCCCCAACAGATCCCAAGTATAGCCCCTACGAATATGTCAAAGTTATTCTATCAAATAGATGGAGAAGCTTTACCATAGTAATGCATTCTTCAAGGAAAAATACGGTAAAAGAAGCAAGCATGCTACTTTGATTGGCTTTTCCTTGCATTCAATTGTATTGGAGAGCTCGTACTAGCAGAATCGTGTTTCCCAATTTCCAATTAATCAGTGTAGTTTCTCCATTTGCGACACGAACAACCAACGGTGCTAAAGTTAGGATAAACGGTGAATCAATCATCCTGTCCTTTCATCTGTACGAGAACAAAAAAAAAAAAGAAAGGCACTCTATTTTTTCTCTTTCCATCCAATTCCCCAGATTTGCATCAGTTAACAAGAAATCCACCCAAACAGCGCCCGAAAGAACTCAACCTCCTTGGATTATCCGGTGTCAGATCGATCAACCGAAACCTGACCTCCGACATCCCGCGGACGCATCCACCACCGAATCGGCAGCACGAGAACAAACGGATTGATAACATCAAGAAGAAGGAAGAAGAACAAGGGCGGGAAAGAGGAAGGAACCTGGACGATGGGGCACGGGGTGTTGTCGGCCTTCCGGTAGCGCGCGGCGCAGAAGCCTTGCATCAGTGCCATGAGCACCCTGGCCTGCTGCTGCTCGTAGTCGTCGTCCCGCTCCCGCCCGTCCCTCTCCGCGCGCCCCGCCTCCGGCATCGACATCGTCGTCCCTCTCTATTCTTCCCCGATGATTGGAGGAGATGTGCCTGACCGAATAGGGAAAGTGGGGAGGAGAGAAACGAGGAAACCGGCTGATCACTCGCGGAAGCACTGCCAAGGAATACGTGGTGGGCTGTACCCCCGAAAATATTCAACTATTTGCCACCCTCACGAAATTTTTTTTTCCCCGAAATCCACTCTACTGTATTTTCATTTATATTTGTCACTACTTTTCCTTTTTCTTCTATCTACCGTATAGTTCACCAACTAGGTTTTACACCTACATTACTTATTCATCAAATTCAACGCCCCGAAATTATCCGATCGAACGGTTAAAAGTCATCGCGGGACCCTCACTTGTCCATGCGCCTCCCTGATCCCCTTCTCTCTCTTGCACAATCACCGCTGCCGCCGCCCTCCGCACGCACGAGTCGCGACACCGCTGATGAGGCTGCCGCTCTCCCTTTACTCTCGCAACACCGCCGACGAGCCCGCATCCCCATCAACGTCGGTTGTTGCATCTACGTTGTCATCAGCAGCTACATCCACGACGTCGTCGGCCGCCGCATACCCATCGACGTCGGCCGCCGCATCTACGCCGTCGTCAGCCGCCGCATCCACGACGTCGTTGGTGCCATACACGATGTCGTCGGCCACCGCATCTACGTCATCGGCGGCCACCGCATCAACGACGTCATTGGCCACCGCATCCTGACGCCGTCTGCGCCATCCACGACATCGTCGTCGGCTGCCGCATCCCAGCAACATCGGATGCCGTATCTACGCCATCGTCAGCCAATGGCGTCGTGATTCAGGTGAAATAAATCCTCATTCAATTTGTGTGGATTATGCTAAGCATATGTTATCCTGTACTGGAGCGTAAGTGAATAATAGTGAAGATTAGCCTAAAACCATGAAGGATGTTAAGCGTGTGGTATCAAGTTTCATTCAATTGCTGCAAATAAAGTTTCTAAGAAATAGGTGATGAATATGTCATTATAAATTTAATTAACACACCTGGAATTGTATATAGAAAGTATGTGAATAATCAGGTTATATAAGTGTCATGTTATGTAATAGTGAGACGAATAATGATTTCCATTGCTTGTTGATAGCATACTTCGCAGAAGTAAGAAAAATGTTGTTAAGTTAGAATGTTGCTATTAGATGATATTATAGTTTTTTGAAATTCTAAACAACTAAAACCTGAATGCTTTTCTTATACAATTGGCTTTCTTTAATCTGATTTGTTGCCAGGAAGTGGTATTTAATGTTTGTGTTGTGGTCAAGCAAGGATAAAAATATGTAGCTTCAATGGTCAAGAAAGGATAAAAATATGTAGCTTCAACGGTAATGTTTAGCTTCTTGAACAGGAGAAGGAAATCGATACTTGTTGATGCAAAGTATGGTGGCCTGAGAGATTTGCTTCACTCTAATGCAGGTCCAAGGCTTGCCTTGAGTGTCAAAAGTGTGCCAGCTGGTTTAATCTACAACCAACAAGAAAAACAAACATAGTCAAACGAACGACAGATGATCGGCCGATGAGCCGATGATGTATCGTTAAAGGTCCTAGCCGATGTAGTTAGACCAAATCGACACTAAATTGAAGTATAATAAACAAATCAAAACCCTAAATATGTTCCATCGGCTGAAATATATCTATTTGATCTTTATCTATCTCTTTTTAGATAATATTATTAAAATAGCCGATGTTTCAATATTTAGAGCAAAGTAAACAAATTATTGGTTATTACTCTGGCATAAACTTATATAAACAAATTAGTCTAAATAAATATATCAAACAATAATCAATCTTAGATACAATCTGATCCAGATTGACTAATACTTAATATATTTATATAAAAAAATCTATTTGTATAAGTGGCAAATATAAAAAAAAACGTAATTCAATGTATATTAGGTAAGATCGGCTGAAACTCCGATACTATCCTTAATTAGGATTAATTCCAAGTTAGACTTTAAGGTTCGCTAGGGATGATGCATCACAAAGTATGTAAAGAAACCTAAAATCTAAACAATCAAGTAATTAATCACTTTTCGCGATGGTGGATATCCTAATTTATCTAATCTAGTAAATTGATTTAGCCAATATCAGTATAAACCCTAAAACGAATCTCAGCCCCTAAAACGAATCTCAGCCGACATGATGAAATCGAAATACTAAACTAGATTAATCAAAAATATGATGGAAGATGATTGCAAGAACGAGATTAATACATCTAAAACGATATAAAAGCCCCGATATTGCAAACCATCGAGACAAGTTACCACTTATCGAGAGACCGTAGTCGATACCACGACTTGAAACAAGAACTCGTCGAAAAGTAAAAGGAAAAAGGTGGTGATGTGCCGATAGTTGTATTGATTGGATTGTCGTCCCTTTTTTACAATTTTCTTGGGTTTATATTTATACCCAGAGTACAAAATTCATGTCCATAATGGACACGACTCAACCTTTCCTAAAGATAAACTACGAGCAAGTCCACATGGCGGACGCTCGCCATATGTCTAATTCAAACCAACATAAATACCCTAATCAATATATACAATTGCCGTAAATGACCTCCATCCTCGAACAACAATATCAGTTATTCCAATCTTGGCCCACTCCGAGCCCAAATCAACCCATATCGGCTACTTTCCTTATCGGCTGACTCACGATCAATTCCATCTTTCAGCCGATACGCAATCTCTTCTCTGCATCCGACTCGATCCCGCACCAAATCCGCCTCGATTTGTCTCTTTCTTCTCCAAGTCTGATGCTAATTTTTGTTGTTAGGAGTACTATAGGCGGTAAAAATTCACCTTGTGTTGTAAGGCAATAGTATATAGGTCTTGTAATATTGTTGTACCAAGAATTTTAAGATGTCCTCTGTATCTTTTTCAAAGCTTTCCAGTAGCTTGACATTAATTTTGTATGGGTCCATGAAACCAACCTATAAGATCCTGCCTACGACACCGTTGAATCTCCATTCTACAAAGGGAAAAAAGATGTCATCAGGTATCCTAACACGGTAAAAATTGTAAGGAACCAACGATGAGCTTAACGAAATAAAATTGAATGACACTTACAAAACTCATATGCTCATAAAAGCGACGTCCATGGAGTCTAGGTGGTATACCGGGAATGCGTCCTCGAACTTGACCCACATTTTTAATGATTCTCTTATTTCTAAACATTTTATCAAGTTTTAAATGGTCTTAACCGGAGTCATGGTTAATTATATATAAACCCTATCATTTTTAAAAATTGTAAATATATTTCTCCATGGTTAATTATATGGTTTACCCTTATTTAAATTATATTCAAAAAATTTAAAAGTTCAAAACATATTTTTAATTTCTTCTACTTATTTGTAACTATTTTAATGATGCTTAAATGGACTTAGTTTGTATTCTTTTGTCCTCATTATCTATATTTCTCCTTCTTTGACTTTTTTAACATTTTTATCCAAACTTTTCTAATATTATTCCCTACATCATTTTTCTCTCTCATCTTTTTCCATATACCTATTTGATAGATAATGACGCATAGAAATATAATATGTTAACCATACATCAATACAGCATGAAGTTGCTAACCTTTTATAACCCTTCGATTTGTATAATATCACCAAAAATATTTCCACAAAAAATTTTAGCAGCACCTCCCCTCCTCCTCCTTGATAATTTTTTAGCAATGGCTCAGATGGAGGAGTGTTGATGCAAAAAACACACACTGGCCTGAGAGATTTGCTTTACTCTAGTGCAGGTCCAAAATTAGCTCTTTAGGTTCGAGGGCGTGCCAGTTGATTTGATCCTGCAATCAACAAGAAAAATATGCAAAGAATATTAGTAAACGATAGTCCATCGGCTAGCTAGCCGATTTCATATCATATGATTATCTAGCCGATGCAATAAAGTACGAATCGATTATAAGGTATAGTCAATAATAGAACTAATCCTAAAGATAGTATATCGGCTGTAAATATCAATGTTACATAATCAGTATATCAATATTACTTTAGAAACAACCAATTGGGATAGATCGGACTGAACCGAGACAGTATAAATTGCTCAAGTCTAAAGATAACATGAAATAATGATTATGTACACTCATGTCATAGCCGATATCTAGATTTAAGTATGTATCGGCTATAGTTCCGGTACAACCTTATACTAGGATATTCTCTAGTAATAAATATATTCAGCTATAACCAATTAGATCAGTATCAAGCTTAATATATTTATATTAGATTAGATCCTGATATAAGGGGCGGATATAGAACATTAAACAAAGCATAAAACAATGTAAAACATCTATACCAGGTAAGATCGGCTGAAACCCCGATACTATCCTTATTAACAACCATAAGGTAGGCTAGATATCATGATTCTAAATGCGACTTAATAGGTTGGACTTAACCAATGACATCTAGAAAATCAAGCCGATGGTTATCTTTTTGGGATGGTAGATACATTATATAATCCAAACCAACAAAGTAATCTAGCCGATATCGACGAAACCCTAAGAAGAATCCACCCGATGCAAGTAGATTGCATTGTTGATCTAAATTATATAACGTAAATGATAACTCGGAAATTTACAAGATAGGAGTCTCATAAAGATGTAAGCGCTAGCCCTGATAATGTAAACTGCCATAACAAGATATACCTTTTTCGTCGAAGATCAAACTGATGCAGCACGACTCGAAAGCACAAACTTGTCAAAAAGTAGAAAACAAAGGTGGCGATGCGCCGAGATTGATTGAACTTATGTTGTTGTTATTTACATGACCTCGGGATTATATTTATACCCGAAAATACAAACATTGTCCATTACGGACACGACTCATATTAACCTAATACAAATCCAACTAACGAACAAGTCCCTTAGGCGGACTCTTACCGTGATAATCTATAGGGAAATTACATAAAATATCCTAATTACTAGATACAATTGCCTCCTCGGGACTCTATCCATGCACGGTAATCCGTATGAAGCACCTTAATTCAACCCGATGACGTGTACCGGGTCATACTTCCAAAATCGGCTCAATCGGCTAACCCTGTCCGACTCTGACTCTGCCGATCCTGTCCGCAGCCGATTCGGACTATAGCTGATTTTCACTCTGTTTCCGATACGATCTAATCTCTTGGATTTTCTTTGATTCTATCCTTATCTCTGATACTTGAATTACCAAATTTGGTCGTCAACAAGGAGGAAGACGACATAGTATCGGTTGGTAACACCAACCGGTACTAAAGATCAATATAATCTTTAGTCCCGGTTGGTTACACCAATCGGGACTAAAGTGTCGATCTACACCAACCGGGACTAAAGCTCCTGGGGGGCCTGACGAGGCCTGACAAAAAAGTAAACCGGGACTAAAGATGATCTTTAGTACCGATTGGAGTTACTAACCATTACTAAAGATCATATCGAGCCGTTGGGCTTACGTACCGGTACTAAAGACCATCTTTAGTACCGGTTCATAATACAACTGAGAAATTTGTGATTTCCAGCCATTGAAGAAAGATCGATTCTCCAGTAGTGTATGGTGAGTGTGTAAACTTCCTTGATCGGTAATATGAAAACCTGTTTTTAATTTTCAAGTCAGAAACAGTGTTTTCATATGGTGTTTTGTGACTATCATTTCATGTGATTCATTTGCGAATTAATTATCCCAAGCCCACTTCTAATTAGGGTACACTTGGTTTAAAGTCCAGGGGTAAATCACTTGCAAATGAGTTATGGATAATTTTTGGTGAGGTTGCAAAATAGGCTAAATGAAATCTGTAATTCTCCTGTTTTGCTAATTTGGGTGCTTTGCTTGGGATATTAATATGTGTGATAAAATTAAGACAAAATTACAATGTGTTGTACATGTTATATAGTATTTGTGTGAATGTTTCCAAGATTTAATATTGCACCAATTATTTTTAGAAATTCACTATTGTCAGAGAAGCGGTTCTCCAATAGCGGGGAAGTGAAGACCCCTTCCCGAGTGAAGATTCGGCCAAGGGTTAGCTGCGGATGACGTTTGATGACCTGTGAAGAAGGGTGCGAGCTGCTGGAATCTAGAAGAACACCAAGAATTATACAGGTTCAGGCCACCTGGAGGTGTAATATCCTACTCCTTTTTTTTTTGTTTGTTCTCTGGTTCTGATAGATCGAGTACTAGAACAAGAGCTCTTAAATTAGAAATTGGACATCATCCCCTTCTAAGTGGCATATCCCCTTCTTTTTATAGTTCAAGGAGGGGCTTACAGTGCCTTTTTTCATCTCGAAACTCTCTTTCCGAGTTGTTTTATCGCTCCCAGTTGGTTCCCTCAAAGACTTAATAAGGAACGTACAGAAATCCCGCTTTTAGGTTACCCCGGGTGACAGCCCAGGCCAGCTGGGCCTTCGTCTTTCCCACCACGTGTCAAATGGTGGGCCCAGTGACCCTCATCCTTGCTGAGACGATGCCACCGCTCCAATTCTTACCTAGCTAGCACAACCGGGTGTCGCTGGGCATGCACGACGATTGGCCTGGCTCTCGTTGTCCCTGATGATGCAGCGCCACCATCTTTTTTACATCATTTTGGCTCTAGACAGCTTGGAAACCCAACCATAAACCCGTTTCATTTATTACTTTCGAACACCAGCTTACAATTGGCAGAGGGACGGGGCCATAACCCATCCTGGTCTTTGGCCACACCCCCGTGCCCCTTAACGAGCAGTTTGGGTATTTTTAGGCTTCTCGAAGATGTCTTTGATGGATATTTGTATAAGATGTAGATCTTATACGTCTCGATGCTCCTCTCAAAGAAGAACGTGTAACCTATAAGAGCAAGTGGAGCCCAGGATCCCAATCTGGGCTAGGATCCGGGCATCCCTTGGTCTATAATCATAAGATGTATATCTTGTAGGTTTCGACATCACTCTCTAAGAGGAAAGTGAAACCTATAAGGGCAAGGGGAGCCCTGGGTCTCAGTCCGAGCTAGGACTCGGGTTTCCCTCGGCCTACAATCTCAAGATGTATATTTTATAGGTCTCCACGCTCCTCTCTAAGAGAAACGCGTAACCTACAAGGGCAAGGGGGGCCCCGGGTCCCTGTCCGGGCTAGGACACGGGCTTCCCTCACCCTACAATCTTTAGATATATGTCTTGTAGGTTTCGACACTCCTCTTTAGGAGGAACATGTAATCTACAAGGGCTTGGGGAGCCCTGGATCCTAATCCGGGCTGGGATCCGGACTTTCCTCATCCTACAATCTTTAGATATAAATCTTATAGCTCTCAATGCTCCTTTCTAATAGGAACGTGTAACCTATAAAGGCAAGGGGGATCCTGGGTCCCAATCCAGGCTGGGATCCGGGCACCCCTCGGCCTATAATCTTAAGATATATATCTTGTAGGTTTCGACGTCACTCTCTAACAGGAACATGAAACCTATAAGGGCAAGGAGAGCCCGGGACTCAATCCGAGCTGGGATCCGGGCTTCCCTCGACCTACAATCTTAAGATGTAGATTTTATAAGTCTCCACGCTCCTCTCTAAGAGTAATGCGTAACCTATAAGGGCAAGGGGGCCCTGGGTCCCTATCCGGGCTAGGGCTCAGGCTTCTCTCAGCCTATAATCTTAAGATATATGTTTTGTAAGTTTTGACGCTCCTCTCTAGGAGAAACGTGTAATCTACAAGGGCTTGGGGGGCCCTGGATCCTAATCCGGGCTAGGATCCGGACTTCCCTCGGCCTACAATCTTAAGATATAAATCTTATAGTTCTCAATGCTCCTCTCTAATAGGAACATGTAACCTATAAGGGCAAGGGGTCCTTGGTCCGAATCCAGGCTGGGATCCGAGCACCCCTCGGCCTACCATCTTAAGATATAAATATTATAGGACTCAACGTTCCTATCTAAGAAGAACGTGTAACCTATAAAGGCAAAGGGGGCCCTGAGTCCCAGTCCGGGCTAGTACCTGGGCTTACCTCAGCCTACAATTTTAAGATATATGTCTTGTAGGTTTCGACGCTTCTCCTAGGAGGAACGTGTAATCTACAAGGGCATGGGGGGCCTAGATCCCAATCTAGGCTAGGATCTGGGCTTCCTCTTGACCTACAATCTTAAGATATATATCTTGTAGATTTCAACGCTCCTATCTAGGAGAAACATGTAACCTACAAGGGCATGGGGTGCCGTGGATCCCAATCTGGGCTAAGATCCGTGCTTCCCCCGGCCTGCAATCTTAAGGTGTACGCTTTTTACATCTTCACATTCCTCTAAAGGAGAGTCGTGTGAGATTTACAGGGGTGAAGGAGCCCGGTAACTCGGGCCGAGACGGGTCCGGGCTCTCTGCCTTATTAACCTGTGAATATGAATCCTAGCGGTGGACGGGGACCCCAGGGCCTGTTAGGAAGCGGGTCCCGAGCCCCCTAATCCTAACACACGGCTTAGCCTAATGACAGATTGAAACAAGTTTTTTTTCTTTTAGTTGATAGGGAAATGGCATCAGGTTTCCAACGAAAGGGGTACCCTAGTTACCATTTCACCAACAACTACGCATAGCTTTATATATGTGTTCTCATTAAGAAAATGAAACTAAAACTAAATAGTTATAATAATTATATTTGAATTATTGTTGACCTAAGATGGTGTTAGTAGGCTTGATTTATACTTTTCCATGCTCAAACTTCATGTTTTGCATGTATATACATTCTTGTATGATATCAAGCAGAGGTTACAATAAATAAGGTGGAATATAATATATGTGTGAGTTAGTGTGTTTATTTATTTTTATGTTCATGACATATGGTCCAGATAATCTATGAATTTTTGGCATAAGTCATGTTGTAATATTTAGGTTGTATGAATTTTAGGGGGTGAGTTCCAATATTTGACATTAGGTCCCTTTACATTAGTTATTTGCTTCGGGTATTAATTAATGCACATGAGATCTAATATGAAGTGTAAGTAAGATAAAAACGCATAAAAGACTAAGTCCCATTCAATACTTTTATGCAAATGCATGCACACACTGGGTCTTATTTTCATTTTGAAAAAAGAAAGAAAAAGTTTTAAATTGTTATCAAATTTTTATAAGTGCATTAGCTATATTAGACTTATCTCGGTCTTAAATGGGAAATTTTAGGATTTATGACTTACGAAAATCATTTTCAACATGTTATATGCAAAATTTTAAATTCAATTTTTTGGGTACGTTACCTAGCAGGATGGCTGAGGGAGGAGAACGACGGCGTGGAATCGACGCTCGATGGTTTGGCGGAAGAGGGGCGACCAACAAGGCGTTCCTTCATGCAGGTGGTGTCTTTTCCTCGAACGGCACAGAGGAGATCGGTGTTGATGAATTATAGGATAGACTAGTAATCTGCCCGTGCTAACGCTACGACGATGGTTAGTAATAAAAATCAATTAACCGAAAGAAGGCATATGTTTTGCTAAGCATAGAATAGGATAATAATTGCAAAATTTACAGTAACCATGTAAGTGCAACACACATTACATTAGAAAAATAATTACATCCAGTAATTTAGGACGTAAAAGATAAGAGGCTCATATTATAGTCTAAGAACATATGCATACATCAGAAAACAAACTTCACAAAAAGGTTTACAATAATACATCTTGATTTTTCATGTAAATCATCAGTTTCTAATGTATCCACGCACATGTGCCAAATTACATGAAACCGAGTTTTTCCTTATCATGAAGCTTGCAAAGCATATAAGCACAATTAGATCACAAGAGCTACTTTACAAAAAGGCTCAATAGACAATAACAAATCAAAGATAGCTTTGCCAGTGCTTCATCTCGTTGCTCTCCCATCTGCAGTACGGAAAAATAGGTAGATTTCAGATCCCAAAAGCAATATCTAGGAGGAAGATCAATCGTTACGATTCTATCTAGGAGGATGAGACAATAAAAGCAATATTTCAGGCTTAAATAAAAGAAAAAAATACCGCGGGGTTTCCTCACTATTTCCGGTAAAAGAATATATAATTAAATTGAACCAAATTTGCATTTCTTGCCTGTTCTTGATGATGTGGTTACCCCATCTACCATGGGGCACAGAGAGAAACACCCAAACAAGTGGTAGTGCCAGCTCAGGTACATATGGAGGCTAACATTGAGACATCAGACATCTACAAGAGTTGAGATGGATAAGCAGTAGATGGAAATACATGGAAATCCCTAAGTTAAGGAGTTACAAAGATAGATGAAGTAGCACTGCAAAACAAATGTCCCTCTTAGGAGGATGAAATGGACTACATAAACATGAATTTCTCAGTACGCACATTGATATGAAGCAACATATATATCAACCACTAAAGTTCTGTAATTGAGTATAGCTACCCCTAATTTTAGATATACAGACCACAATGAATGATTTTCTTCCAAGTTCCAAGCTAAGATCATTTTACAGTTAAACTCATAATCTGACCATAATACACTGGGTTTCTCTGGGGTGGAAAAATATACCAATTATTCATGAAAATCATCAAGCAGTGCAATACTACCTACATGACTCAGCGATACACAAAGGGCAATGATGGATGAAGGTTAGTTATGGCAGAAACACTCAATTTTGTAAGTGTTTTTTATTTGGAAGATCAACAATTCTTCTTTTGGATTGTGAAGGTCAACAAATCATTTGGCAAGCTTAATGTTCTCGCAAACTCTACTCTCCTTGGGAGTGAAAAAATGATATCAGTTAAAAACTTTAGTTAACTTTTGTCCTACACAAAGGCGTGTCTTGTCGAGCATAGCCAATGATTCAAATGTCCACTAAATGACCCTCTGCAAACTACCACTTTAACCTTGATATAGTACATGAGTAATGTCAGTAAGATTCAAATGGGGCAAGCAATCTAAAGAAATTATGAATGATTTAGTATACTTAATAAATGTTTGAAGTTAAACTGTCTTATCAGCAGTTCAGTGTACGCATGTTTTTCTACTGTTCAGTCTACAAGGATAGCAGCAGTTCAGCATAAGCATGTTTTTTTTCAAATGATTCAGTATACTTAATAAATATTTGACTTAACCTATCTTATCATGTGTTTCTACCTAAATGTTGTACCTATTTACATTATGAACTTTAAACTGAGTTATATACATATTCTGAAATATAAATCATGTGCTGAATCTGAAATAAGTAGCACCATTTGTTTTCTACAGGTATTTATTAAAAATAATTCTGCAGCAATCCTGTATAATGCATGAGACTACCCAATCAAGATGATATTGATTTTAGGTGCTAGAATTAAGATCATGTTATAACAAACATGAGAAATTATGCTTGGAGTGGATTCAGTAAAATAACCCTGGCCAACTAACAGAAAAACATCATTGTAATTCAGGAAGATTGCATTGGACCACAAAAATCTTTTTTAAGTCCTAAGGAAAGAACATGTTATTGACCCTAAGAAAAGAACGTGGTATTGAAGCACTCCAATCAACACAGTAAGCTATTAAACAGTTGCCATGGCATGATCACAAAAATGTTTGTTCTTTTAGAAATCGTGATACCAAGGAAAATATATGGTTTCATGTTGGAGACATTGCATCATCTGATTCTTATTCATGTGGATAAATCAGGTATCCCATTTCCTGAATATGCAGAGCTGTTTTTATCCACTCGGCAAGCTGCAACCAAATGTCAATACAACCAAAGTGCTCTGCTCACATTTCCTGATTCTTGATCAAGTCCCTCCCTGTTTCAGCTAACATATATATGCTAAAAGAGCACTCTATAAAGCAACTTACCTCTCATCCTTAGTTTTTGTGATATCTGAAATTTGCTTCTTTCCTCTAAGAAGCAGCTAAGTTCAATCCCTAAGATTGAACCAGATTATCAAATTAGAGGCACACCAAGATGTGTTAGCTACTCTACACGGTTGCTCCAAAATTTGTGTTAGCCGTACAAAAGAAAACCAGTTATATTTGCAATATCAGTTGTTTTACATGAAAACCAGTTGCTTTGCATAAGCAATGCATAAGCAATACATCTGTATTTTTACTATGTAAGTACACGTTTGGAAACCCGACGAATTTTATTCCACGTTTACCTGGCCCTGCAGAGAATTACGGTGTTGAGATTGCTTGAAGTAAGTCGAGGCAAGTAATTATCTGAAACACGAAAATAGAATGCACAGTTTTGCATCGATTATCAGAGAAGACAAATGATCGAGAGCTATTGGATAGGAAAAAAACATGATTTAGGGATGAACTCGCCTGACTTAGGGATATAGGAATTTAGGGTTGAACTAATGATATGATCAAGAGCTGGTCACCGGGGGCATGACCTGTGGCGGCGGCCACTGTGTGCTGCAAAGACGGAACGATGCGAGGCGAGATGAGGTGAGGTGGTCGGCGAAGAAGACGCGGCATTGATTGAACCCCTTTTCCCGGCCTTGCAAGTGGTGGAAGACGGTAGAGAGCGGACGGCGGAGGTCGGCGTGAGGACCAGCGGATTCAGGCGCAGGTTTGGCATCGGCGACGGATCAACCGATGGCCGACAGTTGAGCGGGGCGCCATGGCGATGGAGACCAGCGGAGACGGCTACCTCGCGGCGGTGAACGATCAACCGAAAATGTGGCATCGGCAACGAACAAGTCGTGGACCTGATCGTCGTGGTGGTGATGCGAGCAGCGAGGAGGTGGCGATCTGGCATGACGGTGATATAGCGAGAGATGCGAGTAGGCGGGGAGAAAGGGGCGGCGTGAGTGCGTGAGAGAGGAAGGGATCGAGCGGCGGCAACGGCGTTCGGAGCGCGTGCGTGAGAGAGGAGAGGAGCGGCGGCGGTGGCCGGCGCGTGTGCGTGAGAGAGGAGAGGAGCGGCGGCCGCGGCGTCCGGAGGAGCGCGTGCATGAGAGAGGAAGGGAGTGGGCTGGCTGGGCTCCGTGGGTCCATGGGCTGCGCAATTACAGGGACCGGGGGAGTTGATGGAGGTAAGAGGCGTAAACCAATCTCGACCGGACGTTTTTAAACGGGATGATCTGAGCCTTTGAGTGATGAATGAAAGAGTGACAGAGTGAATGATGAGTGAAACAGTTTATTGAACTATAGGGTAGATTATTACATGTCGGAATTCTGCAATAATTTTCCAGTCTCCCAGTACAAAATAGAATAGAATAGTAGTAGAGCTTCGAGTAAATAAAATGGAGAGAGAAGGCGTAAAAGCTAAACCCAGATAGGGGGGAGAAGCGGCCGCTGAGGACAGCAGATCCAATTCCATGGCGGCTGCTGCTTCTCCTCTCCTCCTCCTCCTCCTCCTCCTCCTCCTCCTCCTTGTGACAGTCTCCAACGCCATCTACTGCGACGAGGACGACTGCTACGATCTCCTTGGGTATCGTCATCCCCTTCCTCCTACCCTTCCCTCCATTTTCTTGGTTTCTCGGTTCGTCCCCCCCACCCGCGCTCATGAGTTCATGCGCCAAGCAGGGTCAAGCAGGACGCGAACGCATCGGAGATCAAGAAGGCCTACTACAAGCTCTCCCTCAAACAGTAAGCTCTTTCCTGGCTTCCTCGGTTCCTTGTCTCCGGCTTCTCCAAATTCGGCCCCGATCTGAACGCGTGTTGCGCTGTGCAGCCACCCGGATAAGAATCCCGATCCGGAGTCGCGGAAGCTGTTCGTCAAGATTGCCAATGCTTACGAGGTTCTGTACGTTTTGTTATTCATGAATTAAAGTTTGCATTTCTTTCTGGCAGTGGTTGAGAACAGTTTATGGTACCTAATATCTGCTGTTTAATTCCAAATGCTTGTGACTATTTTTCAATGGTTCCATAAGTGCGCCAACATATTTGCTAATTTACAGTTAATATTGAGTAATTCGGTGCATTAGCTAAAGTTTTGCGAAGAAAGAGTGCAGTAGAGTTTAAGCTGTGAGTCCACCTGATTTTAATGGCTTTGTGAAATGCCACACCATGGTGTTCTTTCACTAATTTAGCTAATAAATCTGTTTTGTGAGCTCATTCAACTTCTTGTCATGGATACTTCTTATTTAATTGGGCTCTTTAAATCAAATTATATAGTTCCTTTTCCACTTTGAGGTTTGATTGATGAACCATTTACCTGGGTAACCACAACTGATATGAATTTGTATTTTTCAATATTTGCTTATTCTATGTTATTGTGAGACACCAGAGTTGAGATTTTGCTGATCGTACTATTAAGATTTCACAAGGACTTGCGGTTATGACTAATAGGAGATTGCAGCGGAGATCAGAATTTTCAGCAGGAGAAAGATTGGGTGATCCTTAGGTTCCATCTCTCAACAAGAGGGTAGCTGCTCTGATTGTGTGCGTGAGAGGGGCAAAACTTCTTGTTTGTTCATTGTTGATAAGATCATGCACCTATCCCATTATAGGGTGGCACACTAGTAATCTTGGCTAAGGAAGCAAAGAACCAATGGGATATACAACAACCTAATAGAATAATAGATCATTAAGAAATCTTATAATCAAATACCAGCCACCAGAGAACTTGCTACTGCCACTATGTTCTGTCCTGCATGCCTACCTAACATGAATACTTGGTCTGACCCGTGCATCTCTCGCAAAATGTTGAAGCATTCACAAATAGCCAAATAGCTTATCATGATTGCGAAGTTGTTCAGATTATAATACCCATTTCATTGTGCAATATTCTTTAAGCTGGTATGGAATGGTAAATAGTAAGCATTGTACTGCTGATCTTGCAATAGTTAAAAAAATGTTGATCTTGCATGTGAAATTAAGTTAGTTGGCCCTTGCAATTGTTGTTTGGCAGCAGCTGAATTACTCTTCTACCTTTTGACTTATCAGATTCTAAAAGACGAATCAACTAGGGGGCAATATGACTATGCTATTGCACATCCAGAGGAGGTAAATCTGCATTCTCTTGCTTAATGTACTAACATTTAAAAGTCAATTGTTTGGCTTCACCAAGCTATCCTGTTAACCATAAATTTATTCAAAAACATTTTTACATGAGCAAAATATCTATCATTTCAAACACTGTTGAAATCTTTTTTGTCGTTTACATAAACCATGTTTGATACAGTTTCTTCTTCTACCATTCTTAATACTTCTAATGTTCTGATATTTGGGCTTCATAGTTCCAAAATATGAACAATCAAGTTGTATATACTGGATGGCTGCATATGGCTCATTTTATATGCGAACTTAACTAGACCTTTTAGTTTTGTAAGAGCTCAGAGATGCTTAAGTGTGAAGACAATATTCCTACCACAGTTTCACTCTTAGTAGTTACAGCAGTAAAATTAAAAGAAATAGCATGGTCAGCCTTTTTGCCTTTAGTTCTTGAATGCGCAAACAGAGACATGCCCTTTTACTTGTAATTCATATAAGATGGATCGATGTTTGTTCTTATGTAAGAAATGGTTGTGAAGGTAGATTTCTTTCGAGGAAGTCTGTAAGCTGGTGGCAACTGTAACAAATAATTCTGCCTATTGCTACTTTTTCTACTTTATACACACTAGCTAATATTCACCCTTATTGAAGAAAACATTTAGTTTCTTTTTTCTATATTGAGGTATCTGTCTTTTTTATTAAGTTTTGCACAGGATATGGAATGAGTTCATTTAATTGTAAACTTGATTCTGATAATGAAAAGGATGTAATATTAATTTCTGTACAGTGTACAATACTATACAACTACTTCCAGCCATCAGAAGAACTTCATGGGCTGTGCCAACTTTTTCTAAATATGACCATAAAATGTTGCAACTGACAGCATTATATAGTCAAGAGGGGATATTCATGCTACCTCAGTTTTGCTCATTACATGGCTGCGAATTTATTTTCTACCTTCCGTTTATTGTGTGAGAGAGGCTTATTAATTTACTGTGTGATGAAGTCTCATTAGATGGGAGAAAGGCGATTTATATAGAACACAAGTTGAGCACATGATGTGACCATGAGGTAGAAAATTGAGCCACATAGATCATTGTTGAAACTATGTTCTATTGCCCATTAATATATTGGATAGTGTTTATTCATGTCTGCAAGGTCAAACTTGCCATGTCAGACCTTTGTTAATATTTTAAAGTTTAAAGTCAGTTGCCACTCTTTGATGTTTGTTATTCACACCTGAGCATTACTATTAAATATCTGCCCATTATGTGTTTCTATTGATTTCTTCTTATTTTCAGGTTTTCTACAACACTGCTCAGTACTATAGGGCATACTATGGCCATAAAACGGTACAGCTTTTCTTACAATGAAATGTTTGAGTATGAGCGTTATATTTTCTATACTGCTTCAGCTAAATGCTCCAACTATTTGTGATAGGATCCTCGTGCTGTGTTAATTGGCCTTCTTCTAATTATTTCAGCATTTCAATACTTAAACCAGTTGGGAAGGTATAATAAGGTATGTATACGGAATAAAAACGGCAAATTTTATTAATGTCAAGGGTCTCTCAGCAATTGTACACTGTCCATAATGTTTTCTTTCTTTCAAAGGAAAATTGCATCTATTCTTAGTCAGGAACTGCACTTGTTACTGTTTTGCAAGTTTGACCTTTGGCATTCCATTTACAGTTCTTTGTTTCTTCAAGGGGTTCAGCTTTATTTTTCTGAGACTATTTGCAATCTCACTGCTTGCAGAATTAGAGCCTTTAATGTTCGTACATTCTTTCAGTCTGAATTATCCTCTATTAGCTTCACCTAGGTTTTGAAATCACATGATTTCTACTGCTAGCTTGACCTCATTCAGTTGTATGTGAACCAAAACTATGATAATATCGAGGAAAGGAACTGATACTTCTTGCTAGAAAATGCTATCTTGTCTATGTAACATATATGATATTTCAAAGCGTTCTCTTTTTTTTTTCTGTGCCAACTAATATTGGTTTGAAGAATTAGTATTTTTTGGACCACTGGAATCAGCAATTGTCTTTTACAGTGTTCATTAGCAGTTACAGTGCTTAAGTAGCACATCTAGATCCTGGGTTTGACTCCCCAGTCCCCACTGGAGCGAATTTTAGGCCTGGTTAGAAAAGGTCACTTGTTGGCCCCTCATAAAACACGGGTTAAGAATCGACATATGGAGGGCGGGTCCTCGTGTAGGGGGCAGGCGCCTCAAAGGAGGTTGAGTACCAGCATAAAACATATGATCCTGTATACATCATGTTACCCATTTGAACAACAGAAAGATAACTAACTAAAAGCATGCTTTAACATAAAATTACCTCTGTGTTTCATATTATAGGATGTTTTGACTTTTTCCTAACTCAAGCTTCCGTAAGTTTGACCATTTGCAACATCTACAACACCTAATTAGTTTCATTAAATCTAGCATTAAATATTTTTTGATACTATATTTGTTTTGTGTTGAAAATGTTGCTATGTTTTTCTATAAACTTGGTCAAAGTTAAAGAAGATTGACTTGGAAAAAAAGTCAAAATGTCTTATGATATGAAATGGAGAGTACAAGTTATGCTTTTGTTAGTAGCAGTAAAAACACTGAAAGGTTGATGCTCTTGTTGCAGACCATAGAAACTGTGAAGCAAACTCCTGCTTACAAAAATAGGTTAAAAGCATTGGAGTTTGAGCGAACAGGAGGACTTTCAAGCAAAAAGAAGGGTCACAAGCAGATGGATAAGTATGAATGACATCAGACAAGCCTGTTTTCATTTTTAGGGGAAAATTTGTCTCATCTGAGAACTGAAGCCTGCTTTTGTTACCTGTATCCCTTGTTTACTTCCAAATGAGATTTCAAAATTTTGATACTGTTGTATTGGCATCATGCCCTTTAGTTTCTTTGTTTTTTTATCAGAAATTAAATATACCTTGTTTTCTAGAGGTACATAATGGGTTTTCCTGATAATTTTCATGATGCAACTCTGTCATAGTACTAAAGATATCTTAGTGACCTAATCCTTGTTTCACATGTCTAAACTTTCATCAGTTTAGGGTGACTGGATATAAATAACATGCTTCTCAAAAATTTATGTTGACCATGTAGGAAAGTTGAAGAAGAGATAAGTAACGAAGTTCAGTTGCAGATCCAGGGGGTTGAAAAACCTTCCTTATGGAGTCTCTATGGTGTTCAGTTTATACTTCTGCCATACTCCATAGGCAAGGTTAGTTTGCTTCTTCCAATTATATGTTTTGCACCTAGTAATTAAAAGATCCACTTATTGCTAAGTCTAGCGTAATGGATCATATGTCTGGAGAAAGGGATTCGGTGCCATGTGGGAGGACCAGGCAACTTTTCTCCTAGCCTAATGGAGTTGTAGTTCTACTTGTTTTTATCATATTTTTCATCTCTCTACTCTTTCTTCTTACTCCCCCTATCATGTCCTTTTCCTTTTTTCCTCTTGGGGCTTCGTTTGGAGGCTGGTCTTTTCTTCTACCTATAATACAAAGAACTGCAGCGCTCTTTGTGTTTTCGAGAGAAAAAAATGTCAAGTCCAGCGCAGTGGAAAACAGTTGGTACGGAAGATTAATCGTCTGCTAATACAGATGTGGCAGCCAAGCCATACCCACTTGGTGAATCGGAGTGCTTTCTTTGTGTTTGTGAATACTAAGGCTGCGTTCGGCAGTAAGGGATGGGAACTAATCCCTCCCGCATGGAAAACGGAGCGGTCTATTAGCGTGTGATTAATTAAGTATTAGTTTTTTTTTTTGAAAAATGGATCAATATGATTTTTTAAGCAACTTTCGTATAGAATTTTTTTTCAAAAAACGCACGGTTTAACAGTTTGAAAAGCATGCGCACAGAAAAAGAGGGGGGTGGGTTCCCAACTCCAGTTGCCGAACGCAGCCTAATCAGCTGTATTGACCGATTAATTGGCCGTATCACATACTAATCAGCTGCATAAAGGCTGATTCTCTTGAGGAGACCTCATGTGCTCTAGAATATTACTCTCTTCAGCTACTTTAATAACATAGAACCAATCTTTATATTTGTGCTACACTCAAATTATGTTTTATCCTTTGTGGATGTTTCTCTTTCACCATTATTATTAGGATAAAGTCCATTTTTAGCCCTCGAACTTTCACTAAAGTCCAATTTTCACCATGAACTACAAAACCGGTTATTTTTCACCCTAAACTTTTAAAACCGGCAAGTTTCGCCCCGAGACTAATTTTAATGGTGGTTTTTACGATGCATAATGCGACAACACTATGTTATGCTTTTCTAGCTGTTAATATGGCAATGACTTCACATGTCACATTTTTCCCCTCATTTTCTCACACAATATAGTGATGAGAGAGTAAGATGCAAGGAGGAAAAAGGATAAAAAACATCTAGTATGTGATATAATGCCAAATTAGATACCAATATAGTATAAAAGTAGCAATGCGGTTCTTAACAGGCTAAATCACCATGCATCATTTAAAACAATCATGGGATGTTGTTTATCCGTTTGTAAAAGTTTAGGGTGAAAATGGACTTCATTGAAAGTTTGAGCGCTAAACATGGATTTTACCCTTATTATTATGATGGTTCATTGTGCTGGATACATTTGTTCAGACATGTTTGTGGTAATTAAGATCTCAAGTTTATCTAAGCTAATTTTATCAGCTCCATCAGGCAAATAATCTAAACTACCTATGAAATCCCTTAGACATTGGACAAAAATCTAAATATCATGATTTCAATAACATATAATAGACACAATTTGAAATATATACAAGACTAGCATCATTATGATTCACTAGCATATTGCCCGTGCATTGCAACGTATGTTTAAAACAGAAAATCTCAATCTGTTTTTCCTATTACTTTCTACATATGTCTTCTCATAATTCCTGCATATCTTCTCAGCTGAAAAGTAGGCCCTTTGGATCCATACTCTAATTTTTCTTTCCTCCACAAAAGGTAGGGAGTTGGTGGTGCGGGTGGTCGCATATTCACCACTCGCCCCCACCACCAGCATCTTTTAAAGTAGTATATGGCGCACGACTAGTTTCCTTATAATTTTGACTAATCATCCATATTTCTGTCAATGGCATTCCGTTTTCTGCAACACTGGTTAAGACTACATACATGTGATTGAAAATGGAATGGAAGCATGCTGAAATTGTTTGTTGCAGGTGCTCAGTTGGGAATTTTGTTGGTTTTGGAGATACCGGGTAAAGAAATTACCATACGCATGGGAGGATGCATGCTACTTGACTCGGACGTCTCTTAAGATACCTGCTAATACATGGCAAAATATTGGTAATCACCTTTGGTTTTATCTTTGTTGTACCAGTTTGTATGTTGTTCCATTCTTCATGCTTTTCTTTACAAACATAAGAGCCTTTGTTAGATCAGATGCTTCCCCTAACCTTTTGAGCTAGACACCTATTTAAGTATTCACCCATTCAAATGATGACATGCAAGAAAGCATCTGGTCTTTAGAAAAACTCATAAACCACTTGCAAGGAAGTTATTTAAAATGCCAGAAACTCATATGAAGAGGTCTTGAGATGAGACATCTTCAGAACATGTGAAGGCTGTCTTTTATGCCGGAAGAAAACAAGGTGCGCACATACTGTCATGGATATTTGACATGTAATGGTGATAAGTTACAAGCATGTCAATACCGTATTTTTTAAGTACTCCCTCCCTCCACTTATATGAGGCATATATTGATTTCGAGAAGTTGTCAAGATTGAAGTTTGACCATTGATTTCTCATGAAATATATGTTAATAGCTATTAAAGCAATATTGCATGAAAGAATTTTGACATTTGAAACCTATTCGTGTAACTTTTATACACTGAACATACCTTTTTTGAAATGAAGATAAGCCTTCCGGGAGTGAATGGCAAGAGTATATTTGGGTGCACAACTTTCGATCATGTTCAATAAGTACAATTCAAAGACAACCTGTTTCAGTATTGAAAGATTTGGTCCTCTTTCTATCTTTATTTAGAGCTAGCACAGGTGCTATGCATAGGGCCTGTTTGCTCCCATGTGATGGAAGCAAAGATTCACATTTTCATAGCCAAATTAATGTAACTTCACCAGATTTGCCCTCCGTTTTTATTTTGGAACGAAAATAATTCTGTGTTTTGGACATACATCAAAAAAACCTTTGTTGCTGTGTTGAATACGATGCTCATAAATGATACAAGGCTTGGAGTACCCATTCAGTGTAGTGATACTGTGCCCTGCCTCTTCCTTTTTTCCTTGAATTTATTCTAAGTTTTCAATGAGTTGCCAGAAGAGCGTCCACTGCTTAACTGCTGGAATTAGGGAGTTCCTGTTGAATACTTGAATGTATTGTGGGTCCTTTTTTGATGGGGATGGGGGTGTGTTTCTGCATGTCACTATGCCTGATGTTGTTCTGAATCATTGCTATGAGCAACTAGCCCATCAACCTAGTTAATACTTGAATTTGTATTGCAGTTGCAGAATGATGTAACCCTTTTTTTTCCTGTCTTGTCTTTCAGATGATTGTAGGATGGAGAATCTTGTCATGAAACGCCTCTGGGAAAAGAACAATATGGAGAGGTATATTGCAGAGATGAGAAAGGAATCAAAGCGTAGAAGATAGCTGTAGCATATTTGTTCAGACAGTTACGGGAGCCGGTTGTTTAACAACACAACATCCACATTTACTGGAGAGAGAAAGTATGGATATGTGGTTCAGCCTCGAGTTCATTGACAGCTCAAAAAATGACCAGTACAGTTGATGTTTCAGAAAGCCAAGTGGAATTCAAAGCATCCTGTTGCAGAACGAATTTGCTGTATGCAGTGCAACTTTGTCGCCATGAACAACTGGTACTTTTAACTGGATACTGTCGCCTTGGATCCTAATTTGCTCTATACATTTATATATACCTAATTATAAAATACACAAGGTTTCCACTGAAATTTTCGTCCGTCCTCACCTGTTTTCGTTCACAACATCACAGGTCCAACACACAGCAAATCATCCAGGGTTCGCATCAAATAATACACAAAATTTTAAACCAGTTCGTGTTAGATCCCAAATACAAGAATTGAAGAACAACAAACAGAGATTCAAAAAACAAATCGAACAAAAATTGACCCACGGGACCTCGCCGGAGACACGAGCGGCACGAGTTTGCCACTGTGGAGCTTCAGTCGCCGCCGCTCACCACCGCCTCCCAAGGCAAGATCCGGTGAGCACGCGGTCACCGTTGACGTCGCCACCGCTGTTGGATCTGCCGGGGGATAGGCGAGAGGGGGTGGAGGGAGCCACCGTTGTCGGATCCGTCCTCCGCCGTCGCAACCATCACCTGATCCACCTGCAGCTATCGTCGACATTGTCACCGCCACTGGATTTGCTGCGGGAGGGAAGCAAAAGGGGGCGGAGGGAGCCACCGCCGCCGGATCCGTCCTCAGCTGCCGTCACCGCCGCCGAATCCACCCGCAGTCACCACCGACGCTGCTGGATTTGCCGCGAGAGGGAGGCGAGAAGGGGTGGAGGGAGTCACCGCCGCCACCGGATCCATGTCGGGAAGGAGAGCATCGCCGGTGGAGGAAGGGGGAGAGAGTGGCAGAAGGGGAGCAGGCGCCGGTGGGTCCCCTCCCCGTCACCACGCCGTGCTGGCGAGACAGGAGGAAGAGGGGAAAATAAAGTGGCGTAGCTGGTGGAGGGAGGGGGAGGGGGAGGGGGAGCGGTGCCACCAGTGGGGGGAAGGGAGGGGAGGGGAGAGGCGTCGCCGGTGGGGTAGGGAGAGGAGGAGCGGCGGAGAGGGAGAGGCACCGCCGGTGGTACCGCAACCACCGTTGTTATGAGAGAGAGAGGGGAGGGAGAGGAAATGATTTTAGGGTTAGGGTTTGGGCTGCTGAGTTTTTATATAGGTCGGGATCAATCAGGACCGTCCATCAGATCGGAGGGCTCAGGTTTCTCCCGCACGGTCAAGCGTTGTTCCCAGGTCACCCACACTATTGGGCCGCGTGTACGCTCCGCACGGAATAAGTTCACTTTAGGTCCCTCAAGTAGTCCCGAATTTCTTCCCAGGCCGATCACACTATTGGACCGCCTCATGGGCCGCGTGTTCGCACTGCACGGAATAAGTTCACTTTAGGTCCCTTACGTTATCCCCTCAACTTCTAAAACCAGTGCAAATAAGATCCTAAGACGATTTGGATGGTGATTTTGGCTAACTTGGCACCTACGTTGCATTAACGTGACATAAGAAATAAAAAAAAACATAAGAGTATCCATTGCAACGCATGTAAAACTAAACCCTAATCATCTAATATTTTTATATTTGTTATAATTTTAGTTTACCGTTGCATCCCATCGGTATGTTTTTTCTAGTACGTACATACATGTGTAATTGATACATTGTTCCTTGGATTGTCCAAGGACCGTTGGAACATAGGTATTCTAATCCTAGGGAATTTGTTTAAATCTATAAGCACTCCGAGTCGGGCAATCCTAATAAGCGATCAATCGCTGGGATGAAAGCCGAGCGATCGGTTTCCGATCAATCGCGCGTCGGAGGCGAGCGTGATCGCTCCGCCCACGCCTAGTCAGCCCACCCAACCTTCCTTCCACGTGCACTTTCTTTCCTTTCCATGCATGAGCCCAACAAGCAAATTTTTAGCCTGTCCAAAAAATTATATACTCAAATATTAATATACAAACTTTCCATTCAATTTTTTTCTATGTACAAACTTTCTTTGTAAATACTTTGTTCTATATCGATATATTTTTCCTATATATGCATCTTCTATGTAGATAAATTTTCATGTATATACTTTCTATGCATAAACATATGTATGTATAAACTTAATATATACAAACTTTTTATCTACAAACTTTCTATATATAAAGTTTCTATAAATATTTAAACATTTAAACTTTGATGATATAGAAACTTTCACAAGAAACCTAGCACTTTCTAACAATAAAAAATAAAAAACAGCATTCAGCCTAAAATATGACCCAGGACACTCAAAGTGTAGGAGCCCAGGGTGCTCCTAACCCGCGAGTGGTCACGCACCGGACACGCACGCGATCAGAAACGATAAGAAAAAACCAGCATGACCGAAACGATAAGAAAAACGTCTATCATGGCCCAAATGCAAGTGAAAAATCCAAATTCAAGTTGGCCCAAATAAAATTTATACCTAACAACTTTACACCTACAAATTTTATACATAAAAAAACTTTCGTACATACAGAAACTTTCTACATAGAAATATTTACTATATAAATTTTATACGTAAAAATACTTGGTATTGAAAGTTTATAAATATAAATATTCGTATAGAAACTTTACACGTATAAATATTTGAAGCAAAAACTTTATGCATATAAACATTTGAAACTTTATATGTAGAAACATTTGCAAATTTTGTATGTAAAAGTATTTCATATATAAACTTTACACATGAAAATATTTAAATTAAAAAAGAAAGAAAAACACAATCACTTGATTGGGCCATGTATTCAACCCAAAAGGTAACAGGCTGAGTCCATCAATAAAAACTCTATATGTTCAGCCCATAAGAAATATCAAGCAGGCCTCTACGAGCAATGTTAAAAAAAAAAGGAAAACATGGTCAGCCGAAAAAAAATCACTCAAGAAAGCAAACGCCGACATGATCGCTGGTGCGCGGGGCACGCGACCACCCACACGATAGCATTTTCGCTTCGAGTCCTATATTGAAAGCCTATTTTCCCGTAATCCTAGGGAATCAAATTGTTTATTTCTAAACGTACCCTTGAAATGATGAAATTTCTCCTGTTTTTATTGTGATCGGTTTTTTGTCACGACTCAGAGTGGCTTACCTCGTATTAGGCATGCGTGCCTCTTGTGGCCTTATGGTTGTTAGTACTTAAGATCGAGTGGCTTACCTCATATTAGGCATGTGTGCCTCTTGTGGTCTTATGGTTGTTAGTACTTAAGATCGAGTGGCTTACCTCGTATTGGGCATGTGTGCCCCTTGTGGCCTTATGGCTGTTAGTACTCAAGGGAGATCCAGCTGTAAGAGAAACTAGAAAGGGACGCGCAGCGTCGCCGTGCGCGATGACTAATGTATAAATTGGTTAAGTGAGATTAATACATTGAAAAGATTTTTTACATTATTTTATAAACTGAATAAGTATTAATAATACATTTACAACAATGTTTTACATTTTTTAGTGGACATATTACAACCGAGTAGTAGTAACGAATGTAAAAAAAGTGATTTGGACCATAATTTTCATAAAAAAAACAAACGCTTGTATAACAAATGGATATTCATTCAGGTGGATGTCCTGATGTCTAGTACCAGCAATCATGACCACCGTGAAGGACTATTGAAGTCAACATTTCACCTTTCAATATTCCACCAAAGACAAAAAAACATTATGGAGGAAACCACACATTTGAAACTCAAAATTTTCATGAACAAGCACTACTCTTTATGGTAACACTTTATAGTTTAGCAAAATGTTTCAGGTGCTTTCCCTATGGCAGCCGATAATCCTATACCTTCTTAAATTTGTTCTTAAATATATTTATGCACAGGGAAGTGTGAGTTAGCAAATCAGGAACCGATAAATTGGTAGGAACCAAGTCTATAGCCGACAATATGATAACCCCAACCAAAATACAATGCTCAACATTTTTATTCCAAAAAGAGCAGTGCGCTACTTAGCATTCACTATAACTGCTCTAAGATTAGCTATAAGCAAACTGTCATATTTACATAACCCGTATATCGAATATTCGAACAGAAATTATGCACGAGGTGAATGGGAAGGATAGGTGGGCAGCTGAATCTTTCTGTACAGCAACCAAATATTTCCTCGAATGACATTTGCAAAATATATATGTAACAATGAAATCTGCGGATAATTTGTTAATGACATCCAGAAAATGATATAACTGTCCATCAATATTGAAAAAGGTATATCTCTAAATGGAATTTAGGAAATTATATATCAAAACTCATAGCTTTCACGATATTTTGAACTCTGATGCCATATAAATTGATCAGACAACCATGGGAAAAAGAGTAAAGCCTGAACTGCAAATGTAAACCGAGAAACACAAGATCCGTCCAAGGAAAGATATTATAGTTGTTCAGAGGGGAAAAAAATGCCGGTACGTCATTTCTGAATAGAAATGCATCCTACATATCCAAGGTAGTAAAAATTACAGATTATGTCAGATGTATATCTCACAACATATTATACTGAATCTACAGCTGTTTTTTTGGAAGTAGGTACTGTTTTAATCAGAACATTGGTTAATATCAATGTAATATCTTCATATAGAGATGAGTTAATTGCAATCTCTCTCCACAGAGATGAGTGATATATGTCCAGTTTACCTGAACATGTTCATATCTCACTCAACTAAATTGACCATGCAACCACAGAGAAAAAATAGCGTGCACATGCAAAACGAGAGAAAACACCATCTGCATTATTGATATCCAGTTTACCTCGCGCATCATTTAACTATTTGCCACTCTTAGATTTGGAGTGGCAAATTGTTAATTGTCACCCATGTGTCAGTAACATGTGGGCCTCGTGTGCCTATGACATGTAGGTCCAAGTGGCAAATCGTTCATTGTCACATCTAAGAACGAAAAATAGTTAAATATTTCGACGAACAAGCTGTCACACATTAGAGAACTTAAAAAAAACCAAGATCAAACCAGACAATAGCAAAATCTCCGCAAGGCTGCAATCGCTAGCGTCATGACATGACAGTTAGGAGGTTTATTGCCCCAATACCAGAAGTAGAAAAACGAATGGTCGTATACTCCTACGTTCTGGATCTTGCCAAAAAAAATGGAAGAAAAAGTAAGCTCTCAATCGATAGAAATAAGAATTAATTTTTAAAGCTATTTATTTGAAGTGACATATAATGTCTTCCTCAATCACCAATCAAACAACAAGAAATCAAGCATCACATATCACAAATCACCAAGCAGATCCTTGGTCATGGTGCACTTGGTAGTTATATTTTTTCTATGTAGCTTTCAACCATTTGGCTTTTATTCTGCGATTGATTGCATACATACCTGGGAGTACACCAGAAAAACCATCATCTTTCCCAATTAGATCAACAACTGGCAAAGCAGCAACGGATTCATCCTTGTTTTGTCCCAACAAAGCAGATGAAGGGTACAAGTTAGTACCCATTCCTAGACGACAGACCTGTTTCTTTCCTGATCGCTAGTTGGTCACTTGAAGATAAGAAATAATTTAAATTCCTATAACTCAGAAAGATCAACAAAATTTCAATTATTTTACATGACATGATCGGTGAATAAACATATTTTTTTTCCACAAAATTTGGCAAATTAGTTTAAGAACATGATGGGGTGAGTGAACAGAGTTTCCAAGAAATTTGGCAAATTAGTTTCAGAGCATGATGAGGTGAACAGACAGATTTTTTTTAAACGAAATTTGGGAAATTAGTTTCAGAACAGGATGCAAAGGGACAGCCTCGAGTCCCCCAAGAGCAAATGCGTGAAACGGAAAAGTGAAGAAATTGTCAACATCGCCGAGGGCCTCAACCACACAGGTCTGACGACTTCAACACACTTATGGATGGTCAATGCCTCTATCAACCGAGGTCGAACCATTTGGCAAAATACTACTACCTACTCAAACGGTACGCACAACAGCTCGCCGACAAGACCGCGCAGAACAAGGAGGTGCCACTGGCAGACAAAGAAGACCTAGAGGCACCACTCGGCTTCTCCCACCCTCACGCTGAGCTGAATCACTTCTATGGAGGACCAGACTCATACAATAGAATCAAAAGCTCACCAAATGAGGGATCGCGACAGTCATCCCCGATGCTCCCAAATACCTACGGTGGTCCGAACCTCAATTACCTTTGATTGAATAGATCACCAAGACCGAGTCCCCCACCCGGGTCGATATCGACTGGTCCTTGATCCGGTTGTCAAGGGTGTCCGACTGAGTAGAGTAATCCCAACAGAGCCATGGTTCATCGCCAGCGATGCCACGAAAATCGTCACCTTGCTTTTGCCCTGCTCTCTCAGCCACCAACTCACTAGCAAGTGGGCCCGGCTTCATCGGGCGCTAAGGACCGTGGTTAGTAAAAAGTTTAAAACATTAAAGATCTGTAAGAATACTGTGAATGACATGTGGAACCAAGGACCTATTAGTAATAACTTAAAACTTCAAGCGTTCTTTACAAACTTTGCTTTCAACACGTGTGAGGACTGCGGGATCAAATTTCTGTAGATTCAATGAATTATGCACTTTTATACTATGAATTAAAACATGGCACTTACAGTATAGTAAATAGCTCTAAAAATTCATATATAAACTAGATGACATAAGCATGCCTGAACTTCAGAAAATTATAGAAAATTCATTTTAAATCCAAATGGAATGAACCAAGATTCTGTAGAATCAGTGAAATGTTAACTTTAATTTATTAAATCAAATTTGACACATCATGTACCAGAAACAGCACTAATAATTTGTATAGCAAAATGATCACCACACACAAAATCCAACTTCAAAATTGATAGGAAATTCATACTAGCTCCATATCTTATGAAATCAGATTTCTTAGGTTAATAAAACTACTCTCTTTATTCAACAAGAACAGCAAGTAACACATCCTGTACAAATAAACATCTAAAACTATATATAGGAAATTACTAACATAGAACACACTACAATTTGTATAATGCATAAAAAATGTGTTTTAGCTCCGAAAATGATGAATCCAATTATGTTTACTGTAGGATATCATGTCCTCTGCTTTTACAAACTATAATTGGACATAACACGGTCAGAAGCTACCCTTAAATTTGAATAAGGCCTAAATGACGTTTTTCTAGCCTAGGACTTGTAACGTTCATGTTTCCCAAATGAAAGAGATAAAATAGAAATTATTTCATCTAAATTCATCTAAGGACAGCACCTAAACATTGTGCACAATCATACATTTTAGAGCATTTTGTATTGTTCGCATAATTTGGTATTTATTGGCATATCGTACATTTGGTAAGATCATTGCACTGACAGTGAAGGAGAGAGTGAGTTGCTGTCCAATTTATTCAAGTCAAGGAAAATCCTTCCTCCTCTCCTCTTTGATCATATTGAAACTCATGTTTTGGGAGATGAAATGTGTTGTTTGCAAAATTGCATGTGTATTTGATAAAATTGATATTTTAAATTTGGTTAATGGTAGCTAAAACCTTATTGTTGCATAATCCACCTTGGCATATTGAACCCCCTTGCTTGTAACCTTAGATTGGGTTTGAGTATTTTCTAAATGATCGTTTGGGTCTAAATATGCTAATTGCTTAGCCATGCCTAGAATCAATCAAATAGTCTTTCGTCTCACCTCTTTAATGAAAACTAGGGAATTTGTTTATTGCTGGACTAAAATGAAAATGCTATGTATTTGTGAACTAAAATGATTGCAAAATGATTTTAGACTTGGACGGTAAGTGACATATGGTAGTAGTTGCACACTGATAGGGGAGTGTTCGCCTGAGTCAATTAAGGACCAAACTTCGTGTCACCAACTAATGTTTACCGTACATCCACATGTGCTATTTATGAGGATAGCTTTAATCTATTAAGTTGAATACTTGTCTAACCTTGCATCCAGGAGGCCATTGTAGTAGAGGTAGCGGTCAGGGTTAGTGGAGCTTCTTTAGGAACTACCCATGTGTGTGTGGTTGATTTATAGGATGAATAATTCCCTATGTGTGTGTTCTATGAGGGGACTAAAGGTTCACCTCATAGCATGGGCGTCTAAGTCTGTCCAATACAATGATAACGTGCCTCATGGGGGGAACAGTTGTGTTCGCCGCTACGACGTTAGGTTAAGGCATGGACACGCCACCTAACAGCTCTAGGACTTGAGCCTAGGGTGGATTCACACGTATTGTGTTCATGCATGGTTAGACAGTAATCAATGTAAAATCTTCGTTGTGACCTCTAGATCACATTCACCATGAAGAGTGTTGTAGTGCCTCGCGAGCACAAAACAAACTAGAGAGTTCATATTGTGTGGTTAACACTGTAAAACTCTGCAGAGTTCGTTTTAATCGATTAGCCGTGCTCACGGTCAAGAGCGACTTGGTGAAGTGTCATGGGTACAGAATTTGTATTTTAAATGTGTTTGTGAAATTCGAACTTGGAAATGGTGTATTGTATTTATTTTTGATGATTATGATGACTTGTTGCCGGGTGGGCACCAAGCATGCTATTATGGTATTGCTATGTTAATAATGAAAATCTACTAATGAATATGTTTGAAAATACTTCGTAAACTCCTTTGCAAATGATTATGAACAAAAAATTGCTTTTATGCCAAAAGGATCTACAAATAGCCTTTCTTTGGATGAGCCTTATGTTAGGATTGACTTATGCTTGTCAGTACATTAATTCGATTAATGTACTGACTCTTGCTTTCTATATAGATAAATTTTGTTTTGCAAGTGTTAGACTTAGTGTAATTTGAGTGTACGGGATCGTCGTTTTGCTTAGGACTTGATTTAAGAAAGAGGTTTACCCAAGTCGGATTGCTTATGGAATGGGTAGTCAAGTTTCTGCAAATCACTAAATATATGGTCAGTAAGTCTATGTATTCTTAACCTAGATGTAATCTGATTTTTAGATTTAAAATAACGTTTTAATTTCTGAATGGCATTGCATGGATGAAAGTGCAAAGCTAGCAACTTCCTAGGGCTGGCCGAGCAAGAGTATGTATTTTGAGCAACTGAGATGTTGTAGAGCTCAGCAATTTGAGTCAAGTTTCGATGTGTAACACATCTGGTCTGCCTTCGTGTGGTTTGACAGGCATGTCTCAGACTGAAGTTGACTGACGCGCTGAGTCCCAACAATATCTCCTTTGCTCATTATTCAACATTGCAGAGTTTATATCGAATGGTGGTCGATTTGTGATCATGGACACATTGAGGTTTGAATGGCTATTTTTGCATGTATGGATCTCACTCATTTAAAATCATGTGGTGGTCACAAATGAGACTAGACGGTATAAATTCGGCGTGCTCGACTACAGCGGTGTAAAGAATAAGTTCATACATTCCTTAATTAAGCTATAATTACTTTACCATAGTATAGAGGTGGGTTAATTTATAAATGATAATGGGTTAGTGTGACACACATGAGATTCATCTCTAATAACGATACACTACGCAACGGAGAAGAACTATAGAAAGCTAAGGTTCATATGTACTTCTATATTACCAATGTTTACTTTACACTCACCACATATATGCTTACAAGGCTAGGACTTAGTTGTAGGCACCTATGTACTACCGAGAGACCACTCTCTACTAGTCTGTCAGCGTGATTATGGTATTTTACGAACGTTATGTCATACCCGGACATGGTGGAATACAAAGGACCGACAAGCTATCACCACATACCCGGACATGTGGGCATGGGGCATACCCACATTCAACAACATTTAACTAACCTAAGGACCATGCTTATGTTAATAAGTAATGACACTAGTTCCCCCAGGACTCCCACCCTTTGGATGGACAAATTAGAACTAATGCAATCTATTAAGATCATTGAACTGTTACCGTAGCATAGATCGATTAGCCTAATCAAGTGAAGCATATAGATGAAGTATAATCTATTCATACCACACATAACTAATGAAATAGTATATGAACTATGAACATATATGCCCCGCGCATGCCTTCCCGCGTGACTGATTTTCGGTCCCAATCTAGTTTGCATCAGGAATTCCATGCAACCATCAAACTCCGAGTTCACCCGTCATTCGCATTTGCCCACTTGGTCTTCATCCGTCGCGCGCATAGAGAAACCAGTGTTGTGTTTCCCTCTCTGATTTGATCACTTGACCGCAGCCCATGTTTTGATCGGATCAGGACTCTTCCCATAGCCTCACCCTGCTTCAATTACACCAGATAGGATCAGGGCATTTCCATCTTCCGTGGTAGGAAACCAGCTACCTCAGTGCCTCTGGAACAAACAAGAGAGCCGCCATGGCACATCCGACGCTGCCAGCAAACCAAGATATGCATACCCTCTAGCATGTCTTGAATGTTCTTACTCTCTAATATAATTTATCCCCTATATTCAGTCGGATAAACTAAATCTGTGGGTATGTGGTACCTATAATCTCCACACTATCCACATGTATGGGCCATGATTTGAATTTCCTGCCTATACACATGAATGTGCTAATGAGATGTATTGATTTCTCCTCCAGAGTAAATCCATGTTAATATAAGATATTAGGATTACAACCAAAATATAACATCCTCTAAGGTCTGATGATTCTGGATTCCAATCATCTCTATCATGTATGTGTCCCATATGAACTTCCATTTTTCTATTTCCTCTTACTTGCTATAGCTCCATTCTTTTAATTGGCTGCAAATAAGTGTGTTGCTTTCAAATATTATGACTGACTCACTTTCTTTTTATTATTATACCATGACAAACATTTTAAAAGATGTCCGACAAATATGAACCAGGTGAGGATAAGAACATATACAGTTGCAATATCAACTTGACAATAAAGGTTACACAGTGACTGTTGTAAGGGAACAATTACCAGCTTAGATTTCAAATTGCATAGTTCCATAATAATTGAAATTATCATCAGTCTTGTTGACAATAGTTTGGATATTTTACTTGCTTTTGTGTGGAGCACCAGCAGCAAGTTGTCAACTTTGTATTAGAATACAAGAAAGCATACTCAATATTGGAAAACAAATGCATCATTTAATGAGATATTACCTGACAATTGAGTTTCTTGTAACCTAATGTTCATATGTGAAGCTGAAGTTCGAAATATGCCCTATTGTGTCAGACTCTATAAGATTTATTGTTCCTTGAGGGAGCTATGTTTCTAAAACCTACAAAAGATAAGATGATCGTCAAAATATTTAGATAATATAAAGGTGTATGGACTAAAAAAAGCATGGATTAAGATCTAAGAGCATAGGATGATTGTCTATTGTACTAATCACTCTTCACACTAATTTTTTTTTGGTGTACCCAGAACATCTCATTGCATCTCCAAACTTTTCAAGTGAGATTTTTTTGAGCCAATTTAGCACAAATGCAAAATGCATCTTTTAAATGAAACAAAACCTTGCGCACACAAAATATGTGTGGTACTTAATATTTGTAATCCTGTATTCTCATACAAACTGCACCAAATAACTACAATCAATGCTAGAAAGATTCAATGAGAACTGGCCACACTACTACATATTACTACAATGTTTGTAGGATTGAACATCGATGTCATTAATTCACCTTAAAAGGTAAAAGAGTCAACTGGTTGGTAAAACATGTACCAAAGACTGAATGCTGGCATCACAGACCTAGGATTATTAATTATCAGACATGTCAATTAAGCACTTATAACACTGAATATCGAAGTTCAGAGATGCAATTATCTAAATGACAACATGGCAAAGGCCAAGGGGACCTCCCTAAGTGATGCTAATCTACTTTTCCAGCTCATCTTCTTGGCAGTCTAACAGCCAGTCAACTTTCCAATATGAATAGTTGCCATGTCATGTCAGAGATTCTTTAGTTTACATCTTGTTTAGTCTAAAAGAGCAAATAATGATTACATGTGTTGGCTAAAAGAACAGATCAACCACGAAAATAAACTGCTCGTCACAATTAGTTCACCGACATAAGAGCAGTTTTGCAGTTGTCACCAAAAGAATGAAACCTATAATTGTACAATTCCACTGCTTCCTGTAAGTCTTTCCAAATTCTCATTCTGGAGTTCCTTCCTCACCACTGACACATTGCTCCAATGACCAGCATCAGCATAGAGGTTTGACAAGGCTATTTTAGATGCTCCATGGCTTGGGTCAAGTTTTGCCAATTCTTCTGCAGCCTTTTCTCCTAAGACTACATTTCCTTGTGTCCTTGCAGCTGCAAGGATACAACCCCAGGCTACCACATCAGCTTTCATTGGCATCATCTTAATAAGCTGTTCTGCTTCTTCCAAATACCCAGCTCGACAAAGAAGATCGACCATGCAACCATAGTGCTTAATTTCTGGTTGGATTCCATATTCTCGCCTCATGGATTCAAATTGGTGCTTCCCCTTAGCTACCATCCCAGCATGACAACATGCATTTAAGACACCAAGGTATGTGATTGAGTTGGGTTTAATATTGGTGGTGCTTTGCAACTGTGAAAACAATTCCAGTGACATGTTCACATAGCCATGGATAGCTAAATTACAGATGATAGAATTCCAAGGAGACACTGAAAATGACTTATCCTTAACAAGGTTAAATAGCTGAACTGCTTCAGCAATGCTACCACACTTTGCATACGCATTAATCAGTCCAGCGCTCAGTTTATCAGTAAGCTGGATTGATCTGCTGATTATGTAGTCATGGATCCATCTTGCTTGCTCCAAGGTGCCAGAATTGGCTACTGCAGACAGAGCACTTGCTAAAGTGATCTCATTAGGTTCATTACCAGCATCTAGCATCGAACAGAATATCTGCAAAGCCATGTTTGAATTCCCACTCTGGACGTACCCAGATATCAATGTACTCCAAGAAATGGTGTCCCTCTCAGGCATGTCATCAAACAGCTGCCTTGCTTCATGCACTAGATTCCCTCTTAGTAGGCTAGCCATAAGGGCATTCCAGGAAGCTACGTGTGACTTGTCTGACAATTTGAATTGCATCTGGGCATGGTCAATAAAATCACAAGACCCATAATAATGGATCAGGGTCGCCTGTACAAATGCATGAGTGTCAAAACCATTCTTTAGAATGACTGTGTGGAGTTGCTGCCCTTCTGAGACAGCGGAATGTCGAGAACATGCCTTGACCAAACCAACAAGTATCACCTCATTGGCCCTTATGCCCACCGTACCCACCATCGCAACATATGTCCTGAGAGCCTGCAGTAGGAAACCCGCACACATATATCCATCTATCATTGTCAACCAAGAGACCTCATCCCTCTCTGGTATCACACCGAACATCTCAGCAGCCATGTTAATCATTCCTGCCTTGACATAGCAATTAAGCATTGCATTCCAAGTGACAGTGTTTCTATCTGGCATTAGCTCAAATATGGAACGGGCAGAAGGAACCTGTGACACTGCTCCATATGCATGGACCAGGTTGGTGGCCACGATGACAAATCCATCAAGCCCACGCCGCACGGCAACGCCATGGGCAGCACCAACTGGTGCTGGTGCCCCGAGGTCACAGGCCAACGCCGTGAGCACTTCCGCAAGTGTAACCTCGTTGGGCTGCACGGCCTCGGTGAGCATATCGCGGAAGACGGCCAGGGCGCGCTCAGGATGGCCGGAGCGCGAGAGGGCGGAGATGACAGTGGTGAACGAGACCGCGTCCCTCTGAGGCATCTCCGCGAGCAGGCACCGCGCGCGGTCGAGTCGGCCCGCGCGGGCGAGCGCGGATAGGAGAATGTTGTGGGCGGTGGAGTCGCGGAGGAGCGGGGGTATTTCATCGAACAGGTGGTGGGCGAGGCTGGGGGAGACGCGGGAGTAGAAGGCGAGGAGGGAGTTGCGGACGAAAAGATTGGAGGCGAGAAGGCCCGACTTGGCAGCGAGCGCGTGGAGCTGCTCGCCGTGGCGGAGGCGTGCGGCGGCCGACTTGAGGGACGAGACGAGGAAGACGGCGAGAGGTGTGCCGGCGCGGGTGGTCATGCGCGACTAGAGATGGCAACGCAACGGGGTTCCGTTCATCCCCGGGTGGGACGAGGCCGCCGTCACCGAGAACCGCGAGAGCGAGCGCCGCCGCGCTTGCGCGTCGGACCGTGGCGAGAAGGTGTGGGGATTCCGGTAAGAAGAGACTAGTTACATTTGGTTGCTAGTGCTACTGAGCTGTTGCTTTGAGATGGCAATATGGGCTGACAACAAATCGATTGAGTTGCGGGACCGTTAACGGTAAACGGTAATGGGGACTGCAAGTCCCTCGTGAACGAAAACCGTCAGATCTAGGCGCAACGTGAGTTTGTTACGAAAATAAACCGAACCAAAATTTATATTCTTAAATTTTGGCACATTTTAATATTACTAAATTTTGGTAATGTTAAATATGTTTAGTTTGTAGCATTATAAAAAATTACAGTATTTGTATAAAAAATTACTAGTATTTATATGAGAAGAAACTTTTGAAAATGTCAAATTTTCGTAGATTGAAAATGCAATAGTATGTTTAGTTTGTTATCCTACCAAAATTTGATAACACCGAAAATTATTAGGGTTAAAACTTAAAAGTGGTAGCAAGATGAAGAAACCCTTAATTCATACTTACACAATAAAAATTTATTAGGGTTAAAGCTTAAAAGTGGTAGCAAGGTGAAGAAGTCCTTAGTTCGTACTTACATTGGTTGGTTGAAGAGCTTATCATACGATGTATCTTGACGTCGCTTAGTGTGTTATTCCCTAACTTTACCAAAGTTAAACGGTATATTAATCTCTTTTTTCACGCGCACGCTTTTCAAACGGCTAAACGGTATATTTTTTGCAACAAGTTTCTATACGAAAGTTATTTCAAAATATCATATTAATCCATTTTTCAAAAAAATAGTAAATACTTAATTAATCATACGCTAATAAGTCGCTCCGTTTTACATGTTAGGAGGGTGAGTTTCCAGCACAGCAAAATGAACGCAGCCTAAATATGTCGTTGAGTGGCACTCAGGACACTAAGCTATTATTTCTTTCTCAAAATAAAACAACTTCTCGGTAGCGGTAATCCGCGTGCTACGCACGGAATATTAGTTCGAGTGCCGCACAACGCTCCCTCCTTCCGGTTTTTCCTTTTTTACCACCTCACCTTTCTTTCGTATCCCACCTTTCCTCGGTTCGTTTTTTTCATTTTTTACCACCCCACCTTCCGTGTTTCTTTTTTCTCTTTTCCATCTCATCCGTGCTTTATCAAAGGGTCCGGTAAAATATTAACCATCCAGATTTTTCCTTTTTCGTTCATTCTCTCCGGTTTTTCTATTTTCGTAGTAAAATATTTACCGTCTAGTTTTTCTTTCCGAGTTTTTTGTTTTTTAGTGTCTCCCCACTTTTCAAAAGTAACAGATTTGCTCTGTGGAGTTTTCCATTTACTCCCAGCCTCTCACATCCGCTCATTCAAAAGTAACAAATTTAATCGCAATGTCCCCTTCAAAAGTAATAAATTTACTTGCATGGATGCCCTCACATCGTACGACACCATTCCTAGATGACAGTAAAAGAATTACTACCAGCTTATAACACTAGTAATTCTTTTACCAGTGTTATAAAATTTGTTTAGAGTTCGTGGTCTGCGAGCAAGTACCACCTTCCTCTCGATATAACGCATGATCTCGTAGCCATCATGTAGTAATATGTTTACTGATGTGTTCAATACATAGTATAAGAGTAACAACTGAGACTTTTATGGCATGCTTACTCTCGATATAGCCCATGATCTCGTACCCACCATATAGTAATATGTTTACTGATGTGTTCAATACACAGTATAAAAGTAAAAATTGATACTAAGAGTATTGTTAATCTGTATCACAAAATGGTCATACGAATGAAAAAATTACGAGCTCAATCATAGATAAGTGATAAAATTACTCACAGGCGAATCAAACTAGAAAAGAAAAAAATGATTCAGCCAAAATCCATTATGAAGCTGGGGTCCTGGTGGCTTTGCTGGATCTTACTATAAGGATGGAGAGGCTGGTATGCGTCGTGTGACTGGTACTAGAGAGGGTAATCGGGTGGCGAGCGATAGTCGACAATGGAATCATGGAAGGATGTAGCGGCGTGGTATAGAGATGAGCTCAACGTTGCACAGTAGCAGCCATCCATCATCTAGCAAGCACAAAAAAAATGCAAAAACATTCTCGTTCATGTCACAAAGACAATAAGCAAAAGAAAATTAGCAAACAACTTCCATCACCGGTGGACTCCACCCTATCCTTTGCGACCAGCCACATGGAGCACGATGTGCAAATGTAGGACCTGTGCAACCCATCAATTCAGATCAGGTAATATTGGAGATTGCATGTTAATTTGATTTGCAAAAAGAAATTAGGGCTTCATGCGTAAAGGTGAAGGAGGGTATGCAGATGTAAATCGGAATGTCATTTCCTTACTCGCTTGTTCTGCTAATGTCACCGACGTGGAGTAGCCACCGGTTGTTGCTCTTGGCAGAGGTGAACACCTCCTTGTTGTTAAGGTGCTGCCCGACATCAAGCAGCGAGGCACAAAGCAGCGCATTCGCCTCAACCACCGCCGGCCACCTCTCGCCGGCCACCGCCGTCAACCGCCATGGTACCGTCGTCCTCCTCCATGGCGCGTCACCGATATGTGGGCTGAGATAGTGGATCGATTCAAATCTAAAAAAAAGAAAAAAGTGAAGTTGGGGTGAGAGTGGTTGGTTGGGTACAAGAAAAATAGAATATATACAGGAAGTTGGGAACTTGTTTTTATGAAAGTAAATCATTCACTTTGATAATGGTGGGAGCAGGATGACGGGATGAGGGGTGGGATCGGAAGCAGGGAAGTTATTTTTATCGAAGTAAATCGTTTACTCCGATAATGGTGGAAGCAGGATGACGGTACGTGGTGTGGAATCAGAAGTAGGGAAATTGTTTTTATCGAAGTAAATCGTTTGCTCCAATAACAGTGGGAGATTGTCACGCCCAGAAATTTAGCCCAAATTTCCAGACTATTTTGTGTATTAAATCACTGTCCAGGAATCAGCAGGGTACACAAAACGATAAATTAATAAACAGATGTTGATGCAAAAAAACACACACTGGACTGAGAGATTTGCTTTACTCTAGTTCAGGTCCAAAAGTTACTTTTAGGTTCGAAGGGCGTGCCAGTTGATTTAATCCTGCAATCAACAAGAAGAAATATGCAAAGATGTTAGTAAACGATAATCCATCGGCTAGTTAGCCGATTTCATATCGCGTTGTAACCTAGCCGATTCAATGAAGCATGAATCGGCTGTAAGGTGTAGTCGGTGATAAAACTAACCCTAAAACTAGCACATCGGCTGAAAAGATCAGTATTACATAATCAATATATCAATATTACTTTAGAGATAAGCAATTGGGATAGATCGGACTGAACTGAGACAGTATAAATTTCCCAAGTCTAAAATAACATGAAATAACGATTGTATATACTCATGTCATAGCCGAAGCCTAGATTTAAGTATGTATCGGCTATAGCTCTGATACAACCTTATGCTAGGATATTCTCTTGCAACAAATATATTTAACTATTACCAATTAGATTGATAGTAAGTTCAATATATTTGTATTAGATTAGATCTTAATATAAGGGGCAGATATAGAACATTAAACAAAGCATAAAACTATGTAAAACATCTATATCAGGTAATATCAGGTAAGAGCCTGACCGATGCAAGTAGATTGCATTGTCAATCTAACTTATACAATGTATATGATAACTCGGAGATTTACAAAATAGAACTAGAGTGTCATATAGATGTAAGCACTAATTCCGATGATGCAAACCGCCATAACAAGACCTACCTTATTGTCGAAGATCAAACTGATGCAGCACGACTCGAAAGCATGAACTTGTCAAAAATAGAAAACAAAGGTTGGTGATGCGCCGAGATTGATTGAACGTGTGTTGTTTATTGACAAGACCTCGGGTCTATATTTATCCCGAAATTACAGACATTGTCCATTATGGACACAACTCATATTACCCTAATACAAATCCAACTAGCGAACAAATCCCTAAGGCGGACTCTTACCGTGATTATCTATAAGGAAATCACATAAAATATCCTAATTAATAGATACAATTGCCTTTCCAGGACTCTATCCGTGCATGGCAATCCACATGAAGCACCTCAGTTTAACCTGATGACGTGTATCGAGTCGTATTACCAAAAATCAACTCAATCGGCTTACTGTGTCCAACTCGAACTCTGCCGATTCTGCTCACAGCCGATTCGGACTCCAGCCGATTCTTGCTCTGTTTCCGATACGATCTAATCTCTTGGATCTTCTTTGATTCTATCTTCATTCCGATACTTGAATTACCAAATTTGGTCGTCAACACATGCCCCCCAAGTCCGGAATATTTGGTAATGTTTCGGATTTGCCATTTTTTATCTCGGAGATTATTTCGCACTTGCCGTTTTCTGACCGTTACCACACCGCTTTAAATATTAACTGTCACCTCCGAGAGATTTCACACCGTTACTCCACTTCCACCGCTCTAGCGATCTTTGTCTTCTCTCTCTCCGGCAATCCCCTCGGTGCAAAAAGGCGATCTCAAGGTGATTTCTTTCTCCAACCAACTTCCGCCCGCAACAATGTCGTCTTCCGCTGGTCGATCCACCACTCCATTGGCTGAGTACGTAGAGGTGTCGAAACTAGATTTCGGCAATAGAAAAAGGGGGTGGCAATCAAGCTAGAAAAGTAGATGGGTTATGAGACGAAGGATTTAGACAGGTTCAGGCCTTCACGAAGAAGTAATACCCTACTGCTGTTTCGGGGTTTTACCTCCGAGTTGTGTATTGATCTTATGAAAAGCCTCTGTCCCCAAAGGGGTCCCCTATCCTCCTTATATACCCGGAAGATAGAGGTTTACAAGATAAGATCTAGTCCGACACGGCCTAGGTCTTCATAATTGGTATACAATCTTACCATACTAGGTATCCAGGTTCTAACTTGCCATACAAGACAATATCTCACCCGAATCCTAATACACATCATATTCTATTTACATAACATACCCCTATTATCAGTCGGATATTCTATGTCTGTGGGTATATGGGTACCATAATATCCACAGTAGCCCCTGAGACCTTTACAGTCGACGAGACAATCTTCACTTCAAACAACAATCATCATCTTCAAGTACTTCAATCATCTCTGCCATGATCTCCTGGGCGTCGAATCCAAAATCACACGACTGTGAAGGGCTAAAAATTAAACAATATTTCCAGGTGCATCGAATAGATGCACCTAATTAGGTGTAGCCCCCGACTATGTGCTTAGTTGGAAAAACTAAACATATAATCAGAACTAATATGCATAAGCCAAGTGGTTTTATGAACCACTTTAACAGTAAAGAGACAGAAAATCTCATCTATGAAAATTATAAGGCATATGCAGTATACAATCCGAGCAAATCAAACTCATAAGGATTTACCGACTGCCTAAAAGAATGACCAAATATATTATCAGCCTAAGCTTGAATATAGGTCAATAAAAATACTCGCTTACGCGATAATACGTACACTGACGTGCACATTTATGAAACAAGGCATATATGGTAGAAATCTTTAACAAGATTCTCCAATCACCTATTAAAAGCCAAAGTAATAATACTTGGTTGATTTAAGATGCTCACTGACGTGGCAATATATGCACTTGCTGCTCTCCAAAGAGATTAAATCACAACTGTGCTAATATGACTAATATACCCTTTCCTGCTCATCACATGGAAAGATTGAGCCCACGAGGGCATATACCAGACTTTCCAAACCTTGCGGCTACAGTATATCCAAAATTTACGGCCCATTTAGCGCTCAAAACACTTATCCAACCGTTATAGGAACCGCCGCTCCGTCTTCCTCGTTTATTTCGCTCAAAATTCCCCAAACCGCGCACAGTACTGGCGATTTAGGGTTTTCGATCCACATTTGCCCAAACTACAATCCTCAATCCCTCGTATCAAGCTTTCTTGCGGTCCACCCCCAGCACAAACTCCCCTTCATCACTTCCCAAAAAACCCTAACATTCTGCCCAGATCCAACCACACTCATGGCCGAAGAGAGAGAAATCCCCTTTGAGCAGTGGGCAAAGTCCGATGTAAAGGAAACACACTTGCTGGAGATGGTGAAGGACGGAGTCCTACCCGCCAAGGAGATTATCGGATGGCGTCCGGCGTACGGCGAGGAATTTCCAACTCCCGACACCGGTGAAATTGTGGTATTCACTTCTTTCTTCTACTCTGGTTTCGCTTTGCCTGCATCTTCCTTTTTCCGTGGTCTTCTCGCATTTTACAAAATCCAGATCTATCACTTAAATCCCAATTCTATTCTTCACATTGCCAACTTTATCCACCTTTGCGAAGCCTTCCTTGGTATTCATCCGCATTTTGCTTTATTCCGCCGCATCTTCTACCTCAAACCCCAGCCTGACAAAAATAATCCTTGCGTAGTCGGCGGGTCCGGGTTCCAATTGCGAGGAACTCTGACTCAAAAATATTTTTCTCTTCCCCTCAAAACTTCCAACAAAGGATGGCACTCGAATTGGTTTTATATCTCAAATCCTTCCCCCAGTCTTCCCGAGTTCGTCGGTCTTCCACCCATTCCCCAGGAAAACTGGAAAAATTTCCCAGCTGAGTTGGCCCAAGCCAATGAATTGCTTCTCCGACTGGTTGAAATCAAACAACAGGGCTTGCAAGGGGAACAAATCACTCGGCACTTCATCAAGTGCCGACTGGCCCCGATCAAGGAGAGGAGTAAGCCGGCTTACGAATATGAGGGCCAGTCGGATCCCAATCGCGAAGACCCGAATTCCATTGATTACAAAATCATGTGCAATCGGATGTACAAGATGTTCTCTCTTCTGGGATTGCGATCGACTACAGCCACAAACTGTCGGTCACTCCATACGGCCTGGTTCGACCTCCTCCTGAGGTAAAAATCCACCACTTGGTTATTTGTATATCTCCAGTCCATCTATTAATTTATCTTTATTGACTTGATCCTACTGAATAGGATAATAAACGAGTTTCTTCAAATCCCCCAACTCCTGTCTTGAAAGAAACTGCCCCAAAAACCCTCTCTCGACTGGTGGTCCAAAGGTCGAGTCAGCTGGGAAGAGCAAGCGGGGTATCGAAGAAAATATTCCCAAACAGAAGTTGAAGAAAAGAAAACTCGCTGTCAGCGACTCCGAGGATGAACAATCCGGGTCGCAAACGAGCGACAAGCCGGCTCAAACCAAATCTCCAGCCGGTCGGCCTGTGCCAAAAATCCGGAGATCAACAAGGTAACATTCTCGCCATAATATCATCATTGCTGACTTCTTGAAAATACTCATATAATTTAAATCTGTCAATCTCCAGAAAACCCCAAAATATTGATTTGGGTAAAAAGGGTGATGTGCCGCCTGTTCCAAGCGAACCACACCGAGAGCCCCGAGTTTTTAGTCAGTCGGGGAAACTTGTAGAAGACGCCGAACTCCAGCCCCCGACTGGCAACCAGTCGGAGCAAAATTCCAGCATGCCTGAAATCGCAGCTCCAGCAGAAAATCAACGAGGAAATGATGACATCCCGACTGATGCACCTACTGCACCTGCCGAGCCAGCCGAAGCAATTCCAATAAATCCTGACCAAGATCCGGTTACGTCAGAAACAAACGCAGTGGCTGATCCAGTCGGGGAGCCAAACCTAGCTTCAATGAAAAGCTCCAAAATTATCTCTGGTATGTTGCACTGCTGTATTCCAGTTTGATCCATCTGTCGTATAGCTTATTTTTATTAATCCGTAAATTAGGCCCACTGACTGATGACAAAGAAGAAGAAATTCCAAGGATTAAAGCTGCCGAAGATTCCCTTCCTCCAATCAAACTTTTATGGAGAGATAGAGATGGCACTCCTCAAGGCATCATCGTCAGTCGTCAGGGCGAAAACGAGGAACTGGAATCATTGAAGAAACATCTGACCGAGTCCACCCGTCTCATGAATGTAAGCATAAATTGTACTCTTCTGCCTTATTTACAGCATATTGCTTATATGACGCATTATCCAGAGAATCCATATGAGGAATGAGGCAAAAACAGACGCCTTAGAAAAGCTTGTGCCTCATCTTGAAACCCTCAATCAAGTTCAAGCGGAACTGGCCAAGACACGTGAAGATGCTCAAGCTAAAGAGCAGAAATTGAAAAGTCAGATCAATGAGCTAATGGAAGCCAGCTTTAACCACAGGGGCACCATCGGAGGTATAAATCCTTCCATTGCTTTTTGCTGTAAATCCATGCTGTAGACCTGACTAAATTGCTTTTAATCCTTCAGCGCAAGCCTCAATGGTAGAATCCCTGACAGCCCGAGTTAAAGAACTCGAGAAAACCAATACTCGGCTAGAAACTGGCAAGCTTGAAGCTGAAACTGCCCTCGAAGGTAAGATAACAGCTTTGAAAAATTCATTTAATATAATGCCGTGTCATTTAAGAACCATTCCATCTTGGATATATGTAGAACACAAAGTCAAGACTCGTGCCCAATTTGAAGTGTTTGCCGAGAGGATCAAAAAGGCTGAAACTGTTAGAGACGATATCGCCAATACTGCTGCCCCAGTGCTAAATGCAATCTTCCAAAACGGACTCGGGAGCAGTGAAAAAGATGCAGTCCAAATATTCGAAGGCCTCCGTACTGCTCTAACAAAATATTTCAAAAATATCAAGGATGCTGCAATGATGGGTGCCAGTCAAGCAATGGCAATCATGAAGTCCCTGTATCCTCGAATAGAGATTGAAGCAGTCGGGGATGGCTTTGCAGATGGGATCACTGACGAGCAGGCCATTGAATTGATCAACCAAGCTCAGGACTCGGTCGAAAAGCTCGCAGTAGATGTATTAGAAAATTTCCAATCTTGATTGTACAGTATCCTTAAGCTATGTATGATGACTTATTTATACCATGAAATAGACTAAGGACCCAGTTTCGAATTTCTTAAAATTTTTGTCTGATTGGTTCAAGCCTAGAACTTGTTGCAATCATCGAAAAATTTTTAGTCCTTCTCTGCTGGACCTAAGTCTAAACAGGGCTAATGACAAGTCATAAACAAGACTAGAGAAATACTATATTATTATCAGTAGCCCCCGACTAACCACTTGGCCAAACTTAGGAGAGTGGGTAGTCTAAGGAAGAGATGTACAAAAATAGCTCTTAAGTATAAAATCGTCGAAGATGCTCTATATTCCACGAGTTATCCACCAAAGTTCCATCTTCACGCTTGAGTCGATAGGCTCTTGGGCGAGTGACTTCTGCTATTATAAACGGTCCTTCCCATAGGGGTGATAGTTTGTGCCGGTCTTTAGTCGTCTGAATCTTCCGTAGAACCATGTCACCAACTATGAAAGCGCGTGATTTGACATTGCGATTGTGGTAACGTCGTAGACCTTGTAAATATCTGGCCGACTGGATTAATGCCGCTTCTCTTGCTTCTTCCATACGGGTGAGATCATCGATTCTGTCGGTATCGTGACGTTCTTCATTGAAATTGCGGACTCGCAAGGATTCGAACTCCATCTCACTCGGCAACATGGCTTCTGCGCCGTATACCAAGAAGAAAGGTGACTGGCCCGTAGCCCGACTCGGAGTTGTACCTAGCGACCATAAAACTGAGGGCAACTCTTCTGTCCACCGACTGGCATACGGGCGTAGTCTGTCAAAAACTCGAGCCTTGATTCCTTGGAGCACCATGCCATTTGCGCGCTCAACTTGACCGTTGCTCATTGGGTGAGCGACTGATGCATAGAAAATCTTGATACCAAAGTCTTCGCAGAAATCTTTGAAAACGCCACCAGTAAATTGTGTGCCATTGTCAGTGATAATCCGGTTTGGCACGCCAAAGCGGTGAACAATGTTGATGAAGAAGTCACGCGCCTTGTCCGCAGTGATCGTTGCCACCGGTTTTGCTTCAATCCATTTAGAGAATTTATCCACAGCGACGAAAAGATGAGTATATCTGCCTTGCGCCCTCTTGAACGGGCCCACCATGTCCAGTCCCCAGACCGCAAAAGGCCAAGAAAGTGGAATAGTTTGTAGCTCCTGTGCTGGCAAGTGAGTTTGTTTCGCAAAGAATTGACAACCTTCACATGTGCGAACAATTTTGTCGGCGTCACTGACTGCTGTAGGCCAGAAAAAGCCTTGTCGATATGCCTTCCCGACTAAGGTCCTTGCTGCCGCGTGATTCCCGCATACTCCCGAGTGAATATCATTTAGAAGTTGGACGCCGTCTTCAATGGAGATGCACCTCTGCAATATTCCAGATGGGCTTTTCTTATATAATTCCTCTTCTACAAGGGCATAAGTTTTAGAGCGGCGGTGAATCCGTTCAGCTTCGTTCTTGTCGGGGGGCAATTCTTGATCCTTAAGATACTTGATGAAAGGCGCCCTCCAGTCGGCGTCAAGCAGCAAAACTTGTTCCCCAGACTCGTCTTTAGCAGTTGATTGATTCGAAACCGTGGGTTGGTGAAGATGCTCGACGAAAACATCCGATGGAGCCGCTTCTCTTTTTGAACCGAAATTAGCCAGTCGGCCAGCTGCTTCATTGTTGTGCCGGAGAACATGGGTTAAATCCAAACCATCAAACTTGTCTTCAAGCTTGCGCACTTCTTGTCGGTAGGCCGCCATGTTGTTGTCGAGGCATGTCCAGTCTTTCATCACTTGGTTGACCACAAGTTGAGAATCTCCTTGAACTATTAGCCTGCGAATCCCTAGGGATATGGCAATCCGTAATCCATGCAAGAGTGCTTCATATTCTGCCACATTGTGTGACGCTGGAAAATGAATCCATAAAACGTAGCTAAGGCGTTCTCCTGTCGGGGAAATCAGAACAACCCCTGCTCCGCATCCTGAAATTCTTTTTGATCCGTCAAAGTGCATCGTCCAGTACTCGATTTTTTCTACAGGAACGTCTTCTTGGCACTCGGTCCACTCGGCAACAAAGTCGGCCAGCACCTGGGATTTAATTGAAACTTGAGGCTTGAAAGTTATATCCAAAGGCATTAACTCTAAAGCCCACTTTGCAATGCGACCAGTAACTTCTTTGTTGCGAAGGATTTCACCAAGTGGAAATGATGTGACCACTGTGACTGGGTGGCTTTGAAAATAATGAGCCAGCTTCCTGACCGTGATTAGAACTCCATAAAGTAGTTTCTGCACTTGAGGATATCTTGTCTTTGAATCAACAAGGACTTCGCTAACGAAGTAGATTGGTCGTTGAACTTTCTGTGTGCGGTCTTCTTCTTCACGCTCAACGACTAAAACCGTGCTCACCACCTTTGCAGTTGCAGACACATAAAGTAGTAGTTGTTCTTGCGGCATTGGTGAGGCTAACGCCGGCTGAGTTGTCAGAAAGGTCTTGAAGTCGTCAAATGCCTTTTGTGCTTCTGTCGTCCATTGAAAATCGTCAGTCTTCTTGAGGAGCTTGAAGAAGGGCATTCCACGTTCTCCAAGTCTTGAAACAAATCTGCTGAGTGCTGCCATGCATCCCGTGAGTTTTTGAACATCCTTCTGAGAACTCGGCGGCTTCATATTCAATATAGCATTGATTTTCTCCGGGTTAGCTTCAATTCCTCTCCGAGAGACCATGAATCCAAGTAGCTTTCCTGACGGTACTCCAAAAGTGCACTTCTCGGGGTTCAACTTCATCCTGAAGGCGCGTATATTGGCAAATGTTTCCTCCAGGTCTTGAATCAGGTCGTCTTTCTGCTTAGTCTTGATGACGACGTCGTCGACATACGCTTCCACATTCCGTCCGAGTTGTGTCGCTAGGCATCGCTGAATCATGCGTTGATATGTAGCCCCTGCATTCTTCAGCCCAAAAGGCATAGTAATGTAACAGTAGGCGCCGAACGGTGTGATGAATGAAGTCTTCAGGCAGTCGGACTCCTTGAGGCTGATCTGATGATATCCCAAGTAGCAATATAGAAAACTGAGCAGTTCGCAGCCGGCTGTTGAATCCACCATTTGATCTATCCTTGGTAAACCGAAAGGGTCCTAGGGACAAGCTTTGTTCAAATCTGTGTAATCGACGCACCATGCGCCATTGACCAGTCTTTTTGCGGACCAATACCGGGTTGGCTAGCCAGTCGGGGTGGTAAACCTCCTTGATGAAACCTGCTGCTAACAACTTGGTTAGTTCCTCCTTGATAGCTTCTCTTCTGTCCTGTGCAAATCGGCGGAGTCGTTGCTTGATAGGTTTCGCGTCTTCTCTGACATTTAAAGAGTGCTCAATCACCTCTCTAGGAATACCAGGCATATCGGATGGCTTCCAGGCAAATATATCTTTATTAGCTTGAAGAAAGGTGATGAGCGCGCTTTCCTATTTGCTATCTAACTCAGCGCCTATTACAGCAGTTTTGGTAGGATCAGAAGGATCTAAGGGAATTTTCTGTCTTGGCGTCGCCTTCTCCGGTCTTGGCCACCTTGCTGACTGGTTTTTCACCGTCTTGTGATGTTGATGCAGCTAGTCGGACTTCCTGCTGGCCGAGTGATCTCTCACGGGATTGGGCCAACTCGCAGCTGTCCTTGTCGCATGTGAGGGCTTGCTTGACGTCGCTCCGTAGGGATATGATTCCGCGTGGCCCTGGTATCTTCATCATCATGTTGGTGTAGTGGGGGATCGCCATGAACTTGGCAAGTGCCGGTCGACCGAGGATGGCGTGGTAAGCTGTCTCGAAGTCGGCCACCTCGAAGCTGATGTTCTCTGTCCGAAAATTCTCCTTGGTCCCGAAGGTTACTGGAAGAGTGATTTGGCCGAGTGGTGTGGAAGACAGTCCCGGGATAACTCCATGAAAGGGGGCGTTACTCGGCTTCATCTCGGATCGAGGAATCTGCATCTCATCCAAAGTCTTGGTGAAGAGAATATTGAGTGCGTTGCCGCCATCGATGAGGGTGCGCTTGAGCTTAACGTTGCGAACAACTGGGTCTAGTACCAGGGGGTACCGCCCCGGGTGGACCACTCGGTCGGGATGATCCGAGCGGTCAAACTTGATTGGGACTTCCGACCATCGCAGGTATTGGGGGGTTGCAGGTTGTGCCGCATTGACCTCTCTGTCGGTGAGCTTCTGCTTCCTCTTGGACTCATAGGCGAATGGGCCACCGAAAATATGGTTGAGCTCGCTCCTGGGATCTTGGTACGCTCCTTGGCTTGGCTCCTCATCGTCTTTCTTTTTCTGAGTTGAAGTATCTTCTCCTTCGGTTGGTTTCTGGACTTGGGCGGCGTATTTTTCCGCGAATTGTTTGTAGATGAAGCAGTCCTTAGCAGCGTGCCCCTTGCCGAGATGATGCGTGCACGGCCCGTTCATAATCTTGTCGTAGGAGTTGACTCGAGGGCGTTGGCTCTGATAATTTTGATTTGAAGTCGCAGCAACCAGATCCTCAGGCTTGCGCTTGCGCTCTCTGTGTTTTGTGTTGTTCCCACTGGGCCCTGGTGCGGAGTCGTGATCCTTCTTCTTCCAGGTTCCCGCCGACTGCTTTGATGCTTTTACTGCGTCGTCGGACTTAGCGTACTCGGTTGCCTTCTCAAACATCTGCTTGACTGTCCTTGGAGGTTTGCGGTTGAATTTGCCGATCAGGAGATCGTTACGTAGTCCCCGGGTGAATGCGGTGATGATGTTGTCGTCGGTGATGTCGGAGATCTTGTTGCGCTTCTCGGAAAAATGCCGTATGTACTCATTGAGGGTCTCGTCCGGCTTCTGGACGATGTTGTAGAGCTCAAAGTGGGTCCCAGGACGCTCGAAAGTGCCCTGGAAGTTGGCGACGAAGTGATCGCGAAGTTCGCTCCAAGTGTCGATTGTGCCTCTCGGGAGTCCAGCGAGCCAATTCCTGGCTGAATCAGTTAGTGCGACCGGAAGGTAGTTTGCCATGACTTTACTGTCACCTCCTACGCGAATTGCGAGCGTGTAGACGGTTAACCATGATTCTGGATCGGTTTTTCCGTCATACTTCTCAATGCCAGTTGGCTTGAAACCAGTCGGCCAATTCACTCGACGCAGATCTCGGGTGAAAGCTGGAACTCCGTCGCAGTCATCGTCGTCTTGGATCGTGATACCCCTCTCACGTCGTCTTTGATTAAGAGTATCTCTCAGGTCGATTGAAGCCCTGGGTGGACTGTGGTAGTCGGATTGAATCCGCCTGTCTCTGGCATACTGTGGTGGTCGGGTTTGGTTTGCAGGGGGAGAGTGTACCGACTGGTCTCGTCGTGCTCTGCTATGGTCGGCGCGTGAGTTGGTCTTGCTTCTGCTGTCTCTGACCCTTGACGGAGGGGCGCGGCTACCACTCGGCGCTTTGGAGGTTGACTGACTGGGTCACCGACTGGATTCGGCACGTGGTACTGTAGCTGCGACCAAGGTCTTGACTTGATTTATCAGCGGAGTAACGTGTGCTGGCGCAACAGCTGCCAATGTATCAAGGAGGGTGACTGCGCCGACTGCATTCTGCTGCGGTGTGAGGAAGATGTTGGTATTGTCGACCACTGTTTGCCCGATTGCATCCCTCGCCTTGCGACCTGCCACGGCCAGATCTTGAAGTCTTCGGTCTTCGTCTTCTTTGCGTCTTGCCTCCTCAGCTTCTCTGCGTTGTCGCTCTTAATCTGCTTGGGCTTGACGCTCTTGTTCGAGTTTCGCTCTATCTTCTTGAAGTCGAGCGCGTTCTTGCTCTAATTGAATTCTTTCTTGTCTGACTCGGGCTGCTTCTTCCGCTTGTAATCTTGCAGCTATCTCAGCATCAGTTTCGTTGTTGGCCATGAAAACACCATTGAAAGCTGGTGTGTAGTTGTCGTCTGAGGTGGCGTCGTCTGCAGCGTTGGTGTCAGGTGGGTTGCCATGTACAGTTTCCTCCGAGGAGCTAGCGTAGGCAGCGAGTTCAGTGGAAGAACACGATCTGAGTTTTGGCAGAACAACGTTGACGTCCCTGAAGCCGGACTCAGAAATTGGATCCGCTGGTAACTCCATGGTGATGGTGGGGTAGATTAGATCGTCTTGAGGAGTGCTTGATGAAGAATCCGAAGTCGATGTAGTCGTACTCTCGAAGTGAATCGTTGTCTTGCAGCTGGAAAAGATTTTGATGCTAATCTCAGCCATGTTCGGTAACCCGAGTGGCTGAGAGATGTGACCTACTCCCGACTGCGTCTTGGTGCTGATCCTGGCCATATTCGGTAACCCGAGTGGCCAAGAGATGCGATCTACTCCCGACAGGTTTGAAGCCGAGTCGGAGAGAGATATCTTGCCGAAATTGTTGGTGATGAAGCCGGGGCTGCCGAAGCGGTACGCCTGCCCGGGAGGAAAGGCGAAGTCGTCGATGCCTGATGAAGATCCCATCCTACTTGATCGGCGATGAACTTGACGCACCCCTACCTGGCGCGCCAACTGTCGAAACTAGATTTCGGCAATAGAAAAAGGGGGTGGCAATCAAGCTAGAAAAGTAGATGGGTTATGAGACGAAGGATTTAGACAGGTTCAGGCCTTCACGAAGAAGTAATACCCTACTCCTGTTTCGGGGTTTTACCTCCGAGTTGTGTATTGATCTTATGAAAAGCCTCTGTCCCCAAAGGGGTCCCCTATCCTCCTTATATACCCGGAAGATAGAGGTTTACAAGATAAGATCTAGTCCGACACGGCCTAGGTCTTCATAATTGGTATACAATCTTACCATACTAGGTATCTAGGTTCTAACTTGCCATACAAGACAATATCTCACCCGAATCCTAATACACATCATATTCTATTTACATAACATACCCCTATTATCAGTCAGATATTCTATGTCTGTGGGTATATGGGTACCATAATATCCACAAGAGGTAAACTCTTATCGGCTATATCCCTTCTTTTATGCAATAGATCAGTTTTTCTTAGTCTCAATCTACCTTCTTTTCCCTTTTGTTCTTCTTTTGTAGCATCTTGCAAATTTGATTGCGGTTCCTAGCTTAGCCCGCGAGCATCATTGCTTTCTTGGTCCGATCGGCGATTCTGACCCAACTGAATTTATTAGCACCGAAACCAATAGAATCCCATTCAGATTAGCCAACCCCAATCTACGGCACTGGAAAAACACTTTCAAGTCTTGGCCGTCTCTAGAAAAAAGTTGGCCCGCATGGTACAAGCGAATATCGGCTAGCAAGCAGAACCATTGGGATGAAATTGGAATAGGCCAAGCTTTAGCTCTTACTATAGCAAATTCGGCTAAAGATGAACCCCTGATGGCATCTGTAGCTTATTTTTGGTCCAACACCTTGAATGCCTTCATGTTCAGCCAAGGACCGATGACCCCCACTCTTCTTGATATCATCATGCTTACCGGCCTAGATGTCACCTCATCGGCTAACCCTATGAACCTAAACTCCAAGAACAGATTTGACTTCAAAACCAAGAGTATAGGAGGATGGTCAGGGTTCATTGCAGCAAACATGGGCCAGGGATCTGTTACCCCCCGAGAGCACACAACTTTTCTGTTAATGTGGCTTGAAACATATCTCTTCTGTGGATCTAGCTGTGGCCCTACTTCAAACTAGCAGCATATAGCCGAGGCCCTCGAAGAAAAGAGACAATTTTCTTTAGGCAAAATCCTTCTCAGCTACTTGTATCAGATGCTGAATAATGCACCGGCTAAGATAGCCATCGGCTCAGTAGTCAGTGCAGGTGGCCCTTGGTGGTTATTACAGTCTTGGTTGAACTTGGTAGCCATGAAAGCTGTGAATCGGCTAGCATTGACAGAAGCTGAATTTCCAAGACTAGAGCCGATTACAGACGAAGATGGAGTAGAACTCACCCACCGCAGGTGTATATCCTATGGGGAATATGCATCTACACCAGCCGACGCTGGAGCAAAACTATCGGCTGAACTACTGAAGGATTGGTTCTTCAGTTTTTATGAAGGCTTCTAGAAAGATGCTAGAATCTGGTTTTTCTATGAAGACTCAATGAATTTTGAGTTACCATCAGACTTTAGATTCAAAGAAATTAATCATGAAAAATTCTAGAAGTCGAGAGAAGTCTTTGCTGCTGCTATTAGTCCTTGCATCATCCCTGTCGGCATCCATCAAGGTAGGAACATCAAAGTATCTTATGAGTTTTATCATCCAATGAGCTCGGCCAGGCAATTTGGTATGGGTCAATTGCCAATCGGCTTATACTTTGTCGATAAGATTCAGTGCAGAGGAGAAATTTCTTCAACTTGATGATGGGCTGGCTCCTCAATATTCTAGGACCTCCCCTTGGCAGTATTGACAATATAGAACTAGCCATGTTCAGGAGCAGGGCTTTTAATGGATGGTGGGCCGAATGAAAGAAACATCTTTTCCATGAATCGGCTACAATATATATGACAGATCTATTTCCTAATATGATCCCTCAAGTAAGTCCTTTTACTTCCTCTATCAATTCTTGCTTTATATCTGCCAGCCAATTTGTACTAATTCCATATTCTATCTTTGTTTTGCAGACAACAGAACTCATCTCCTCCTCATAAGAGCAATAGTGGGAAAAATATAGAATATGCTGCAGGCCTCCTGCCCAATGGATGTGGAATGGCTCCTCCAAGCATCGGCTACCATGCCCCCAAGACCTCAAGCTTGCTCCAAGGGCAAATAAGGGAACCGGCCGATGCTGGTAAAAAGAGAAAGACCAGAGCATCAGCTGTCGATCCATCGGCTGCTAAGAAAAGGCCAAGAAACAACAAACCAAACCAGCCGATGATCTGCCCAACCTTGATCCAGATATTAAAGACACCTTAGACGAGGTAGAGATCGAAAAAGCTATTGATGAAGCTGCAGCTGAACTTAGTGATGCAGGGGAAAAAACACCATCGGCTTCTCCAGCTCCCAAGAAAACACCTCCAACTCCTGCTACCCCAGCCGTATTTTCTCGATAACCAAGGGTAAAACAATTTTTAAATTGCCATAAAATTTTTCATTGCCGATCTTCTTATTTGAACTTTGTATTTTGCAGAAGAAGAGGCCAACTGAGAAGAAGAAACCAGCTCTAGCACCAACTAAACCAACTCTTCGGAATTCATCGGTAATTCTTCAACTCTTTAAATTTTATCCTTACTTTAGTCGATGCTAGTTAAAACTTGTTATTTTTTCAGCCTCCACCTCCTCCATCACCTCAAGCACAGCCGATATCAAGCGAATACACCCCATCGGCTATAGGTAGCCATCACATCGAAGAAGAAGAACAAACTACTGCTCCTGCTATTCATGTAAGTTTTATATCAGCAAAAATCTCAAATCGGCTGTATAGCATATTCTGATACTTAATTTTCTTCAATTCTTCCTTTTGCAGGTCTTAGCCGATCTGTTCTCTTTTGATATCAAGGACTATTTTGATGAAGAGGCAGAAGAAGAAACAACGAGCAAAGACCTAGCTCCTCTAGCCGAAGATGTGAAGAAAAATCTTGAAGACATATCCCATTGGCTAAAAGCATCTTTAGATAGCTTGGTGGTCGACTGCAGCTCCATCCGGGCAAGATTTCAAGAGATCCAAGCTTTGATTTCGGATGACTTGGTGAACACCATCACTCCAGCTGTATACCTTGAGCAGCATCAATTCAAGCTGGAAAAAGCTAGGCAGAGAATAGCCGATCGTCAAGAAAAGAAGAGCATTGAAGCAACCATCCAAGCCAATCGGCAACTTGTGCATACTGAGAAAGCCAAACTCGATCAACTTGCCGAAGAGCCAATCAAATCCACCATAGATCAATTAGAAGCTGAAAGGATCGATCTCTTGGCTAAACTTGAAGAATGCAATGCAAAGCTTGCAATAGAAAAGCAAAAGCTAGCCGATCTCCCGAAGGCTGTCGAAGAACAGAAGGCAAAATTAAGATCGGCTATCAAGAATGTGGCTAATATAACTAAGTCCCTCAAGGTCATCCCTGGAACCGATTCTCAAGATGTCCAAGCAATTGCTGAAGTTGAAGAAATCAGACAAAGGGCAATATCGGCTATCCAGCGCTATCTCTCCTAATGACTATTTGTAATAGGGACTTAGAAATTTTTTGTAATCGGCTAAAATAACTTTGACACTTGTGTAATATATACTCTCTAACTCTTTGTGCCGATTAATATATTTTGCTGTAACATATGTATCAGCCACCGAGCCAATTTATACTTAACCAAATATTCAAAATTTCTTCTGCTATCTGCTATCGAGCCGATATAAGATATATTGACTGATCTTGTCTTGACTTGTGTAATTTTGCTCAAAACGTTTCGAAAAATTACCAACTTTTATCCTCCATGCCCCCCAAGTTTGTAGTAGGGAACACAATGCTGCAAACTTATATGTCTAAGGGCGATAAAAATATCGGTCATCTGAAGGCGATGTGAACACATCGGCAGTAAACCATACATCGGCAAAACTCAGCCGATTATGAACCAATCCAGACACTTGGGTAGTATTTCTTCAAATATTTTCCATTAAGTGCTCGACCAAAAATTTCTCCATCAAGTCCTTTTAACATATAAGCCCCTCTAGAAACACATTGAGCAATCCGAAAAGGTCCTTCCCAATTCGGTGACCATTTGCCAAATCTGTTATCTCTTGTTCCTATTGGCAGCATCAATTTCCACACAAGTTCATCCTCCTCAAAAGACTTTGGCACAACTTTTTTGTTGTAATGTCTGCAACTCTTTCTTTATCCTTTCTAACCTTTTCAAGAGCTCGCAATCTAGATTGAACCAAATCTTCCGACTCATCAACCATCAAATTATGATAGTCATCGGCTGTCAACTCATCTTGTAAAGAAATCCTTCTGGAGCCGATGTTAGTTTCCCATGGTAACACAACTTCATGCCCATAAACCAGCTGATATGGAGGCACTTGAATTGCACCATGACTAGCCATCCGATAAGACCACAAAGCTTCTACCAATATAGTATGCCACTTTTTGGGATATTCTGCAATCTTCCTTTTGACCAACTTAATCAAGCTCTTGTTAGATGCCTTAGCCTGTCCATTTGCTTTTGCATAATATGGTGAAGAATTCAACAATTTAATCCCCATGCTATCGGCAAATTGAACAAACTCATCAGATACAAAAATTGAACCTTGATCAGTCGTAATCGTCTGTGGCAAACCAAACCGATATATATGAATATGCTCCTTAACAAATTCAATGGCATCTCTACTGTCAACTTTCTTCAAAGGAATTGCCTCAACCCACTTGGTAAAATAGTCAGTAGCAACCAATATGAATTTATGTCCTTTGCTTGATGGTGGATTGATCTGGCCGATCATATCAATACCCCAACCTCTGAACGGCCATGGCTTGATAATAGGATTCATAGCCGATGCTGGTGCTCTTTGAATAGCTCCAAATTTCTGGCAATCTTGACATCCCTTATAATATCTAAAACAATCTTCCAGCATTGTCGGCCAAAAATACCCAACTCTTCTAATCAGCCATTTCATCTTGTGAGCCGACTGATGAGTCCCACAAATACCTTCATGTACTTCACACATGACAACTTTTGCCTCTTCCAGACTCAAACATCTCAGTAAAATTCCATCAATCGTCCGATAATATAATGTATCATCCAACAAAACATATTTGAGAAGTTTGTATTTTAATTTCCTGGAAACTGACTTAGAAGGGTTCTTCAAATAGTCAAATATTCCAAACCTCCAATCATCGACTGGTAGACAGGCAACTTATACTTCAATTCCTTGCAACATCGGCTTGTAGCCTGATGCACCTTGAGCTAAATCATTGGCTTCAACATTTTGCTCCCTAAGGATATGCTTCAAAGTAATTATCTTGAAAGTCTTCATCAACACTTGACATTTCTCATTATAGACCATCAAAACATTATTTTTGCACTTCTATTCCCCAAATAACTGACTGATCACCAATGATGAATCACCCATGATTTCAACAGCATCGGCTTCGACCTCTCTCAATAGTTGTAATCCTTTCAGAACAGCTTCATATTCAGCTTGATTATTTGTAGAATAAGGCTTGATAGTAAAAGCAAACTGAAAACTTGCCCCCTAGGCGATATGATCACCAAGCCGATACCACAACCATGAGTGCACACAGATCCATGAAAAAACAAAGTCCATGGCATGATGTCAACATTATCAATACTAGTATTTTTACTCTGATAAAGCAAAAATCCACTTCCCAATTCGTCCCTTCAAAACTGGAGCCGATAGCATATATCGTACTACATCGGCCTTACACACTATTGTGCACTCATTGGAATGCAAATAATGCCTCAATTTTGTACAAGAAAAATATAAGCATAGACATAATTTCTCCACAGGTGAATACCTTGTTTCAGCATCCAAAAGTCTTCTACTGAGGTAAAATATAACTCTTTCTTTACCTTCAACCTCTTGGATCAGAACTGAACCGATAGAGTTCTAATCGGCTGATAAATACAACTTAAAAGGGAGCCATTTCTGTGGTGGTATGAGAACTGGAGGAGTACTTAAATATTCCTTGATATTGTCCAATGCTTTCTACTGTTTTTCTCCTCAAACAAACTCTTGATAAACTTTCAATCTTAACAATGGAGTAAATGGTTCTATTCGGCTAGACAAGTTTGATATGAAATACCGAACAAAATTTATCTTGCCGATCAAAGATTGTAACTTGGTCTTATCTGCTGGAGGTTTTATGTCTTTGATTGCCTCAATACTCCTCTGGGGTATCTCAATCCCTCGCTCATGCACCAAAAATCCAAGGAACTGCCTAGCCGATACACCAAAAGCACACTTAGTTGGATTCATCTTCAACCCATATTTTCTTGCTCTTTCTAATACTTGTCTTAAATCAGCTATATGCTCATCAACTTCCTTAGATTTGACCACCACATCATCAATATAGATTTCTACCAATAAGCCGACAAGATCATGAAATATATAATTCATAGCTCTTTGATATGTAGCACCAGCACTTCGCAACCTAAAAGTCATAACAACCCACTCGTACAAGCCGATTGCACTAGGACACCTAAAAGCAATCTTGTGAATGTCTTCTTCGGCCAAAAAAAAAATTGATTATAACCTGCATTGCCATCCATGAAGCTGATAATTTTATGTCCCGATGCTGCATCAACCAGTTGATCGGCTATAGGCATTGGGTATTCATCTTTCGGTGTAGCTTTGTCTAAATCTCTAAAATCAATGCAAACCTTGAGTTTACCGTTCTTCTTGATAACTGGTACTATGTTTGAAATCCACTCAGCATATCGACATGGTCTAATAAAAATGGCAATTAAAGTCTTGTAATTTCGGCCTTGATAGCATCATACATTTCAGCTTTACAACATCTTGGAGGTTGTTTTTATGGCCGATAGCCTGGTTTGATAAGGAGCCGATGTTCAACAATCGATCGGCTAAGTCCTGGCATTTCATAATATTCCTAGGCAAAACAATCTCTATATTCTTTCAAAAGTGCTATTAATTTACATTTAAACTCTTTTGATAAATCCTTACTAATATATGTTGGCCTGGGCCTATCATCTGGTCCAATGTCGATTTCTTCCAACTCATCGGCCGACATAAACCCTTGTCCCAACTTGCCATCTAGATCATCAAGAGTGTCCTTCGTGTAGAAATTGGAACCCTCCACGGCGCCCTCAAAATAACAATTGGGGCTCTCCATCTCCTGTTGGTTGTATGTCATAATCAGAAACTTTTAAATAATCTCCTTGCCAAACTTTTCCAGATAAGCAATCAATTCTTTCCATCTCCCAAACAGATAAATCGGCACTAGCTACATTGATTGACCTGTCGGCTGGCACGATTTCGATTTAGTCTCCTTGCCATTGAATCAGGCTTTGATGCATTGTTGAGGGAATACAACAGTTAGCATGGATCCAATCTCTTCCCAGCAACAGACTGTAGGAACCCTTCCCATCAATAACAAAGAACGTGGTAGGAATTGTTTTACTGCCGATGGTCAGGTCCACATTCAAAACTCCCTTAGTCTCAGATGGATTCCCACCAAAATCTTTTAAAATCATGTTAGTCTTGATCAAATCTTCTGAGCTCTTCCCATGTTTTCTGAAGGTAGAATATGGCATTAAATTGACAGCTGCTCCTCCATCGACTAACATTTTTGACATCGGCTTCCCATTGACAAATCCCTTGACACATAGTGGCTTGAGATGCCGATGATCAGTTCCTTCGGGCTTCTCAAAAACAGCTTGTTGTGGAGTAACATCAACCTAGCCGATGGCAACTCATCTGTTCGTTCAACGACTTGTTCAACTTCATATTCTGCTGGTAGCATGAAAACCATGTTTATTGTAGATGAGATCACCTCTTTGCCCTTGCTCTGAAGATTTCTGCTCTGATCGGCTTGGACTTCATCGGTCGGCACTACTTTGCTCTTCACGCGCCAAACCTTCTTTGTTCATTGTCTTAGCCGATGTTCAATCTCTCCTTCAACCTCCTGGAATCGCTCCCTATTCCACATCCTCTGGACTCTTCTCTCTTGGTTCTTGGTAAAAATCTCAGAAGGGCACCATTGTGGTTGTACGTTTTTGGGCTCTCTCTGTGAGTCATCTTCATCGTTGTCTTGCTGGATCGGCCCAAGTTTTTCATGAACTGACAATCTTCTCTGAGTTGGCCGATGCACGCCTGTACTCTGTCGACTTGGCCTTTGAATATATTGGGCATCAGAATCACTACACCCAGGGCAATCCTCAATAGATGGCAACCTCATGCCTTCGTTCCAGCAGAATCTGAAAAATTCACAGCTCCAATGGGGATCAAAATACCTCTCATCGTCTTGGTGATATGACTCCTCTTCCCTCTGGCGCCTTTTTTGGTATTTGTTGATCATACCGGTCGATTTAATATTTCTGGTGTAATTTTACCTCCATCGGCTTGATTCCAGTTAAATCTAGAATGAACCATGTTTACTGGAAAAGGATATCCGTCTATCTTCATCGGCCTCTTGGATTCATCAATCTTGATTTTTCCTTGCTCGATAGCTGATTGGATCTACTGTCTGAAAATCTTGCAATCGTTGGTACTATGAGATCCTGTATTATGCCACTTGCAATACTTCCTCCTCTTCAACTCTTCAGCCGATGGAATCACATGTCCTGCCTGCAACTGAATTTGTTTCTCTTGAAGAAGAAGATCAAATATCTTGTCAGCCTTGGTGATGTCAAAATCAAATCTTTCCTCTTTTCCTGAATTTTTGACCCATTGACAAACCACTGCCTTCTTATTCCAAGCCCACTCGGCTGCATTGACTTTTGGATCATCATCTTCGGAATCAGAATCATAGCTGTAGATATTATTGACATTATTGGCTTTCTTGATGAATTTTCTAGCCTCCTGGAATCTTGTCTCATGAGCCAATACCTTCTGAGCCAGATGAGCTAAGCTCTCAAAATCTTGAGCCGAAAATCTTTACCTTATTGGCGCCAACAACCCCTGGAAGGCCAGATCGACTAACTGTGAATCTGTCAAGGCTAGACTGTAACATCTGTTCCTCACATCTCTAAATCTTTGGATATAATCTGGCACTGATTCATCTCATTTTTGTCTGATGGCTGTGAGGTCTGACAATTTCATCTCTTGAATGCCATTGAAAAAGTATTTGTGAAATTGTTTCTCCAGATCGGCCAAGCTTCTGATAGAATTGTAAGGCAGGGATGAAAACCATGTGAATGCCGATCCAGATAGGGAGAGTGGAAACAATCTGACTTTGAGGGCTTCTGTAGCCAACGCTTCACCACATTGAGCTAGAAATCGGCTAACATGCTTATAAGTTGACACATTATCCTGTTGGCTTATCAGCTGAGTAATTCCAATCGGCTGTTGTGGGACCGAAGGAATTTGATATGAAGTATCGACAACTGGTGGTTTTGGATTGAGTATACTCATCAATTGTTCTGGTGTTAACTGACTTGACGCTTGCCCCCCAGTGATCGGCTGCTGTCTTATCATTATTGCTGCAATATTTGTACTAGAAAGAGGAGCCGATGGGGCCTGAGTTTGAAGTGTTTGTTGTTTCCCGCTAATTTCTGTCTTCACGGCCCTGTAGCTTGGGGAACGTATGGGCCTGGTAGATATACAGGTCCTTTAGCTTTTTCTTCGGCTATAGTTCCATCAACTACTGAATCATATTTGTCAATGTGGTCACAAGTACTCCAGATTGGTTGATGAGAGCTTGGTGCACAGCCGAGTCAATGCGATCTTTTTAACGTGTGAAGCTCTTCGTTGTTTGATTCGATCTTGGGCTCCTTGCCTTTCTCTTCGCTTGTTCCAGATGTACTTGGGTCTGGTTTCACGATCGTTGGTACCTCGACTTTAGTCCTCTGAACGACTGTGCCCTGTCGGGTTACCGTGAACGAATGCAGATATTGATTCTGGAGTTGATCTAGCATCTGCTTCATCTCTTCTCTCTGCTAATCGTTCAACTGCTCGATCGTGATTGGCAGAATGTTCTCTTCTGAGACCTTAGTGATGTTTGGTGACATGCTGACACAATGTCCCACCAGGCGTGCCAAAAGCGTGTTGATGCAAAAAAACACACACTGGCTTGAGAGATTTGCTTTACTCTAGTTCAGGTCCAAAAGTTACTTTTAGGTTCGAAGGGCGTGCCAGTTGATTTGATCCTGCAATCAACAAGAAGAAAATATGCAAAGATGTTAGTAAACGATAGTCCATCGGCTAGTTAGCCGATTTCATATCGCGTTGTAACCTAGCCGATGCAATGAAGCATGAATCAGCTGTAAGGTGTAGTCGGTGATAAAACTAATCCTAAAACTAGCACATCGGCTGAAAAGATCAGTATTACATAATCAATATATCAATATTACTTTAGAGATAAGCAATTGGGATAGATCGAACTGAACCGAAACAGTATAAATTGCCCAAGTCTAAAATAACATGAAATAACGATGGTATATACTCATGTCATAGCCGAAGCCTAGATTTAAGTATGTATCGGCTATAGCTCCGATACAACCTTATGCTAGGATATTCTCTTGCAACAAATATATTTAACTATTACCAATTAGATTGATAGTAAGTTCAATATATTTGTATTAGATTAGAGCCTAATATATGGGGCAGATATAGAACATTAAACAAAGCATAAAACTATGTAAAACATCTATATCAGGTAAGATCGGCTGAAACCCCGATACTATCCTTATTAACAACCATAAAACAGGCTAGATATCATGATTCTAAATACGACTTAATAGGTCAGACTTAACCGATACAGCATTAAGTATAAAGAGAAGCATGCCATCTAGAAAATCAAGCCGATGGTTGCCTTTTCAGGATAGTAGATACATTATATAATTCAAACCAACAAGACAATCTAGCCGTAGCAAAACCCTAGATAGAGCCTGGCCGATGCAAGTAGATTGCATTGTCAATCTAAATTATACAATGTATATGATAACTCGGAGATTTACAAAATAGAACTAGAGTGTCATAAAGATGTAAGCACTAATTTCGATGATGCAAACTAAATGCAGCACGACTCGAAAGCATGAACTTGTCGAAAAATAGAAAACAAAGGTTGGCGATGCACCGAGATTGATTGAACGTATGTTGTTTATTTACAAGACCTTGGGTCTATATTTATATCCGAAATTACAGACATTGTCCATTACGTACACGACTCATATTACCCTAATACAAATCCAACTAGCGAACAAGTCCCTAAGACGGACTCTTACCGTGATTATCTATAAGAAAATCACATAAAATATCCTAATTAATAGATACAATTGCCTTTCCAGGACTCTATCCGTGCATGGCAATCCACATGAAGCACCTCAGTTTAACCTGATGACATGTATCGAGTCGTATTACCAAAAATCGACTCAATCAGCTAACCGTGTCCGACTCGAACTCTGCCTATTCTGCCCACAGCCGATTCGGACTCCAGCCAATTCTTGCTCTGTTTCCGATAAGATCTAATCTCTTGGATCTTCTTCGATTCTATCTTCATCTCCGATACTTGAATTACCAAATTTGGTCGTCAACAACAGATCCAAACGTAAATATAGCGTAAATACTTACTGAACAGGTACTTAGTCCTCACATCGAAAATAAAGCAGCAGCAACGAAAAAAGGCGATCCTAGCGGGGCTTCAGCTCCACTCCATAGATAAAACTCAACTGGGGTATAAGCCTTGGTCCTCTAATTTCGTCTTCAGCTCAGAAGCATAACACTTCTGAAAAGGGGGAATAATAGCAAGACTAAGTACAACCACCGTACTCAGCAAGCCACACCAATAATGCAAACGTACAAGGGGAGACACGGAGGTTTGTGGCTATTTGCATAAAGGCGGTTGTAAACATTTATTGTTGAAAACAGTAAAACTGTTGATTAATAAGGCAAGCTTAAATCTCCACTAAACAACGCTACACCACGTTGAAAAGGCCCAACCATTCCATCTGAACTACACCATTTCATTAAGTCAAGTTAATTAATTGAGTGGGACTAATCACGGTGAATCTGGTCGATCGCTCATAATCGCGGACACAGCTATTCGAATAGTTTTACTCTGGCTAGAGGTACACAACTGTACCCACAAGACACAACCTACCGTCATGTCACCGTGTCAGGCCAGACATATCACCATACCAAGTGATTGTGACAAGACCCTTCACATAACTCCCCCTAACCAAGCGCAACACATCTCAAGTTTCGCCCCCACCCTTAGCCAAGGTAGGCAGCCCCCCTCGTGCCTAGGTGAATTCGGAACCCGATCAATGGGTAAACCCCCACCGACCCAACCACATCACGCCCACCCTTACCTTGGAATGTCAGAAAGGGAAGAGCTATACTATAAGTTCAGCAGTTGTCCATTCTTGCTTGTGGTAAGCGCGGTAAGTCTTCCAGGGTTTTCCGAGAACCGGTCCTTAATTATCATGGGTGCGACTAGAGAAACCATGCACCCACAGCCCAAGCTAGTCAAATTATCACTCAAGTGTAACAAAGGACGGGTAACAAGTCAACATGGCACAAGTGAGCAGATAGGTAAACCATATTCCCATGTGATTAGCAAAACATGCAATTTATTTGCAAACGGTGAAACCATTTATAAATTAGGTTCAATGTGTTCAAGGGGAATGTGTGACTTGTTTTGCTTCTTCACTTGATCTTCCAAGCCCTTATCCTCGCGACTGCGATATTCCGAAACAGCGAAAACTACACGCTGGCACATAAAACGAGAAAAAACTCTAATAAAAACCAAGTAAATAGTACATGGAAAATAAACAAACATGTAGAGCTCAATTTTAGATGAATTTTGCAAGTTGAATGGTTCAATTTGGAGTTCGTATGAATTAGTTATGAATAAATTTGAGCCATTTATTTGGATTTATAGAATTAAATTCGATTTATTGCACAATTAATATTTATTTTTTCAAAGGAAAAGGAGTATCGCTAATGTCAGCAACGGGCGCCGGCGCTAACAGGCGGGCCCCGCACGTCAGCAGCTTCGAGGGGGTGGTGCACAGTGGACCGTGTCCCGGGTGCACGGTTCGCGGGCGCACAACGTGGCCCACACGTGGCGGCCACGGCACACCAAAGGAGGAGGTGGCGCCGACGTGGCGCCACGACGACACCGATGCGGGCCGGCGCCAAGGCATCCACGTGGATGGCCCGGATCCACCCGAGGGCGGATCGGATGGCCATGACGGAGGAAGCGGCGCAGGCCGACCGGCCGGCCGGGGCGTAGCGGCGCTCGGTGCGATGGTCGCCGGCAGCGACCACCTGCGCGGCGGCACACGCCAGAGGCGGCGGCAGAAGCGGGAAGGAAGAGGGGAATGCTCACCGAGTGCACGAGCGAGGAGAGTGGCATGGGAGGAGGTCGGCGGCGTGGGAGGAGGCAGTGCCCGCCGGTCGATGGGAAGACGGTGCTCCGGCGAGCTTCGGCGAAGAAGGGAGGATGGCTGGGGAGTGGCGTGGCATAGGGAAGCTGTAGGCCGAGATGGTGCGATGCGGGGTGGCTTCGGTCGACGGCAATCATTGGCCGAAGGTGGCGAATGCGGCGGTGACTTCAGGTTGGTGGTGGAGGCGTGGTTCCGACGGTGGAGGAGGAAAAAGGAGTGGAGGCCGGGGTGCAGCGTGGCGAGGCGATGCCGGCGACGCGAACGGCGCGGTGCGGTGGTGGCGCGCAACCGGAGATGGTGGCCGGCAGCGGTGATGGGAGTTCATGGCGCGGAGGTTAGTATAGGGCGTAGCGAGCTCGTGAAAAGAGGGGAAAAGACAGAGGGAGATGCAGGGAGCATTTTTATGGGCTCGGGGCGGTGGAGATCGTGGCTAGGAGTGGCAGGAATGGCCGGCGACTGGGGGGTGGTGGAGAGAGGGGTGACTTCGTGGGGGGAGGAGAGGGGAGGTGGGCGTGGGAGCACGAGGCAGGGAGGTGGACCTCGACCTCCGAGGCACGAGGCGTGGGCTGGGAGCAGCGGCGACGTGGGGATTGGTGCATAGGTGGTTGGAGGGATCCAGAGGTAGGGGAAGAATATGATAGGTAGGGCCCACGGTCCCACTTGTCGGAGAGAGGGATAGGGGAGGGAGGTGAAGTGGACTTCGGGAGAGGGAGGAGCGAGCGGGTTGGGCCGGGAGAGGGAGGAAAGGAGGAAAAAAGACCGGCCAAGGAGGGAAAGAGGAGAGGAGAGGGTGCACAGACCAAGGGAGGGAGAAAGGACTTTGGGCCGAAAGCGGCCAAAGTGAAGGAGGATGATTTTATTTGTTTTATTTTTATTTAGTTGATTAAGTGAAGTTAGATTACTAAAATTTCTTCTTGAGCTGTGAAAATTCATGGAAAATTTCAGAGAGTATTTTAGAGCATGGAGAATATTAAAAAATATTTCCGGCCATGATTTTTTAAAGGAAAAAAAATTTAATTCCCTCATTATTTCACTTGATTAAAATACTTTAAATTTTAACACAAATTCTAGAAATGTATTATTTAATGATTTTTAATTCCGGTAGAAAATTTGGGCGTAACAGAGACGGATGATGGGACGTGGGGTGAGGTGGACCTAGGTTGATACATGTTTAGGACGTTTAGCACTCGGAATACTAGGAACGCGCTGTGCTTCTAGTAGTATCTCTAACAACTTCTAATGTTTTAAATTTGTCCTAAAATATAATAACTCCACCAATATTCTATTACCAACCAATCACAAACTTTTACTATACAATTTTCTCACCTACATCAACTTCTCAATTAAACACAACATTCATTTCCTCATTTAATTCTATCCACTATCTTTATATCCACTTGTTAGCGTTAAAGATCTGATGTATTAGATCTTAGACCTCCAATGATATATTTAGCAAATTAATTTGGTCTTAATAGAGTATGTATTTTTAAAGCTTAGTAATCACTATGATATTCAACACAGAATCTTAATAATTGGTGTCTTATTTTACTCTTAAGAAACAATGGCTATATAAAATTTACACATGCCCCAACGACAGACCACATTCAATATATACATAAAATTTGCAACCATATTATTCCAAGCTGGTGGGTGGTTCCAGGATCACCAAGAAATACGTAGCCAAAGATCCATATATGTTAAAAAGAAAGAAAAACTATTATTAGGAAGAGAAAAAATACTTTTTTTTGCAATGGTAACAATTAGCAAATCATATCCTTATGTCATAATGAACTAATTGTATATTATTTCCTTATATTTATGGTACTTTAAAAAAATTATGTAAGTTAGACCATCTAAATGCTAAATGCTAGATAGGCCACAGCCCAAGGAGAAAAAAAAAACTATCTAGAGAGAGGCACCAGTATGTTCTTGATAATTCATGCTACTCCATCAGAACAGAGGAGCCAACTCATTCACTTCTATGTATGGGGTAAATGGGAAAAATTAATTACTTGTCACAATTAATGATTTACCACTCGGTTCCACGGTTCCACATGTCATTGACACAAATGACAAATAGTTAAATATCCCCAGCGCTTCATCCACATAGCTTTTTTTGACATTTTTTCTCATCGTAAAATCCTTTTGGATTATTGAACCAATTTCCACAAACGAACGACCTTCAATTTAGATATATGATGATCACGAATGATGTATCATCATGCATGTAGTAGGCCAAAACGATCAATACTAACTTCAGCAGATGCATAAACACTACTGTCATTTTCATTCTCCCATTAAAGAATATACAAGATGGTTAATTTGTTATAGCCCGTCCTCTTAACATGCAATGTAATTTGGCTTTGCAAACGCCACAGATACTGGAAGGGTAAAAGATGCACAAAGCATCCATTTTCCAGGAGCAACGAGCCGCACTCTATGCATTTCAACATCGGCCACGTTCTCACCCAGCGTCAAATTTATCCTCTGCAATTCAAGGGGTGTGTGTCAATCGATAAACAGAACTATGTATACAACAGTTCCAACTTAAAGAAAAAAAAATCTTCGGTAATACTCGCTGCTTACCTCATGGAAGTCATATTCAGGATCCTCTGCCTTGGAGAATCCATACACGTGGATATTTGGCATTACACAAGGCACAGCCAACTGGTAGTTCCGTGAGATTCCTCTGAACACATCTGGGGAAACAGTGAAATCATAAAATAATTAATTGGTCCTGTGACTAGCCTAACTGTCAAAATTCCCATCCAAAAAACATCAGCTGCATATTGGCCATTAGAATGGATAGGTAAGATTAGAACTAAATTTCAATGTTCACTGTTTTTTGCATAAATATAATAAATATGAAAAAAATTATAAAAATATACCTGATTTGCCAGGTGACATGATGACACTGCTGTTGCCGCTCGGCAGCAGACAGTGTCACCACATGGCCAGGTAAGACTGACCACCTGATGTCCCTAGCCGAGCAGCAGCCAATGCTTGGTTGCACGCAAAGCAGCAGCTAGCTAGCCAATTAGCTAGATTTGATTTAGTTGGCTAGCTCCTTAGTCGTCATTGCCAATTGATTAACTATCTCGTGGATGTTGTCACCAAGCCGGGAGACAAGACCGGCCAAGTATAACGCATGCTGCCTTGCCGCAGGGCGACAGCACATGGTGTAAGAGAAGAAGAAAACAATAAGACTGGTAAATGTCCCAAATGCCCTTCTCATTTAGTTCCCACCCTCTCCTCTTTTATCAATATACTCCCTAGTCCCTAGTCCCTACCACTCGTAGACTTTTTTCCCCTATTTAGTTTTTATAAACAAGGTATCTGGAAGTTTTCTGCAATATGATAAATTGGTAATGCCATTTTTTAGAAGAAAGATTTTCTCCCAAACAATTTTTCTTTTTTGTATCATAACACATTCGATGCATACTCACATTTGATGTGTATTCTGTAAATCTGAAATGTGGAATGCCATATAATCAATGTTATAAGGTGCAGGTTACAAATTACTACATTTCAGCTGACCACAATCCAAAAGGCATTGTGTGTTCTTACTCTTCTATAATAAGAAAGTGAGAGGAGAGTACGACATAAAATCGTGCATATCCTTTGTAATATACATCCCCAAAATTCAACAGAGTTTTAGTAGATGTTTCACAAGGGGTGAATGAGTAAACATTAAGGCAATACCATACTAGAGTGAAATTTGTTCTCTAATATAATCATAAAAACTCAAGATAACAGTTCAATTAAGTAACACAAGTAATGAAAACTCACCTAAAAATTCTGTAGCATCATTGGGCAAATTCATTACTACTTGTGTGACTGGATGCACATATTGGCTTGAGTATATTGAACTGATAAACCTTCTAGCGTCCATGTTAAAAACCTGGTTCGACAAAACAATGAACAAGTATCAACAAGAGCCATAAAGACGGAGAAAAAAATCCACACTGGACCATTGGATACACTTGAAACGAGCCATTAACAAACGAACAAAAGCATTAAAATGGTGTATTTTTCTAATTTCTAGTGGTGTAAAAGGATTTCCAACCAAAGGCTTTTCTGAGACAGCGGTAAACTTTGATGCTAGGTTGCTAACAATGAACTTTATGTAAGCTACAATAAAATATGAAAGCCATCACAGGAAATTTATTAATAAATAGCAAGACATGTAGTGCTATCTCGCTTATCTCATAGTTGGAACTACCTCGATTTTTCTCTCGAGCTTGTTAAGAACAATGTTTCTCTCAAGGTACTCCACTGCAGTGGGATTTAGGTCATTCGCATAGACATATTTGACCTTTCTTGCAGCTGAAATTGCTATTGGACCAACACCCGAGAACACATCACCTGCATAAAGGATGTGGTAGCAATTGATCTTTCACTCACTACGGAAAAGGTTATAGATCAAGTAAATATTGTGAAGCTTAAGAGAAGATGAAATTAAAAATGTAACAGTTACTGTGAACTACTCCAGAACCAGGGGTGCATACATCATAAAACATCCTCGACCCAGATGCTCGACCATATTACATTACAGGAGTTGTAAAATACGATTGTTCAGTACATATACACAAATACTGATTTATGTGATCATCAGAACACACCCCGTAAATGATGATTACATTATTTTCTTCTACATGGCCCATTTGGTTGTCCACAAAAGCTGATCATGATGAAGAACATGCATGGACACCGATTATCATGTTTACATATGTTCATAATGAAGACAGCAAATGCTTTTCATGTGAATGGGAAGAGAACTGCAGGAATAAAATGGCAGTCAATCTTTTGCTGTGATGTTTACACAAGCTCCCAGAACAATACAATACCAATGCAGAAACACAGCAAGACACAATATTTCAACACTAAACAGCGAACAAATACTTGCCCAACCTATGGTACATTGCTATGTACTTTCTAAAAATTGCTGATGCCCCTGAGGAGGTATCAGGGCCAATACCAAAAGTAATAGTACGCATGTTTGCACAAGTAGTGGCACATGACTATGTGTCATCTTTTCAGCAAACAAAGTGTAAATATGCTCTAAATAGAAAAGATCGATATCTTGAAAGGGAACAAAGTTACAAAACAATGTAGACTTACATCCTGATTCCACATGCCACAAAAACCTCTATTATAAAAAAAAGCAGGGCTGGAACTTACAAACAACATCAGAATTTTTGAAAACATGTTCAACAAGCCTCTGTCTTTCTGTCGATAATCTAGAATTCCAATAACTGCATAAGAAAGTTGTTAGCCATTCATTATTGAGAATCAAAAACAAAACCATAAATTGTTAAAAAAAACACGCCAAACAGTTACATTTGGTGGTCTTAAGAAAATGTTAACATATCCAAATATATTCTTGAAATCAGACAGAACTAGCTAACAAAAGGAATGTAATTAGAGTATCATGTATTCAGATTTAGTGATTAAGTTCAATACTCCCTCCGTCCCAAAAAAATAAGGCGTATAAATTTTTTGCAGTGTCTTCAATGTAAAACTTTGACCATTAATTTCATTCATAATATATCTTCAACAACTACACAAATTAACATCATATGAAAAATCTTTTTACGAATCTAATGATGTCACATGCATGACACTGAACATTATATTATTAGTTTAACACTTTTAACTGTTAGTCAAAGTTTGCAAATATTGATTTTCCTAAAATTGTGGGTGCATTATATGTTGGGATGGAGGGAGCAGCATAGAGCATTGCATTTTCAGAGTCTGGTTTCACTGCTAAAACAACATGGAACAAATGCTTTGCAAGGAATAGTGGTGGCCAAAAATACTTTCTGAAACATCAGCTACGAGTCCCTGACATCCCTGAGAACCACTCGATGTAAATTAGAATGGGGAAATTGTGTTCTTGCCCCTATTTTCAAACACAATTGTGATTTTACCCCACTTTTTTGTACGCTGTGATTTTGCCATCACTTTTGTAACCGAAGCTCCTGTTTGCCCATGGTTTGGATGTTTGTTAGGTGCGCCAAGAATTAGTGAGTTAAAGAAAAGAAAAATGAAATGAAAAATGATTTATAGAATAAAAAAAGGACTGCTATACCCCCAAATACAACATCAGTTAGCCACACAGCCCTTTCATGTGTGTTACCCCATTCTCCATCCCAAACCCTAGCTCTCTCGTCATGGCGACGGCAGCGGCGACGGACTAATTTCATCGGCGAGCGGGCGCATAGCAGCAAGCAGGTGCATGAGAGCGCCGTGCGGCGGCACGAGGGGGCAACTAAACGTGCAGGAGGAGGGGCGGCTCAGCGTGCAGGTAAGAGACCTCTTCTCCGTGCCCCATCTGCTGGAGCCCCTCGCTGTTTAGGCCACAAGGCGGTGACCCTCTGCAGATATCGCCGCTGGGATGCGACCACCATGTGGTCTCCTAAACTGAAGCTGCATGTTTCTGGAAATACTACCTAAAATTATGGGTATTTATTGTTTCTAAAATTTATGAGCTGTCTAGAAAATTTCCAATTGAAATAATGTATTGAATTTTTTAATTCTACGGCCAATTAGTCACACTGTGGGATACATGTTTTCAGCAAACAATAGAGCAGAGATTGTAGCAACGGAAATTTGTACAGAAAACTAGATGAATGAGCTTGTTTGGCAGTTGGCAGATCTGGTTGTCGAAATAGCAGCTTAAAAAACAGTAAGTTTCCATGGCCGTTGTTTCAGAGGAAGAAGAGAAACAGAGTTTTTGGTTGAACATTGTCCAAGTTGGCTAATCACTTATCTGATATGAAGAATGATGTTGCTACTCATGCGATTTGGAGTCTATACATGCAAGAGAAAATAGAACTGATGAATTTGTTGTTGCAACTTGCAAGTGGAACAAATGAAGTCATGTTGCTCAATGACTTTTCCTTGCTATGTATGACTTTTGCTTGAATATTTATGAAGCTGTCAAATGATTGCTGAAATTATATCGAAATTCTGTTATGTTTGTCAAATAAAACTCAATCAGATTTGAAATATATGAAATTCAAGTCAGCACTGGGGCAAAGTTCTTGTCGAAATGCTTGGTATCAAAATAAGGGCAAAAACACAACTAGTGTACAAAAGAAGGGCAAATATGCAAGTGCATACTTGTCTTTTTACCATATACTTTAACACCATTAGGATGACTTAACAGACCTGGGGTAGACCAAAGCTTCGGTTCGAAAAAGTGAGGGCAAAATCACAAAGTCTGAAAACAAAGGGTAAAAACACACAATTGCACTTGAAAATAGGGGCAAGAACACAATTGCCCCAAATGGAATACATAAACCAGTGAAGCAAATTTGACCTCCAAGACGTGCAAACAACACCAAGAGAACAAGCAAACTTAAGCATGCACTTATCATGCAGAATTGACAAATGAGATCACTTACTATTGCTGCTACACATAGTTTCCAAGTACAATTTTTAGAATCAATTGACAAAACTCAAACACTAACAAGCTACGGTTCCATTTCCAAATAATTGAGTTTTCGCTTGAACCAAGGTTCTAAAACCCAATACAGAAATGCAGGCCTCCTTTGCAACGCTGGTAATCGGTTGGTTATTCTGGTTACCAGAACTTACTGGAAATATTTGAATAAAAATAATGTTTACCGGCCAGTGACCGGTAGCTGGACCTATTACTGGTCAGTAACCAGGCAGAATAAATACATCTATAAGAAATCAATAACATTCTAATTCAAATTGAAATTATTCAGGCTCATTCGGTCCAATATCAAATGCCATCAGTTTTCCATACCCCTGGTCAGTATCATGTTGTTGGCTAAGACATGATATTATTTCTAAATTCTATTCAGTATTCTAGAAAATGCTAAGCAAGTAAGCAGTAGCCACTACGTAGAGGCCAAGTAATCGGACTAGGCTGCAACCTAGATAGAAATATGGCTGAAAGGAGGTGACATCTATTCCCAAGGAACAACCTAGCGGTGGCCGCCATTTAGAACAGTAAAGCTGCCGGGATGGAGGGCCGACTTATGAACAGGGCTGGTCGTGCAGTTCAAATCCAGTTTGTGCTCACCTCCATGCTCATCGATCTTGCAATGGCAATTGATTTGCTGGCTTGGGCCATTAAGGCCATTGATAAAATTAGACGTGGATTTCTTTGGACAGGAAGAAAGGAAGCAAATGGTGGTCACTGTTTAATTGCTTGGCCCATGGTTTGTCGTCCTCAAGAGTTTGGGTGTCTTAAGCTTCTCAGTTATGCTCTAAAGGGTGAAATGGCTTTGGTTGCAAAAAAGGAACCATTGAAGCCATGGTCGACGTTTCCTATCCGAGTGAGGGGATTACATCCTTGTTCTACATAAGCCAGTGATCTCTGGGGTTGGGAATGGTGCTAATACACTGTTTTAGAGAGATCGTTGGCTGTTTGGGCAGCGCATTGAGGAAGTGGCGCCACACCATTTTGCTTTGGTGCCAACGCGGAAGGTTAACAAGCGTACTGTTCTTCAGGCCTTAACCAATCATTTGTGGATCTCCGACATTCAGTGAGCTTTTTCCGTTGGGGTTATAGCGGATTTTCTTAGCATATGGAATGCCCTTTGCTCGGTGATATTACAACCAGGGTCACCGGACATACATTCTTGGAGGTTCTCAACTTCAGGTGTTTACTCGGCCAAATCTACTTAGGATGCTCTCTTTCAAGGGGCCATTTATTTTGGTCCTTTGGAGTGCATTTGGAAGTCATGGGCCCTGGAAAATGCCATTTCTTCATGTGGTTAGTGGCTCATAACCGTTGTTGGACAGCTGATTTGTTAGGTGGGGGATTTTGTATGACCGACGGCAGAACAAGTCCAAAGCTACGTCCAGTTCGGCAGATTGATCGCGGATTGTAGGGCAAAGGCTAGTTTGAGTTTGTTACGAGTTCGTGCAAGTCTATTGAGTTTGTTCCAGATTGAGTCATGTTACTTATCTGTTAGGATCAAAGTCTTGTTAGCTTAGAGATAAGATTAGGAGAGTATTTAAGGGGAGTCTGTACGTTTGTCAGAGATCAAGCAAATAGTTAATAATTTCCAATCTCCCTATCTATCTTCCTCGTTCTGCCTTCCTCCTATGCGCCCTTTCTCTTTATTGCATTGCTTTTCTTTCTATTCTTCACTACCAAATCGCCATCGTGCCTCGACAGTCGCGGCACCAGAGGCTTCGGCCTCCATTTTTCATCCGTACAATCTACGGCCATTGCCGGGCCGTGACAACTTGGTATCAGAGCATCTTCCTGTGCCTGTGAACATGTCGGGGGTCACAAGGAACGAGGGGCAGAGCAACGCTGCGCTGGCAGCCATCCTCGACCAGCTGAAAAAGATGGAGATCACCTTGGGCGAGCATACAGCCGCCATCACCCACCTTGAGTTGAGAGCAACAAGGCAACCACAGATTGTGAGGCAAAAGGCATCTACTCCCACAGGTGGGGGACGCAACAACGGATCATCAGATGGCAAGGGTCTGAACAGCTTGATCATCTTTGAAGCTTGGTCTATTTTTGGAAACATCGGAATGATTGTGTTTTCAACGGAATAGCTCCAAGATTATCAATCGCCTTGATATTAGCAAGTGAGGAAGCCCGCCTATGGAATTTGGTGGGGACTAAGAGGCTCTCCTTATTAATGGATCCCGGCTAGGGCATGGTTCTGGTTCCACCCTTGCAGTGGGTTGTTGTGTGGTGGCGCGAGTTCGTGTACTACTTGCTGTTCTTTGGAGTGTTCGACACCTTTTTTCTTCTATTAATGCAATGATAGCTTCTTGTGTATTCGAGAAAAAAAATTGTTACACAAGGTTGGACTATATGTGCAATGCCCAAGTGTATCTTTTGGGCTTCATGTTCGTTGTTTGGCACCAGTCTTGCTCTTTGAAGAATTGACCAGGAATATTCTATTTGGCATCCTTATGTACCCTCACTAGACACTACTAGCTGTAGTAGTGGATATATTTGTTTGCAATATTTTTTTTTCCTATAAGATTGGAGAGTAATATATTGCCATCCAAGGTAGCGAGAATTTGAACTCAATTAAGATCATAGACACGATTCATATAAGATTGGTTATCTTAAAGGATGGAGGATCATTAGTCTCATGATTAAGTTAAGAAACATAGCAGTTTATTATAATCAAACAATACACATCATTCAGAAACAATGAAAAATCAAACAGTAACAAAATTATTAGCTCCCAAATCATTACACCAATAAAGCAACCATAGATTTTTTCGTCAAAAAAAAGCAACCCTAGATTGAGAAAAAGAGATCATATGGCACAGTGGCTAATCTTATGGATTACACGAGGGACTATTTATTCCCATACACCTATTCATAAATAGCAATAGTCCTATTATAAACTTTTCAAAACATTCAACTAAAAATTTTCAAAATTTTCTATTACAAAGCCATCTTAACAATGTGAATGTTGAATTGAGATTTGACTATATCTTTATTACAAATATAGAATAAGAAACACTAGGGAAATCTTTTGATGAAAATTTGTTACTGGAAAAGAGGTTAATGATAGCAATTAAACTGTGGTTCAAGTGCACAAAAATAGAATTCTTTATAGGCATGGCACAACCACAAACTACAAATATGTAGGTAAGGATTTTATCCTACAAATAATGAAATCATTTTGTTTTGTTATTTTACAATCACAATAAATCAGAAATGTTGTGTGACAAATATGAGCCAAGAGAGGATAAGAACATACACTGTTGAAAGATCAACTTGGAACCGAAGACCACTTTCAATAACCGTAGTTACAAGGGAATCAATACCAGCTAAGACTTCAAGCTGCATTGTTCTGTAGTTATTTTGAATAGCATCAGTCTTATTGACAACAGTTTGGATCTTTGGCTTGTTTTTGTCCAGTACCACCTGCATGTCAAATGTTAGAGCACAAGAAAACATACTCAAGAATGGGAAGCTATCATGCAATTAGATATTACCTGAGCAATAAGCTTCTTGTAAGGTAAATGGTCATCCCTCAAGTTCAAGTGTGCAATATGCCCTACTGTCTCAAACCCTGTAGGAATGATTATTCCTTCTGGGAGTATTTTCTCTAAAACCTACAAAAAGTAAGATAAGAATCAAAACAGTTAAGCAGCAGAAAATGAACAGACAACGAGCATGGTACATAAGAATATTTATATTTTTTTCCATGTGAAGCAATGTTGATCAACATATCTAATAGACCCCACAAGTAACAAAGTGATGACATGCTAATACAGTCCTCATGCTGCTGGAATATACAGTTTAATCTCTAAATATTTCGGTAGATCAAACCATTATACAGCATTTGGATTGAAAACAAAAGCTGTGGAGTTGTAATTTGTGCTGCCTAAAAGTTAATTAGTAATCCCACAATTCATATCTGTGCCTTGATAATGCATTTGTACGACTGAGTTTTCAATTGCATTTCTATGTTGTCACATGTTTGAAGCAAGAACAGGGTAGGCTAATCATCTATGAGAAAACTGGGATCAGACTCTGATCTTGAGACAATTCAATCTAACCTGTACAGACTGAACTTTTGGTCTGTATCCAGTATTTGCAAAGGCAGTGTTACCTGGACAGTACAGAAGCATCAGATACTGACACAAATGAGAAGCTTGAAAAGGAGTTCTACATATTTTGAAGAACTTGAAAACAATACAGTAAATTAAACAAGAATTATATTAAATCTACAGAAATTGGATAATTTTATTCTAGAACAAAAGGTGCTTCACAAGGGCAAATACCATTAGAATTAAAATAGGTGTCTCAAAGGAACTGAGCATAGCCCAGTTGGTAAGGAGGTAAGGTTCATCTTACCCACCTTGGTCAGATTGACCCAGGCACCTAAGTATCAGCCACTTATGACACATGTCAAACAGGACAAGTTAGTCTTGCCAAGTCTAGGTAACACTGCCTGTAAGAACCAACTCATATTTTGTTTTCTCCTGGATAGAGTCTTTCACCTCTGTATTCATTTACATGTGAGATGCAACACTTGCATTAAGATGGTTTACATTTATCAGCTGTAAAAATGTTTCTCACTTTGGTCGGTTTCAGCAAATTGAACAGCAGCAAGATGTTGTTCTTAGCATATATATATAACATTTATGGCTTCTAGATCAACGGATAGAAGCCTAGAAGGTTGAAAACACAAAATGAATGGCTATTTACTGCACATAGTCAAACCAACTTTGATGATTGATCCTTTCAATCAATCGCCAACTCATGATAGTAGTTGGCTCACACTTCTGCTAACTGATTCTTTGTGTTGAAATCCATGTGTATCCTATAATATTAGGGATACAAGTGGAGACTAGAACATCTCAAGGACAACACTGGCATTACATAACAAAGGAAACCATTGGTATAATGACCTAATCAAAAAAATTGACTAGCAGTATAATAACCTAATCAAAAAAATGCGCTAGCATAAAAAATAGCAAATACTTAGACAAAAATCATAACAAGAGATGAAGAGAACTGAAAGAAAATGATGCTTAGACCATCAACTGTAAACAGGTGGCAAAATACCTCATTCATTGGCCAGTAATTGTAGAACAAGGTCAATTGGCATTGCACAAGCTCGTAGGATGAAGATCCATCCTTGTTAGTTTCATGGTCCAACATAACCTGAAAAGGTAGCTTAACTAGTAAACAGATTCCACTGAAAGAGAAAATCTACAAAAGTAATATATACATCATTTCTTCATGTATCCTCTTGGTATCTATTTTGTAATAACTAATAACTTCATAAACCTTGAAGATAATTTTGCAAAAAAAGAATAAAAAATAAGCTGCCTTTTCTGGGTCCAAATAAGGTAATATTGTGACAAAACCAATGAAATACATAAATTAAAATTTTAAACACGCTAAAAGTGTGATTTTCCTCATTTGGTCTCGAAAAGAGTAGTTAGAAAGAAAATACTGTCTAGTCTGGTGAGTTCTTGTGAGTATCATCAAGGCAGAATGCTGAACCAATTTGGCCAGCGCACACCCAAACCTCATTTGATCACAGTTGAATCCACATAATCATTCAAATAGAAACTCTTCCTAACCTATGTGATTCTTATTTGTACAACTGCAACTATGAAAGGCTATTTGGTGACAAGAATTCATCACCTTGATAGCCTCCGGGAGGTCCTCAACCCTCTTGTTCGCATAGCTCTCGTCCAGGAGCAGCAACCGGGTGGGGCCTCCTCTCCACGTGATCCTCCCGAACCCCTCCTCCCCGACCAACCGCATCCACTCGTCGCCGTGCTCCTCTTTTCTCCCTCCGATCTCCTCCACCACATATACTTTGTCTTTAGTATACCTTGCCGTAGCCGCAGCCTCGCCGCCTCCTTCGTCCTTCTTCCCCTTCCGTTTCCTCGCGGGGGGCCGCGACATCTTGGCAAGGTTGGGGAACTGCACGAAGCCTCGGGCGTTGAACTCGCGGGCCAGCTTCTCTCGGCGAGCCACCGCAGTCGGCAGGGATGGAGTGGCGGGGCTTGGAAGGGGAACGGGGAAGAGGAGGCCGCCGTCGTCGCCGGGGAGGCGGACGACGTTGCGCACGCGAGGCCAGTTGAGGAGGTGGCCACGGAGGCGACGCTCGAGGGGCGCGCAGGCGGCGGCCGGGACGCGGAGGGCGGTAAGGTCGAAGATGCGGGCGAAGGAGAGCGGGCCGTCGGTTTCGCCGGGCAGGCGGCGGCCGCGGCGGAGCGAGGGGCCATGGAGACGAGGTGGGACTTGAGGCGCTCGCGAGGAGGAGGTGGAGCTACTGGTGGTGGTGGTGTAGGAGAAGGAGGAGAGAGGTTTGAGGCGGAGGTGAAGGAGGAGACGGCCGGAGGTGGAGCGCCGAAGGCGAGGGAGGAGGCAGTGCGAGGGGAGATCGAGGAGCGGCGGCGCCATGGAATGGAATGGTGGTCAAGTGTGAAGTGGACACAACAGACCTCCATCCCCAAAAAAAAAAAAAAAAAAAACTAAACCTAGGATAGGTTTTTGGATGGAGGGCGTACACATGTCAGATAAGGCCCTTCACACTTCATAGATAGCTGGAGTTCAGCCAAACAGTTTTAACTCCATCTAAACTTGAAGTGGAACTGGGTGGAGCTCTCTCACAAAATGAACTAGAGAGGTGGAGCTAGGTTTAGGTAGCTCCACAACTCCACTCCAGACTTAACTCCTGGAGTTAAATTTAGGAGTTGGAGCTCTACCAAACAGGCCCTGAATCTGATAGGAATCCTGTTATTAGCCTAAACTTGATACGAATTACTGTTGATGTAAAAAACACACACTGGTTTAAGAGATTTGTTTTACTCTAATACAGGTCGAAAACTTACTTTCGGATTCAAGAGCGTGCCAGTTGATTTGATCCTACAATCAACAAGATGAAACATGCAAGTATTATTAGTAAACGATAATCGATCAGAGAGCTGGTGTAATATCATGATGTAACCTAACCGATGTATTGTTAGGTGAATCGGCTGTAAAGCATATTCAATAACAAATCAACCCTAAACTTGATCATCGGCTATAAATATCAGTGTTATATACTCTATAAATTAATATTACTTTAGAAATCAGCAATTGGGATACATCAGACTTAACCGAGACAATATAAATTGGCCAAGTCTAAAATAACATGAAATAACAATTATACGTATTCATATCATAGCCGATGTTCAGATTTAAGCATGTATCGGCTATAACTCCGATACTACCTCATACTAAGATATTCTCTTGCAACAAATATATCCAACTACCATCAATCAGATTAGCAGTAAGTCTAATATATTTATATTAGTTAATATCCTGATATAAGGGTAGATATAGCATATTAAATAAAGCATAAAACCATATGAAACAACTATAGTAGGTAAGATTGGCTGAAACCCCAATACTATCCTTATTAACAATCATAAAGCAGGCTAGAAATTATGATTCTAAATACGACTTAGTAGATCAAACTTAATTGATGCTCACTAAGTATAACAAGGAGCATAATATCTAGATAATCAAGCGGATGGTTATCTTTTCAGGGTGGTAGATATATTATATAATCCAAGCCAACAAGTCAATCTAACCGTTATCGACAAAATCCTAAATAGAGGTCAGCCGATGCGAGTAAAAGCATTGTCAATCTAGATTATATAATATATATGATAACTCGGTGATTCACAAAATAGAATTAGAGTGTCATAAAGATGTAAGCACTAATTCTAATAATGCAAACCGCCATAGCAAGTTTTACCTCTTCATCGAAGATCGAAACCGATGCAGCTCGACTCGAAAGCAAGAACTCGTCGAAAGTAACGAAAAAGATAGCGATGCGCCCAGATTGTGTTGAACTGATGTTAATTATTTACAAGACCTCAGGTTTATATTTATACCCGAACATATAAACTTATCCACAACGGACACAATTCATACTTCGTATTACAACTCTAATAGTCAAACAAGTCCCTTAGGCGGACTCTTACTGAAAATATCTATAAAGAAATTACATAAAATACTAATTAATAGAAACAATTGCCCATCTTGGACTCCATCCTTATCTGGCAATATCATTGAAACCCTTCTTTTGAATCCGACATTGATCACACAACCAGTTTAACCAATATCGGCTGTATCGGCTAACCATATCAAATTCGGTATTGACCGATACAGACTTCCAGCTGATGCGCACTCTATTTCCGAGAATTCCGCATATCTTCAAATCCACTTCAGATTGGATCTCATTTCCGATTCATATGCTTACCAAATTCCATCATTAACAATTACATACCATGATGTAACCATGGCTACTATGAATACAACCGTTGTTCACATCATGGATCAACAAGAAGATAGCAAGATCAAGTCCTCCAAGTGCTGGAATCCAATTAGGCCACCTGCAGCAGCGTTGACTTCAAACGGCCGCCAAATCTGCATACGAGCTCCGTTTTCAGCTCGTGAGTACTTGATGGAAAGCTCTCGGAGTCCTTTTTCCAATGGATCCAGCTTCATCTCTAGATTCCATCTCAGTTGGTTGCAATTACTGAAACAAGGTGCTGCGTCACCTATAATAGGCCTATGGGCTTGTAACTTCATATGGGACCCCAGCCCATGTGGGGCCCATGTGGGGTGCACCCCAATTAGGTGGAAATAGCTAGATACCCTTTAGGGTTTCTTGAGTTTTGTTGGATTAAAGTTTAGCCATTGCTACTTGCTTGCAGCGCGCGTGTCGACTAGACCGTCCGTCTGCTTGTTCTTTGGAACCCCAACTTATCATTTGTATTCAACTTCTATTTGCAATTCAGATTGCTTTTATCTTGTTCTTGCTTGTTTCTTCGATTTGCTTGCAGGAATAAGATTAATCTGCACCGGCAAGATCAACAACCCACGGAGAGGTGTATCGATCGCTAAGGCGCAACACAACAATGTCTCGTACGGTTGTAGTCGAATCATCAACGTGTCTCCCAAATCGTAGTTATCTCGACTCACCGAAAGATCGGGCCAAATCATAGCCTTGAGCTCACCGAGTGGAGCTCAGGGATTATCAAGAGGTATCAGAGCTTTTATTGCTTGCTGAGTTTTTTATTTACCTATAACCAGAAAATAGCCATACAAAAAATTTTGCATCCTTTACCTAGCCATCTTTGTGCCACTGCATTGTTCTTTTCAGTTTTTACTTTGTTGAGTTTTGCGTTGCATCGTCGAGTCGAGTTGCTGGTCTTAGCATCTAGTCCGTTTAGAGTTTCGAGTTCTGGTCACGTCTAGTACCACTGTCGCTGTCGCCGCCGTGTCTTCGTTGTCGTCAGGATCTTCGAAAACGGAATCGTGTCGCCGCTAGGGTTCCGTTTTTCTTGTTTCGGGCATTTTTGATCGGTTGGTTTTGGAGTTGTGGAGTTGCATCTAGGGTTTGCCTAACCTACTAGTGCTTGTCCCGTGTTTCTGTTTAGCTGTGTGGAAAGAAAAAGAAGGAAGAAAATTTTGTAGATTAGATTAGAATTGGTTTGGTTTGTTTTGGAAAGAAATAGTAGATTGGATCAGTTTCCTATTTTTTAGACACCTAATCCAAACCCTTCATGTTTCCCCCCTCCACCTTCCCACCACACGGCTTCCACCCCACCTTCCCAGGCTTCCACTCCACCTCCCCACGTACGGTTGTTTCCTCTCCCATACCGTGAGTTGCTACACCTTGTAAAAAATATTTTGGTGTCGAATTCGAGATCTGTTTGCAAAAACGGAACCTATGGGACGAGAGCATTCCATTTTTGTATACTTTTAATTTTAGGGTTTGCACTTTTACATTTGAGTCCCTGTAATTTTTATATTTACATTTGAGTCCCTGTAATCTTACTTCCAGGTCCTTGAGTTGTTCTTGCTGAAAAAAAAAGGCAGAAAGGTGCTAAAAAGAAAGAACACAAAAGCCGCACCAAAAAAAAGAAAGAAGAAAAAAAGAAAGAAAAGAGAAAATTAGTTGTTATCTTTGAGTTTGCTTTTGTATATCAGAGTTGTGCTTGAGTTGTTCCTAGTGTTATCTTGTGGTATCGTTTGTATCTAGGCTCGCATCTCTAGTACGTTCTAGCCTAGGACCAGCACGGTACTGACTTTGAACGATTATTCAACTTTGCATTCTCTGATTTGAGCATTTGCTACTCCTTTGCTACATATTTAAGCCTACCCAGAGCTCCACAGATTTGATTGCAGCCGTACAGCAAGTGTTTGCCAAGGCATCGATACATTCAACCTCCATTGGGTCTAGGTTGAATCGGTGTGGTCACCATTCCGCTTGCTTTGGTAAGATCTTGTAAGATTTTGGTTAAAAGCTTGAGTGTGTGTGATATTTGAGCCTCCACTACCTAGTAGTTGATAGGAGCGTGCATATTCTTATGTATGTTTCTTGTTTCCTACTAACCATGACAGGGTTACGCAAAGGGATTCGACGAGATATGACAACTTGTCAACGTGATGCATATGAGGTACATGACTATAATTTTTCACGAGTTGAATCTAAGTTACCATTGTACGATGGTAAGTACGATTCTATTGCTTATATTGATTGGGAGCTAGCAGTGGACAACGAATTTGATGAATATGATTTTTCTGATGCTCAAATGATTAAGGCTGCTAGTAATAAGTTTACCTCTTCTGCATTATTTTGGTGGAGTTAAGTTAGTAACAAACCTGAAACTTAGGATGAGTGCAAAACCATGATGAGAAAGCGTTTTGTGAGTTATTATTACAAATGTATTCTTCTTGAGAAACTAGAAAATCTAAAACAAGGTGATAGAACTGTTAGGGAGTACATCCATGAATTTAAAGTTTGTATCATCTACAGTGGTCTAAAAGAATGCAATGAGAACATAATGAGTAGATTTTTCAAGAGGCTTAATTCTAAACTTCAGGTTATGCTTGCTAATATGACATATAATCATATTGGACACCTATTCATGCTTGCTCGTAGCATTGAAAGTCGGATCATATCAAATGCGAGGAAGCATGAACAATGTGATTTATCTGCTATTTCTGAATCTCCTATATCCTTATGCAATGATGATGTGCAAACATTGGAGGAGCAATATTTTGTTTATCCTAGTACTAACGTTTTGCAGGGAGTTTAGCACATTGAACAAAACGAGGAGAATGGTGTACTTGAGAAGAAAGTGGATGAAGCACCTGTGATGTCTGAAGAAAGTTTGCAAGGTATATTAAATGGTGCTGAGATAAAGGAATGTGAGTATTCTCAAGGTGAGCTACGCATGACCACTTTTCATTCTACAGTAAAGCAACCATTAGTGGAACCAATTGCTGAGATGCCTTTGTCACAAGTTGATTTACTTGTAGTTTCTTGTGATAAAGAAGAGTTGTATGGTAATGCTACACTTATACCCATACCACAACTAGTGAATGAACATGCTATTTCTAGTGTTAGTTCTTTATGTGCTGATTTTAAGCATGTTGTTCACATTGCTAATGAAGTAGAGGAACATGAATTGATATCTTCTTTAAATACTTTGGGCTATATTCAGTTTGATGATTCTTGTGCGCTCGGCAATTTGAAGGAGAAATTATTTGTTAAGTCTGATTTGAGATGTCCAATTAATGCTATTTTTCATATCTTTGGTGGATATAATGATAGAGGAATATATTTGGTGCATAGAGTTCATATATGTTCAGATTTGGAACCTCCTATAGTTATGCAAGGCAACAATAGGCTAGAGAGTTCTGTAACGACTAATCATGTTATCTCGAGTCTGTCTTGTTTTGATTTGGTGAAACAGGTTGTTTTAAATGGACTACGTGAAGAGCACCGTATGGAAAAACCGATGACGGTTTTCCGTGAAGAAGGAAGGATGATGTGACTATGGCTACTATGGATACAACCGTTGTTGAGATCATGGATCAACAAGAAGACAGCAAGATCAAGTCCTCCAAGTGCTGGAATCCAATTCGGCCACCTGCAGCAGCGTTGACTTCAAACGGCCGCCAAATCTGCATACGAGCTCCGTTTTCAGCTCGTGAGTACTTGATGGAAAGCTCTCGGAGTCCTTTTTCCAATGGATCTAGCTTCATCTCCAGATTCCATATCAGTTGGTCGCAATTACTGAAACAATATGCTGCGTCACCTATAATGGGCCTATGGGCTTGTAACTTCATCTGGACCCCGGCCCATGTGGAGCCCATGTGGGGTGCCCCAATTAGGTGGAGCACGACCCTAGGGCTCCCTTGGTCATCCTCCCACCCGTTTAAATAGCTAGGTACCCCTTTATGGTTTCTTGGGTTTTGTTAGATTAAAGATTAGCCATTGCTACTTGCTTGCAGCGCGCGTGTTGGCTAGACCGTTCGTCTGCTTGTTTTTCGGAACCCCAACTAATCATTTGTATTCAACTTCTATTTGCAATTCAGATTGCTTTTATCTTGTTCTTGCTTGTTTCTTCGATTTGCTTGCAGGAATAAGATTGATCTGCACCGGCAAGATCAACAACCCACGGAGAGGTGTATCGATCGTTATGGCGCAACATAACAACGTCTCGTACGGTTGTAGTCGGATCGTCAACGTGTCTCCCAAATCGTAGTTATCTCGACTCACCGAAAGATCGGGCCAAATCATAGCTTTGAGCTCACCGAGTGGAGCTCATGGATTATCATACCAGGTTGGATAAAAATATAGCGTCATATTTTCCATTTAATATCAATCATTTTTTATTTAATTTCAGTTATTATTTTACATATAGGCAAAATTTGTTACAGGATTCCTAAAGTTTACGCTCTTTGTTGGAGGACACTACAAGAATGCATTTCAGCGGGAAGGAACTTCAAAAAAATGGTAATTAGCTGCTGGACACCCGTGATATTATTTTATTATATCCCGAGGAAATAGAGAGAGAAAAGCTGCAAAAGTACAAATCTGCCCTTTTCTTCACCACCACACACCTTGCTCCTGAACCATCGCGCTTCGTCTTCTCGCCTGCTTGCTCGAGCACCTGCTTGCTGCCATGCCTAGGCCAAAAGGGAAGGCTGACCCAAGCCCTGCTGCGCCACCGAATCATTGAGGAGACGAACGGCGCCACCCAAGTCCCATAGCTGCACGGAGTTGGAGCGAGGAGGAAATGTCCTCGCGCTCACCGACGCCGCTGGCACGACAAGCTTGCCACCACTGTTGGATTTGCTTGCACCGCGTCGAGCCGCTTCCGAACCGCCATCTCCGAGACATCGCATCACCACCGGATCTACTTTCACCACCCCTAGATCCATAGTCGACGTGATCGCCGCTGCTCGTTGCTGCTCATCCTGTCATCGCCCGCCGCCACCACCCCTCGCTGCCGCTCGCTCCCGCTGCTGCTCGCACCACCATCTGCGCTGATTTTTCCACCATTAATGCAACTGCCACCGATGTTCCTCCTCCACTGCCAGGTGGCCTCTCTCATGGACGAAAATCAAGGCGTGACAAATAAGTTTGCACCAACACTGGGATTATAAAGAGTTTTTACCATAGCCTCTCTCACGAAAGCTCTTCCTCCCTTTAATCAGTCTTCCTCATGATGGTAGTAAGTTTATGAACCATCTCTTTGAGGAAGTCTTCCTTGAGAGGCTCATTCCAACTACGAGGGACTGGTGGTCTCTTCTGCGAAGCATAGTTTAAGGTGTTTACATAATCTTCGAAAAGATCGACCTCAAACTAGAATGGGATTTCCAAAAGCTGAATTTCTTCTTCTTTTGGTTCCCATGGTTCGATTGAGGATTCAACGGTCAAATCTTGGGAAGTGGAGGTTACAGGGTCCAACTCAACTCTTGAAGGTTCCTCAGCTGTATGCTCGATTTCCTAGATTGTTTCACAACGGACGAAAGAGGTATTCTCCAAGATACGATCCAGGAGTTTCCTACGTTCCATCGTCGTAAGTGCAGAAATGTCGAGATACATTGCAGACTCCTTGTTTAAAACAAACGGAAGTGCTGTAACAACACATGATCAAGTAGAGACAAGTCTGGGCCACCTTGAATTAACAAGGAAAATCATGCTTAGTGTCATGCCCAGAAATTCACGAATAGAATTCCAAGCAGAATGTGCATTGAAACCTTTGTCCAGGACCAGCCAGGGTACACAAACGATAAGTTGGTACACAGATCCACGTCTTACAAACACATAAAAAGTCTTACATAAATGCAGCAGAAAGTAGAAGCAAGCTTATTCTAAGCTTGACACTCGTAGCATGGCGACTCCACTCCACGGGCATCCTTGATGGCAGCGATGAAGCCTACTCCTCCGAGGAACCTCCATCCGAAACATACTCCAACTCTGGTGTGGGGAAGATAGAGCAAGAGCGAGTACTACCCACTGTACTCAGCAAGTCATACTGGAATAGGGGTTATGATGCAAGTAATTCCAAAGGAGGCTAGGGGTTCATTTGTATAAAGCAGGTATTTAAACACAGTAGTTGAAAGCAGTAAAAATTGTTGAAGTAATTAATTAGAATTAAATAATCACTACCCAACGCTACACCATGTTGTGACAGGCCCAACCATCCACCTGAATTACGTCAGTTCCATTAAGTTAAATTATTAATAATGAGACTAATCACGGTGAATCTATTTGATCGCCATAACCGCGGGTATGGTTATTCGAATAGTTTTACTCTGACCAGAGGTGTACAATTGTACCCACAAGATACAGCCCCACGACACGTTTCCATGTGCCGGCATGCCACCACGACATACCAGAAAGAGGCCATGACAGGACTCTTCGCATAACTGTAACACCCTGAAAATTCGACCGCCGAAATTGAAACCCTAAAAATACGAAGTTTAAAACATTAAAAATTTTAATTTGCATCATGCCGCATTTTATGACTTGTTTATTTGCATCTTTATTTTGCGGATGTTGAATTTATCGAAATTATTTCGGCGCAAACCCTAGAACGGAAACCAACGAGAAGAAATAATCACTGCGCATAAATTAAAATAAAGTTCTAGATAAAATTTTAGCAAATAACATATTTCGTATCAATGTCATGAATTTATTTAGATAATAAAAATTTTATAACTATCCGCACATATAGATGGGCGTAACGAATATAGACAAATTAAAATTTCGGGCAAGATTTAGGGCGGAATAATTCTAATATTGAGTTTATTTCATTCATGCGAGAGAGTTATAAAATTTGGACAAATACAATACAATGCTAATAATAATGATTACAATAAAAAAAAAAAAAAAAAAAAAAACGCTACTGTTCATCTTCCCCGATGAACTGCGGCTAGGCCTAACCCTAGCCCTGCGCCGCTGCCGCCGCTCGGCGCGCCTGGAGCCCCGCTCCCCTCCCCTCGAGCCCCACCCCTGCCGCGCCCTCGCGCCCCGAGCCGCGCCGCTGCCCCGCCATCCCGTCGCCGCCTGGACGCCGCCTGCCGCGCCGCTGCCGCCGCGTCGCCGTCGCCGCTCGAGCCCCGCGCCGGCCACCTCCCCTCCCTCCCCGGCCGGCTATAAAGCCCCCCCCGGCCGAGCCACTTCTCCCCCACACCTTCCCCCCCCCATTTTCCCCCTTCCTCTTCTTCCCCCTCTACCGGCAGCCATTGCCGCCGTCGCCGCCTGGACGCCGCCGCCGCCGGGTTGCCGCCTTGCCGCCGTCGCTTCGCCCTGCCGCCGGTCGCCGCCGCTGTCGCCGCCCTCTGCTGCCGCGGCCGCCGCAGGCAAGTGCCTCCCCTCCTCCCCCTCCCCTTGCCGGCGTCTACACAGAGAGAGAGAACAAGCAGAGAAAGAGCAGAGAGAGAGTAGAGAGGAAGAAGAACCAGAGAAGAAGAAGCAGAAAAAAAAAAAAGAGAAAAGAAAAAGAAAGGAAAAGATAGAAAAGAGAGAGAGAAAAATAAAAATAATAAAATGATAAAACATGGAGAGATAAAATTTGGGGATTAGGAATTTAATCTTTATTCATCTAATTTATGAGCACACGTACTAGATTAATATAAAATAATAGTTTAGGGGAACCGATATATTCGTCGCCGTCGATTATTTTAGAAACGCGAGTAAATTAAAACGGATATTTAATTAAAATTTAAATTTTTCACCTAATAGATTATACGTTTAAATAATTAATCTTTAGTGGGGTACTTAGCCGATTATATAGGTTTTTATTAGTTAAATTTCACTGAATCGATTATATATAATCGGAGGATTAATTACCGGTCGTTTTTAAATTGCCATCGTATGTGTGCAACCGTTCGTTATCCATTTAAATATCTATTTAGCCGGTATTTAGTTAGTTCCGACTCGATAATTAAGTTATCCGCTAAATTAGCCGTCGCGATTATTTTAGCCGGCTAATCACCGGATAGGGTTACCTTTCATTATCGGTATCTAATTTATTCGAGACGCGTAAATTAAATCGGGTTAATATTTTTGATCGGCTAGCGCTAATATTTTAAGACAACGGTATTAAAAAAAAATCAAAATAGGTCTACTTCATAAATAAGATGGAATTCGATATCGATATTCAAACGCTCGCGCTCGATCTTTTCGTAATTGGATTTTGTTGGATTTTAATTGAATTCTAAATGAATTCAATTTCTTTCGCACGTAATGTTAGACACCGAGGGAGTTGCGAGTCCGACTGAGGATCAAGACCCGCAAGACTACGAGCAAGGCAAGTCATCACTATCCCTTGAACATGTTGATCCCAATTGCGAAATTACTTTGTTTACAAATAAAGATGCATGCAATGATAAACATCCTACTTGTTGTTATGCCATGCCTTGAAGGTTGTTTACCCCATATCCCCTTGTAACCGTGTACGTATGAGTCCCTAGTCAATTATGACAGATGCTTAGTAATGCTATCTTAGAACTTTGCATACTCATATTTATCAAAATGCTATATGCTTGGGCAATTACCTTGGGGAGGTAATTGAGATGCGGCCTGTGGAGACATGAGCGCCACATTGCCATGACATTGATGACATGATTTGTGAAAGGAAAATAAAAATTAAACAATTGTTTTCGACTGGGGCGGATGGTGGATTTGGGTGGTATCCGGAAAAGGCTAGCACCGTCCCCGGTCAATTAAGGACCGAGCCATGAAGCTAAGCATGAAACGACCCTCGTACAACCGTACTTCTCGGATGGGTATAGACCTAGCGGAGTAAGTAACCGAGCGGAGGCAGTATCCCTGCATAGTGGTTTTCTTAGTGTGTATGAGGGGCGGGGCCTACGGTGGGGTAGCCACCGGTAGGACCGTCACGTGTGAACCTAAATTTTAATATAATGCACGTGTGAGTTTTTCCCTTCCCGGGAGCGCCAGAACTCCTCTCACTGCTAGAAACCGTGTACGCCTAGAGTGCATGAGGATGTAAGTTCATGGAGCGGGTACTGCCAATGTGAGGTTATTGAAAGGCTTTGCCGTGACGCGTCTCATTCGTTGGGACTTCGGCTCATTTGTTGGGCAAGTTACGGAGTACGGGTAAAGTGTACATCCACTGCAGTGTGAGTAACTAAATCTATTCGAATAGCCGTGCTCACGGATAATGAGCACCGGGACATGTATTACACTTGGCTAGACTCTAAATTCTTAAACTGAATAGGATGGGTATGCATAATGACTTTTAGGTGCTGGTGGTTCAACTTCTCGAGAAGCGAGAAGGGGTAGACCCCAGAAAATCATGACGACTCAATGGCGGGAAGCTATCCTTGGAGGACAATGGATGGTGGACAGAACCGCCGTTGAATAATGAACTATGGCTTTAAAATTTGATCAGTATCAGCTAGGTCTTAGGCTTGTGAAAGGAATTGCAAAACTGGCTTTATGCAAAAGTGCCACAGCCACCCTCGATATTTCCCCTATCATATGCATTGTTGCTGTGGTGGCTTGCTGGGTACGGTTGGTACTCACCCTTGCTATAAATAAAATATTCAGATGTGGGCGATGAGGTTCCCGAAGATCCGTATGAGTACTACCAGGAGGGTACGGAAGACGATGGAGCCCAGTAGGTCTTAGATTCGGTCGTTGCTTGTGGCAATGGCGTGCCGCCGCCTTATCTCCGCTGCCTTACCTAATTTCTGCTTTTGGTTGTATTCCGGACCGGTTGGTCCTTTGTTCTAGACTATTGCCTTCGGGCCTATTATTGTAATGTTTTGCATAAGTTAATTATGTATGCACTCTTGATTATTGGCAATGTATTCGTGGGTACCAGACTACTTGATCCAGGGAAATGGTACTATGAACACGAGTGACTCCTGTTATGAAAATGGGGGTTTACAGAGCTGGTATCAGAGCCATACGACCGTAGGAAAGACCAAACGGCGCCCCACCCCATTATAGTTGGCTAAAGGGAGAAATCCCCACCTAGGATTATTTTGAGAAATAAAAACCTTATGTCTATAAAGCAAAATGTGTTTTTCCTCTATACTCTTGCCTCCTTATCTTTACAAAATTCGTTTTACCTTCACTACTCCCTAACTCTGGTTTTACTTAAAATATAGATGGCAGGACAAGGTTGGGAGAATGAGGTTCCCCGAGAGGATGGATACGTCTCCCAGTTACGCCAGTTGATGTGGAGTCTGAGATACTCGGAGTCGCCTGTCTTCAAGAAGAAGAGGTTCGGTACCGGACACCGTTCCGAGTGGGAGGCCACCGTTGCCATCAAGTCCCGCATTGCGAGCGAGCCAGAGTTCCGCTTCCGGACGCGCTACCGACGTGACTCAGTGGATTCGGCGATCCAGGACGTCGCCCGGGAGGCATTTCTCCGCCTCAACGCCATCCACAGAGCGGAAGTGGAGAGGACCGAGTTTGCGCACCACCCGTATCGGGTGGAGGGCAACTCCGTCTGCACGGTGCAAGCTACCCCGTGTTGCTACAACCCCGCGGTGACCCAATTGTCCCGGTGGGCGGAGGCCGTGGATGACTGCTATGAGGAGGCACTGCTGGAGATTGACGAGCTACTGGGACGCCTCGGCGAGCTAGAGGAGGAGCATCACGCTCGTAGCAACGAGGTTGACTCGTTGAAGGCCCAGATCCTGGATCTCAGCGAGCAGTTCGAGCAGCTCTCGGACCGGTACTACGCCCGTGGCGAGGCCATGGCCACCTACGAGGAACAGCTGAGGAAGAGTCGGAGGCAGGTCAGTCAGCTGGAGGAGCAGCTCCGCGCAGTCTCGGTTACCGCTGCCTCTACTTCCATCGCACCACCACCTCCTGCACCAGTCCGCGACCACTACTACTCCCTCACTCCACCGTGCATGGCCACCTTCCACACCCTACTGGGGGAGGCTGGCATGATGGATACACAGTCCGGACCGTACCTGGTGGAGCCTGCTGCTGCGGAGACGGAGCCCACACCGATAGCTACAGTTACCTCGACCGAGCCCAGTTCTGGAGTGGAGACCCTGATCCTGATTGACACCGACCCGGAGGAGGAGACAGAGCCTGAGGAGATCGAGCCACACGTCACCGATACTTCGGAGGACGAGGCCCCCACTTGCCGCGTCACCTTCGCTGGAGGTCCCCGCACCCTCAGTACGGCTCGCAAGAGGACACGACCGCCAGGAAAGAAGCCCAAGTCTGACCCGGAGGCCGCTATTACTTCCGAGCCGTGGAGACTCGGGTTCGCGTCCGCCAGGGACCACCCACTTCCTGCACCCGGTTCCTGCGGCTGGTTGGATGACTAGCCTGGAGACCCATTACTGCACCAATCTTGCCTGGGATAGCTTTTGGGATTGCGAGACACACGCCCCCCCCATATATTAGTAGTGAGTAGGTAGCATGTCGCTCGATGATGAACCCTGAACTATGTTCAACTATGTTCTATGCCGGACTGCATATGTGGGCAGTCTCATGCATCATTATTATGTACTGTTTGTGAACTACGAGATGTTTTATGATATTGTGTTGTTATGTTGAAATGAGTTTATTCCACCAAGCTTACCACAAAGAAGATCACGTCGAAACTACTCCCGAATAAAACCATAGGGCTAGTTAGATACCGGGGTACTTACCCAAACGATCTCTACAGATGGTTCACCGACGTCGGGCAACGACCAACAACGAGGACCCACCAGAGCCTAATCCCCTCACCCTGGCCGAAGTCATGGCAGCGCAAACCCAGTTATTGCAGGCCATCGTCAATAATCAAGGAAGCCGTGGAAGCTCAAGCCTCGGCTAGTTCATGAGGGCTAAGCCACCCACCTTCGCTACGGCGGAAGAACCTATGGATGCGGAGGATTGGCTACGCGTCATAGAGAAAAAGCTGACTTTGGTGCGCGTACGCGAGGCGGATAAAGTAATCTTTGCCGCTAACCAGCTGGAAGGACCCGCTGGGGATTGGTGGGACACTTACAAGGAAACACGAGCAGAGGACGCTGCAGAACCCACATGGGAGGAATTCACAACAGCCTTCCGCGAACACTTCGTGCCCGCTGCAGTAATGCGGATGAAGAAGAATGAGTTCAGGCGGCTACGCCAAGGGAATACCTCGGTGCAAGAATACCTAAACCGGTTCACTCAGCTTGCTCGCTACGCGACCGGTGACCTAGTAGATGAGGATGAAAAGATCGACAAATTTATTGAAGGACTGAATGATGAACTGAGAGGACCAATGATAGGGCAGGATCATGCCAACTTCCAGAACTTAATCAACAAGGTTGTGAGGCTAGAGCACGACCAGAAGACGGTAGAAAATAACCGTAAGAGAAGACTTGCTATGTCTCGCCCACTTCAAGGAGCACCTCAGCGCACTAAAGGAGCCTCTTCATCGGGATGGAAGCCAACTGCTGTGGCAACCCACCGTCCTGTTGCACCAAGCAATATCAATAGGCCGGCTACACCTCAATACCGTACTCCGGCACCGACACTGGCCGCACCGGGAAGGAAGAATGTGGACTGCTTCAACTGCGGGGAATTTGGGCACTACGCCAACAACTGCCCCAAGCCTCGCAACACCCCCGTTCGTACTGGTGCCAACGCAACGGCCGTACGCGGAACTACTACCCCTGTTACTGGACGCGGTCTGTTCAGGACGCCGCGACCCAACGAATCTGCCACCGGGTTCCGTCGCGGACAAGTGAATCATGTGCGTGTTGAAGAGGCGCAGGGAGATCAGAATGTCTTAATGGGTATGTTTTCTATCAACTCTACCCCAGTTAAGATCTTATTTGATTCCGGAGCATCGCATTCGTTCATATCATCAAAAGTAAGCAACCAACATAACCTACATCGTGTGGGACTCAAGAGACCTATGATAGTACATTCACCTGGGGGAAACATAACCATACCTCATGCTTGCATCAACGTGCCCATCCGCATTGGGGATGTGGTATTTCTCTCAAACCTTATGGTACTACCACCCCAAACCCTCGACGTCATACTAGGAATGGATTGGTTAACTAAGAACAAGGGAGTCATAGATTGTGCCCGAAGAGAGGTCACTGTGACCACCCCATGGGGGTCTCCAATGAACATAGCCATGGATCGGGATCCGATGTTGTGTGAACGTGCTGCGGGAGTGTTTACCATGCTACCCATGAGTGGGATGCCAATAGTACAGGAGTACCCGGATGTATTCCCCGAGGATTTGCCCGGAATGCCCCCTGATCGGGATATAGAATTCATCATTGACTTAATGCCTGGTACCGCCCCCATATCCAAGAGGCCGTATAGGATGCCGGCCAACGAACTAGAAGAACTCAAGAAGCAGATTAAGGAACTACAGGAGAAGGGATTCATACGCCCTAGTTCTTCTCCTTGGGGAGCCCCAGTATTGTTCGTCAAGAAGAAAGATGGAAGTATGCGGATGTGCGTAGACTATCGATCCTTGAACGAAGTGACCATCAAAAATAAGTATCCACTTCCCCGAATTGACGATTTATTTGATCAGCTCAAGGGTGCCAAAGTATTTTCGAAGATTGATCTCCGGTCAGGATACCACCAATTGAAGATCAGGGCCGAAGACATTTCGAAGACAGCGTTTTCTACACGCTATGGATTGTACGAGTTCACGGTGATGTCGTTCGGATTGACCAATGCCCCAGCATACTTTATGAATCTGATGAACAAAGTATTTATGGAATACCTGGATAAGTTCGTAGTTGTGTTTATCGACGACATTCTCATCTTTTCCAAGAACGATGAAGAGCATGCCAAACATCTACGCTTGGTATTGGAGAAGCTACGGGAGCACCGGCTGTACGCAAAGTTCAGCAAATGTGAGTTTTGGCTTAAGGAAGTTGCGTTTCTTGGCCACGTAATCTCAGCCGGAGGAGTGGCAGTAGACCCTGCCAAGGTCGAAGCCGTGACGGAATGGAAGGCACCGAAGACGGTAACAGAGGTTCGGAGTTTTCTGGGATTAGCCGGGTATTACCGAAGGTTTATTGAAGGATTTTCCACCCTGGCCAGACCAATGACCCAACTCCTAAAGAAAGAGAAGAAATTCGCCTGGACCGAAAAGTGTCAACGAAGCTTTGGGCAGTTGAAAGAAAAGTTAACCACTGCCCCAATTCTGGTCTTACCGGACAATCGGAAGGACTTCGTGATATACTGTGATGCGTCCAGACAAGGACTAGGAGGAGTACTGATGCAGGATAGAAAGGTTGTAGCATACGCTTCGAGGCAACTACGACCCCATGAGGAGAACTACCCCACGCATGATTTGGAATTGGCAGCAGTAGTTCATGCATTAAAAATTTGGAGACACTATTTGATTGGGAATCACTGCGATGTATATACTGACCACAAGAGTTTGAAATACGTCTTCACCCAGACTAACCTCAACCTGCGACAGAGAAGGTGGTTGGAACTGATTAAGGATTACGATTTGGGAATCCATTACCACCCCGGTAAGGCCAATGTAGTGGCCGACGCCTTGAGCCGCAAGGCCCAGTGCAACCATATGGACCTGGAAGGCATGGCCGATGAGCTCCGAGAAGAAATGGCTCGACTCAACTTGCACCTAATTCCACGCGGAGGATTAAACTCGCTGGAAATTCAACCGCTTCTGAAAGCCCAGATAGAAGAGGCTCAAAAGGATAATGAAGAAGTCCAAACCATTCAGAAGCGCATGGCCGCTGGACATGCGAACGAGTTCTCGACGGACAACAAAGGCACCTTGCGATTTAAGAAAAGGATATATGTACCCGAGCAAGGAGAATTGAGAGGCTTGATTTTGAAGGAGGCTCACGAGTCTGCATACTCACTACACCCTGGGAGCACGAAGATGTACCAGGATTTGAAAGAGGAATACTGGTGGCCAAATATGAAAAGGGACGTAGCTGAATACGTGGCCATGTGCGACGTGTGCCAAAGGGTAAAAGCTGAACATCAGCGGCCAGCAGGTTTATTGCAACCGCTCAAGATTCCCGAGTGGAAATGGGACGAAATAGGCATGGATTTCATTGTCGGGTTACCCAAGACTGCCACGGGGTACGACTCCATTTGGGTAATCGTGGACCGACTTACCAAAACTGCCAGATTTATCCCCGTCAAGACCCATTTATAGCAGCGCTAAGCTGGCAGAGTTATACATGTCCAGGATCTCGTGCCTACATGGGGTACCAAAGAGGATTATATCGGATCGCGGTACTCAGTTTACGTCTCACTTCTGGGGTAAGGTTCACGAGGCACTTGGAAGTCACCTTGCCTTTAGTACCGCCTACCACCCACAGACCGACGGGCAGACGGAAAGAATGAATCAAGTTCTTGAGGATATGCTGAGAGCCTGCGCATTGGATTTCACCAAGGATTGGGAGAGATGCTTACCCTACGCCGAGTTTTCCTACAACAACAGCTACCAATCAAGTCTAAAAATGTCGCCGAATGAGGCACTATTTGGACGGCGATGCCGAACCCCATTGATGTGGTCTGAAGCCGGTGAACGAGCTGTGTTTGGACCCAACATAATCCAGGAAGCCGAAGAAAAGGTCCGACTGATTCGGGATCGATTAAAGGTAGCCCAGTCTAGACAGAAAAGCTACGCGAATACTCGCAGAAGAGATCTGGAGTTTAATGTTGGTGATTATGTGTACCTGAAGGTCTCCCCGCTGCGTGGTACCAAGAGGTTTAAGGTAAAAGGAAAGCTTGCGCCAAGATACGTGGGACCATTCCCTATAACTGCCAGAAGAGGTGAAGTGGCCTATCAGCTAGAACTACCAGCAAACATCTCCGACGTGCATCCTGTGTTTCATGTATCACAATTGAGGAAGTGTCTGCGTGTGCCGGAAGAGCAAGCACCCCTAGAGAATATCCACCTCAGTAGTGACCTCACATATCCCGAACATCCGGTAAAAATATTGGGCGAGGCAGAGAAGAGGACCAGGACCAAAACATGGCGCATGTACAAGGTGCAATGGAGCAATCACACCGTGGATGAGGCTACCTGGGAGAGCGAAGACTTTCTGAAGGCCGAGTACCCGCACCTGCTCAACAATCGGTAAGAAATCTCGGGACGAGATTTATTTAAGGGGGGTAGGTTTGTAACACCCTGAAAATTCGACCGCCGAAATTGAAACCCTAAAAATACGAAGTTTAAAACATTAAAAATTTTAATTTGCATCATGCCGCATTTTATGACTTGTTTATTTGCATCTTTATTTTGCGGATGTTGAATTTATCGAAATTATTTCGGCGCAAACCCTAGAACGGAAACCGACGAGAAGAAATAATCACTGCGCATAAATTAAAATAAAGTTCTAGATAAAATTTTAGCAAATAACATATTTCGTATCAATGTCATGAATTTATTTAGATAATAAAAATTTTATAACTATCCGCACATATAGATGGGCGTAACGAATATAGACAAATTAAAATTTCGGGCAAGATTTAGGGCGGAATAATTCTAATATTGAGTTTATTTCATTCATGCGAGAGAGTTATAAAATTTGGACAAATACAATACAATGCTAATAATAATGATTACAATAAAAAAAAAAAAAAAAAAACGCTACTGTTCATCTTCCCCGATGAACTGCGGCTAGGCCTAACCCTAGCCCTGCGCCGCTGCCACCGCTCGGCGCGCCTGGAGCCCCGCTCCCCTCCCCTCGAGCCCCACCCCTGCCGCGCCCTCGCGCCCCGAGCCGCGCCGCTGCCCCGCCATCCCGTCGCCGCCTGGACGCCGCCTGCCGCGCCGCTGCCGCCGCGTCGCCGTCGCCGCTCGAGCCCCGCGCCGGCCACCTCCCCTCCCTCCCCGGCCGGCTATAAAGCCCCCCCCGGCCGAGCCACTTCTCCCCCACACCTCCCCCCCCCATTTTCCCCTTCCTCTTCTTCCCCCTCTACCGGCAGCCATTGCCGCCGTCGCCGCCTGGACGCCGCCGCCGCCGGGTTGCCGCCTTGCCGCCGTCGCTTCGCCCTGCCGCCGGTCGCCGCCGCTGTCGCCGCCCTCTGCTGCCGCGGCCGCCGCAGGCAAGTGCCTCCCCTCCTCCCCCTCCCCTTGCCGGCGTCTACACAGAGAGAGAGAACAAGCAGAGAAAGAGCAGAGAGAGAGTAGAGAGGAAGAAGAACCAGAGAAGAAGAAGCAGAAAAAAAAAAAAAAAAAGAGAAAAGAAAAAGAAAGGAAAAGATAGAAAAGAGAGAGAGAAAAATAAAAATAATAAAATGATAAAACATGGAGAGATAAAATTTGGGGATTAGGAATTTAATCTTTATTCATCTAATTTATGAGCACACGTACTAGATTAATATAAAATAATAGTTTAGGGGAACCGATATATTCGTCGCCGTCGATTATTTTAGAAACGCGAGTAAATTAAAACGGATATTTAATTAAAATTTAAATTTTTCACCTAATAGATTATACGTTTAAATAATTAATCTTTAGTGGGGTACTTAGCCGATTATATAGGTTTTTATTAGTTAAATTTCACTGAATCGATTATATATAATCGGAGGATTAATTACCGGTCGTTTTTAAATTGCCATCGTATGTGTGCAACCGTTCGTTATCCATTTAAATATCTATTTAGCCGGTATTTAGTTAGTTCCGACTCGATAATTAAGTTATCCGCTAAATTAGCCGTCGCGATTATTTTAGCCGGCTAATCACCGGATAGGGTTACCTTTCATTATCGGTATCTAATTTATTCGAGACGCGTAAATTAAATCGGGTTAATATTTTTGATCGGCTAGCGCTAATATTTTAAGACAACGGTATTAAAAAAAAATCAAAATAGGTCTACTTCATAAATAAGATGGAATTCGATATCGATATTCAAACGCTCGCGCTCGATCTTTTCGTAATTGGATTTTGTTGGATTTTAATTGAATTCTAAATGAATTCAATTTCTTTCGCACGTAATGTTAGACACCGAGGGAGTTGCGAGTCCGACTGAGGATCAAGACCCGCAAGACTACGAGCAAGGCAAGTCATCACTATCCCTTGAACATGTTGATCCCAATTGCGAAATTACTTTGTTTACAAATAAAGATGCATGCAATGATAAACATCCTACTTGTTGTTATGCCATGCCTTGAAGGTTGTTTACCCCATATCCCCTTGTAACCGTGTACGTATGAGTCCCTAGTCAATTATGACAGATGCTTAGTAATGCTATCTTAGAACTTTGCATACTCATATTTATCAAAATGCTATATGCTTGGGCAATTACCTTGGGGAGGTAATTGAGATGCGGCCTGTGGAGACATGAGCGCCACATTGCCATGACATTGATGACATGATTTGTGAAAGGAAAATAAAAATTAAACAATTGTTTTCGACTGGGGCGGATGGTGGATTTGGGTGGTATCCGGAAAAGGCTAGCACCGTCCCCGGTCAATTAAGGACCGAGCCATGAAGCTAAGCATGAAACGACCCTCGTACAACCGTACTTCTCGGATGGGTATAGACCTAGCGGAGTAAGTAACCGAGCGGAGGCAGTATCCCTGCATAGTGGTTTTCTTAGTGTGTATGAGGGGCGGGGCCTACGGTGGGGTAGCCACCGGTAGGACCGTCACGTGTGAACCTAAATTTTAATATAATGCACGTGTGAGTTTTTCCCTTCCCGGGAGCGCCAGAACTCCTCTCACTGCTAGAAACCGTGTACGCCTAGAGTGCATGAGGATGTAAGTTCATGGAGCGGGTACTGCCAATGTGAGGTTATTGAAAGGCTTTGCCGTGACGCGTCTCATTCGTTGGGACTTCGGCTCATTTGTTGGGCAAGTTACGGAGTACGGGTAAAGTGTACATCCACTGCAGTGTGAGTAACTAAATCTATTCGAATAGCCGTGCTCACGGATAATGAGCACCGGGACATGTATTACACTTGGCTAGACTCTAAATTCTTAAACTGAATGGGATGGGTATGCATAATGACTTTTAGGTGCTGGTGGTTCAACTTCTCGAGAAGCGAGAAGGGGTAGACCCCAGAAAATCATGACGACTCAATGGCGGGAAGCTATCCTTGGAGGACAATGGATGGTGGACAGAACCGCCGTTGAATAATGAACTATGGCTTTAAAATTTGATCAGTATCAGCTAGGTCTTAGGCTTGTGAAAGGAATTGCAAAACTGGCTTTATGCAAAAGTGCCACAGCCACCCTCGATATTTCCCCTATCATATGCATTGTTGCTGTGGTGGCTTGCTGGGTACGGTTGGTACTCACCCTTGCTATAAATAAAATATTCAGATGTGGGCGATGAGGTTCCCGAAGATCCGTATGAGTACTACCAGGAGGGTACGGAAGACGATGGAGCCCAGTAGGTCTTAGATTCGGTCGTTGCTTGTGGCAATGGCGTGCCGCCGCCTTATCTCCGCTGCCTTACCTAATTTCTGCTTTTGGTTGTATTCCGGACCGGTTGGTCCTTTGTTCTAGACTATTGCCTTCGGGCCTATTATTGTAATGTTTTGCATAAGTTAATTATGTATGCACTCTTGATTATTGGCAATGTATTCGTGGGTACCAGACTACTTGATCCAGGGAAATGGTACTATGAACACGAGTGACTCCTGTTATGAAAATGGGGGTTTACAATAACCCTCCCTAACCAATCGTACCCACTTCAGATTTCACCCCCACCCTTATATCCAGGGCAGACAACCCCCTCTTGTGCCTAGGTGAATTCGGAAGCCGCATAGGCCATCGTGGAACACATCCAAACTCCATCATGCACACCCTTGCCTCGGTACGTCAGCTAGGGAAAAGCTACATTACAAGCCTAGTTGTTGCCCACGCTGGCTTGTGGTAAGCACGGTAATTCTTCCAGGGTTTCCCGCGAACCGGTCCTTAATTGCCATGGGTGCGACTAGCAAACCCATGCACCCACAACCCACCATTTAAGCATATTTTAGTTTAATTAGTACCATGGTGGCACATAATCATAGTTATCATCATAATATCTACAATAAATAATTAAGTGAGATGTCCCCTTTAGTGTGTTATTTGATCCAAGCATGGCTAAGCGTCACCTAAACCAGCAACTAATCATATTATTACCCAAGCTATCAAGCTATCAAAGGAACATGATACGCAAAATATAATGCTGAGTACAATAGGTAAATAAACCCATAAAGTGACATTTTAAAATAATGTAATATTTAAGGAAAAATAAGACATTCACAAAATAGGTACAATATGTTCAAATGAAGAGCATGACTTGCCTTGCTCTGGTGCTAGTGCAACCTCCGCGACAACTTCGTAATAAATCGGAGCGTCGCAAACACCGGATTCTACACGACATACAAGGCACACAAGCAAAACAAACTATAAGGCTACTGAAACAGGAAGCGAAACCATTTTAATAGATTCTTGGCATTTTTGTGAATTTACTGCGATTTGAATGGACTTAAATGGAGCATGGATGAATTAGTTATGAATTTTAGAATATTCACTGTGTTTTTACTATTAAAAGAAATTCCTTAATGATTTAATGCGCATTAAATCCCAGGGCTAACGTCAGCAAGTGAGGGGGTCGACGTCGGCAAGCGAGACCCACCTGTCAGTGACACAAAGGTGTCGGTCCGCGATGGACTAGGTCCATGGGACCGTGTGCAGGTTCACCACGTGGCGCACACGTGGCGCCGACGTGGCGACCATGCGGTAGCCACGTGAGCAGCAAGGGGGCAGATGCCGAGCCGTGAGCACGGCGCAAGGCTGGCCCGGTCGGCCATGGCAAGGCGGTGGCGCCGGCGACACGGAGCGACGGTAGTGAGAGGCGTGGATAGCGGCGACACTGACTGAGGCGCCGATGCGGGCGCTGCGTACGGGAGGAGAGGGGAAGGTCCTCATCGAGGAAGTCGGTCAGCGGTGGGGAGGACGATGGTGGCGGCGTCAACGGAGGCAGTGAATCGGCGAACGGAGGGATGGACGGTGATCGAGATGATCTAGGAAAAAGAAGGGGAGGGGAGTTATAGAGGGAGGAGGGACACGGCGAGCGACATTGCCGGCCAAAGACGGTGGCGACGGGGGTGCTCACCGATGTGCGAGGACGACGTGGTTTCGGCGGGTCTCCGGCGCGGTTAGGCGGCGGTGAGCGGCGACCGGAAGGTGACGAGCGGAGCTAGCACAATAAGGGGCATGGGAGGTGGCGGAGATTGAGGAAAAAGAGTGATGAAGCTCAAGGGAGTCTTTTATAGGCACTGGAGAGGGGCGGACGTGGCCGGGGTGGCCCGAGAAAGCCAGCGACGTGGGAGAGAGAGTAAGCCGATGGGAAGCTAACCCATACCAAGTTGACGTGCAGTGACTATTGGATGATATAACTCATAAGATGGCTGCACATATCTACCCTGGGGGATGCCTGCAGGAAGGATGCAAGGGGAAATAGCTACAATCAAGACTTCTCTGGGCTTTCCAAATCTTTCATCATTAATTTCATCAGGTCTGAAATCGACTGGCAACTCATATTTAGAATAGGACTCATATGCAAACCAAATCCTGTTGTCCCTTGGGAATCCATCATAGAAGTTTCCAAACCAATTCTGAAAATGTTCAGCCGATGGACCTGAGCCGGTATAAGTTGAGGATGCCTCTCCAAAGGACATGCATTGGTGGGTTGTAATTGTCTTATCATCATCATCATCCTCTGGATCGGCTAGAGAAGGAAATTTGGCTTCATGAAGTGCTGGTTTGTGGGCTGCTTTCAAGGTGTACAGGTTGAACCAGAGCTGTACAAACCACCAAGGGCCACCTGTGCCGATGCTTGTGTTCATGATGATTTTGGCCGATGATTGGCACAGAGTTTGATAAAACTGCACCAAGGAGATATTTGCCTAAGGGAAACTGCTTCTTTGCTACTATAGCTTCGGCTAGATGTTGCCATTGGCTGTTGGGCCACAAGTAGATCCACAGAACAAAAACTTGTCTAGCCATGTGAGAAGAAAAGCAGTGTGTTCTCTAGGTGATATTGGTCCAGTACCCATGTTCTTTGATACAAAATCTGACCAACCTCCGACAACTTTGGTTTTGAATCTATGAGTACACTTCGTTTTCAAACTGATAGGGTTGGTCGAGGTGGTGATATACAGCCTGGTGATCATTATGACATTCATAAGAGTGGGAGTTGTCAGCCCATGGTTAAACATGAAGGCGTTTAGAGTATCGGACCAAAAGTAGGCTGCGGCAAATAGCATTGGTTCATCCTTCTTCATGTCGGCTACTGAAAGAGATAGACACTGAGATATTCCCATCTCGTCATAGTGATCTTGCAGTCTACCCATCCATCAACTTGGGATGGCCAGGATCGAAAGGCAGTGGACCAATGGGCTAGACTTGGATTTGTTTGTCTAAAGAGGATTATGTCTGTCTCTGCATTGATAAGGGTGGTTGGATTTGTGCTGCCCATCAGACCCAAGAAAAAATGAAGAGGAATTGAAGATGTGCGGGAGTCTCGGAAACAGAATGTGCATTGGCTGGAGGCTTGTATTAGCCGATACCGAGTTTGATGAGGATGGCCCATACAGCCGATATTAGTAAGATTGGTTATGTGACCGATATCGAATTCGGAGGAAGAGCTTCAATGATGTTGCTAAGCAAGGATGGAGTCCAAGATAGGTAATTGTATCCATTAATTAGGATATTATGTAATTTTTTATAGATATTTTTGGTAAGAGTCCGCCTAAGGGACTTGTTTGTCGGTTAGAGTTGTATTAGGAAAGTATGATTCGTGTCCGTTATGGACAAGTTTGTATCTTCGAGCCCGAGGTAATGTAAATATTTAACACTAGTTCAATATAATCTCGGCGTATCGCCACCCTTTTCGTTATTATGTTATTTCGATGAGTTCTTGCTATCGAGTCGGGCTGCATCGGTTTCGACCTTGACAAGAGGTAAAACTTGTTATGGCAGTTTGTGTTATCAGGATTAGTGCTTACATATTTATGATACTCTAATCTTTTTTTCATAAATCACTGAGTTATCATATACGTATTATAATCTAGATTGACAATGTGCTCTACTCGCATCGGCTCATCTCTATTTAGGGTTTTGTCGGGAACTATTTGATCATCTTGTTGGTTTAGATTATTTAATGTATCCACCATCCCGAAAAGATAACGTATTATGTTTCTCTTCATACTTAGTGCTGCATCAGTTATGTTTGATTTACTAAGTCATGTTTAGAACCATAATCTCTAGCCTGCTTCATGGTTTGTTAATAAGGATAATATCGGGGTTTCAGCCGATCTTACCTGATATAGTTGTTTTACTTAGATCTATATCTTGTTTAATATATTATATCTGCCCATTATATCAGGATCTCAACTAATGTAAATATATTAAGCTTATTATCAATTCGATTGATGTTAGTTTAATATATTTACTAAGATAATATCCTAGTATAAGGTAGTATCTGAGCTATAGCCGATAATGCTTAAATTTGGACATCAGCTATGACATGAACACGTATAATCTTTATTTCATGTTATTTTGGATCTAGGTAATTTATACTGATTATGACTGATCTATCCCAATTACTGATCTATAAAGTAATACTGATTTTTAGATTATATAATGTTGATCTTTACAGCCGGTGGACCAAGTTTAGGGTTCATTTATTCTTATAATATGTCTTACAGCTGATTCACCTTGCAATGCATCGGCTAGGTTACACTACGATACAACATCGGCTTTCTAGCTGATCGACTATCGTTTACTAACAATATTTGCATGTTAATCTTGTTGATTGCAGGATCAAATCAACTGGCACGCCCTATAACCTGAAGGAAGTATACAGGACTGCTTGGCTTGGAGCTTTGAATATATACATCACTGTCATTAGAGCAATTAGAGCAAGAGGGAAATCATAATTCTAAAAATTGATTTTGAAAAGGCTTTTGATTTAGTGGAACATGACATAATTCTGCAAATTTTACAAGCAAAAGGTTTCAATGACACATGGATAAATTGGATCAAAAACATTCTGAGTTCTGCCTCCACCTCAGTTTTACTCAGTGGAGTACCTGGCAAAGAATTCATTTGCAAGAGGGGGGTAAGGCAGGGAGATCCTCTTTCTCCACGGCTTTTTTGTCATGGCAGCAGATCCCTTGCAATCTATTATCAACACAGCTCATGAATCTGGAATACTCTCACTTCCTATTCCTCATACTGGTGGAAAATTCTCTATTATCCAATATGCAGATGATACCCTGATAAATTTACCGATTGATCAGAAAGAAATTTTTTGTCTCAAGGCTCTGCTCCAAACATATACTCTCTGTACAGGGTTAAAAATCAACTTTCACAAATCTTGCATGGTACCAATCAATGTGGATGAACAAAAGATGGAAATTCTAGCAAGAACTTTTAGATGCACAGTAGGCTCTATGCCTTTCACATATCTTGGTCTTCCAATGGGAACCACTAAACCAAAAACCAAAGATCATGGACTTTGCACCTCTGGTTGATAAAGTAGAGAGAAGGCTACCCTCCACTGCAGCTTTTCTTTCACATGGCCAAAGACTGACTATGGTAAATTCAGTTCTTTCCTCTCTTCCGACATGTGCACTCCCAAGTTACCAAAAAGGTGATTCACCGTATTGATCGAGCAAGAAGACACTGTCTTTGGAGGAAAACAAATGACCCAAATACTAAGATTCATTCCTTGGTAGCATAGGACTTAGTTTGTCAACCAAAAAAAAGGAGGACTAGGTATCGCTAATCTGGAATTATAAAACATTGCTCTCTTAACAAAAATTTTTGACAAGTTCTTCAAAAAAAAATAGTTACCCTGGGTAGATTTAGTCTGGAACAAACATTATACACCCTCTAATAGGCCTTCTCATGCGCACACAGAAAAGGGATCTTTGGTGGAGGGATTGTGGAGATTATGGGTACCACATACCTACAGATTTAATTTATCCGACTGGTTAAAAGGGATATATTATGTGTATAGAATATGTATAAAAATATGACTCGGGTATTACATTGACTTGTGTATCAAGGCATGGCTTGTAGTCCTGGTCTATTAATATTGTAGATTAGATATAGGAGATTTAAACCGTAAGGAGTTAAATCTCTATCTTGTAAACATTTTCCCTCCGGTTATATAATGAGGACAGGGTGTCTCTCGCAGGTATATTCACAGCTAGATCGTCAGATCAATACACAACTCGACGGATACAATCCCCAAACAGGAGTAGGGTATTACCTCTCATTGAGAGGGCCTGAACCTGTCTAAATCCTTGTTTCCGCATCCATCCACTTTTAGATCTCGTGCGTTACCCCTTTTCATATCGCCGAATTCTAGTTTCAATAGTTGGTGCACCAGGTAGGGGATGCATCGAGTTTACCGTTGACAAGTGCGATGGAAATCAACTTCAGGATAAATGCCGAGATCAATCTCAACGAATTCGAAGGATCCAATCTTTGAATCGAACACGGCCATCGTCGTCGCCTATTTTGGTGCTCTGCCGTGTCCAGTGCTGTTCTCCTCCCTGCTGTGCAGATGGGCATGCCGCTGGTTCGGCACAGGAACACCCAGCCACCGGGAGCATGCACGTGCATACATTGATTTAATCTACACATACAGTCGACTGGAACATACAATACATGGCAGCATGGAACCAGCGTGCAACAGGAACATGCATAGGATGAAGGGAGCAAATAAATTAATTTGCAAACCTGCTCCTATAATCCACTACACATCCATGCATTTTTTCTTCGATGCTAATCTGATCACGTTTGTTTGTTTGCTTGTATATACTCTGCCGAAAAGACAAGATATATGGCGGCGCTTTGCATCACTACAGGCATCGACCCGCCGCGTAACGTGTTTCTGTACACACGTTCTCTTCGTCTTGAATTCAGTCTAGCCGGGTAGATAATCTCAGCTAGTTCAATGATTTAATCTCCGAGTTTTTCCCTTCTAACTTATTACTGTTTATTAGATTGATCTCTAAATATCAGATTGATCTCTTGGTATTCTTTTGTTGTTCACATGTAATGTTGCGGCACTACGGTTGCCGACTGGTGCCTTCGTCCTCATGGTTGGACTCCGCCGCCGTTGCTGAGGGCGATATTATCTTCACCTCCAGCTGCCATCATCGCTACCGACTGGTTTCTTCACCTCCATGGTTGGTGTACTCCGCCGTCGTTACTGATGGCAACATCGTCTTCACCGTCGATCGCTTCTGCTGCCGCCGACTAGTTTCCTCGCCTACATGGTTGGTTGGTCACACCACCGTTGATGGGCATCGTCGTTTTCACCACCGGCCACCTTCATCGCCGCCGACTAGTGTTCCTTCGCACCCGGGGCTCGTTGGATGGAGTGTATAATGCAAGGTGCTAAGTACTACTAAGAAGAAATTAAAAACATAGAGATAAAATAATTTGTTTTCTAGTCTTAACGATTGCAAAATTACCCGAGTAGTAAATTCTGATCCGTGCAACTCAATTCCATTAATAATGAACTCGTGTCAACGACTAGTCGAGCGGAGTGTTTAAACACAAGGAGTCATCTACTCCGGGAAATCGAAATCAACAAGAAGAGAAATACATATTTATAAATATTTTACAATGCTTCAATTTTCTTCAAGTACTATATTTACATCAGATACTACTCATCCTACATATTTATACCGCAGGATCAAAATCCAGTTATACATAGTAGGGATTCATTGCTTTAAGCTTATCTCCTATGCTTCGGGAATGGATCAGTCAGAACATCACCGCTGGCATGCCTTCATCTCCGCCGACTGGTGTCCTCGCCTATAAGATTGGTTGGTCACACCACCGTTGTTGGGCACCTACGTCTTTGCCGTCAGCTGCCTCATTGCCGCCGACTGGTATCCTCGCCAATACGGATGGTTGGTCACACCAGCGTTGTTGAGCGTCTACGCCTTCACCGTCAACACATTTTTGGAGTATGAGAACTCCAGATACCCACTGGGCGTGCCAAAATGTGTTGACGTAAAAACACGACTGGCCTGGGATATCTGCTTAGCTCCAGTGCAGGTCCAAAGATTGATAAGATGCGAGCGTGCCAGTTAGTTTGACCCTGCAACTGACAAGAACAGTAGATAAAACAGCCGATCGGCTGATAGGCCGATGGAGTAAATACAGCCGATGCCGATAGCAGCCGATAGAATAGCTCAGCCGATGTCAATGATAGCCGATAGCGATAGGGTTTTGTGCTATCGACTATATATCCAACGTAGAATCTGATACTTCGAGCAAATAGACGATCGGCTGATAATAAATAACAACTCTTGATGTAAACAAAGGCAATCGGCTGATAATATGATGTAACAATAATATAATCCAGTATAAACCAATCGGCTAGCAATGATATGATAGAATAAGCACTAATCCGAAGGTTAAAACATACATCGGCTGGAGGTCCGATGTCATAAAATCCACAAGATTAGAGTAAACGGTGAAACCTCTGTCACTATCGGCTAAATCCAATCTATATGCAATCCTTGTAAGCCGATGCAACGTCCAGATAACTCATCAGCTGAAACCCCGATGAAACCCTTATTGTAATCAAAGACAGGCTAGAGATTATGGTTCTAAGCACGACTAAGGTCGATGCAACTCAGAGTATGCAAAGAAACATAATATCTAGACAAGCAAGCCTTTGACTAGTTTTCAGGGTGGTGGATACCTTAGCTAATCTAATCTAGTAAAGCGATTTAGCCGGTACCGGCATTAACCCTAAAGCGAATAGCAGCCGATACAAGTAAATCAAGATACTAAGACTAGATTAACTAAGATATATGATAGATTAGGCGCTTACACTGACAAGATCAGAGAGTCGAAGCCCTAGCCCCGCCGATGCAAGCCGCCATGACAAGAATAAACTCGTCGAAAAAGAAGAAAAGGTAAAAGGTGGCGATGCGCCGAATTGTATTGATCGTGGAGATAGATTACAAGGACCCCGAGTGTACATATTTATACCCTTGGGTCTATAGAGTCCTTGTCGGACAAGAAACAAACTTTCTAAAAGATAAAACAGAAACATAAAGTTCTTATCGGACACTAAACACACTTTCCTAGAGATAAAAGGAAACAAACAAACTATTCCTAATTAATAGATACAATTGCCTTTTTCGGACTCAATCCACACGTGGCAATCCTCATGAAGCACTTTAAACGAACCCGACAATGGTTCCAACATCCCCTTGTCGGAATCGGCTACATCGGCTTCCTATTCCAATTCAATATCAGCCGATGCACACTGTAGCCGATGCAGTTCCGAAGCCGATTTATACTCTGTTTCTGTTACCGATTTCCTTCCAAATCCACTTCGGTCTTAACTCCAAATTCGATGCATGATTTACCAAATTTGGTCACTAACAATTGGTCACACCACCGTTATTGTGCATCTTCGTCTTCACCGCTGGCCTGCCTTCGTCACCGTTGACTAGTGTTTTTATCTTCATGACTACGCATCTTTGCCATTATTGTTGGAACCTCGTCTTCGCCACCGGTTTGCCCCTGTTGATGCCGACTCGTGTCCACGTTATCACGGCTGTGCAACTCTATCACCATTGTGAGGCGACTTCAGCTTCATTGTCTTGGGAACCGTTAAACTCTATTGACTCTACTTCGCAAGCTTCGCTACTTCACCAACCACGATGTCTCCAAGAGTCTCGACATCTTGGATTGCGGCCCAAATATGATGCCGTGCTAATCTACTATAACAAGTGGTATTCTAATCTTCAAGATTTCTACTCGGACATCCTCAATGCGTATCTTCACTCAAGTGAAGGCTACTCGACGACAAGCTACAGTTATTGACTCTATGATCAGTTGTTTGCCAACTAGGCATAGAGTCGGGGCTACACAAATACAAGACTCAAAATTCGACAGACGCTATGTCAAGATGAAGCAATCAATTAACCAGCAAACGAGTCAACTCCGGGAGTCATTATCTTCATTTTTGCCTCAGAGCAGGCGTTCTACTTCAGCAACGCCAATTATTTCACTAGCAATTTTGGATTTTGGATGTTACCACAATTTACTCCAAATTTCTCAAGTATCAAGTTCAAGATTTATTCTACATATCTAGGAGTTTGGAGTTATCAACCAGGCAATTCAGATTCGACGAGTTGGACAACAACACCCGCTTTCCTCCAAGTAAAGTATTTGCAAAGTTACAAGACCAAGTTCTACTGCCATTGTCATAAATCAACAGACATTGCACGCATTAGCGTCAAGGAAATTACTCGAGCTTCAACATCTTCTCAGAAGTTTGATGGACTATTATCGTTCATAGGATTGTGCTTCGTCCACACTGAAAATCTGACTGGATCATCTTCATCAACCTCATGTTGTATCTCATCGGCATCACTCTTGCTTCACTGGCCACGAAGTCTCCGTTAATGGGTGACAATGTGTTTGCCTTCGGTTGCCTCCGTCATCGCCGACTTGTTATTTTGCCTTCACGGTTGGCCTACTACACCGCCGCCGATGGGCGACCTCGTCGTTATCATCGGCTACTACACTGATATTGACCGTATCACTAATATCATCATCTTCATCTACATCATGTTAATGCCTCTTCGGTCGCACCTACTCTGTTACTATTAGTCACATCTGGCATCACCGACTGATTTCTTCGTTTCTATGGATGGTGGATTTTGCCATCGCTGCTGATGGGTAACTTCGTCTCCACCACTGACATCTTCATCATTTCTGATGGGCGATATCATCTACACATTGGTCATCTTGCCTCCATACCGACTGCATCAGCTACTGTCAATGGATAATTTTGACTATGACAGAAGGACCAACTACATGCTTAAGGGCTTACTAGCTCAAGCACAAGGATCATACCTTCAATCTGGACTTGTTCTAGATACACACTACATGGATTCATGGTCAGGAGCTTATTTCCTGCGATCAAAGATTGGACCAATTATTATTCCCCATGAGGGCCATCGGTTGAGTACTTGCGCCTTCAATTATTGCATCTACTACATCCCATGAGGGGTAAACAGTCGGATCGAAAGCCACTTAGATGATATGCACTTGATCTACATCGCCCGAGAAATTTATCAATCAGGAGCATATTGATTGGCGTGCTCTACACATCATATTTCAAAGGTATAGATGGGCATATTTTTGGGTCTGCCTAATATGTTCGCAGCCCATATTTTCAGGTGTGGCCAGTCACGTTCTTTTAGGGACTTAGGTATTTTTTGCTTAGGCAAAAGTGCGCGTGATCAAGTGCCCAATACCTTAAAATCCTTTTATACCGATGTTACTCAACTTTTTAGGAGTTCGTATAATGCACTTTAAAATGTGACAAACTGTGAAGCTTCACATAGCTGCCCCGCTGACTTTTTTTATATATGTATAAGTCAAGGTGTTGTTTGGGTTTATAAAGCAATTGATTAGATATAATATCTTTGCTTTTTGCCACGTAAGTGTGCACTTTTATTGACCAATTTTATGGCTTAAGTAATTATATATTTTGGTCATTTTCTAGGCAGTTGGTAAATCCTGTATGAATTTATTTACTGGGATTTTATACCACATATGCCGTATATTTCCGGGTGTGGTGAAACCATTTGTTAAAGCAGTGTGCGCATGGTATGTGCCTAATACTTTAGAAATTTTTTATTGACAACACACAAGCTTCTTTATAGCTGTTTTGCTATGTGAGTTTTCAAAGATGTAGTCAACTTTAGGTTGCTCACATCATATTTTACAAAGCAATCGGTTTAATCGCTTGAGTCTTGTTTAATCCGGGTTCATACCGCATATGCTATTATACTACTTAGGTGGCTTAAAACCATTCGGATGGTTGATATTATTAACCTTGACTATATGTTTAGTTTGTTCAACTAATCACATAGTCGGGGACTACACCTAATTAGGTGCATCTAGTCGATGCACCTAGCTATATTTTTGAAATTTTTCCAGCCTTTCACAGCCTTATGATTTGGTAAAAGCGCTCGTGAGACTATGGCAGAGACGATTGGAGTACTTGGTTGTTGTTGTTTTAATTCAGGAGAAGATTATTTCGTTGACTGTGAAGGTCTCAGGGGCTACTGTGAAGATTATGGGTACCACATACCCACAGATTTAGTTTATCCGACTGGTTACAGGGGATATATTATGTATATAGAATATGTATAAAGATAAGACTATGGTATTACATTGACTTGTGTATCAAGGCACGGCCTGTACTACCGGTTTATTAATATTGTAGATTAGAGATAGGAGATTTAAACCGTGAGGAGTTAAATCTCTATCTTGTAAACCTTTCCCCTCCGGCTATATAAGGAGACATGGTGCCTCTTGTGGGCATATTCACAGCTAGATCGTCAGAGCAATACACAACTCGGTGGATATAATCCCCAAACAGCAGTAGGGTATTATCTCTTATTGAGAGGGGCTGAACCTATCTAAATCCTTGTCTCCGCATCCATCCACTTTTAGGTCTCATGCGTTGCCCCTTATCACATTGCCGAATTCTAGTTTCGACAGGGATGCTTTCAGGTTAACCCCTATTTTCAGAGCCATCACAACAGTGACCATTGGTTTTGGGGATACAGCTCTATTCTGGAAAGACAACTGGAGTGGCAAGATATTGCAAGATGAACTCAACATTCTCTTGGTTTGCAAAAAATGAAGACATATCTTTCAAGAGTTTCAAGGAACTGAATGACTTGGATCAAGCTTTTCACACACCCCTTTCTGCCCAAGCTTTCCAACAGTGGCAACATTTGAGTAATACTTTACAAGAAATGGATACTAATATCATGATAGATCAGTGGACATTTCAATGGAATTCACATATATATCAATCAAAAAGAGTTTGTTATATGTTTTTCGCACACATCCAGCCAGAAATCCCCATCACTTTAATCTGGAAAAGCAGATGTACATTAAAATTAAAAGTGTTTCTGTGGTTACTGTTAATGGACAGACTACATACAAGGGAACTATTACAGAGAAAGCATTTCAACACTCAAGGTGGAATCAGATGTGTAACTTGTAACACGCTGACCACAGAAGACTCTCTACACCTATTCTTCACCTGTCCATTTGCTCAGCAATGTTGGCACCTTCTTGGCATCAATTGGAACCTAAACCTAAACTTCATGAATATGATATCAGCAGCGAAGAACAGTTTCTCACACCCATTCTTTATGGAGGTACTGGCAATCTGTTGTTCGAACATTTGGAGCAGAAGAAATGATCTTATTTTTAACAATGTGCAAGTTCAGTTTGGTAAATGGCTTTCTGACTTCAAGTTTGAATTTACTCTGCATATGCATAGAGTAAAAGAACAGATAAACCAATTTGACACACTACAACGGTAACCCTTATCTGTGTCGGGCTGCAACCCACATCTGTGTCAGGTATGCTGCCCGACACAGCGTAAAGGTCAGTGATGTGAGGAATAATCTCAAACGGGCATAAGTCCGTCACGGATGAAGCTATCTCAATCGGGCCTTAATTAAAGTCCGTCACTGATAGCTTTGACCCAGACGACCAGTCAAACTATAGCCCGTCACGGATAACCTATCTCAATCGGGCCTAAACTATAACCCGTCACAGATGACCCTATAGTTTAGGCCCGTCACAGATGAGTATAATCCCAAAAAAAATAAATTTTATTTTTTGGCTAGTCTCAGGCATTTGTTAGGCGTGTCATGTAGTCCCGCCTCTCTCCAAGGTTCACAGATGACCCTATAGTTTAGGCCCATCACAGATGAGTATAATCCCAAAAAAATAAATTTTATTTTTTGGCTAGTCTCAGGCATTTGTTAGGCGTGTCATGTAGTCCCGCCTCTCTCCAAGGTGGTATTTTTTGTTCACAGAGGAGTATAATCAAAAAAAAAAATTTATTTTTTGGCTAGTCTCAGGCATTTGTTAGGCGTGTCATGTAGTCCGGCCTCTCTCCCAGGAAGGTGGTATTTTTTGTTCACAGAGGAGTATAATCAAAAAAAAAATAAATTTTATTTTTTGGCTAGTCTCAGGCATTTGTTAGGCGTGTCATGTAGTCCCGCCTCTCTCCCAGGTGGTATTTTTTGTTCTCACTCGTGTGCACCGTTCTTCCTAGTCGATCACCCATCCTGAAATTGCTCTAGACCAAGCACGCTTAACATCAAAGTTATTTGGAGATTGGCTTCCGGAAATATAGTTGTAACTTTTTGTTATGAGTATTCTACTAATCATATTAAGCCTTGGGCCAGGATGTCACACCCCAATATCACCCATTCATATACATTTGTTTACATAAACAACCATCAATATATTTAACACAACCACATTTACATAACATCCATTTTGATCACATATTTTACATCCCCGATTGAGATGACCTATCTCTATCGTGTATTAAATAATGCCCGTCACCGATGAGTATTTTTCCATTTTCCATATGAAATGTTTATATTCAATCTATGTGGTATTTTCTATTTTCAATTTATGAGAACTTTAAATTTAATTTTAGATCGATTTTTTGTGTCAAATGTAAAAATCACAAACAATAAAATTGTATAACTCATTGATACCTATAACTATTGTATTGGTCATTTGTACAAATAAGTTCATTTGAACTATTCAAATTTTGAATTTTCAAAATTCGACAACTTCGAACAAAAATTAGGGTTAATAAATGATTTCAAATGGAAAAGTCACCAAAACCAAAGTTGTAGAACTCATCGAGGTGGAAAATTTTTATTTTGGTCATTTCTCCATCTGACTCTATTTGAACAATTTGAAATTTGAAATTCAAAGTTTGAGAAATTCAAATAGAACTTTTTGTTAGTGAACGACTTCAACTGAAAAAGTCATCAATAACAAAGTTGTATAACTTATCAAGATGTATAACTTTTATTTTGGTCATTTTTCTATATAACATTTATTGAACAGTTTGAATTTGAATTTGAAAATATAACAACTTCAAATAATATTTTTAAATACTAAATGATTTCAACTGAAAAAGTTATCAACAACAAAGTTGAATAACTCATCAAGATCTAAAATTTTTATTTTGATCATTTCTTCATCCGATAAAGTGATACTAACATTGTTCACAAAATTGACGTATCTCTTATCTGGTTTTATAAACTATAACATATATATGTAAAATTTGTGAACAATGTACTAACACTTTGTCGGATGAAGAAATGACAAAAATAAAAGTTTTAGATCTTGATGAGTTATACAATTTTGTTGTTGATGACTTTTTCAATTGAAATCATTTAGTATTTGAAAATGTTGTTTGAAGTTGTTATATTTTCAAATTCAAATTCAACCTGTTCAAAAAAGTTATATAGAAAAATGACCAAAGTAAAAGTTATAGATCTTGATGAGTTATACAACTTTGTCGTTGATGACTTTTTCAGTTGAAGTCGTTCACTAACAAAAAATTCTATTTGAATTTGTTAAATTTTGAATTTCAAATTTCAAATTGTTCAAATAGAGTCAAATGGAGAAATGACCAAAATAAAAATTTTGCATCTCGATGAGTTCTACAACTTTGATTTTGGTGACGTTTCCATTTGAAATCATTTATTAACCCTAATTTTTGTTCGAAGTTGTCAAATTTTGAATTTGAGTTCAAATGAATTTATTTGTAAAAAAGGACCATTACAATAGTTGTAGGCATTAGTATATAGCCCGTCACTGATGAGTCATCTATGACGGGCCTAGTTGTTATCTCAATCGGGTCTTAAGTTGGTGCCCGTCACGGATGATGGTCATCTGTGACGGGCCTAAACTATAGCCCGTCACAGATGACACTTATTTGTGATGGGCCTAAAGTATAGCCCGTCACAGATGACCCTTATCTGTGACGGGCCATAGTTTAGGCCCGTCACAGATAAGGGTCATCTGTGACGGGCCTAATTGTTATCTCAATCGGGCCTCAAGTTGGTGCCCGTCACGGATGATGGTCATCTGTGACGGGCTCCAACTATGACTCGATTGAGATATTTAAGGTTATCTCAATCGGGCCCTAGTTTAGGCCCGTCACAGATATGTGTCATCCGTGATGGGCTTCAGTTCTATACACATTTAACATGTCTCTCTGACCATATCTCAATCGGCCTTTTTTTAGGCCCGTTTGAGATGTATTCTTTGTGACGGTCCATAAAATCCAGTTATATTACAGTCCGTCACTGATGAGAGGATCTGCACTAGTGGCAATAATGGCTACATAATATACATTAGTCCCTTTATAAGTATCTTTGGTTTTCTTCTTCCTCTTTGTAAATTTCTCCTTGTAATTTTCTCGCCCCCCTTCCTCTTTGTATTTTCCCCCTGTCTATGCTTGTTCTAATAAAGCGCAGTAGGAGCCCCTCCTGCTATTTTAATCGTCAAAAAAATATACAAAGGAATAATCTATATTATCAAAATTATTTGTACTAATTATTAGTATTATATAGATGAGAATGACATAATTAAAAAGATATAATGTGGTTCCTTGCGATATTTTCAATGGTATGTATATATTTTTTTCTGGCAAATACTAAGCACATACTTTTTCCTCTTTTTGGGACAAATATTTTTCCCTCAGGGGTTGGTGTGCTTATATGTATTTATATGATGGGTGTGCACACGTTTATATATGTGCTCGTGATTTTACATCATTAGTAAAAAAGTAATTTCAAGAAAATTGGCGAGATAGTCTGAAGTGATGCTGTGGCGGCGTGGCTTCTTCGACAGCCTCGCCAGGAGTGGTCTCTACTCATGTGCACAATTTGAGGAAAATGTCAAAGATGCAAAGAAAGAAAGAGAAAACAACTCGATGGGGCTGATCCTATGCACACTCTTCTTCTCTCTTTTCTTTATGAAATCTCTTGTGTACGTACATAGTGAGGGATTACTTGAATAGATATAATATAATAGTTGAAAATAATATATCCACTGGGTTATGTGTAAATCAATAGCTAGATTTTTTTTTCTTATATTTTTTCCTAGATTTTATCTAATTTATTAGAGCATCATGTGGCATTTTAGGAGTGTAGGAATGCTATTAGTCATAATCGTAATGGATTACTAGAAGAGATCTAATCTAATGATTGAAAATAATTGATCGACTAGTTTAAGTGTAAATCAATGGCTAGATGTTTCATTTTTTTCTTATAACTTTTGTTAGATTTACCCTAATTTATTAAAGCGTCACGTGGCATCTTATGAGTGCATGTAGGTGTATAGGAACGCTATTACTCAATAGTTACGATCTATTTGTAGTCAACTATTGTTTGTTGTAGCTTGGTGGTATCAATACTTACCTATCATTTCTTGATGGTTTTCCACTTAGTATTCACTCGTGCTTATTGGATGTCATCTAATTATTATATGCACTGTGCACGGATTCCTCATAAGTAATATGACTTGATGATTGGTGGATAGTGGTTTGTATATGAAACTTATATACATAGGGATCATGATTAGTAGGGATATACGATTGATATATTTGGCTATTCCTGATTAACAAAATATATTATATACTATATATTTAGTAATAAATTTAAGGTTGAGTTCTAGAGTGCTTCTCTCTCATTTATGGTGAGCATGTTCATGAGCTACTAAATAATGCATGTTTTACAAATACTTTCTATGCAAAGTTTTTTAAAAGATCAAATAAATCCATATTCAAGTTTTTAATATATAATACTTAATTAATCTTACACTGAGGACGTGCTTTGTTTCGCGTGTCCAAGATAAGCCCATCCAATGAGGTGAACCGAACGAAGCCTAAGAGATAAAGGACATCCACATCGTGTCAAAAAATATATGGTTGTTAATTTTCCAAAAATATATGAATAAATAAACATATAATGTATGAAAATACATTCATGATAAATTTAATAGTGTCATTTGGACATATCAGTATTACACAGTAGGGAGTGAGTAAATTTAAATTGTTTTTATTTTTTGAAAATATAAGTCCAATTTAGTAATCTACATTTTAATTTATTAACATTTTTTATGGATGTTTCAATGAGATGTGCTATTTAGAATAAAACTTGAAATAACATATATTTTTACAACTTAAAATATATAGTTAACATATGTTAACACGGACTTTATTAATAACATATGTTAACATATAGTTAACATGGACTTTATTAATAACATATGTTCATCCAATGTAAGTATATAAGAAGGAAAAAGAAAAGGACATATAGAAGATATGTACATACGGACGGACGGACGTACAGGTACATGGGGACACGGAAGGGTGATTTTATAGAGATAGATTTATTAGGTTTTTTTTTAAAAAAAATCTAGTGGTTAAAAATAATAGGTCCACCAAATTAAATGAAAACCGATGGTTAGATGTTTTTTTCTTAAAATTTCTAGGATTTATTAAAGCGCCATACGGCGATCTAGAAGGGAGCGTCACGTGATAGTTTAGGAGCATTTGTAGGAAGTTTAGTATATAACTAGAAAGGTAGCCCACGCGAGTGCACGGGCATGTATTATAAATTGCATTTGAAAAAACTTGAAATGGCAGAATATCAACTGGATGATATTTATCATGTTTCAAAAGTACTATTTACCCATAAAGTTTCCTCACTGGTATTGTTTAAATATTTTTTCAAACTATTTGTTAGCATTTAAATATATAATATTTAATACATTCCTATAAATAATTATCAACAATCTTGTCATTTTCTAGAAAGAAGCTAGATTTAATTTGTTTTGAAATGTGCCTAATAAATTAAGTGTAAATTAAAGGTAAGGTGTTTTGTCTTGTTTAATCAAATGTTCATGGGATCTTTTTTAACAAATATTCAAGACCTATTATTGTTAATGAATATGTTTAATTGTAACATCAAGTTAGTCCTCCTTCTAGTTGGTTCACATTGATGCAATTTGTTACATACTTACACATAAATAAATAAACATATCGTAGACCTCGCTTCCCTGTTATATGCGTGATCTATAGTATTTTTTTAAAAAAAAATAAAATACCTAGTCAGTAGTCAACATGAGTCCTGAAGTTTTAATTTAATAGTTACAACCAACTATATAATATTGCTACCATCGTGTGAGTTATTTCTTTACGAATTTATTAGTTTTTTTCCACATGGATGAATTTAGTCCCTATTGATATTTTCTATTCCTATTTTATTTTATATCACTCTTACTTTTTGTTTAAAATGTAGGTGTTATGGATCTTTAAATTGTTGGTTTAAGTATGAATAGAGCAGTAGTTCGATTAGAAATAAGATGTGTAGCTTAAAACATATGCATGTTTTAATATTATTGATCATTTCTCTTTTAGTTTGGTAGCTATAAAATAAAAGGAGGGGTGGAGGGGAGGGTGGAGAGCTAGAGCTGAGCACTGGGGGGACGGGTAGTCCCGTGTTTGTGCACATATGAGGGGGAGGGCAAAGTGGAGGGGATATTTTTTTCCGTATTTTTTCTCAATGATTTAAGTGAAAACCAATGATCTAATGTTTTGTTCGCAGAATTTATAATATTGTTTTCTAATTTTTAAGGCGTAACATAGAGCGACATCTTTCTAAAAGTAGATCTAATGGTTGAAAATAATGGATCCACCAATTTAAGTCAACATTAACAGTCAGATGTTCTTTTCTTATAACTTGTAATATTTCACTTTTAAGACGTAATATGATGGAGATTTTTATATTAAGTTGTAAATGAGTTACGAACTATAAACCAAGGAATTGAATGAGAGAGGAGAGGAGGGTGAGACTAGATGTGCATATAAGTAAAATATTTCATTTTAAATTATATTTTACAAATTTAATGGGTTTAGTCACTATTACTTTATTAACTAAAAACAGAATAAAGGTTTTATTGATAGATTACGATCTATCTTTTTTTATCTTTTTTTAGTTGTGTTTTCGTACTCCCTATATATATAGTCGATACCAAAAATATGTACACTATAAATCTAATAAAGTATTTTGACCTATTATAATATTATAATGGGAGAAGTAACTTTTTGGAACAATAAACAGAGTTAGGTTCATTTTATTTTTTCATTGTATATCTAATTTAATTATTGTGAAGTTATATACGATAATAAAATATATATCTTTATTTTTTCAATAATTTTATAATTGTTCGAATGACAAGGAAAAGTCAGAAAATATAACCCAACAGTGACATATTTATTTTTAAAGTTGAATTCTAGTGAATATGGATCTTTAAATGTAAAATAATAGAATGTGGTGTGTGTGTAGCCATGGACGTCATGTAATTAAAATATCATTAGTTCTTCGATTTAGATGTTTGCTTAATTTTTCAGTACAAATTTTGCTTTCTAACTAATATATTTTGGTAACATTACTTATGTTTTTACGTTCATGGCTAAAGATCTAATTTAATTATTGTGAAGTTAAGTACGATAATAAAATCTATATTATTATTTTATTCATATTTCTTATAACTTTTTGAAATGAATGCAAGTCAAAAAATATAACCCAGAAGAGTCATATTTCTTTTCAAATTTAATTTATAGTGAAATTTAGTCTTTGATTGTAAATTTAGTCACAAACAATCTAAAAACATAATATTATAGATACGTTAATACAATTTTTTTCTTTCTAAAGCATAAAAATATGAGAAGGAATAGTTGGAAAAGAGGAGTGAATCTAAGAAGAGGGGGCGTAATATGAATAAATATTATAATTATGTAAGTACATAGGAGATTAAGACAAAGGGATTAATTACTTTAATAGATCTAATATAATGGTTAAAAATAATTGGTTCAACAATTTAAGTGTAAATCGATAATGTGATGTTTTGCTTTCTTCTCATAACTTTTTTATTTTTATTGATCACAGTGGATATTAAGAATGAGGGATTAATTAGTTTAATAAATCTAATCTGATCGTTGAAAATAATAGGTTCATCGATTTAAGTGTAAATCGATGGTATGATGTTTTCTTTTTACTTAAAACTTTTTGAGTTTTATTGATCTTAAATTATATGTTTCATTATGAATTAAACCATGACAATTTATCTCATCATATGTTTACCTTGAATTGCTAGCTATAAAATAGGACGTAGAGAGATGGTTTTAAGATTGATGAAACGATTCTTCTAAAAAAATGTACGTACAGGCTGGGTGGGGCCGGATTTGGGAGATTATTTTTTCCTTTCAAGATAAATATAATGGTGGTAAGTAATGGATCCACCAAATTTAATAAAAATCAATTGTTATTTGTTATTTCTTAGAGAGCCATATGGTGGCTTTTGTGCGTTTCTAGGATGTCATGTGGTGGCTTAGGAGAGTTTCTAGCAAGTTTCATGAACTTTTAGGTAGATATATATATAATAGATAGATAGACAGATTTTTAGCTACACATCCTCAGCCTTGCGGTTGGGGGTATTGTCGTTGTATCCGATGCCCTTCCTCTTGGTCGGGAAGATCAAGAAGACGAAGCTCGACAAGAACGCCATGCCAAGAGGCAGGTTCTTGAGGAGCTCCTTGGTGTTGTCGCTAGGATTCTGGCCGAACAAGCAGTTCTGCAGCCCGACGTCACTTAACGCGACGGTGAGGAACACCGTCGCCGTGAAGAAGGCGTGCACGAAGTCCAGCGGCCGTAGGCTGAGCTCACTGTGGCTCAATTTCTTCGCTTCCTCCTCTTCCCATGACATGTTGAACACGTTCAATCTCCGCCGCGTTGCCACGCCATAGTAGAGCTTGCCGTCTTGACCGACGACGCTGTCCGTGAAGGAGAAGAGGAGGGAGACGCCGGCCAGTACGCCGACCAGCACTGTGGTGAGCCACCGGTTGGCGGCGTTGCACTCGCCGTGGTTGGTAAAGGACGGCGACAGCGCCTGGTACGCCAGCACCGTCCCCGTCGGCAGCAGCTGCGCCAGGTTCGCCGTGCTTGCCATCACCTTGTTGGTCACCGTCTTCGGGTCTGGATCCGGCGACATCGCTTTATTGTCTTTGTCGGTTACCGTCTTCGGGGCCGCATCTGGCACCGTCGTGTGGTCATCGACGGCCTTAGGCATCGTCGGAGGTATGCTGGTCGTCACCGCCGAGGACTCGCCGTTGGTGCTCGATACCATGTTGATCACGGTTTCGCCCGGAGGAGATGCCGCCATTGCTTGACTTTGGTACGTCGTCGTAGTAGTCAGCCGGTGTAGAGATATAGCTTTGCTAGACTGCTAGAGTTGCTGCTTATATAGGTGAAAACATTTGGAATGATACCATGTTGTGCGCGTTGATTTTTCCATGCTTGAAAGTTGGAACTAAGCTACGGTCTACATGTGTGTGCATGCACTGATATAATTCAACTCCGAATGCTGCAAGTGTGGTCAGCTAGCAGTTAACACTACTACATATTACATTTTTCCGTGCGAGCAAAACACGTTTTTCTGGGCGGAGATTTACACCGTCTGTGCGTAGGGGTCTGCGAAAATAAACATTTTCGCGTGCGGGCGTCCCAACCGCACGGAAAAGTAGTCCTTCCCGTGCGGTCGGCTTAAGACGTCCGCCCGGGATAATAGATTATCCCGTGCGGTTGAGTTATACCAACCGCACGGAATAATCTATTATCCCCGTGCGGCCGTCTTAAGCCGCACGGGATAATCTATTATCCCGTGCGGCCGTCTTAAACCGACCGCATGGGAAGGACCACTAGCCGTATCAACTTGTAATTTTTTTAATTGTTGTTTATGAATGGTGCAGTGGCAAATAGAGTCGCAGTTATTCACGATCAATTGCAAACACGATTGTTCTTTATAACGAAAGTGTCACAAGTCAAACATTATAATACATCGAAACGAACAATTAATTAGCATATATATGTACATGAAAGTCGCTAGAATGCTAGTGTAACAAATCTTACAAGTTCGGTCTCCCTCACAAATAAATGTTTTTATCGTACTGCATGTTCTCTCTCCCACTCCCTAATGCGTTTGAGTTTATCATCGCAAGCAAGTTCGCTCTCAGGGTCATAGAACTCCCCTAGATGGTTGCAGATGTCGCGGCGAATGAACCGGCACAAGTTGAGAAGCGTCTTTTTGTCGAAATGGTTTGCGGTACAGGGAATGCTCGGGAGCTATTTAAAATAGGAGAAAAATGTATTTTCATTAAAATCAATGTAAACAAACTAGATCGTACATGTAAGCAACACGATAACTTACATCTGTAAACTCAGTTCTGTATCTCCCGTAGACTGAGCATCTCGCACACGTAATATCCGCACAGGCTCGTACCGGGGGTTGCTTGTAACACTGCGTAATAATTGTAGACATGTTAGTAGTAAAAACTCACAATGGCATCATTAAGTTAACGAATATATGATAACATACCGGCCAGCGTGCCTTTACAAGAAGCTTTGTTCTCTGTTGATCCTTCACGAACCCGCCATGTCTTTTGTAATAGTCGTGTCCTCTACACAGATTAAATATTTGTTTGAGCTAACTTTAAAATTACATCTAAGCAGTATGGGATGTAGGAGGTTTGTTTAGAACTTACAAATTCAGCAAGACAAGGAACTCCATGAACTTCTGCTCATCGTAGTGGGCCGGATCAAGAACAACGACCAAGTGGTCCCTTGGATATACGAGGAATAGTATGTAGTGATCACTGCAAACACGGGTTATGAATTACATAAGGCATCTGGTACATATTTTGATGTGCTATGATATTATATGAACGGAACAAAGGGGATGTTGCTTACGTTAGGTGGTATGGGACCATCAAGACTCTTTTGTCGGCGTGCGTGAGCATAGCTTGTCCCAGGTAAGTTGCCACCTCGACCCTCTTGTTCTTGTGCAACCTGTCCACATATTCTTTTCGTTCCTGCACCGTCTTATTCTTCAATTGCGGACCATCCAAATTTAGCCTCACGGTGTGTGCCGTCATGCAAATCCTCGTTGGGTTGGCGTAGCCTATTGAGGCCCCCGTTCGTTGGGCATCTACCCATTGTGACCTAACAAATTATACAAGTTAAATGACTTACAGTTATATGGCACACATTCGATAAGTAAAAAACAAGCCAGGAAACTTACCGGCACCACGCGCCGATGAGATTGATATCCATTTTTTCCATCTTAAAGAATGTGTGTAGGTCATTGAAACTTATGATGAAGTTTCCGTTTGGTCCGTCGATGAAAGCGTTATCCGGGACCTTAACACTTATCATCCCAAGCCCCTTCTCGCTTGCTCTTAGGTACCAGTCATGCAGCAACCTCATTGGCCATGGGCGTTCGATCATGACGTGGTACGGCAAGAACGGCTTGCCATACTCGTACAACTTTGGCACTTCTGTAGAATCCCAAGATTGCATATTGTCTACATGACCTGCATCCGAATGACTTGAAAACTAATCTTGCCTCGTACTCTACCATTTCATTAGGTTTGTACGTGGAAACCATTTGTGGTACGAGCTTGCGGGCTAGCGAAGTAGGCGCCTTTTGGATGGTTGCATCTTCCTGCGAATGTGGCACAGGTTGCACGAGGGCAGACTGCGGCGTAGGAGGTGAGTGGTGAACGGGAGACGGCTGCCCAGATAGCGGAGTTGGGGATGCTGGTGCAGCATGCTCTGCAGGTGGAGAAGGCACTCTCTTCGGGGACGGAGATCTTGTTGGCACCGGTGATCCTGGCGGGGTTGGGGAATTCGGTGGAGATGGCGGTGCTGAAGGGACGGCTGTCTGTCGCACCACTTGAGCTGAGGTCATCATAGTTGGTTGTCCCGTGAAGATGATATCTCGACGATGCTAGAGGATGAACTGTTCACCGCATCTCCGAGTAGTTGTATCCCCTCTGGTGCTGGGATGTCCAGCTCCAACGTCATTTGATTGGCATGGACCCTCGTTACTTGCACCCTTGCATAGTCCTCCGGGATTGGCGTGTTATGGAGCTGTCTCCCTGGTATCGCTAGTCCGGATGCAACCTCCTTCCTTTTCCCGGCTCTGCGTATCGGAAGGACAAGGCTGCACGGTGTCGGCCCAATTATAAGATCAACCGGGTAGGGTGTTGTTTCTACGGAACCGACACTGCTTGGGATCTGTACTGTATGCTCTACTTGAGGGACTAAGCCCGGAATGGCTTAGGGATGTTGTGCGGCTAGCCTTTAGAATTGTTGGGTAACTTGCTGCGTTACTTGTTCGGTTAATTCTTCGTGCAACTTCGCCTTGTAGGCATCCCGCTTCTTGTAACTTTTAGATTCTGTTGGAAACCCTACCTTCCAACTCGTTCTTGAAGATTTCCCCTTATCCTACCGGAGTGTTCGGTAGTCCCCAACGTTGCCGTGAGTTCGTCATGCTCCCTTCTGGTGACGAACTCTCCTGACTTCTCCTTCTCGGTGATTTGTTGGAGAGATATGGTCACATTCTCGATTTCAGGGGACTCGAAGAGCATCTCACCCTCATCCGTCACTTGCCCCGTGCTTCGTGCCCAAACCCAGTTTCTACTCCGCGGATTTAAGGGCTGGACCAACAACGGCTTCCCTTGAACTGCAAATTTTTCCTCCGTAGCTCACCATTGGTCCACGTGACCGTCGTATCCACTGGACCCCAATCGGTGTGGATATTTGTTTTTCTTCGCCAGGTCCGACATCTTCTTCCTCCTTGCCAGGGCTTCAGGGGTTGTCATCTTCACCACAAACTTGTCCCATTCAGCTGGCGGGATATTGCCGTATTTTTCAAATGGAGTTTTGTTCTGCTGAACATAATAAGTGTTCATGTCGGATTTCCACTAGCGCCACCGATGAGCCATTGTACTCACAGCAAATCTGCTCCCAAGGACCTCCGATCCAGGCGAATACACAAGGTACTTCTGCAACTCCTCCCACATTAAATTCTTGATGTTCTGGTTAACATCCTTCCACTCATCCACATTCAGCGGCCCATTAAGTCTTGCCACTATCCCGCACGCGTTGCTAAACTTGGCCATCACGTTTTTCGGCTCGACGGGCTTCCCATCTTTGTTCAGAGCAGCAATGTAGTACGACTCCTTCGGTAGCAGATTCCTGCTCCTCTTACCACGTTGTTTCTTCACACGTCCACCTCCACTTGCTGATGTGTCAGTTGGTCCTGTGGCTGATGTTGGTACCACTGTCTCGGAGGGAACTTTGTCCTTCGACATTTTCTTCTAGACACAGAAAATGTACGAAATGCATATGAATATAGCAAAGTTAGTTGCCTATTGTTGATGCAAAAACACGACGGTCTAGGAGATCTGCTTAGCTCCAGTGTAGGACCAAAATAATAATGAGATGCGGGTATGCCAGTCAGTTTGATCCTGCAACTGACAAGATATAAATTGAATATCAAAGAGCCGATCGGCTGACAAGCCGATATAGTAATTCCAGCCGATGCCGATACCAGCCGATATCCAGTATAGATTTTGATACTTGAGTAAATAATGACATAAAGATAATCGGCTGATAATAATGTAATAAAACAATAATATAGTCCAATAGAAACCAATCGGCTAGTAATGATAGATTGAATAAGCACTGATCCGAAGGTTGACGCATTCATCGGCTGGAGGTCCGATGTCAATAAATCCAAATGATTAGGTAAACAGTGAAACCTTTGTTGTCATTGGCTCAAACCAACTTGCATGTAATCCTTGTAAGCCGATGCAACGCTCAGATAACTCATCGGCTAGCACTCCGATAAAACATTAGCATGAATCTATCGGCTTAACAAGATTTATATTATCAACAACAATCTAGTAGGTCGAACCTAACTGATACAGCACGAGATTGTATATGATAATGTAACACTTGATGAACCGATAGATCTGTCTAATGTGATGGATATAACAAATCTATTTAAAACAACATTATGATTGTACAGATATATCGGCTAAGACAGAAGATCAGACTTAACCGAGACAGTCCCAACTAAACCGATGCATCTCTAAACACAATGCAATTAAGATAGAATTGAGATATCAGGTAAATATATCAACCGACCCAGAGTGATCCAAGAGATCGAAGCGATGCAGCCTTGAACAGCACCAATGTAGCCGATAAATTCACCAGGACCCGACGGAACGTAGGGCTTACCCCTTCGCCAGAGATCGAAAGCCGATGCAGCCCCGCGTCAGGTGCCAAATTCCACCGCTTTGATAAGTAAAACCTTAGAAAGAGGGTGGCGATGCGCCGAGAGTAGTTGTATTGATCGAAAGATAATTTACATAGACCCCGGGTGTACATATTTATACCCATGGGTAGATACTAGTCCATATCGGACACGACTCAAACTTTCCTAATCGGATACTAAACACACTTTCCTAAATATAAAAGGAAACTAACATAAAGTTTCCTTTTATCGGAAAAACATAAAGTAACATAAACTAACATAAACTAACCTCAAGATACTAGTTTGTTTTTCCTAGAAGGAAAGACATAAAGTCCTTATCGGATACTAAACACACTTTCCTAAAGATAAAAGGAAACTAACAAACTATTCCTAATTAATAGATACAATTGCCTTTTTCGGACTCAATCCATACGTGGCAATCCTCATCAAGGACTTTAAACCAACCCGACAATGGTTCCAACATCCCCTTGTCGGAATCGGCTACATCGGCTTCCTTGTCCGATTCAATATCAGCCGATGCACACCATAGCCGATGCAGTTCCAAAGCCGATTTATACTCTGTTTCTGTTACCGATTTCCTTCCGAATCCGCTTCGGTCTTAACTCCAAATTCGATGCATGATTTACCAAATTTCATTGTCAACACCTATGGATAGTTCCTGAAGCAATTTATCCCTATGAAAGTATAATGATAAAATATAATATTTGTTTATTTATTTATCTATATAGTGTAAGTACAATACTTTTATTCAACACATAATACGTTTGCAATATTCTGAAATATGATTTGGTTATTTATTTATAAAGCGTAAGTACAATCAATTCATACAACAAAAATCATATTTGTGCAATATCTATTTATTTATTTAATTAATTTTTTCAGTACTTTTATAAAACATAATCCATATTCTGTAAATTAATGTTTATTTGTTTCATACGTAAACATATCATAAAATACAACTACATGTCTTTTATTCATGAATATGATTGGGTTATTTATTTGATAGCACATTCTCCGATAAACATAGCACAACATACAAATACATACTATTCTCATACAACAAAAGAAATTATTATTTCGCACGTTTTAGCATATTTGAAAAATAATACACAAGTCACAAAACTTAAAAAAAAACCTCTAGGCGGCGGCCGGCGTCGAGGTGGGGCCGGGAAGGAGGCGGCGGCAGCAGGTCTAGGCCGGGGAGGAGGAGGCGGCGGCCGGCGTCGAGATGGCCGGCCCGGGGAGGAGGCGGCGGCGGCCGGCGTCGAGGTGGGGCCGGGTAGGAAGCGGCGGCGGCCGGCTGGGGCTGAGGAGGAGGCGGCGGCGGCCATCGGCAGGTCTAGGCCGTAAGGCCGTAGTCATCGATCCATATGCCTGTCGTGTCCTTCACCCATTGGCATCGAAGCACCGGGATCTGTATGTTAAGGCCATAGTCAAGCTCCCAAATGTCTTGTATGATTCCGTAGTATGATTTCTTCACGCCTGTTGCATCTAACGCCTCAACACGCACTCCACTATTCTGAGCTGCGCTTTTCTTGTCTTTGGCTACCGTGTACAGTGTATAACCGCCGATATGGTACCCTTGCCATGAGGTCACGAGGCTACTTGGGCCTATTGCCAGCCTCTGCAATGTTTTTTCCTCCGGCGACTCACCAAACGGGAGGTTTTGATCCTTCAACCATTCTGGAAATTTGCGCTTCTGTTCCTTCGAGATCCAAGCAGCCGGTCTTCTAGGATTGCTAGCTCTTATCTCCGTCATGTGTTTCTCAACGTACGGCTTGAGGATGGCGAGCTGTTGTAGCACGCTGCTATGTGCTTGGGCTACAGAAATATAGTCGTTATCATAGAACCTTTTCTTGCCTACGGTCCCCTTCCCCGATAGCCGACCATCGTGAACAGGGGTGGGTATCCCAATTGATGTGGCGTCCTTCATGTAATTTATACAGCAGTCGACCACCTCCTTAGTTGTGTACCCCTCTATCATTGATCCCTCTGGATGAGCTCGGTTACGGACATATCCTTTCAGAACCGACATGTACCTCTCGTACGCCCACATCTGATGTAGGTATAAGGGACCAATTTCGATAATCTGAGGAACGATGTGGACAATCAGATGCTCCATCATATTGAAGTACGATGGAGGGAAAAACATCTCAAGCTGGCACGCTGTCTCGATTGCGAACGTTTGAAGGTGGCCTAACTCTTCAGGATCAAAAACCTTCTGTGATATTCAATTGAAAAAATAGCACAACTTGGTTATCACTACTTTAGTGTGAATTGGCTTGACCGCTCTTATAGCAATAGTTAGGAACACAGTTAACATCTTGTGACAATCATGAGCATTGTAACCGGAGATAGTCAAATCTTTTATGGATACAAGCTTTCTGATGTTCGATGAGAAACCAGTAGGGACTTTCAAACTATGCAAACATCTACAGAAAGCCGTTTTCTCTTATGGTGTCAGTGAGTAGCATGCCGAAGGAATTTCGATCTTCCCATTTGCCAGCTCTTTTGGGTGAAGCTCATGCCTTAAGTCCATATTAACCAGGTCCGTGCGTGACTTCAGCCCATCTTTCGTCTTACTGGGGATGTCTAGTAAAGTCCCAATGGTGTTGTCGAACACATTATTCTCAAGATGCATTACGTCAATGGCATGACGAATCTCCAGGTCTTTCCAGTATTCCAAAAACCTGAAAAATATTGAATGCTTCTTGAAAGGCAACGTATTTTCCCAATCCGTTGCATCTGTATTACCGTGATCCGTTGCTTCCTTCCTCTTGCATGCCTTCTTCTTTCCCTTCCCGAACACGACCTTAATATTCTTTGTCATGTGAAAGACTTGTGTACCAGTTCGTGTTTCAGGAGAAAGATTGTTCTCTACTGTATTATCGAAAAATCGGGCCATCGCACGCCACCTGTGCCTCTGTAGTAAGAAGCGACGATGACGCATGTACACTACCTTGCTTGAGGCGGTGAGGTACTTGTACGACGTGTTGTCGATACATACAAGACAGCCAAACTTCCCCTTGAGCTGACCTGAGAGCGAAAAGTTCGCCGGTAGGTCGTTTATGGAAACGAATATGATGGCACGCAGAGTAAAATATTCCCTACAGTACTCATCCCACACTCGCAACCCTTCTTTCCACATTTCTTGCATGTCAATGGTTCAAGAAAAACATCTGTCAATCCCTGGCTGTTTTGGCCCTTGTATAAGGATAGTCAACAAAATATACTTTCGCTTCTGACAAATCCATGTAGATAAGTTATACATGGTGAGCAACACTGGCCAAGTGTTGTGTGAGCTGCTTAAGTCACCGAACGGGTTCATTCCATCCGTGCTCAATGCAAACCTTACATTTCGCGGTTCCTGTGCAAATTCCAGGTGTAGTGCATCAAAGTTTTTCCACTGTCGAGCATCGGCGGGGTGTCAGATCATACCATCTGTCTTCCGACCCTCTCGATGCCATCGCAACAACTCGGCATCGGTACGGTTTGAAAACAGTCGCTTCAGGCGATCTTTCACTGGCAGGTACCACATCACCATATCCGGAATATTTTTCTTTGCTGGCACCGATGACTCTTGGTCGCCAACCTCTCCGTCTGGGGATCCGTTTCCCATCGTGTAGCGACTCGTCCCACATGTTGGGCAACAGTCCAAATCCGCATATTCCTTATGGTAGAGTATACAATGATTTACGCATGCATGAATCTTGTGAACACCTAGAGATAACGGACATATCAGTTTCTTGGCTTGATATGTTTTGGTCGGCAACAAGTTCGGCTTCGGAAGCATAACTCTCAACAGATCCAACAAATCGTTGAAGCTAGTGTCCGACCATCCATGTCTGGCCTTCAATCTGAGTAGTTCAAGTACAGAGCGTAACACCGTGTACTCCCTGTCACAAAATTTTGATTCGTCGTAAAGAAGATCCTTCGTTGCTTTTTCCAACGCTTTCCAATTGTCCAACCCTTGTTTTGTCGCAATCACAACCTCTGGTTCAATGTGTCGCAACATATCCTCGAGATCGAAATCAATATCTACATCATTTATACCGGAGCCACCAAATTCAGGGATCGTTCCCTGTGACATGTCTTCGATTATAAAATTTTCTCCCGTATCAAAGCAAAAAACATCGGCCTCGTCATTACGAACGGGCGACGTCCCCGTGACAAGTCCATGTCCTGTAATCATCCTTAAATCCACGCTCTACAATGTGCCCCAAAATTATCTTCGGATCTTGGAACATCTTTTCGTTCTTGCAATCGACGCATGGATAGAAAAAATATCCCTCCTGTTCTCCCTCAAAGCATGTGCCTTTGCCTGATCAACAAATTTGGATGCTTCCTTCAAAAACATCGGATAAGTTCTTCTGGTGTCATACATCCATGCCCGATCCATCTCCTAAAAATATTTTTTGATGAGTCGGATAGGACTATATTAAATCATATAAGAACGATACGACGAAAATGGCCATCTTATTAATCTCCGTGCACTTGTGAGTTCAATAACATTAATTTAATAATGAGAAATAAACTAAAATTACTAGACTTGCAAAATTAGTATATTACACGCATTGCACCGAACAAATTTTGAAATAAATTAAGGTAACTAAACAAAGAGTAAAGTGAAGTACTATGCAATACTGAATACCATTCAAATTTATTCATGCAAACAATACATTTAATCGACGAACAAATAGTCCATTTTCAAAAATAGATAAATTCTTCGCTTTTAACCGATAAAATTTGAAATAAATTGGGGTAAACGTAACCAAGTAACCATAAAAAAGGTATGGACAAACTACAATCATTTTAAGACCTAATATCCAAATAATATATGTTAGCTAAAATTGAAAATGTGCCTACACTACTACATTTGAAAATATGCAAATTACTTCACATTCCACCGATAAAAAATGAAAAAAAAATGGAAGCAAATGAAGGAGGATAACAAGCATGTCACCTTTTATATGGATCCTAAGCAAAGATTTTAGGTTGAAAACCTCCCCCCTAATTTGTGTGAAATATATGAGAGAGAAAACGCCAGCTTGAATGGGGCAAGCTCGGGCTGAGCTCAATATATGGTATGCATCATCGCGTGCGGTTGAGTTAAGTGGACTGCACGAGATATTAGATTATCCCGTGCGATCGGCTTAAGTCAACCGTACGCGAAAATAGACATTATCGCGTGCGGTTTACTTAAGCCGACCGCACGGGATAATCTAATATCCTGTGTGGTCAGTTACCCGGCCCAGGTGGACCAGTTTTTCCAGGCGGAGCCACTTACGATCCGCCTGGAACCAAATATCACTAGTGCAGATCCTCTCATCTGTGACGGGCTGCAACATAACTGGATTTTGCGGGCCGTCACGAAGAATACATCTCAAACGGGCCTTAAAAGTGGCCGATTGAGATAGGGTCGGAGAGACATGTTAAATGTGCGTAGAACTAAAGCCCGTCACGGATGACACATATCTATGACGGGCTCCAACAAGGGCCCGATTGAGATAACCTTAAATATCTCAATCGGGCTCCAAGCAGGGGCCCGTCACGGATGATAGTCATCTGTGACGGGCTTCAACTTGTGGCCCGTTTGAGATTTTAAGGTTATCTCACTCGGGTCCTTGTTGGAGCCCGTCACAGATATGTGTCATCCGTGACGGGCTCTAGCTTGAGGCCCGTTTGAGATAACAAATAAAGCCTATCACAGATTGCACACTCTGTGACGGGCATTTTTTTAGGCCCGATAAAGATAACTGGTATGCCCGATTGAGATAACAATTTTATGGACCGTTACAGATAGTTATTGACACTATAAATAGCCGTAACTGCCGGTGTAACTGTATCCCACTGTTCACAATCTTGGTGGGAGGTTGGAGGGGGCAAAATTTTAATTTTTATTTCCAAAAAAACAGTAAATTCATAAAGGTACTTAAATAGTAATCGGTACTTTAGACAATTCATCAATTGTCATTAATTCAGAGTATTTATCTTCTAAGATGTTTCTTTGATTATTTTTTCATTTCTGCAGCGATGGATCGAAGTTGGATGTATGCGAAATCCGTGAAACGTCATAGTCAGGAGTATAGAAATGGGGTATTAAATTTTATAAACACCGCGGAGGAGGATAGGAAAAGAAGAAACAGCGATTACATTTGCTGTCCATGTGCAGATTGCAAGAATGAGAATATGTTTGGTAGTCGAGTGGATGTACACGCTCATCTGATACAACGAGGATTCATGGAAGGCTACACATGTTGGGTCAAGCATGGAGAGCAAGAATCTGGAGATGTTGCAGCTGCAGACAGTACTGGTGCGCAAAATCAGGAAGATGAAGATGAGCATGACATGTTTGTACCTTCTCCACTCGGCGGTGAAATGGTTGATGTCGATCACGATCTGCTGCAAGACATGTTACGTGACGTTGAGGATCCAACCTATAACGAGAGAGATTCCATAAAGTTCAGCAGGTTGGTCAGTGACTCGCAGACGCCTCTGTACATCGGATGCAAAGCAAAGCACACCAAATTATCAGCTACCTTGGACCTAATGAAGCTGAAGGCAAGTAGTGGATGGACAGACAAGAGTTTCACGGAGCTTTTGGGAATTTTGAAGTCCTTGCTGCCTGATGGGAACACTTTGCCCGAGACGACATACGAAGCAAAGTAGGTTTTGTGTCCGCTGGGGTTAGAGGTCCGTAGAATTCACGCTTGTCCAAACGACTGCATATTGTACCACAAGCAGTATGTGGACTTAGATGCTTGTCCTGTCTGCAAGCCATCTCGATACAAGCGAAAGAAAAGTCCTGACGAAGGGAAAAGATCAAAGCGGGGTGGTCCCGCGAAGGTTTTGTGGTACCTACCAATCATTGATCGTTTGAAAAGATTATTTGCAAACCCCAAGGAGGCGAAGTTAGTGCGTTGGCATGCCACTGAGAGAAGGAACGACGGTATGCTAAGACACCCAGCGGATTCAATTCAATGGAGAAATATCGATCGAAAACACAGTGACTTTGCTGCCGACCCTAGAAACATGAGGATATGTCTTTGTACAGATGGCATGAATCCTTTCAGAGACTTGAGTAGTACTCACAGCACCTGACCAGTTCTTATTTCAAACTTTAACCTACCGCCATGGTTGTGCTTTAAAAGAAATACATTATGCTATGCTTGCTAATCCAAGGACCGAAACAACCGGGCAATGATATCGACGTGTTCTTGGAGCCTGTTATGGATGATCTTGAGATGCTATGGAAAGAAGGTGTGGAAACTTGGGATGCATGTGGTCAGGAGAATTTCAAGTTACGAGTTCTACTGTTCTGCACCATTAATGACTATCCCGCCCTCGGTAATCTTTCTGGCCAAACCGTGAAAGGAAAGAAGGCTTGCTCCGACTGCATGGAACATACACGCAGCCGATGGTTGAAGAAATCACGAAAGATGGTTTATATGGGTCATAGGAGGTGGCTCCCGCTACATCACGCGTTCCGAAGGAAGAAGAATGTTTTCAACAGTAAGAGAGAACTTCAGCAGGCTCCCAAGGATTTGTCCGGGGATGAGGTGTACAACTTGGTCAAAGATATAACCAACGAGTTTGGGAAGAAAAGAAAACGTAGTCAGGCAAAGGACAAGGGTATGTGGAAGAAGAAGTCCATATTTTGGCGATTACCTTACTGGAAAGATCTTGAGGTTCGTCATTGCATTGACCTCATGCATGTAGAAAAGAATGTGTGTGAGAGTTTGGTTGGCCTGCTGCTGAATATTCCCGGCAAAACAAGGGACGGGTTGAACGCGCGCCTTGATCTACAGGACATGAACATTCGCAGTGAACTCCAGCCCATAACAGATGCACAGACAGGTAGAGTGTACCTCCCTCCAGCTTGCCACACACTGTCGAAGAATGAGAAGATCGCAATGTTGTCTTGCCTGAGAGATATCAAAGTTCCATCGGGCTATTCAGCGAGGATCGGTAAGTACGTCAAATCGGAAGACCTAAAACTGGTTGGAATGAAGTCTCACGATTGCCACGTGCTAATCACACAAATCTTGCCAGTTGCTATCAGAGGCATTCTTCCCCCCAAGGTCCGACATACGATCCAACGTTTGTGCGCCTTTTTCAATGCAATCGGTCAGAAAATTATAGATCCCGAAGATCTAGATGGGTTGCAGACCGATATTGTTAATACCCTATGCCACATGGAGATGTTTTTTCCGCTGTCTTTCTTTGATATCATGGTTCATCTCCCTGTTCATCTTGTGAAGCAAACAAAACTATGTGGCCCAGCTTTTCTAAGAGAAATGTACCCGTTCGAGAGGTACATGGGAGTTCTGAAGGCATACGTTCGGAACAGAGCAAAACCGGAGGGGAGCATCATTGAAGGATACACGACCGAGGAGGTCATTGAGTTCTGCATGGATTACATGTCCGAGGCCGAACCTATAGGAGTTCCACCGTCTCGACATGAAGGAAGGTTGTCAGGTGCTGGCACAATAGGTAGGAAAAGAATTAGGCCCGATCAAGCTTCGTACGCGCAGGCTCATTTTGCTGTGCTCCAACACATGGCAGAAGTTGGCCCTTACTTTGAGGAGCACTTAGCGAAAATCCGGCAGGAGAACTTGGGTCGATCTGAGACGTGGATTAACAGGGAACATAACTCTCGGTTCAACGCTTGGTTCAAGAATCGTGTCACAATGTCGACGGATATCCCAAATGAGACAGTACAGTTGTTGGGGATGGGACCGTGCTGGGCCATAGACACATGGCAAGGATACGATATTAATGGATACACATTTTACACCGTCCAGCAAGATGACAAAAGCACAGTGCAAAACAGCGGGGTCCGTATAGATGCCTTCCAGGATCAAGTTGGGTCTAACACATACTACGGCCGCATTGAGCAGATCTGGGAGCTGAACTACGTGAAGTTCAAGGTTCCTTTGTTTCGATGCCGTTGGGTGAATATACGCACTGGTGTTAAAGTCGATAAGGAAGGTTTCACTTTAGTAGATCTATCCAAGGTTGGATACGCCGACGAACCATTCGTACTTGCGAAACAGGTCCAGCAGATTTTCTACATTAAAGACCCCGCAAACAAGAAGATGCACATCGTGAGGGATGGCAAGCGCCGAATTGTTGGCGTTGACAACGTCGTCGACGAAGAAGAGTACAACCAGAATCTTCATGTACGGCCCCAAATCGACCTTGACGATGATCCACAGGAGCCTGTAGGGTATACTCGCTCAGATCATACGGAAGGCATAACCTTGTGATTTTAGCTGGGCTTAATTGTTATATTGGATTCGGATAGTAGTGAAGTAAAATGGAAAGGAAGTACTTTTTATTAGTAATTGCTAGCTTGGTGCAGCTTGTAATATATTTTGATGAATTTACTAAATTATATTGATGTATTGTGCTTCACTAAATTATTTGGTTTAGGAAAATTAATTATTGTGATTTTAGTGAAATGAGCACATGTTAAATGTGAAGTATAGTATTTTATTATCAGTTCAGGTCCACCATGTACAGGAGTCAAATGTCATCTGTGACGGGCTATAACCTAACGCCCGATAGAGATGACATCATCTTTATCGGGCCCTGCACCAGAGCCCGTCACGGATGACAACATCCGTGACGGGCTATAGTTTACAGCCCGATAGAGATGTCGTCATCCGTGACGGGCTCTGGTGTAGGGACCGATAGAGATGATGTCATCTGTATTGGGCGTTGAAAAAGAGCCCGTCACGGATGTTGTCATCCGTGACGGGCTCTTGTTCAGGCCCGATTGAGATGTTGAGTACCGTTCCTAAGATATAACCGCGCTGGATCTGGATCTGGGCGGATTCGAAATTTTTTCTAAGTGTCTAACCCTAGCAACCGTCGCCGACGACCACGTGCACGACACCGACGCCAACCTCGTCGCCAACCTCCGACGCCAACCTCGTCGCCAACCCGCCGGTCACCTCGTCGCCAACCCGCCGCCGGCCTCTCCTTCACCGAGCCGCCGCCGCCGACATCTCCTCCCCAAGCCGCCGTCGGCCGCCTCGTCGCCAACCCGCCGCCGGCCTCTCCTTCTCCAAGCCGCCGCCGCCGACATCTCCTCCCCAAGCCGCCGCCGGCCGCCTCTCCCCAAGCCACTTAGGTTAGTAATGATTTTAGTTCATTTTAGTGATTTTTAGGTATGGTAGATTTTAGTGATTTTTAGTTCATTTTATCTAAAATGATATTACTTCATTGTAGTGATGTTTAGGAATTTTTAGTGATGTTAGTTATGGTAGGTTTTTGTAACTTAGGTTAGTAAAGTTAGGTTTGGTGAAAATTAGGTTTGGTGAAAATTAGATTTAGTGAAATTTAGATTTAGTGATTTTTAGGTTTATTGATTTCATTGATTTTAGTTTTAGTTAGGTTATTTTAGTACATTTTAGTGATGTGTTGACGAATGGATGATATTTTAGCTTCACTTTAATGATTGTGTTAAATTTAGTGTAATGTAGGTTAATTTAGGGATGTTAGTACTGAGATTTTTAGTGATAGTGCAAATTAGGTTTACATAAAAAATTAGGTTTAGTGAAATTTAGATATATTGATTTTTAGGTTTAGTGAAAATTAGGTTTAGTGATTATCAGTTTAGTGAAATTTAGATTTAGTGATTATTAGGTTTAGTGATTCCATTGATTTTAGTTTTAGTTAGTTTATTTTAGTACATTTTAGTGATGTGTTGACGAATGGAAGATATATGAGTTAACTTTAATTATTGTGTTAAATTTAGTGAAATGTAGGTTATTTAAGGGATGTTAGGGTTATTTAGGTTTTTTAAAGTTAAGTTTATTGATTTTAGTTTTACTTAGGATATTTTAGTGATTTTAGTTTTACTTAGGATATTTTAGTGAACTTTAGTGATTATAGGTGAAATGTAGGTTATTTTAGTGATGTTAGGGTAACTTAGGTTTTTTTAAGTTCAGCTCAGTACATTTTTTTAACTCCGGGGTGCCTAGGGTCAGAAGTTAGTCCGGTCGAGTTAGTGCACTCACAACACCGATTTGAAAAACTTCCGATCCCAGTGCACCTCGGTTTCTGTCATGTCTTGATAATTACTCCTTTACGTAAGGACTTTGTTTCTAGTAGAGTAGTCCAGGTGGGGTGAGTAAGGGTAGCTATGGTACTACTTAGTGTTTTTGGGACTTACTGAATTAACCGAGTTACGTGCATTTAGTGATTTCTATACAACATTATTAACTTTGCTATGTAAAAGCACAGTTATTTAGAGGATGTCTCAAGGGCAAGGTGAATCGATGTCGACGACAACTAGTGGGTCGTCAAGGGCAAGGGGTCGTAGGACAGGGAACAGAATCCCTAAGGAACGGTTCACCATCATAGAGGTGAACCAGGTTGGACTACCGACGCGGCCTCGCAATGTCCTAGCGAAATTCAGGACCCTCTGCGGTGTCGTAGCGAGGGAGAACTTCACAATCCTCGCGGATGACATCAAGGGCGTGCCCGAGGCGGAGAAGAACGCTGCTTGGCTGAAGTTCAAGGAGAGCTTCGAATATCCTGAAGCCGACGAGGAGAGGCTCAAGCAGGCCGCGTTCAAGGTGATGGGCAATTGCTGGAAGAATTTCAAGAGCAGGCTGGTCACGGAGTTTGTCCTAAATCCGATGACCCCTGATCCAAAAGACCAATGGCCCTTCATAACGGAAGAGGTATGGGAGCAATTCTACGAGAAGAAATCGACCCCTAAATCCCGGGCTAGAAGCGAAGCCTATAGAGCACTGCAGTCCAGGAACGTGCACCCGCACCGCCTAGGCACCGTAGGATACGTCGGGAAGCTGGAGGAATGGCAGCAGGAGGATGAAGCGGCAGCGGCAGCGAACACACCTCCGGTGTTTGCCGACATCCCACACCCACGGGCAAGGAACTGGGCCCGCGCGAGGTACCAGAAGAATCAGGATGGGTCGGTTTCCCTTCCAAATCCCCAAGATCAACAAGTCTACGATAATATAGTAAGTGTCCTATCTCAATATTAGTTCGCATTGTCCCCACCCAACTTTTCGTTTAATCCGAACTCATTTGTACCACAGAAGGAGTTGGTTGCCTCCCAAGAGGCCTCGCAAGAGGGAAGCTCCCAAAGACGCGAGGACGACATCCTTAGTAAAGCGTTGGGCAACAAGGAGCACCGTGGACGCACTAGGGGACTTGGCGCCAACGTACCATGGAAAGTTGGATTCCCGGACTACGCGTGGCAGTACAGGAAGCGGACAGTAACGAAGGCGCAAAAAGATGCCCGCCTTGCCGCCCAGATCCGTGAACAGGTCAGAGCCGAGTTGAGCTCTGAATTCGATGAGAAGCTCGAATTGATGAGGGCCCGTATCAGGCAGGAGATTCGAGAAGAACAGAATATCCCGGAGGCTGCCGCTGCTGGTGTGCAACAGGATCTAGCAAGTCCGACGCAGAGGCGCAGCAGCTGTGCATCAACTGAGGCGGGGGAAAATCCCCCTTCGGTTCCCGCCGCCGTCGACCAAATTACGGTAAATCTCTCGTCCGCAACGCACATAATTCTTAACGAATATAATTCATAACGAAATCATAGGGTAAGTGCTGCTCTAAAAATTGTTATTAACATATCGCAGGAGCCAACTAGCTGCACCCTGACAGTAAGGGTGATGCCGTCCTTCACGGTTCCTGCAGCTGAAGGCCTAGCTTTCCAGCCGACCCCGGAAACTAGAGTGCATGGGGCGCAACTACGGGCTGACTGTGCCAAGGTCCAAGTCGACTCGGTGAAGCCAGAATTCGATCATTTCCCGCTCAGGCATCCACCGAACGACGAGGTCCTAACCCTTGGAAATGCACGTGGAACATTCATCCAATGGCCCAAGGATCTCATTGAGATAAGGGTGATTCCGAGGCCAACCACTGCACCAAGCGGTCGCCTGCCGATACAACATGTCCCTGCTCCTTCAGCACCGCCAGCTCCGGCTCGTCACGAAGATACAGATGATCTCGAGTTGCAGTACGACACGGACTTCGGTGACGAGCCTATGGAGGTCGACAGCGGGGCGATCATCAAACCCCCACCAATGAAGAAGAGTAGGAAGGCGCATTCTTCCCCCCAGAGAGTTGCCATCGAAAAACCTGCTGCAAGGGGGCGAGGAAAGGGAAAGCTGCAGGGCTCACGACTTGCTCCAACAAAGCTAGATCTGAGCAAGGCGCTGGTAGTTCCTAAGAAGCCCGTACCTCCATCCTCCTTCCAACTAGGCATGCCATTGGTTGGAGACGACATGCTAGCTACGATGGGCACCGCTTGCAAGGAGCTACACATGTACTACATGGAAAAATCTAACGTGAGGAGGAAGAAAAGAGAAAGTGATATAATAGGCGAACACGCAAGAGCGCCATTCCTTGGGCCACCAAATTATATCGTGGTAGACTACAAGGATCTATTCGACCCCTACAGGCTCCGCTCGGTGGACACAACCCTCCTCAAGTGCTATTCCTTGTAAGTACTCTTGCTCACGAAAATTATTCATCTCAATCCGTGTAGCATGCTTATAAGTAATGTTGTCTTGCGTGTAGGTATGGTTGGAAGTGGTATCTCAAAAATGCACCGGAAGTTGCCTTCCTTGATCCTACGATAGTGAATGTCACAAATCTTGAAGGGGACCGTGAAGGAATGGTAAACTACTTGTTTGACACCTTCTGGGCCCGACAAGACAAGGAGTACATCATGTGCGCCTATAATCAATAGTAAGTGTGCTCCCTAAATTCATTGCATTACACGTCTAACTTTAGTATTAACTTTAAATATTTTAATGTCGTAGTGGACATTGGATCCTACTGGTAATAACGCCTAAGTGGAGTACGTGCCACTACTTAAACTCCAGGATTGACAAGAAAGCATACGATTGGACCCCGATTCAACTCGCGATAGATGAGGCGTGGGCCCAATATGTGCAAAAGGAAGGCCTTCGAAAGGCAGGGCAGGATACACTTATCCATAAGAAGGACTTCCCAGTCAAACAACAAATAGACGACCAGTGCGGATTCCATGTCTGCCACAACATGCGCCTACTTTGCAAAGATAAGGTGAAGACTTTGGGTGAATTGGAGGTTTGTGGTCTCATTCGTGAAATGTTCTAATTGAATTAAAGTACATACATATATCTAAAGATCGTTCGATTAATTTCGAATTTTGTACATGTAGGACAAATTTTCAAAGGATCCGGGTAGCAGCTTTCAGGATATTCGTGAGGAGATTGCCGGGTTCATCCTCCACGAAATTATTCACCCTAAAGGAATGTTTAGGGTTAAGATTAAGTGAAAAACAATTTTTAACATTTGAATTGTCAAACACATGTTACTATGTAATATTATTGTTTATTACATTTATTATCTCTATGTAAATTCTTTCTAGATGAATATTGCAGCTTAATTATGATGCTTACCACTTGACCAATATGCAATTGTCAATATGGATGTTATTTGTCTAAAATATATGTGAATGGCATTTGTGAATGGGGATGCAGCGATGTATATATGTGAATGGGGATGCTGGGATATATATGTGATTGGCATGTGTTTCTGTTATTTTTGCAGCGGGCATGGCTAGCACAGGCCTGAGGCTAGCCAAAAAACAATATTTATTTTTTTTGTGGTCATACTCATCGGTGACAGGCTATAAGTTAAAACCCGATTGAGAATACAGTCATCCGTGACGGGCTGTAAGTTAAGGCCGATTGAGATTAAGTAATCTGTGACGGGCTGTAGTTGGGGCCCGAGTGCGAATATAAGTCATCTGTGACGGGCTTCTGTTTAGGCCCGTTTGAGAGGATAGACATCCGTGACGGGCGCTAGTTGTAGCCCGATTGAGATAGGTCATCCGTGACGGGCTCTCTTTGACTGGTCGTCTGGGTCAACGCTATTGGTGACGGGCTTTAGTTAATGCCCGATTGAGATAACTCCATCCGTAACGGACTTATGCCCGTTTGAGATGATTCCTCACATCAGTGACCTTTACGCTGTGTCGGGCTCCATACCCGACACAGATGTGGGTTGGAGCCCGACACAGATAAGGGTTACCGTTGTAGTGTATGGTACTCGTACAGATAAATCTTTTCTGTAGTAGTTGTAAGCAACAATCTAAATTCAGTGCAGTTCTTTTTTACCCACGTGGCTAGGTACATCTGAGTTGGAGAGTACTTGAGTTGGAAAGTTGGAATTCTCGAGATATTTTTCAATATACGTATAACCACTTGGAGCATCGCAATGATCTCTCACTGCTACCGCGCGGTGACGTAAGAAATAACGTTTTTATCGTGCCATTGGTTCATGCTTTTTTTTCCCTGGAATTGGGGAAATGATTATTTTTAATTTTCATTCTGTGGGAAGAAACGAGGAAAGTGATCGAAGTTTGGTTAATTGTTGTGTACAACTTGGCCGTTTGGTTGTTTAAGCGAAAGGTAAATCGGGGAGGAGAGACCAATTTGAACCACATTTTATATATATAGAGGTCTGGTGGAAGATGATTTAACAGGAAACCCCAGCCACAAAATTTGTACATGTGCACACGGATTTGTACGTCATTGACTGTGAAGGTAAGGCAGGTAGCTAGACATACTGGCTTTTGCTACATGATTACTTCCTCGGTCCCAAGCATCCTTAATTTTTCTTGATGAATACAACTATATATGTTTATTAACACCAATTAGTATATGTATATGTATATATCCACCAATTAAATTTAACATCATACACTAGTATAGAAACGAATACACCTAAAACCCATTTTTACTTGCAGCCGGCAGTTGTGAGCAAGTGTCTGATTTTCACGTGCAGTTGTCTTAAGATGGTCACCTATAAAAATTATTTTCATATTATGGTTTTTTAAGACACCAAAAAAATGAAAAATATTTTGAATTACTTCCATACACGTGCACCCAAGTCACAAGCCAAACTTGTTTTTGAAGGAATCCCCACACGTGAGATGTATATATAGGATTCAAACTCGAGACCTCTAAGTTCACACGCATCATCCTTACAATCTCACTAGCTCATGAGCCAGTTTAGAGTTGAGATGCTATTATTTTGATTTCACACCTCCAAAACTTATAATGCTTATTTGGTCATCTAAATAATCTTAAATGAAAATGCCATCAAAAGTGCAAAGTTATGGATCTAGTAGAGTTCTACGACTTTAATATAGAGCACATGTTTATGAGAGGCCGTTTGAACATAGATATGAGATTTTGTAAAAATAGAATTGAGATCTTATAACGAATATTTGGGTCTCTAAACACTCTTGGATGAAAAGGTTGTCAACTACAAAGTTATAGATATCGTCAAAATCTATGGTCTTTGCCTAGACACCGCAAAAATATAACATAGCTCGAAGACACCCAAAAGGTAATTTGCTAGATGACACTGTAACCATTATTTTATTATTTCCGGTTCAATAGAGAGTGAAACAATTAGAAAAGATGAGTTTGCCCCTTGGGTCAGCAACATGTAAACTGGTTAGGTCTGATTCGAAACACACTTTAACTTTTAGGGTTTTGGAAGGGATCAGAGGAGACGTTAGAACCAGTCAGACTGGTCCGATGGGCAAACATGTATGTTCGATGCATTTTCTCTATCCATTTGATCTGAAAATGATAAAAGAATGGTTACTCTATTCTCTAGCAAATTACCCATTTTTAGGGTGTTCTCGAATGACATTAGGATTTACGGTGTCCAATAACAATGACCACAAACTTTGATGGTCATTTAGCAAATTTTGCCTTTTGCTATCGCACTCTGTTTTTTCCCATCTGTTAGCTGGTTGCTTGCTGATGGTCAGCTGACTGCACGCGCTTGCAAAGAACTTGATTTTTTCACACGTGGGTACGTGTGTGGACGCCGATAATTATCAACCGATAGTGTTGCACTACCTATTCTTATTCTTAGTAGCGGGGACTAGATATTGTAGAGTTAACAATGAATTATCCAGTGAAAAAAACTAGAGCTTTGTGACAGAAAGTGAAGGCTATACTAATTGTTTTTATTGGTGCAAATAAAGAAAAATTATAGAATAAGTGTATAAAATTGCTAAAAATTATAATGATGATTTTGGACTTTATTAATGGTTGTTTTGACTCAACTAACAATATATATATGCTCATAATATACCTATTAAATTGCATGGTGATTGAGAAAATTCTAGGCGTAATAACTGTACCCGGCCATGTCACATTGCAGGTCCTCCACTGTCCTTCTAGGCTTCGTAAAATTTACTCTATTCATCCATTCAGTTGGAATAATGTCGTTTTAGATTTCCGAAACCAATAAAACTTAATTTGATCAATTAATATTTTACATAAATTAAGAAATATACTTTCACTAATCCTCAAAATATAAGGAAATCCTGGCATTTAATTGTTGTCTCCTGAAATATAAGGTATTTGAGAATACTAATTCTAAATGTTCGTCGATTTTTTAATATATGACACTTTTAACTTTTGTGCCCACATTGGATCATTGGTCTTACTAAAATATAAGTAATTATTATTAATTTTTTCTTGACTTATTTTATCAATAAAAGTACTTATAGAATTACTTATATTTTTTGAACATTTTTATAAAATTTTAAAATAAGAAGAATTGTTAATTGTATATCCAAAAATCATTGCCGTCATCCTATATCAGAAAACGGAGGAAGTATTACACAGTTAGCCAGGAGTTACGATCTGGCTTAATTGTACACCGTTAGATTCCCGCTTAAACAAATCCACGCCATTGGATTCTTTTAGTTCGGCTAACCATCACCAATTGCGTGTAAATTATAAGGTGTGTCGGAAATTCAGGATCGGAGCTGAAAATTCTTTTGGAGGTTAATTTTGTTGAAAGAGTCAGATAGTGTCCTTGGTTTGAAAAGAGAGGTGGTTTTCATTTCGATTGAGATGAAGACGAGTGCGTAGTACCAACAAAAGGAGTATACTAACATAATCGATAAGCCCAACTATAAATAAGAATTGCACTTTAGCTTTTGCGTATAGAAGAAACTAATTAATACAAGTCAAAATTTAATTAACGGATCTCTAATCAAATACTAGTTAATTACATTATATATTCTAACAAGAAATTTTTGAAAGACATGTACGTGTGACCTAGCTACGTATACAAGAGCTTTAATTTAATTTTTGATAGCTACATCCTCGGCCTTGCGGTTGGGTGTATTGTCGTTGTATCCGATGCCCTTCCTCTTGGTCGGGAAGATCAAGAAGACGAAGCTCGACAAGAACGCCATGCCAAGAGGCAGGTTCTTGAGGAGCTCCTTGGTGTTGCCGCCAGGATTCTGGCCGAAGAAGCAGTTCTGCAGCCCGACGTCACTGAACGCAACAGTGAGGAACACCATCGCCGTGAAGAAGGAGTGCACGAAGTCCAGCGGCCGTAGTCTGAGTTCACTGTGACTCAATTTCTTCGCTTCCTCCTCTTCCCGGGACATGTTGAACACGTTCAATCCCCGCCGCGTCGCCACGCCATAGTAGAGCTTGCCGTCTTGGCCGACGACGCTGTCCGTGAAGGAGAAGAATAGTGAGAGGCCGGCCAGGACGCCGACCAGCACGGCGGTGAGCCACCGGTTGGCGGCGTTACACTCACCGTGGTTGGTGAAGGACGGCGACAGCGCCTGGTACGCTAATGCCGTGCCTGTCGGCAGCAGCTGCGCCAGGTTCGCCGTGCTTGCCATCACCTTGTCGGTCACCGTCTTCGTGGCCACATCTGTTTTCGACGAAGTCGTGGACTCATCGACGGCGTTAGGCGTCGACGGAGCTAAGCTATTGGTCGTCACCGCCGTGGACTCGCCGTTGGTGTTCGATGCCATGTTGATCGCGATGGCGTCCGGAGGAGATGCCGCCATTGCTGGAGCTTTTGATGCGTCGTCGTAGTAATTTATCAACTGGTGGACTGAAGAGAGATATATGTGTGGTAGCTCGAGTTCCTGCGCTTATATAGGTGAAAACATTTGGAATGATTCCATGTTGTGCGCGTTGATTTTTCTATGCTTGAAACTAGAATACTAGATGGGTCGTGACCGGCCGTATGCATGCATGGAATTCAACTGAGCAAGTGTGGTCAGCTGTTCAGCAGTACCGATCTGCATCCAGTGCAGTTTTTTTCTAGCTACATGCTACTACTACATATTACTCCAATTTGGAGTTGGAGTACTTGGAAGGTTTGGAATTCTCGAGATATTTTCTCAATTTACATTGTAACCAACTTGGAGCATCGCAATCTCCAACGGGCTAAATTTGTACTCACTGCTACCGGTGAGACCATAAGAAAATGACGTTTTTATCGTGCCACTGATGCATGCCTTTTTTTCCTGGAAGGCGGGAAAATGATTTTTATTTTCGGTCTGTGTGAAGAACCAGGGAAATAGGGAATACTATGGCTATTTTTTGAGTACAACTTGGCCGTGCGCGGAAGGTTTAGATCCGGGTGGAAAGAGACCGCTTTGAACCTTTCATTTCAGAGAGAGGAAGATCATTTAACAGGAAACCCCAGTAACAATTGTTTTTTTAATTAGCCTTACATGTAAAGCTCATGTATATCTTGCAAATTTATAGTTAATCGCAAAAGACCTGTGTATTGGTTACATGTTATTTTTAGTTAAGTTGAGTTATTTTGGAACAGACAAGAGAAGAGGAGTATATGTGTTGCCAAAGAATTAATGGTCAAATTAAAACGGGGACTGATCCATCGGCTGACTGTTGTGGTACAGGAATAGCCAGGTATAGCATATCGGTGGTCTCGAGTACATCTACATGAATGCACTGTGTGGTTCTTAGTTTCCATGACGTGCACCCGAGACTTGATGTGCATTCAACTGTAGTATAGATATGTACGACTTAAACAATTGCCCATTAGTTCAGTGTGTTGGATATTGCATTATTATTTGTATGCATGATTCTCAGTTCCAAGCAACTTACGTGTAAACACAACATGCTTGAAGATTTTCCTCCTCCAGAAGAGTACATGCATACTATATAAAATTGTATTCATGCATGTAATTCAAAAATTCAATATAGATCCGGCGCCCGTATCTGCCAGCATGCTATGTACTGTACACATATATAGGCGTGTACAACACTACTCTTGATATATAGGCGTGTACAACACTACTCTTGATATATAGTCGTGTAGAGAAACCATGTCATAGAACAATTCAATTTATACACTACTGAAAAATGGAGCTTTAACCCCAATTAACCACTAGAACGGTAACCCCCATCTCAATCGGGCATGACGTCCGTCACAACCTGGAGATCACATATGTGAAAAGTTATCTCAATCGGGCAAACGGCCGTCACGGATAAAGCTATCTCAATCGGACCTTAATTAAAATCCGTCACTAATGGCTTTGACCCAGACGACCAGTCAAACTATAACCCGTCACGGATGACCTATCTCAATCGGGTCTAAACTATAGTCCATCACAGATGACCAGATAACCCTTATCTGTGACGGGCCTAAACTATAGCCCATCACAGATGACCCTTATCTCAGACGGGCTATAGGAAGAACTTCCCGGTCGGTCACCCATCCCGAAATTGCTCCAGGCCAAGCACGCTTAACATCAAAATTCTTTGGAGATCGGCTTTCGGAAAAATAGTTGTAACTTTTTGACTATTCTATTAATCCTATTAAGCCTTGGGTCAGGATGTCACACCCCAATATCACCCATTCATATATATTCATTTACATACACAACCATCAATATATTTAACACAACCACATTCACATAACATTCATTTTAATCACATATTTCACATCCCCGATTAAGATGACTTATCTCTATCGGGCATTAAATAATGCCCGTCACCGATGAGTATTTTTCCATTTTCCATATGAAATGTTTATATTCAATTTATGTGGTATTTTTTATTTTCAATTTATGAGAACTTTAAATTTAATTTTAGGTCGATTTTTGTGTCAAATGTAAAAATCACAAACAATAAAATTGTATAACTCATCAATACCTACAACTATTGTATTTGTACAAATAAGTTCATTTGAATATTGTATTTGTACAAATAAGTTCATTTGAACTATTCAAATTTTGAATTTTCAAAATTTGACAAATTCGAACAAAAATTGGGGTTAATAAATGATTTCAAATGGAAAAGTCACCAAAACCAAAGTTGTAGAACTCATCGAGGTGCAAAATTTTTATTTTGATCATTTCTCCATCTAACTCTATTTGAACAATTTGAAATTTAAAATTCAAAGTTTGAGAAATTAAAATAGAAGTTTTTGTTAGTGAATGACTTCAAATGAAAAAGTCATCAACAACAAATTTGTATAACTCATCAAGATCTATAACTTTTAGTTTGCTCACTTTTCTATATAACATTTTTTGAACAGTTTGAATTTGAATTTGAAAATATGACAACTTCAAAAAATATTTTCAAATAATAAATGATTTCAACTGAAAAAGTTATCAACAACAAAGTTGAATAACTCATAAAGATCTAAAACTTTTATTTTGATCATTTTTTCGTCCGATAAAGTGATACTAACATTGTTCACAAAATTGACGTATCTCTTATCTGGTTTTATAAACTATAACACATATATGTAAAATTTGTGAACAATATTATTCACACTTTGTCGGATGAAGAAATGATAAAAATAAAAGTTTTAGATCTTGATAAGTTATACAATTTTGTTGTTGATGACTTTTTCAATTGAAATCATTTAGTATTCGAAAATGTTGTTTGAAGTTGTCATATTTTCAAATTCAAATTCAAACTGTTCAAAAAATGTTATATAGAAAAATGACCAAACTAAAAGTTATATATCTTGATGAGTTATACAACTTTGTTGTTGATGACTTTTTCAGTTGAAGTCGTTCACTAACAAAAAATTCTATTTGAATTTCTCAAACTTTGAATTTCAAATTTTAAATTGTTCAAATAGAGTCAAATGGAGAAATGACCAAAATAAAAATTTTGCACCTCGATGAGTTCTACAATTTTGATTTTGGTGACTTTTCCATTTGAAATCATTTATTAACCCCAATTTTTGTTCGAAGTTGTCAAATTTTGAAAATTCAAAATTTGAATAGTTAAAATGAACTTATTTGTACAAAGGACGAATACGATAGTTGTAGGCATTAGTATATAACCTGTCACTGATTAGTCATCTGTGACGGGCCTAGTTGTTATCTCAATCGGGCCTTAAGTTGGTACCCGTTACGGACGATGGTCATCTGTGACGGGCCTAAACTATAGCCCGTCACAGATGACCCTTATCTCTGACGGGGCTAACTTTAGCCCCGTTAGAGATAAGGGTCATCTGTGACGGGCTATAGTTTAGGCCCGTCACAGATAAGGGTCATTTGTGACAGGCCTAGTTGTTATCTCAATCGGGCCTTAAGTTGGTGCCCGTCACGGATGATGGTTATCTGTGACGGGCTCCAACTACGGCCCGATTGAGATATTTAAGGTTATCTCAATCGGGCCCTAGTTTAGGCCCATCAAAGATATGTGTCATCCGTGATGGGCTTCAGTTCTATGCACATTTAACATGTCTCTCCGACCATATCGCAATCGGTCTCTTTTTAGGTCCGTTTGAGATGTATTTTTTGTGACGGCCCGTAAAATCCAGTTATGTTACAGCCCGTCACAGATGAGAGGATCTGCACTAGTGGACAATCCTTTTGTAATTCCGATTGTGCAACCGGCTTTTTTTTAGTTCCGGTTGTATAACCGGGACAACCAATCCGGGACTAAAGATGCCCCATCCTTAGTCCCGGTTAAAATAACCGGGACTAAAGATACACACCAAGTCAAAAAAATGTGTGGGATATGGGATTGGACCTCGAGATCTCTCACCCAGCTCTCCCACGAGTTACCATGCCACCTGCTACACACATCGAATTTAGATAGAGATGCTTTCTTTTTAAACTAACCCTGAAGGCATGTTTAGTTCGGGTTGGTAATATCTTTAGACCCAGTTGGTGTTACCAACTGGGACTAAAAATCAATTTTTAGTCCGGGTTGGTGTTTCCAATCGGCACTAAAGATCGTTGGGGCCTCACACACCCTGACAGCTATTTAAACGGGACTAAAGATCAAAAAATTCTGTTGGGCTTTTTAACCTGGACTAAAAAGATTTTTTAGTCCCGGTTCCTATTCGAACCGGGACTAATGTGATTTTTACCATCCAAGTAAAGATCACTTCTTCAGTAGTGATAGTTCTAGTAACCTTCTATGACAAGCAGTGTTTAAAGACTAAATTGAATTGTTTTAACATGAACTTGCAATTTTTAAATATACAATCCAATAAACCGTATCATATAGTTTTTAAATATGGAGGTAGTACATGTTTGTTCCCCTACAAGAATCTAGACTTTCTTGACAGGCACAAACTGCCAAAAAGAACATCAAAATCGCCAAGAAAACGAGTAATATTAGTAACTTTGTTTTGACCGTTAAAAACTTAACTAGCCGCAAATAAAATTGGATTTGCTATAATTATGGCAACATATTTTCTTCTTAATCACAGTAGAATTTTCATCCCTGCGATGGTGCAGAGATTGATGCTCGTATGACATCAACGAACACGTTTTACTGCTTGTTTTCGACGGTTCTTCACGAATCACGATCTAGCTATTTAGCTGCGCCTGTTTGCTTCCAGGGTAAGGGTGAGAGGCATGTTGTGATCTGACCGGTGGGTAAAAAAAATCGCTGACATCATGATCAGAGAGAGAAAGCTCACCGGTAACCGTTTTACCTCCTCTCCGTCCCAAAAAAGCCAACTTCTGATTATGTGCAGATACACAGTAAGAAATTGGTTTTTTCCGGAGGAGCACTACTACAGAAAAGATTTTTCTGTACGAGGGTCATATTTGGTTCCAGGCGGGCCGTAAGTGGCTCCACCTGGAAAAACCGGTCCACCTGGACCGGGTAATTAACCGCACGAGATAATAGAGTATCCCGTGCGGTCGGCTTAAGTCAACCGCACGCGATAATGTCCATCATCGCGTGCGGTTGACTTAACCCGACCGCACGGGATAATCTATTATCCCGTGTGGTCCGCTTTACTAAACCGCACGCGATGATGCATACCATATATTGAGCTCAGCCCGAGCTTGCCCCATTCAAGCTGGCGTTTTCTCTCTCATATATTTCACACAAATTAGGGGGGAGGTTTTCAACCTAAAATCTTTGCTTAGGATCCATATAAAAGGTGACATGCTTGTTATCCTCCTTCATTTGCTTCCATTTTTTTCGTTTTTTATCGGTGGAATGCGAAGTAATTTGCTTATTTTCAAATGGGGTAGTGTAGGCACATTTTCAATTTAGCTAACATATATTATTTGCAAATTAGGTATTAAAATGATTGTAGTTTGTCCATACCTTTTTTATGGTTACTTGGTTACGTCTGCCCCAATTTATTTCAAATTTTATCGGTTAAAAGCGAAGAATTTATCTATTTTTGAAAATGGACTATTTGTTTGTCGATTAAATGTATTGTTTGAATGAATAAATTTGAATGGCATTCAAATTTGCATAGTACTTTACTTTACTCTTTGTTTAGTTACCTTAATTTATTTCAAAATTTGTTCGGTGCAATGCGTGTAATATATTAATTTTGCAAGTCTAGTAATTGTAGTTTATTTCTCATTATTAAATTAATCTTATTGAACTCAAAAGTGCACATGGAGTAATAACATGGGTATTTTCGTCGTATCGTTCTTATATGATTTAATATAGTCCTATCCGACTCATCAAAAAATATTTTTAGGAGATGGATCGGGCATGGATGTATGACACCAGAAGAACTTCTCCGATGTTTTTGAAGGAAGCATCCAAATTTGTTGATCAGGCAAAGGCACATGCTTTGAGCGAGAGCAGGAGGGACATTTTATGTCCATGCGTCGATTGCTAGAACGAAAAGATGTTCCAAGATCCGAAGATAATTTTGGGGCACATTGTAGAGCGTGGATTTAAGGACGATTACAGGACATGGACCTGTCACGGGGAAGTCACCGTTCGTAATGACGAAGCCGATGTTTTTTGCTTTGATGCTAGAAAAAATTTCATAATCGAAGAAATGTCACAGGAACGATCCCTGAATTTTGTGGCTCCGGTATAGATGATGTAGATATTGATTTCGATCTTGAGGATATGTTGCGACATATTGAACCAGAGGTTGTGATTGCGACAAAACAAGGATTGGACAATTGAAAGCGTTGGAAAAGCAACGAAGGATCTTGTTTACGACGAATCGAAAGGGTGTGACAGGGAGTACACGGTGTTACGCTCTGTACTTGAACTACTCAGATTGAAGGCCAGACATGGATGGTCGGACACTAGCTTCAACGATTTGTTGGATCTGTTGAGAGTTATGCTTCCGAAGCCGAACTTGTTGCCGACCAACATATGTCAAGCCAAGAAACTGATATGTCTGTTATCTCTAGGTGTTCAAAAGATTCATGCATGCGTAAATCATTGGATACTGTACCGTAAGGAATACGCGGATTTGGACTGTTGCCCAACATGTGGGACGAGTCGCTACACGAAGGGCAAAGGATCCTCAGATGGAGAGGTTGGTGACCAAGAGTCATCGGTGCCACCGAAGAAAAAGATTCCAGCTATGGTGATGTGGTACCTACCAGTGAATGATCACCTGAAGCGACTGTTTTCAAACCGTACCGATGCCGAGTTGTTGCGATGGCATCGAGAGGGTCGGAAGATAGATGGTATGATCCGACACCCCGCTGATGCTCGACAGTGGAAAAACTTTGATGCACTACACCCGGAATTTGCACAGGAACCGCGAAATGTGAGGTTTGCATTGAGCACGGATGGAATGAACCCGTTCGGTGACTTGAGCAGCTCACACAACACTTGGCCAATGTTGCTCACCATGTATAACTTGCCTACATGGATTTGTCAGAAGCGAAAGTACATTTTGTTTACTATCCTTATTCTAGGTCCAAAACAGCCAGGGATTGACATAGATGTTTTTTCTTGAACCATTGATGGAGGACATGCAAGAAATGTGGAAAGAAGGGTTGTGAGTGTGGGATGAGTACTGCAGGGAATATTTTACTCTGCGAGCCATCATATTCGTTACCATAAATGACCTACCGGCGAATTTTTCGCTTTCAGGTCAGCTCAAGGGGAAGTTTGGCTGTCTTGTATGTATCGACAACACGTCGTATAAGTACCTCACCGCCTCAAGCAAGGTAGTGTACATGCGTCATTGTCTCTTCTTACCACAGAAGCACAGGTGGCGTGCGATGCCAGATTTTTCGACAATACAGTAGAGAACGATCTTCCTCCTGAAACACGAACTGGTACACAAGTCTTTCACATGACAAGGAATATTAAGGTCGTGTTCGGGAACGGAAAGAAGAAAGCATGCAAGAGGAAGAAAGGCACGGATCAAGGTAATACAGATGCAACGGATCAGGAAAATACGTTGCCTTTCAAGAAGCATTCAATATTTTTCAGGTATCTTGAATACTGGAAAGACCTGGAGATTCGTCATGCGATTGACGTAATGCATCTTGAGAAGAACGTGTTCGACAGCACTATTGGCACTTTGCTCGACATCCCTAGTAAGACGAAAGATGGGCTGAAGTCACGTATAGACCTGGTAAATATGGACTTAAGGCATGAGCTTCACCCAAAAGAGCTGGCAAATGGGAAGATGGAAATTCCTCCGGCTTGCTACTCACTAACACCAGAAGAGAAAAAGGCTTTCTGTAGATGTTTCAATAGTATGAAAGTACCTACTGGTTTCTCATCGAACATTAGAAAGCTTGTATCCATGAAAGATTTGACTATCTCCGGTTACAACGCTCATGATTATCACAAGATGTTAACTGTCTTCCTACCTATTGCTATAAGAGCTGTCAAGCCGATTCACACTAATGTTGTGATAACCAAGTTGTGCTACTTTTTCAATCGAATATCGCAGAAGGTTTTTGATCCTAAAGAGTTAGGCCACCTTCAAATGTTTGCAATCGAGACAGCGTGCCAGCTTGAGATGTTTTTCCCTCCATCGTACTTCAATATGATGGAGCATCTGATTGTCCACATCGTTCCTCAGATTATCGAAATTGGTCCCTTATACCTACATCAGATGTGGGCGTACGAGAGGTACATGGCGGTTCTGAAAGGATATGTCCGTAACCGAGCTTATCCGGAGGGATCAATGATAGAGGGGTACACAACTGAGGAGGTGGTCGATTGCTGTATAGATTTCATGAAGGACGCCACACCAATTGGGATACCCGCCCCTGTTCACAAGGGTCGGCTATCGGGGAAGTTGACCGTAGGCAAGAAAAGGTTCTATGATAACGATTATATTTCTGTAGCCGAAGCACATAGCAGCATGCTACAATAGCTCGCCATCCTCGAGCTGTACGTTGAGAAACACATGACGGAAAAGCCAGCAATCCCAGAAGACTGGCTGCTTGGATCTCGAAGGAACAGAAGCGCAAATTTCCAGAATGGTTGAAGGATCAAAATCTCTCGTTTGGTGAGTCGCCGGAGGAAAAAACATTGCAAAGTCTGGCAACAGGCCCAAGTAGCCTCGTGACCTCATGACAAGGGTACCATATCGGCGGTTATACTCTGTACACGGTAGCCAAGGACAAGAAGAGCGCAGCTCAAAATATTTGAGTGCGTGTGGAGGCGTTGGATGCAACAGGCGTGAAGAAATCATACTACAGAATCATACAAGACATTTGGGAGCTTAACTACGGTCTTAACATACAGATCCCGGTGCTTCGATGCCAATGGGTGAAGGACACGACAGGCATATGGATCGATGACTACAACCTTACGGTTGTGGACCGCAGTAAATTAGGCCACAAGGATGATCCGTGGGTTCTCGCTGAGCGTGTCGCACAAGTTTTCTATGTGAAGGACCCATATGACGAGCGGATGGACGTAACTGTACCGGGAAAGCAACAATTCGTTGGTATTGATGACATCGAAGACGCGTCAGATTACATCCAATACGAGGACATACCGTTATTCGCAGATCTTCCAAGCAGGATCAAACACGGAGAGCGAAAGATTGATGAAGAGAACTTCAGCAAAAAGCGGACGGACGGTGTTGTAAAGAGTGTGAAATGATAGCATATTTTGTAATTGTTTACCTCTGTGAAAATATGTGAGGTGTCGCTGGCGCGTGGAAATGCTAATATTTCGTAACGATTTAATTATGGACGGAAAAATGTTGAAGGTGTGTTATGTCGTATGGTATATTTATGTGGTAAAAATTTGTAACACAAATATTTCATTTGTTACTTATTTTAAAATTTGAAATTTTGTAAATAGTTATTTGTCTAACTACATATGTAATTGCAACACAAATATTTAAGTACTTAAAAGTTCTGAAAATCATTATCCCATGCGGGTTACTTAAGAAAACCGCACGGGATAATCCTTATGCCGTGCGGGTGTCTTAGAGGACCGCACGGGATAAACAATATTCCGTGCGGGCTTCTTAACCAACCGCACGGAATAAGTATTATCCCATGCGGTTCGCTAGGAAGCCCGCACGGAATATTGTTTATCCCGTGCGGTTCGCTAGGAAGCCCGCACGGAATATTGTTTATCCCGTGTGGTCCTCTAAGACACCCGCACGGAATAAGGATTATCCCGTGCGGTTTTTTTAAGTAACCTGCACGGGATAATGATTTTCAGAACTTTTAAATACTTAAATATTTGTGTTGCAATTACATATGTAGTTAGACAAACAATTATTTACAAAATTTCAAATTTTAAAATAAGTAACAAATTAAATACTTGTGTTACAAATTTTTACCACGGAATAATATTTTCTCGTGCGGTTGTGTTAAGCCGCCCGCATGCGATGACTGCGGGCTATATAAGGACTTGGCGGGATCCCTAAATTTTCTAAGTCCCGGTGAAACATATGTTCTACGCTGCCAGGCTGCCCAAATTTGCCACCGCCGCCTCCTCTGCCCTAGTCGTCGCCGCCCGACCGCCGCCGACAAACCGCGCCTCCTAGACGACCGCCGGCCGCATCGTACGACACCGGCCGCTGCCGCCGACTCCCTGGCCTAGACCTGCCGACGGCCACCGCCGCCTCCTCCCCGGCCCCAGACGGCCGCCGCCGCTTCCTACCAGCCCCACCTCGACGCCGAGCGCCACCGCTTCCTCCCGGCCCACCTCGACACCGGCCGCCGCTGCCTCCTCCCCTGCCCCAGCCGGCCGCCGCCGCTTCCTCCCGGCCCACCTCGACGCCGGGCGCCGCCTCCTCCTACCCGGGCCGGCCATCTCGACACCGGCTGCCGCCTCCTCCTCCCCGGCCTAGACCTACCGCCGCCGCCTCCTTCCCGGCCCCACCTCGACGCCGGCCGCCGCCTAGAGGTTTTTTTTAAGTTTTGTGACTTTGTGTATTATTTTTCAAATATACTAAAACGTGCGAAATAATATATTCTTTAGTTCTATGAGAATAGAATGCATTTGTATTTTGTGCTATCTTTACCGGAGAATGTGCTATCAAATAAATAACCCAATCATATTCATGGATAAAAGACATGTAGTTGTATTTTGTGATATGTTTACGAATGAAACAAATAAACATAGGCTTACGGAATATGGATTATGTTTTATAAATAGATATTGCAAAAATATAATTTTTTTTGTATGAATTGATTGTACTTACGCTCTTTAAATAAGTAACCAAATCACATTATTGAATAGAAGACACGGTCAGGAGAGTTCATCGCCAGAAGGGAGCATGACGAACTCACGGCAGCGTTGGGGACTGCCGAACACTCCGGTAGGATAAGGGGAAAATCTTTAAGAATGAGTTGGAAGATAGGGTTTCCAACAGAATCCAAAAGTTACAAGAAGCGAGACGCCTACAAGGCGAAGTTGTGCGAAGAAGTAACTGAACAAGTAACGCAGCAAGTCACCCAACAATTCTACCAGGCTAGCCACACAACATCCCCCAGCCTTTCCGGGCCTAGTCCCTCAAGCGGAGCAGACAGTACAGATCCCAAGCAGTGTCAGTTCCGTAGAAACAACACCCTACCCGGTCAATCTTATAACCGGTCCGACACCGTGCAGCCTTGTCATCCCGATAGGCAGAGTCGGGAAAACGAAGGAGGTTGGGTCCGGACTAGCGATACCAGGGAGACATTTCCATAACACTCCAATTCCGGAGGACTACGCAAGGGTGCAAGTATCGAGGGTCAATGCCGATCAAATGACGTTGGAGCTGGACATCCCAGCACCAGAGGGGATACAACTACTCGGAGATGCGGTGAACTAGTTCATCCTCTAGCATCATCGAGATATCATCCTCACAGGACAACCAACTACGACGACCTCAGCTCAAGAAGTGCGACAGACAGCCGCCCCTCCAGCACCGCCATCTCCACCGAATTCCCCAACCCCGCCAGGATCACCGGTGCCAACAAGATCTCCGTCCCCGAAGAGAGTGCCTTCTCCACCTGCAGAGCATGCTGCACCAGCGTCCCCAACTCTGCTATCTCGGCAGCCGTCTCCCGTTCACCACTCACCTCCTACACCGCAATCTGCTCCCGTTCAACCTATGCTACCGGCGCTTGAAGATGCAACCATCAAAAAGGCCAGTACTTCGCTAGCCCGCAAGCTCGTACCACAAATGGTTTCCACGTACAAACCTAAGGAAATGGCAGAGTACGAGGCAAGATTGGTATTCAAGTCATTCAGGGGACAGGGTCCGACAAAGCCAGGCCAATCTGAACCGCAATTGGATGCACAGAAAAGCGTACTAGGTCATGTAGACAATATGCAATCTTGGGATTCTACAGAAGTGCCGAAGATGTACGTGTATGGCAAGCCATTCTTGTCGTACCACGTCATGCTCGAACTCCCATGGCCAATGAGGTTGCTGCATGACTGGTACCTAAGAGCAAGCGAGAAGAGGCTTGGGATGATAAGTGTTAAGGTCCCGGATAACGCTTTCATCGACGGACCCAACGGAAACTTCATCATCAGTTTCAATGACCTGCACGCATTCTTCAAGATGGAAAAAATGGAGAAGACCACTCGTTGGCGCGTGGTGCCTGTAAGTTTCCTGGCTTGTTTTTTGCTTATCGAATGTGTGCCATATAACTAAAAGTCATTTATCTTGTATAATTTGTTAGGTCACAATGGGTGAACGCCCAACGAACGGGGGCCTCAATTGGCTACGCCAACCCGACGAGGCTTTGCATGACGGCACACCGTGAGGCAAAATTTGGATGGTCCGCAACTGAAGAATAAGATGTCGGAGGAACGAAAAGAATATGTGGACAGGTTGCACAAGAACAAGAGGGTCGAGGTGGCAACTTACCTCGGAAAAGCTATGCTCACGCACGTCGACAAAAGAGTCTTGATGGTCCCATACCACCTAACGTAAGCAACATCCCCTTTGTTCCATTCATATAATATCATAGCACATCAAAATATGTACCAGATGCCTTATATAATTCATAACCCTTGGTTGCAGCGATCACTACATACTATTCCTCGTATATCCAAGGGACCACTTGGTCGTAGTTCTTGATCCGGCCTACTACGATGAGCAGAAGTTCATGGAGTTCCTTGTCTTGCTGAATTTGTAAGTTTAAACAAACCTCCTACATCCCATACTCCTTAGATGTAATTTTCAAGTTAGCTCAAACAAACAATTAATCTGTGTAGAGGACACGACTATTACAAAAGACATGGCGGGTTCGTGAAGGATCAACAGAGAACAAAGCTCCTCGTAAAGGCATGCTGGCCGGTATGTTATCATATATTCGTTAACTTTATGATGCCATTGTGAGTTTTTACTACTAACATGTCTACTATTCTTACGCAGTGTTACAAGCAACCCCCGGATATTACGTGTGCGAGATGCTCAGAGTCTGCGGGAGATACAGAACTGAGTTTACAGATGTAAGTTATCGTGTTGCTCTCATGTACGGTCTAGTTTGCGTACATTGATTTTAACGAAAATACATTTTTCTTCTTGCTTTCAATAGCTTCCGAGCATTCCCTGTACCGCAAACCATTTCGATAAAAAGACGCTTCTCAACTTGTACGGGGACTTGTGCCGGTTCATTCCCCGCGACATCTGCAACCATCTAGGGGAGTTCTATGACCCTGAGAGCAAACTTGCTTCCGACGACAAATTCAAACGCCTTAGGGAGTAGGAGAAAGAACATGCAACACGATAAAAACATTTGTTTGCGAGGGAGACCGAACTTGTAATATTTGTTAAACTAGCATTATAGCAACTTCCATGTACATATATATGCTAAATAATTGTTCATTACGATGTATTATAAAGTTTAACTTGTGACTTACAAAGAAAATTCGTGTTTGCAATTGATCGTGATTAACTGCGACTCTATTTGCCACTGCACCATTCATAATCACATAAACAACAATTAAAAAAATAACAAGTCGATAGGGCTAGTGGCCCTTCCCGTGCGGTCGGCTTAATATGGGCGCACCAGATAATAGATTATCCCGTGCGGTTGGTATAACGCAACCGCACGGGATAATATATTATCCCGTGCGGACGTCTTAAGCCGACCGCACGGGAAGGCCTAATTTTCCGTGCGGTTGGGCCGCCCGCATGCGAAAGCTTTTATTTTCGCAGACCCCTACGCGCAGATGGCATAAACCTTCGCACGGAAAAACGTGTTTTGCCCGCACGGGAAAATGTAATCTGTAGTAGTGGAGTACACCTTAGTTATAGCATAATTACACTATAGTACACCATAGTAGCACTATAGTTACACCATAATAAATATTGGTTACATTTGCAATTTTATTATATATTGCTGTAATTTTAATTTATATGTGGTGATCGATTTTAATTTGATCTATTTATTTATGTTTGTCATCTTAATTTATCCTTGTGTTGCGGAAGGTGACTATTTTCTTACCTAGATTTTTGTTGCATGTCAGATAGGTAGTCCCAAAAAAATTCTGGATTCTTACAGTGATATAAAAAATCACCTATCTCAAATGTTCATGTACTGGCAGTACAATATATTCGTATTTAAGATTTATATCGGGTTTAATTTATACATAGCAGATGGAATATAATTAATTTGTAATTTCAAATTATGATGCACTGCATGTTTTAGAGAGCATTTGCGACCCATGAAAACAAGTTATTATCACGTGCGAGCTTCCCCACTGCATGCAGTAATTAACCATGTGCGTGCAGTGTGTGCGCGCGTGCGGACTATCTTAATTAATTGCAAGGAGATCCCGATAGTAGGAGTACTACCTCCATCATTTCAAGTGCAATCGTGATATCTGTATTCAATGTTTGGATTCACCGTTCGTTTTATTTAAAAAGTTTATAAAAAAATTATAAAAATCACACATAAAATATTATTCATGTTTTATCATCTAATAACAATAAAAATACTAATCATAAGAATTTTTCAAATAAAATAAACGGTTAGACGTTAGATATGTCCGGTACAAACGCTTTTTTTTTTACGGAGTGAGTTCTAAATTAGTACAGTGGAGGACTAATTAATTTCTGTCTAAGCCGCCGGAGGCAATGCCACAAACACTAATCTATCAGCCACTAGCACCAATTAACAGTGCAAACTAGGGAAAAAAAACACGCGCGTGAAAGCTGACATTGTAATATATAGTAGTAATAGGCAACCAATTAACCCGGCCGACCGGTCGCCAAGCCGCGCGTGGCACGAAGAGGCGACTGGCTGACAGTCCGCCGAGCGCGCGGTTCCGGAGAATGGGTCGTCAATCGATCGCCGCGCGCGCGGGACGTCGACCGATCGACGTGGATGACTGGCGGTTCGCCGTGGAGGTTATAATTAATTACCTTGGATCGTCGAGGTCGCCGCAACTGAAAGGGACGCCGCAGTGTGGGAGAGGAAAGTAAGATGCGACGCGACGCGATGATGTACGACTCAGTCCGGCCATCAGACCCGTAGGCTTAGATAAGTTCCATGTATGTGCACGACGTACATGTGCTCAGAAGAAGCGGACAACAAAATGGAAAAGGGAGAAATAAACATCCTAGCATTTGTCTACGGACAAACGTCGTCATTACTCAAGTTAGTAAGAGTTGCAGGTTCCTGCCATCACTACTACCGAAAGGGTTATTGGTACCGGTTCGGAAGGGCTATTAGGTGCCGGTTTCGGGTCCGATACCTTTTGCTCGGTACTAATGATCACAGTTATTAGTGCCGGTTATAACCCGGCACATAGTTAATTGTATAGGTGCCGGGTTTAGTCAATAACCGGCACCTATAGTGGTCCAAGTGTGTTGTGTCGCAGGTATATAAGTGCCGGTTTTCCACTACAACCGGCACCTTTACAAAAGGGTGCCGGTTCTGAAGTACTACATAGGTGCCGGTTTATGTTAATAACCGGCACCTATGTTCCTGTTCGAAAAAAAAATTTCCAGTTCTACCAGTCTGTCCATTCACATATCATTGCACCATACACAAAAAGCCCACATCAATTCACAGGAAATATGTAATTCATCTCAAAACATCAATATATTCACAGATTCACATCACCGGCCCAAATCCAAACATACACACATAAATTATATCCATCTCCACACATGCAAGTTACCATCAATTCCATCTCCAAATGTTTTAATTTGAAGTTAAGCAAGTGTACCATTAATTCACTTTCAAACAAAGGCAATACAAAATTAACTTGAGAGAAAATTTAAGTTGAAATAATGAAGCAAGCCATCACCTTGTTAATCTTGTGTGAATATCCAACACTGGGTGCACAAGTTTTATCCATTCTAGAATCATGATTCCAGGACTTTATATGGCTGAATGAGAGAGAGAGAGCGTGAGAGAAATATACATTTGCTAAAAACAGAACTGATAATAAAGCATGATAAAAAAACTAAAATAAATTGCAGTTGGTATTGAACATGGAAACTCTTGCTTTCATAGCACAAATACATGCACACAACATGTCATGAGGTTAGCAAAAGAAAAGTACCTAGGAAGATATAAGTTTATCATGCCATGTACTTTCCACCGCGGTGCCTAGAGTAGATAAGTGTCCAAGGAAGCAAGTAGATAAACATATTACATCCAGCTTAAAGAAATCATGGTTCAGACATTACGAAGAACACATCAGTTCAAATAACTAATATACAAAATACTTAGAATATGTTAAGAGGGTACGTTATGCCCACTAAATCTAAGCCTACCTATCCTGGGTTGTTGAACGGGTATCTAAAGTATCACTAGGGCAACCAGCCTCGATGAAACCCACTAGCCCAGTAGGAGCTTTTGAAATGTTATACGCGCCATCCGACGAGATGATATGATTGAAGATGAATCCACATAGTTGTTCAGCGAGGCCCAAGCAAGCATGTGGTAACAATTTACTTGTCGGGAGCTTTAATTTCTGCAAATGGAAGGATTGAAGATATGAAAACGTACTATGTGTTAGAAACTTGGATTTACATCTTAAGAGCATGGCGAACCTCGGCATCCGAAATATCCCAGTTGCCGTCCTCCATGAAAATCCACATAAACCTCATCACGTAGAACCCACATGTACTCGTGCCCGGATCCTGGCGTAAGCAATAAGGGTGGGCCCAAACCCTAAATGTATTCGCACAGGGAGCGTGTCGAATACACTTCTTCTTATACTTCACAAGTGCCTTATTGAGGGTGTCAATGACAGATTGGAACTTGGCTTGTGGGGTCCTCAGTCCATCTAAGACGACAATCTTGGAATCGTTTAAATGGATCACAAGGAGGATCCAGTGAGGCCTACATACAAGGACAGATAGAGCAATTAAAACTTAAGAAATAAATGGGAAGTAGAACGATATATGCCACACTTACTTAAAGTGGTAGGGCAGAAGGATGGTATTCATGCCCTGCAGCTTCACAAAGGATGCGTACACGTAGTTGATGACTGCTTGTGTGGACTTTTCGCCTAGCTGATCAATATTTTTGGAATTGATTATTTCTGGATTGAGGAAACCTAGTTTGCTATGTGTCGTTCTACAATCAAGCGTTGCCATTCTGCATAACGAATGAAAATTAGATGAAACAACGACGATATGTTCTTAGAAAAAATAGCAAGGTGTCAAGTATACTTACAATGTCCATAACCGAATTAGCGATACGTCTATCTCCCTCAGATTGTATAGTTGAAATAGTTCTTTAAATGGGACCCAAATAATACCATCACAGTGATGAAAGTCCTCGTCCCTGTAAAAGACGGGGAACATCTCCTTACCCTCCTTGGCCATCTGTAAGTACCACTCTTCTACCCTCCTCATTTGAGTACAGTTGCCAACGATGTTGCGATATTCATCGGTAGTCAAAGGATGACCTAGCTTGAACTGAGCTGCCAATGGGGCACTCGCAATATTATCTACATCAGATAAACTCTTCAGCCCTGAACCTTCTAGAAATTCTTGAAGAGTCTTGTTGGCCTTTCCTTTCTCGAATTCTTCCTTGGAAAAATCTTGCAGTTTCTTTTTCCTGATCGTGCGTCGGAAGTCCGAAATAGGTACCGGTTGGGCAGGTGGCCTTGCCATGCGAATGAAGTGGTCCTGTACTGCAACTGGCACTTTCACGTTTGTCTCGTCCTTTGTTTTCTCCCCTTTACGTCCAGGGAGCGATGTTATGCTCCCACCCATCTCTCTCTTTTCCTTCAAAGTTGGCTCGGACATGTTAGGCAATGGCGTCTTCTTGGTCTTATTCAGAGATGGTGGTTCAGACATCTGGGAAGTTTTACAGAGGCGCCCCCTCTTCTTCGGCGGGTCTGAAGAACGTAGGCCCGTACGTTGTGCCGGTGGAGGAGACTGGCTCTTACGTGGCAACGGTGGTGGAGTTGGCATCCTTCGGGGAGAGACCCCTTGACCTTCAGAGCTGGACCCACAATCGCTGGGCTCGTCATCACCATTTCCCGAAGGGAAGACAATGAAACGCTTGCGCCACAGGATTATATTGTGGACGGCTTCTCCAAGACTGTTTACCCCCTCCTCTGGAGCAAAATCAAGCTGGACTGCCCTATATCTACTCGGCACATCCTCCACTTCGACCTTTGAGTACCCTGTTGGTATCGGATTACCATGTATCACTCCACCCTCCATGACGGGATGTGCCATACCGCGTGCAACCTCTTGAGTGATGTTCTGAAGTGGCACATGCAGCCTGCATGCGGTACGTACTTTGATGTGATCCACGGGGTAACGAGCCGTGTCCGGTTCTTGACGAACCTCAGTTGATGCACAACTGCTTTTCCTCCCACCTGGGCTAGTTACACGGCAAACATCGCCTCCATCCTTCTCTTCGAGCCTTGCTAGTATTTGTGCCATCTGTTCCTTCAATTCCCTTATCTCTTCCGATTGGTCTCTCGAATTCTTATTTCCCCGCGAGCGGTATCTATGCCTGTCGTTAGGAAAACCTTCCCTCCATGAAACTAGGCCTACTCCTCTTGTGCGTCCCGGATGCTCAGTGTTCTGCAATGCAAGTGTGAGCTCATCTTGCTCTCTGTTCGGAACAAAGGAGCCATCTGAGGACTTCTGATGGGCTTCGTGGAGTCTCTGGGTCACTTCTTGCTCTCGTGGACCCTTGTGTACCAACTCGCCTGTATCCGAGAGTGTTGCCCCTCGGGCGTATTGGTAATTCTTTGACCGTTGGCACCAGTCCTTCGTCTCGATCTCGATTCCCTTTTCCAGTAGCTCATCTTCCCTCTCCTGCCATTTGTCTAAGTTCTTAGCATATCCACTAGGGCCGAGACGGTGAGGGTACAGGTTTTTGGCCACATTGGCTTGGTTCCTTTCACTGATCTCCTTTGCATGCTCTGATGTTCTGTAGGCCACAAATTCATCCCAGAAAAGGCGGATCCTTCGGTAATTATTGTCTTCAAAGTTTGGTGTCAGCCCCTTCTTAATAAACTTGGAGGTAAGGTCTGTTTTCCATTTCTTGAAAGAAAGTGACATCCTGTGAAGGGCCCTAGCCTTTGCGCGTTGTTCTGAACCCTCTGGAAACTGGAATGTCCGCTTCAACCTTTCCCAAGCAAGGTCCTTGTCTCTGCTTGGTACCGTCCACTGCAATTCATCTGCATCACTGTTCTTCCAGTGGCGGTACTTGATGGGGATGTCCTCTCTGGCAACGACACCTAAAGCATTGGAATATGCGGTGAGTGCTGATTTTGGGGCTGTAGGGTTCCCTTGTTCATCCACCTCTGTGATAGTGTACATGCCCGAGGGCATCCTGGTTGGACCTCTAGCCTTTCTTCCCGATGAGGTAGCACTATTCCCAGAGTGCACAGTGGCCGAGGGATTTGGATCCTTTGAAGAAAAGTACAAATTAGTCATTCGGAGCGAAAATCAGATCGCATGAAAACATATTATTTGTTATACATGGCCGAATGTACCTCTATGTTCTCACGGTTCTCGCCGGGCGGGTTCGAATTTAGAAAGCCACTTGGGCTAACATTGCCACCGTTGCTTTCTCCAGAATTTGCAGGGATATTGTTATCTTGTTCCCGTGACATTTTATTTTGTAACGTAGACTACAAGTAATAAAAATTGGTACATAAGCAAATTTCCCAATTAATGGGCATGAAGAATTTCAGATATGACAAATAGCACTACTCTTAATTTATGGACGTAGCAGGAATCCAGTACATACTGATATGAGCATTGTGAGGCAGTACGACAGAATAATAGAAGGTACTAACTAACAGGCTTTCGGTATATCGAGAGGTCCCAGCCATAGTTTCGAGAAGGTAACTGTAAGGGAGAAGGAATAAAGTGGTAACTACACTGAACATCATTAATCTGGCATTAGCAAATTTTCAGGTTAGCTTATGGAAGCCTTAAGTGTATTCCAACTAATTAGCTCTTTTCTTTGTATTAAGATTGGTAATTTTTACATTACTGGTAATAAAGTAACCCCTTCTATTTTGTGCTACAAAGCCCCTTGAAGTTGTCAGTGCCATAGCTTTTAGCATTTTGGTATCTAGCAAGATTTATTAATTTTTGGTTATATTACAATATTGTTGGCTGAGCACAGAACACACAACATGCATGATACTCTGGGATGATGAGCAAAGGCAAATAACTGTGTTATATATATTCTACTATATATATCAGTCTGTGTTTCTTCTTTTATACATGAATGTAAACCTAGATTGGACTACTTATTCCGTTCCAACTTCCATATATAGTCTCTGATGAAAAGCAGGCCGACCCTTCTAAAGGTAGGGTTTTAGAATACCATGATCTAACAGATCGAACTCCTGATAAACCTTTTCTACTTAGATTTCAATGTGGTGATCAGTAAGAATAATGCATATATATATATATGTACGTATGTATGTATGTATATATATAGACACACACGTGCTCAGATTCTTTCTTCCTCTTCAGTTATACTATTCAGTATGTTGTAAATATAGAAAACCCATTTCTTCATGTAACGTTGCAGTTGACATTTATATCGATCTACCAAATGACACTTCATATACAACCAATGAAAGAATTTATACTTAAGAACCTCGCATTTTATGGTGGAATATGTATACATGTGATCCATTTACTCAGATCTGTATTAATTTGTTCTTGATATATCCAGCTACCTTTGTCTGGGATAATTTCTATGTACAGTGGTCATGTGATGTTGTGTTCAGGTTGTAATACTAGCCAGCACATGGTTGAAACACCCCCAGATTAAATGGTATTGTCTGGATTGATCCATATATAATTTCTTGATCGTTTATTGTGTACTGGTTTAATTAATTACCCGTGAATCTAAAAGGTAGTTCAGGCATTGATACTCACTGAGCTCTGGGCAAAAGATTGCTGTATTGATAATATACTTCCACATGATTATACAAAGATTGGCTTGTTAATATATCTCCCTAACAGTAAGTAACCTATAAATATGCCATTAACACAAAAATTAATAAAATCTATGCTTCGATGTAGTACTAAATGGGCTACATTATCATGATTTGGTAGAGCTTTTGTACTATACAATAGCTTAGGTTCTGCCAAATTTGGACTAAAAATACTTTTGGGGAAGACTACTCCCGCCGCACGAGTCAATCTTGCATCCCAGATAAAAAGTTTGTTTATGACAACTAATAGTATGATTAATCCACTGTTATTGACCAGCAGCGCCGTTGGGTCGTTTACTAAGCTTAATTATGCAAATAATCCTAAATATTCTAGTTCTAGTACTACAGGAACAGAGAAAGAACGGGTATACAGTTCAGGGCTAATATTGGCTATGTTCTCTGGTACACAGCAACCGGCAATTCAAGCAACCACATGACTCGAGGTCATTGTTCTTTTTCTGAGAGTAGTTTGGTTGACAAATATATGTATGAAAAAAGCAAAATAACCTCCCTGTTGGGCAGATAACAGTAATATATACTCCGTACTTATTGGAGTTGCTTTCAACATATTTCTTTTTTTGACTTGTGGCTTATAAGCTGATGAAGACACGACAAATTATCATTAAAAACAATTTTAAAGCAAGAGATTTGCACTTGTATTATTAGCGGTGTAAAATCTGAAATCCAAGACCGAGTAAGAAAATAATTGTAATAATCAAAATTAACCACGCCGGAGTTCAAACAAGTAACACCCCAACTAACATTCTATAGTGTACCAGCTACTCCCCATTCTAAAATATAAGTATTTTACAATTATGTTAATACGGATTATTTGAATGTCGTCTGGCTGAAACCAAAACAAGAAATATAAGTACCATATTTGTATTTCTGTTTGTATCAGAATCAGGTCAAATTGTTCAGGCTGTGGTGGAACCTCTTCACCGAGGTTCGATCCGACTCGGCAGGAATCTCGCATTTACAGAGTATTATGTTTTTTATGCAGATGATATACATTTGACAGCGGTACAACTTTCTCAATACTAAGATATACTAAGAGTTGCTTATAAAAATAAGATATGCTTGTAAGACCGAGTGTGTCTGCTCATGGTGTGCAATATTAATCATTGAGTGGTAAATCCTATTTGAATGGTGTATACTGATGATGTCACTAATTAATCAAGTTCCATTCAAGTTTGATATTATATACATATTTCTATCCAAAGTCCACGATATGATTAAGCAAGAAAATAATCAAACCAACACACATGCAGAGCACTCTGAGTTGGTCTCTCAAAATCTTGAAGAAACCTGAAAACATATATATAGGTTATATTACCTGGGAATGCGGCGGCGGCGGAGAGGTGCTGTGGCGGCGGTGGAGTAGAGGCGCGGCGCCGATGGAGAGGCGGCGCCGGTGGAGAGGCGGCGCCTGTGGAGATGCGGCGGGGGTGGAGAGGCGCGCCGGCGGTGGAGACCCGGCGCCGGTCGAGATGCGGCGGCGGTGGAGAGGGGCGCTCCGGCGGTGGAAAGGCGGCGCCGGGTGAGTTGCGGCGCCGATGGAGAGGCGACGCCGGTGGAGATGCGGGGGGGTTTGAGAGGCGGCGCCTGTGGAGATGCGGCGCCGGTGGAGGGGCGCTCCGGCGGTGGAGAGGCGGCGCCGGGTGAGTTGCGGCGCCGATGGAGAGGCGGCGCCGGTGGAGATGCGGGGGGGGGGGGGGTTTGAGAGGCGGCGCCTATGGAGATGCGGCACCGGTGGAGTAGAGGCGGCAGTGGAGACGATGCGGAGGTGTAGGCTCGGCGGCGGTGGATACGCAGCGGTGGTGGAGGCGCTGCAGCAGTGGTAGATGTAGGTTAGGGGAAATTCGTATCAATTTCATTAGAGCTACATATATACAAGTCAAATAGGTACCGGTTCTTTCTGGCTAACCGGCACCTATTACCAGAAAAGGTGCCGGTTTATTACTTTGGATCCGGCACCTATTACCAGTATAGGTGCCATTTCTTAGATATAACCGGCACCTATAATGTATGAAGGGAATTTTTTCATCTTTGTACCCAACCAGGCAGTACTCTTTTGTATAAGAAATGCTGTCGATATTTCTGGCTAGATCCTGATTATCCAAGAAGTTTCTCCATACGTAATAACAGTACCTACAAATATCCAAGGGAATGTATCCGGGAGAGAGAGGAAGATCTACCCTAGGGAATGTATGTGATCCAAAATGCTCCTTGGACCTATAAATATCCAAAGTGTGCAAATGGTATTACAGCACGTGTGACTTGGTCAATACATAATTACAGTTAAACATTCCGGTCGAATCGAAAATAACATAATCATGTTTGTGCCCTATAAATTCAAATTTGTAAATCGATCACAATTATCCCTTCTTCATGATCGCTGCGAACATATGAGGCTTCCTCCTCGTCTTCATCTTCATGTTCGTCTGCTTCACATTCTTCAACTTGTTCCACATCTGTTGCGAATGGTGGTAGCTCGTCGATTTGATCGTACCCTTCCTCGTCAATAATATTCTCAACTCCAACAATGCTTCGCTTTCCATGGAGAACCACGTGACGATCGGCGACGGAACAAGGGTCTTTGATGTAGAAAACTTGTTTTACGGAGTTTGCGAGCACAAATGGTTCATCTTGGTAGCCCACATTGTTTAGGTCCACAATGCACATGCCGTACTTGTCAATCTTCAGACCACTTGGAATTTTTACCCATTGACACTGCAAAAGTGGTATCTTTAGCGGTCCATACTCAAGCTCCCAGATTGCCTCTATATAGCCATAGTATGTTTGTTCTACGCCAGCACTATCGAAAGCATCTATGCGGACACCACTGTTTTGATATGAGCTCTTGCCATCCTGGGTTCTCGTGTAAAATGTATACCCGTTAATGTCGTACCCTTGGAATGAATGAATTGTGCTTGCAGGACCCCGAGACAAAACGTACAACTAGTCACTATCAGGATTCACAGCCATGATATGCATCTGTAACCAATCGCCGAAATTGAGCCTATGCTGCTTAGCGATCCATGCCTCTGATTTCCCTGGGTTATCGCTACGGAGTATGTTGTAATGCACGTCGACGAAAGGTGCCACCAAAGCCGACTGCTGGAGCACTGCGAAATGTGCTTGCCGTAATGTTTCTAGGCTAGGAGCGAATATTGCTTTATGCCCTAATGTCCCTTTCCCTACCAGCCTACCCTCGTGTCGGGACACGGGCAAACCAATGGGATGCAAATCCATATAGTCGATACAAAACTCAACCACCTCCTCTGTTGTATAACCCTCTACGATACTACCTTCGGGGCGAGCTCTGTTACGCACATACTTCTTTATGATCCCCATGAACCTCTCGAAAGCCCACATGTTATGAAGATACACTGGGCCGAGAATCTTTATTTCTTTCACGATATGTGACACGAGGTGAACCATTATATCAAAAAATGATGGTGGAAAACACATCTCGAGCTGGCAAAGAGTAATGATTGCATCTGTTTGAAGGGTGTCTAGCGTGCGTGGATCGATCACCTTCTGATATACAGCGTTGAAGAATGAGCACAGCTTGATGATTGGGTTTCGAACCTTATCTGGCAATATACCTCTAATCGCAACAGGAAGCAACTGTGTCATTAGCACGTGGCAGTCATGTGACTTCATGCCCACTAATTTCTTCTCTTTCATATTGACAAGTCTTTTAATATTCGCAGAGTAACCAGACGGGACTCGGACACTCTGCAGGCACTCCAGCAGGCTTATTTTCTCTGCGACACTAAGGGTAAAGCACGCAGGAGGGAGGTACTGCCGACCGTTTGGACGTTCTTCAGCATGTAGCTCGGACCTGATGTTCATGTCTGCGAGGTCTCTTCGAGCTTTCAACGTATCCTTTGTCTTGCCAGGTATGTTTAGAAGGATCCCAATCAAACTCTCACACACATTCTTCTCAACGTGCATCACGTCGATTGCGTGGCGGACATCCAGCTCTTTCCAATACGGTAGTTCCCAAAAGATAGATTTCTTCTTCCAAATAGGTTTCTCACCCCCCTTGCTCGCCGCACTTGTATTGTCATGCCCCTTACCAAATATACATTCAATATCTTTGACCTCTTCGAAAATCTCTCGGCCAGTACGGTGTGGTGGAGCTGTACCGTCCTCCACCGTGCCATCAAAATCTCTTGTATTGCTACGGTACTGGTGGTCGGCTGGTAGAAACCTACGATGGCGCATATACACGGTCTTTCCGGAGTACCTCAACCACCTGCTCGCTGTTTCCCGCATACACTGCACACATGCACAAGCACCTTTCACTGTTTGCCCTGATGTGTTGCCAGCCGCAGGGTAATCTTGGATGGTAACGAACAACATTGCCCTTAAGGTGAAGTACTCTCTTTTGTACGCATCCCAAATCTGCACACCACGATCCCATAGTAATTTAAGATCATCCACTAATGGCCTGAAGTATAGATCGATATCGTTGCCAGGTTGCTTCGGCCCTTGGATTAGAAGTGGCATCATGATATACTTGCGCTTCATACACAACCAAGAAGGAAGGTTGTAGATGACAAGTGCCACTGGCCACGTGCTATGTCGACTGCTCATGTCACCGAATGGATTCATCCCATCTGTGCTAAGCCCAAACCTTATATTCCTAATCTCGTGTGCGAAATGCTTTTTGTACTTCCTATCTATCTTTCTCCACTGAGATCCGTCGGCAGGGTGCCTTATCATGCCATCCTTCTTACGCTCTTCATGGTGCCAACGCATCATCTTTGAATGTTTTTTGTTGGCATACATGCGTTCAATCCGAGGGATTATAGGAAAATACCACGCAACCTTAACGGGCACTTTCCTCTTCTTCACGACGGGGCCACCATTGTCATCATCAGCATCTTCATCGTTATGTCCACCTTTATACCGCGGTGCTTTGCAAACTGGACATGTTTCCAAATCTGCATAGTCACCTCGATATAGAATACAGTCATTTCGACATGCGTGAATTTTCTGCACTTCCAAACCGAGTGGGCAGACCACCTTCTTCGCTTGGTATGTTGTTTCTGGCAGTACATGTCCCGCTGGAAGTAGGTCTCCGATCAGCTGTAGAAGCTCTGTGAAGCTCTTGTCACTCCAACCATTAGTTGATTTCATCTGCAGCAATGAGAGTACGACATGCAACTTGGTGTGCTCCTCGTTGCATCCTGGATAAAGTGGGGTTTTTGAATCCTCCACCATGGTTTTAAACTTCTCGTATTGTCTGTCATTGTCGTAGGTTGTCTCCCCATCGCGTAGCATCTGATCCAATCCATCTGATTCGCCACTGGCACATCCACCTCCATCAGCAGTCAACTCCACATTGTCTCCATCCATTACATCACCCTGATTGTCCACCCTTTCATTCTCATCTTCACCATGATTGTCCTGACGTGTGTCATTACGCATAAAACCCCTTGTTAGTAGATGCTCGTGAACTTGTTTTGAAGGAAACTGCCTCTCTTTCTTACAATCAGCGCATGGACAATGCAAATATTCTGTCAAGCTCAACGATCTGGAACTCGTCTCCGCAATCACGAAGTTGGTTACTCCCCTGGCATACTCCAAGGTACCGCGCTTCGCACCGTTAAACCCTCCTTCATCCATCTATCCTACGAAAATTCTTAAATTAACCGCTCACATACATCTATCAATCAAATCCATAAATCAATCAAAAATCTTAATTACAAATCTTAATATCTAAAATACTCGATGATTTAATACCCTTTGCATTACTCAATATTGAAAAATATCGAAATAGTTACATTTACTCATAGATTACTCCAAGATTAATAACACATTGGTCTTAAATCATCATCTCGAGACAAATTAAGAATGAAACTATGGTTCCAATTCAATAAGACAAATTACAAAAATACCTTAAAAAACTCATGCACTACACCATCTACATTACAAATCAATGATTTTGACGAGAAATTACATAGACAATCCCAAAAATGAATAAAACTTACATAGAGATTCATGATAAACTAACCTTTAAACATGCAAACACATAAATCTCTTGATGTCCACGTAATTTTTGGGCAAAACCTCCTCCCCTTGTATGAGCAAGAAGAAGAAGACCTCCAAATGGCGAGCTCACATCAGGGAGAGTATATATAGGGCTGGGCAAGGTCATAGGTGTCGGTTCCATATAGAACCGGCACCTTTATACCCATATATGTGCCGGTTATATATAGAACCGGCACCTATACAAAAGGTGCCGGTTCTTCCTGTATAGGTGCCGGTTCTTCCCCATTACGATTCTTGGTGAGCGTTGGCGGAAGGGTAATAGGTGCCGGTTTTGTAGTATAACCGGTACCAATAATATTTTCTCAGATGGGATTTGGCGGGAAACGCCCAATAGGTCCCGGTTTTTCTATAACCGGCACCTTTAGGCCGGTCCTTATGCACGTTTTTGTAGTAGTGCATGTTCCTTTCGATCCTGACCGATCAAGTTTTTGCATGACAAAAACGATTGTTGCGATCGCTTATTAATTCCACCTTATTAGTATTATTTGAATTAGCAATTTTTTAACTACGCGATACCCACGCTTTGCTGTAGCATACGTGGATGAATGCATTTTATACATTATAAAAATGATAGATATATATATTTAAATAATGTGAAAATAATGATTTAACATTACTTGCATATTGATTATTGAGTTCAAAAATACAACAAAATTATAAATAATATGTTATATTTACATGATATTTAAAATACTTTAGATAATAATTGCTAGTGGATGATGATATGACACACTTACATGTGATTTAAAATACTAGGGTGATGATGTGGTACACTTGCATGTTAAGCTATATTAGTTAATGGGTAAACATTGTTAGTATGATCACATATAAATAATGTGTAATGGTCCCCCTTGTCAGTGAGCTGTAAAAAACACATGGGGGGAATAATGCCAACAAGGTTAATTTATTAAAAGAGTAAATTTTGAAAAACTACATGTACTTTAATGAATCTATCATAAAACTACATATTAAAAATGTATATCACAAAACTACAGATTTAACACCATATTTTTAACGAAACTGTATCGTATCATGAAACTACAACAGATTTAACATCAATTTTATCACGAAAGTTATAAGTAACCTCAATACTGATGGATATGTACCATAAAATCTATAGTTTTTTTATAACATCATCACTAAATTTGTAGTTTTGTAATAAGATGTTTTAAATATGTAGTATTGCGATAAATTCAATGCTAAATCTATAGTTTTTTTGTGATACATGTCCTGTTGTTTTGCAATAGTTTAGTCAAAGTACTTATAGTTTTACGAAATTTACTCTAATTAAAATGGTTCACATGAGGTCATATAAGTTGAACGATAAGAGCAACTTTATAATAGAGCTAACTAAATATTATACAACTCTCAATAAACTAGTGTCCAGCGAGGCACTCGTCTTTTTTCTTAAAAAAATCTCTCTCTAATTACATTAGAAATAGTAAAATAATGGCTACATTTTCATTTGGCAAATTACTATTTTTTAAATATATTTTGTAGCCGTGGTATATTTTTACGATGTTCACCAGCAAATTACACAAACTGTGTTTTGTAGTAAATATGGCTTGTATATCCATTCAATAATCATAGACATGTGCATAATTAACTTTGTGGAGATTTTCAATACAGGGTTAATTCAATCCATACCATTGTAAATATGCCATTTCATATAAATACCATTACAATTCATTTATTCGTAGTTGTGCCACTGAAATTTCACAAAATTAGAACCGTACCAATGCCGTCACGTTTTCCATCCATCTCCTTCCTTCTCCGATTTCTTCTTTCTCTCTTCCATCTTCTTCCCATCCGTCCACTTTGACGCGCCTGGCCTGGTGGTGGCCAAATCACACAATGCGGTGGCCAAATCTGGTAGTGCGGCACGTCGCGTCCACTCGTATGCGCCGTCACAGACGCGGTGACGATGCAGGCAATAGAGAACCTTGTGCTAGGGCAGAAGGCACCCAGCCGCCACCATGCAGTCCACAACCATGGAGCTCTTCAAGGCCAGCTACTGGTTAGGAAGCGCGGAAGCTCGACAAAGTGTTAGGACTGAAGGATGGAAATGGAACTGAAACCTGAATATTCAGAAGACTGACTGAAACTCTGAAGAATTACTGAAGCAAGACAGGAAGGAAGGGGATTATGATGATCGGATGATTGTGATTGATTGTGAAGCGGTACGAGAGATATCCATCCATCCATTCATTGTCGGGGGACCACTCTAGATGTCCGTTGTCGTCTTCTCTGCTTTTGAGCTGGATGCAGTGCACCTGATTCAGACATTGATTCTCTTTTCTACTTTGAGTTCTAAACACTATTAATTCGAGCCATGTGGCCAGTAATCGATATGAAAACCCAATCATTTATCTTGTTCTTAGGAGTAGAGTAACATAGAACCCTAGAGCGAGTCTTGTGGTGACCGCTTCAAACTTCCTCTGTTCTCTCTGTTTTCCACAAAGTCAGAGAAGAATCCATTTCGGTGAGTGAGAGATCGCGATTCCTGACAAAGGTATCAGAGCTTCGTTGAATCCTTGGCTCTTGAATCCATCTAGTAAGGGTTGGTGGAAGGCGGCGGTGAGATCCACGTAAAATTCCTGAACTGGGAAGGGTTCAATCCGGTGGCGTGCAGAATGGGCACATATTGTCAGCAAGGGTTGGTGAGCCATCTCCCTGAGGTGTGCTCTCATGAAATCTCTGAAGCTCTAAATCTAGGCAGGCGGCGGTAGATCATCAGTAGGAAGAAAAGAGGGCAGAGAACTTGTTTCCGAACCTTTCCTGTAGAGTGACGGATGGTTACTAAGTCAATGGTGGATTTGGAGAGATGAACGAATTTCATGTGGACATGAAATTCGTTGAAGAAAGAAGTAGCAGATCTCAAAGGATTGAGGAGTGAAGTGAAGGAAATTAAGGGATCTTTGCTTGATCTGTGTAAAATAAAGGAAGGTGAGGAGGTTGAAGCGGCTACAGTAGTTGTTGGCCATGTTTCACCTCCCCCTGGAGGTGACACCACCGAGACTAGCACGAGAGAGAGGTAATCCATCTACTGCTGAAACAACATTTGTTGTTGAGGTGAATACCGTGAATTCTTCACTGCCGATGAATTAGTGGGTTCCTCGTTGTCCTGTGACCACCAATGCCCAAGTGGGACATATACCACCACCTTGAACCTTGCTTGCCCTTAACATTGTTCACCAGGGATAAAATCACCCTCCAGATCCTACCGTACCACTCCCAGTGTCGATGCACCATCTTCAGGGTGATAGGCTAGGGGACCTGCAAACTTTTTTCAAGGAAATCCAGGGGGACATATATTTTACCAATAGAGAAACCGGTATTTGGACCCAGGGTGATGGGAATCATTATGCAGAAGCTATGATTTAGGGGCCAAGGCTGGAGATTCCCTTATTTGCTGGAGAGGATCCCATTGATTGGTTGAAGCAGTGTGAGAAATTCTATGAAATTACTGGAACACCTTTGGATCAATGGGTTAATTACAGGGAAAAGCGGCCAAATGGTTTAGAGGGATTGGTATTCCTTGGCAAATGATTTCTTGGCAGCAGTGGTGTGTTATGCTATGCACTAGGTTCTCAGCTACCAGCACCCATGAATCAGTGGAGTTATTTCAGAATGTCAAGCAATATGGAACAACTGTGGAACAATACATAGATAAATTTGAAGAATATGTGGATTTGGCTTAGAGGAGATATCAAACATGATGTATGTGGCCTAAACCTCAGGGATTGTTAGTCATATTGGTATGCTAAGAATTATGAGAGGGTAGCAAATGTAAGAAAGGTTGTCATCAACTTTAATAGGAACGAAAACTTAAATCCTAATGTTGGGAATCAGGGGAGAGTTGTTGTGAATAGACCCCCACCTAGAGGAGATAGAGATAAGAAGGAAGAGAACAAATGTTGGTTCTGCAAGGAACCTTGGTTTCCTTGACACCAATGTAAAGTCAAACAAGCCTTGCATGCCTTGCTGATTGAAGGGGATGAACAAGAAGATGAAGTGGATGAGGTGGTTAATGAATGTCAGGTATAAGATAATGACAAGGAGGAGACTCAAGAAGCTCCTGGGAATCCACCACCAGAAGAACTAATATGCATATCCCAAAATGCAGCTTAGGGCATTTTCAGACCAGACACTCTCTCAGTCATAATCAAACTGAATGGGAAGATAGCAGTAGGCTTGGTGGATAGTGGTAGTACTACTACTTTTATGGATCAAGATTTTGCAATCGGGAACTAGTATCCTTTGAGAACCACAGGTTCTAAAAGGGTGAGAGTTGCTGGTGGAGGTGAACTGAAGACTGATGTAATAGTACCTGAGATCAAATATGAAATCCAGGGAGAAATATTAATCAATCAGTTTAGTCTGATCCCACTCAGAAGCTATGATATTATCCTAGGAGCTGATTGGATATACAAGCACAATCCTATATCACTAGACTTGAAATAAAGAACTCTGGGAATTACTAAGGATGATAGAATGGTATTTATACAAAACTTTACCAAACCTGTTAGCCCTAAACAAATTAGTGGTCAGAAACTAGAAAAGATTGTGAAGAAGGGAGCACTGGGGGTTATGATTCAGATTCATGCTATATCTAAGGAAGAAGAGGATAAGAGAGTTGGAGTTCCCGAAGATATCATGCTCATCTTTCTGCAATTTCTCAATGGACTCAAAGAACCTAGAGGTTTACCTCCAAAAAGGGATTGTGACCATACTATTGTTTTACAACCAGGGGTAGTGCCACCTAATCTCAGACCCTACAAAGTCCCACACTATCAAAAAGAAGTTACAGAGAATATCATACAAGAGCTGATTGAAACCAAAGAGATACAAGTTAGTGACAGTCCTTATGCCTCCCCAGCAGTGATGGTCAGAAAGAAAGATGCATCTTGGAGATTATGTGTGGATTATAGACACCTGAATGCTCAGACTATCAAAAATAAATTTTCCATGCCCATAATTGAAGACTTGTTGGATGATCTACATGGAGCTAAAATATTCTCCAACTTAAATATGAGATGTGGATATCATCAAAACAGAATGGGTGCAAAGGATATTCACAGAACAACTTTCAGGACTCATTTAGGTCACTATGAGTACCAAGTCAGGCCATTTGGCTTGCAACTTTTCAATTTTTGATGAACCAAGTACTGACACTATATTTAAGGAAGTTTGTATTATTTTTCTTTCATGATATCCTAACACGCAGCAAGACTAGAGAGGAGCATAAGAAACATCTGGGGCTAGTGATGCAGGCTTTGTAGGCAAATGAGTTAGTAATTAGGCTGAAAAAAGTGTGCATTTGGAATGTAGAGTGTCTTATCTTGGGCATATCATATCTACAGATGGGGTGGCAACATACCCCAAAAAGGTAGAAAAGATCAGAAATTGGCCAATTCCCACAGATGTGAAGTGAGAAAATTTCTTGGCATGATTGGTTATCATAGGAGATTTATACAAAGATATGGGATGATCTACAAAACTTTACATGATATGCTGAAAAAGGGGATTCTCTTGGGGACCTTCCCAAACTGCAGCATTTGAAACACTTAAGCAAAGGATGTGTTGCAGTCCTATTTTAACCTTACCAAATTTCACCCATGTCTTTGTAATAGAAACTGATGCTTGTGGAGTAGGAATTGGGGCTGTTTTAATGCAAGGAGGAAGACCAATTGCCTATTTTAGCAAGTCATTGGGTCCTAAATCTGCAGGGCAGTCAATTTATGAAAAAGAAGCTATGGCTATTTTAGAAGCTCATAAAAAGTGGAGGCATTATGTATTGGGGGGTAAATTGATCATTAAGACTGACCAACAGAGTGAAATTTATGATGAATCAAAGATTGGTGGAAGAGATCCAACACAAATTACTATTTAAGCTCATGGAGTATGATTATTCCATAGAATACAAATCTGGAAAAGAAAACTTAGTTGCAGATGCACTATCCAGAATACCTCAGGGCAGGGACACTGAATCTGAGTCTTGTCAGGCTATTACTGTAGTCATATCTGCATGGATAATGGACATTCAAAGAAGTTATGAAGGAGATATTAAAGCTCATAAAATCCTTAGTCTTATACGGACTGATAGTGATCCTGACAGGAACTATAAATTGGGGGCATGTTTGCTAAAGTTTAAAGGAAGAATTTATGTGGGTGAACACTTTGAAATCAGACAACAATTAATCACAGCTTACATACGTCATCATTTGGGGGTCACTCTGGGAGAAAGCCACATATCAGCGAATTAAAATGCTCTTTTATTGGTCGGAAATGAAGAAAGAGGTAGAAAACTTTCTCAACGAATGCCCCACTTGTTTGGTAATCAAAGCTAAACTTGTGCATATCCTTGGATTGTTGAATCCACTTGAAAAACCTGACATGGCCTTGACTCACATCACTATGGATTTTATTGAGGGACTACCAAAATTAAGGGGAAAGGATGTGATTTTAGTTGTGGTTGATAGACTGGCCAAATATGCACATTTCATTGCAATGTCTCACCCTTATACTTTGGAGCAAGTGGTAGAAATATTCATGGAAAATATTCACAAATTACATGGGATGCCTATGGTCATCATCACTGGCAGGGACAAAATATTTACCAGTAACCTATTCCAGGAAATTTTCAAAGCTATGAATGCTAAATTGAGATTTAGCACAACTTATCACCCACAGACGAACGGCCAATCTGAGAGAGTCAACTAGTGCTTGGAATCTTACCTCAAGAGCATGTCATTTCAGGAACCCCAAAAATTGTATTCATTGCTTTCTTTGGCAGAGTGGTGGTACAACACAACTTATCATATAACAATTCAAATGACTCCATTTAAAGCACCGTATGGTTATTCTCCTCCTCAAATCAATGAATTTTCAGTATCTTGTAATGTCTCTGAAGAAGCCAGGGTTACAATACAGGAGAAGGAGAATATATTGAGAAGACTTAAACACAGTTTGGCTGAGGCTCAAAGAAGAATGAAACATCAAGCTGATAGAAATAGAACTCAGAGAAAGTTGGAAGTAGGTGACATGGTATATTTAAAGTTACAACCCTATCGGCAAGCAGCATTTGGGATCAGAGGGTCATTGAAGCTGAGATCAAAATTCTATGGACCCTTCAAGGTATTGGAGAAAGAGGGACAATTGGCCTATCGGCTGCAGTTATCTGAAGAAGCTCACATCCACCCAGTATGATCTTGAGGGGAAGGTATTGTCAGGACTGAAGGATGGAAATGGAACTGAAACCTAAATATTCAAAAGACTAACTGAAAAACTCTGAAGAATTACTAAAGCAAGACAGGAAGGAAGGGGATTATGATGATCGTACGGTTGCGATTGATCGTGAAGCAGTATGAGAGATATTCATCCATCCATTCATTATCGAGGGGACCACTATAGCGGTCTATTGTCGTCTTCTTTGCTTTTGAGCTGGATGCAGCGCACCTGATTCAGACATTGATTCTCTTTTCTACTTTGAGTTGTAAACACTACTGATTCGAGCCACGTGGCTAGTAATGGATATGAAAACCCAATCATTTATCTTGTTATTAGGAGTAGAGTAACGTAGAACCCTAGAGCGAGTCTTGCGGTGACCACTTCAAACTTCCTCTGAATTTTCCACAAAATTCAGAGAAGAATCCATTTCGGTGAGTGAGAGATCTCGATTCCTGACACAAAACGAGTCTTGCGGCGACCACTTCAAACTTCCTCTGTTCTCTCTGTTTAGCAAAGCCGTTTCGTTATTACTTATACTAACCGACGATTAACAAAGTTATTACATAGTTATTATATGAAGTTTAGTTAATTAACTTGACGCTATATACTAAGTTGTCAGGCAAGTTAAAACTAGCTAGTCTACATGCGGATATTGACTCTCATAAAGAGCCTCAGGCTGTGACGATTTTCAGCTATGCCACGTTGGATTTTACTGTGTCTACTGTGTTGCAGTCGTGCGTGCGTTCTGCCCGTTGGTTGAGCAATTAGTCGCGTGTGCAAAATTTGCGGGAATCAGATAAATATCATTTACTTCTATTCGTTGTTTGTGCATTTCGTGTATTAGATGCAGGTTTTTTATGCTTGCTTGCTACATTTTGAGGTGCATGTTCTTTGGGATGGTCTCAATCCTTGCCATGACATTAACTGACAATCTTGTTCTTTCTTCTATTTCTTTCTACTTGAGACGATAGGATCACCTCATTGTTGTGGGTGTTTCCCTAGTAACTTTGTACTAGGATGGTAATAGCTAGAGGCATGCATGGTAAGAATGAGGCTGATTTGTTGGGTTGTTGGCAGCTCCAAGTAGAAGGTGAGTTCTCTCAATCAGTAGTGTATTATACCATTATTTAAAGTTGAAAAATGTTCTGTTTGATTTTACTTTTAAACAACATTTCAGCATATAAGCTAGGTAAAGTGTGTAATAAGTATACTGCTGACTCACCTCTGTTTAAGGTGTCAGAAGGATAAATATTTTTCTTCATTTGTTTTAAGAAAATGAAACAGCTGAGGAGATTTTGGATGCCATGGGAGTGATGTTTCGGAACTTTTAAGGCTCTGCTCTTGTGACTAGGAAAGTGGAGCAGCTAGCTAGGTGCCTAGGTTAAACGAAGATTAGTGTACCTTAGCCTTGAAATGTTTGAAAGAGGCCTCTCCACTTGAAAGTTTCACTGCATTTGGTAAGTAAAAGAAATTGAAAACCATACACTGCCTTTGCTGATGGCTGTTCTTGAAGGTAGATACCACTACCAGACACTTTGACAAAAGTAACTATCGTGCACAGATCTAAAGTAGTTTGGAATTTGTTTGTGCCATGAAAATGTATGGATTGTAGCCTTAGTAATTCGATCTGTAATTTACATATACAGTGATCTACATTTTCTGTTAAAATGCCAACTTTGCTTGTCCTGTGTAGGGCGTTAGAGCATGGCTCGTCAACAGAGAGTTGGCTTCAAAGGTAATTACTTCTACAATTTGTTCTTCTGTTAATTGCAAAAGGAAATAAAACATCTGTTCTGCAAAGTTTTTTCCGTAAAAATTATCTTCTTGTAGTGGGATCATCCTGCACTCGAGTATATGAATGTATCAGTGGACATGGTCGATTCTTACTTGGTCCCCTTGGTGAATTTGAGCCTGAGATGAAACTGCATGCCTACTGAAATTGCAATCCCGATGATATATACCCTTCCTATTTCTGTTATAAGTAATCCTAAAATTGTTATATAATGATCATTTCTGTATATGGCATGGCCTTGTGTATATTGGTTCAGTAAAGTGCTCCAAGAAACTTAATGCAAGTTGTTTGATCAATTTTATCTTATGCATGTTTTGATACGAGACTTCAGAGATTGTATTCTGGAGACATACCAATGGCACTCACAAAATATAACTTAATAATTTTTTTGTCATGCATTTTTCTTTGCTCTCTTATATATTCAGATATAATTAACTACGGACCGACACAAGCATCCAATGAGCTGTATATAGGAGCACGCCATAAGGCGCTCCCCAACATCTAGTATGTATAGAATAATCAGCAGTAAGGCCATTACCATGATCATTCAGTGGCAGCTTCCCTTTTATCTTTTTCTTAAGGCCGCACTGTTCGTCTAATCCCCACCCAAGAAGAGTGAGGGAATTTAGAGGAAAGTAATCTATGTGGTGTAAAATTATTCTTCCTCCGTTCTCTCCAATCTTTTCCTATAAGGATTAAACGAAGAAAGCCTAAGGATGACCGTTGGCCTCTACTGGCTAGGAGCTCATTATTAGACACTCCACGAATGAAAATACACTACAACAAAAATCTTATTTACAGTCACCTTTATAAAAGCAATTTTCAAATTACCTCTAAATCTGGAGTTACACTTTTTAAAGATACTTTCAAAACTGGCTAAAATATTTTACTTTAGAGACACTTTTAGCATATTTTGTTAAATTTATCTTGTAGAGATATATTTTCGGCACTTTAAAATTTACCTCATATGTAAAGATATTTTATTGAGACGTTTAAACATCTGTAGAGGCACTTTTCCGAATATTAATATATACTGAGTTACTGGATATAAGTAACACGAACCACATATTTACAAGTAATTATATAAAGTAATTATATAATGTTGAGATGATTTGTACATTTAAGATAAAATATGATCAACTCAAGATGTCATGAGTTCAAAGATTTGCAAGCATTTTGCTTTTCTCTTTTTCACATTGATTTGCTATAGTTGCTGCACAATTTAATATCTCTATAAAGTGCCTCTATTTTGCATAAAGATATTTTATAAAATATCTCTTAGTTTGTAAAGACAATTTAGCAAAAGGCACTTATAAAACATTCTTTAGAATATCTCTACAGCATTGTACAAACCTTTTAGAAATGCTTCTATAGTATTAAAACAATGTCTATGTTTGTTGTAGTGATATATAAATTAAATTTCGGTGGTAGTATAATTATGTTATATATGAAAATAGGTATAGGAATTACAAATACGTTACAATATAATAACTTGTTCAGTCCATGAAAAACAAACCACAAAGGCAAATTAGTGTTGTTCCATGACGATTAGATAATGCCACATTGGAAGCCAGTGATGAGAATGTACGATGAAGTTATATTTTTACAAAGCTTCGAGCATGCATCATCATGTGCCCCTAGTGTTCCCTTGTTCGTGCCAAACGTATCACAATTAAAATAAATCCGTCCAAGGTGCAATCGATCAGTTAATTGCTAAGAAAAATAGATCACTTGTGGATTGGAATCGCTGACAAGGCCAATGTAAATAAGCATTTTGTTGTACCAAATAAAAACAATTTTATAAGCTATTGCACCTATATATTTACCTATCCCATAAGTTTGTGCACCTTGAGTACAAAAATAAAAAATACTCCCTCCATTTCAAAAACTTGTTAAAAAATATAGCAATATTTTTAACATAAAATAAACATATTATCGAAATATATTCAATATTACATTTAATGACACTACACTGGCCAAGGCCACCTGTGACGGACCCAAACCCTCACCTTTGACGGCTTTGATCAGGGTCAGTGATTAGTGGTCACTGGTGAGTCCAGTCACCTTTGATGGGTGGACGGCCGTCAGAGGTGAATGACGGGCACGTTAATAGAAGGCCGTCAGAGGTGTTGGTCACCGCTAGCCTAGGGTCAGTTGGGACCCATCACAGGTGACTCACCTCTGACGGCCCTTTAAATAAAGGCCGTCAGAGGTGATGGTATCCGTAGATAGAAGCTGTCACAGGTGATCTACCTCTGACGGCCCCGAAAGTAAAGGCCCATCACAGGTAGGTCACCTCTGACGGGCCTTTATTTGCGAGTACGTCACAGGTGAGATTACCTGTGACGGATTTTGGTTCTGACCCGTCAGTGATGAGTTAATTCCAGAAAAAAATAAATTATAAATATTGGCTAGCCTCAGGATTTGCTAGCCATGCCCTCTGAAAAACAGAAACATCACAGATATATTCACATAATATTACATCACAGTTCCATCTCAAACATCACAGATATGATCCCCAACATCACAGATCCATCTCAAAAATTGACATCATTCACATATGCAGTTGAAATGCCATAATTTAGCTTCAAGCCACAAATTTGCACATATGAAAGTAAATTACATTGCACTTCATAATAAAAAACAACCTTTTTTTACATCACAATAAATTATCTAATCAAGTTCATGAGTCTAGTTGACGTGAAAACGTCCTTTTTTGTTCATTATTTCTGCAAGAATGAAGGCGCACACTTCGCCTCTGATAGCGGGGGGTTGATGGGTGAGATCTTGAAGCCAGCTCTACCTTTCTGTTTAATATATCACAGGTTAGCACGTTTAGAATAGCAATGTTGGAATTGAAATGAGCTTATTCGCCATTAGTAACAACCTCAGGGTCGAAATCTTTCACCTCTCTTAGAAGTGTTGACATGTTGTGGCACACGTGGAAACCACATTGGTCTCCGATCTGTTGTGCGCATGCGAACTTGGTGTCATGATAGAGTTCATCCTTGCCCTCCTTATGCCTACCACCCTTTTCCACATATGAGCCCCAAGCTTCATTTAAGGCCTTGGTGATTTCAGTGAAATCATAATCTTTCGTCTTATTGGAGTTAAGGTATTAAACCCTACTCCACTTTGGTACGACGACTAAGAGAATCCAATGTTGCCTGCGCGGTGGTTACGTAGCGTTAGTAATAAGAACCTTAACTTAAAAAACAATATGCACGAAGGGTATTGTCCTCTTACTCCTGGTTGTGTGCGCACATGATGTACTCCTTATCTTGGTGGGCCCATAAACACCGGTTGACATAATCAACCACATCAGTGAAGCTCTGTCGTAAACTAACCTCGTTCACCATGGATGGATCAAGGAACCCAACCTGATTACCAAGGCGACGACTCTCGACCCAACACAACCTTAAAAAATTTACGTATTAGAACTAATTTAATTTGGAGATATAGTCCAATCATCTCACAAGTATAGAAGGTCTGCACTTACAAGGAGTAGCATTTTAGAAGTCCTGTGTCCAACTTCCGGATCCTGAAAAGGTCAAAGAGGTCATCAAAGCCTATCGTTACATAGACAGGCGACGATAGGAACGGCTGGTGGTCGTGATGTCCAACTATGGATGACTCCCTTATTTTCCGCTTGGCATTGCTTAGCTCCATGTATTGCTTATGTAGCTCTCGGCAAGCAATACCCATCATGGCTAAAACATTGTCCTCCACCAATGGCATGCCTAGCTCAAATTGGGCTGGCGCCCTCACGACCTTCCCCGCTTTTCTTGGGTCAATCGACGTCGCAGCCTTGCCCCTTTTTGGCACGGGGGCCAACTCCAGGGCCTTCCCCTTGCCCCGTTCACGCTTCTGTCCCTTGACAACTGGTGGGGAGCTATCGGCCTTTCTTGTGGTCTTTATTGGAGCCAAGCTTTGAGCTATATCTGCCAAGTCCATATCCGCTCCATCAGGAGAACATGGTACTGACAATGCCGGTCCACGGGGAGCCTCAATTGATAGCTTAGATTTGGGAGGTGTTAGCTCCGTCGGTCGACTTGGACGAGGAGTTATCTTCACAACTATGTCTTCTTTGGGCCATTGTATGAACGTCTTGCACGCATCGCCCAAAGTCATGATTTCGTCATTGGGGGGCACGGGCAGCGGATAGCCCGACCAGGTGTCCTTTACTCTATCGATGGACACCTTGGCATACCCAGCTAGCAGGTCTGCGCCGTGGACCTTATCCGTAACCGAGGGTTTGAAAGCCATACCCTCAGCGACTTCGGGAGCGAAGGTTGGGTGGACCCTCGCCAGTAGGACACACTGTGCTACGTCCTGCATATGTGTAAAAGTTTGAATTTAGTATTGCAACGTGTAAAGGTTTTTGATTAGATATGGATCGGACAACATCAATTACCTCTATGTGGTCCACTGCAGCTAGTGGTGCGACCGGGAGACCAGGGGCCGGCACCTCTGCAGATGCACAACTACTCCTATGCTGTGACGGACTCGCGTCGTGTTGTGCACGAGGAGTTGGATGCACAGCATGTGTTGTGCCTCGGGGTATATTCATGTCAGCGAGGACCTTGTTAACCCTTTCTTCCACCCTAGCATCCATGCTAGCCTCTAGTTCTTGAATGACCTCCATCTTTAGCTCGGCCTTCAAACGAGCGTCCCTCTCTTCCTTGGAGACTTTCCGTTTCCTGTATTGGGAGCTATACTGCGGCAGTCCATGCTTCCAAGGCACAACACTGCCAATTCCTCGAGTCCGGCCCGGATGTTCTCTGGTTCCGAGCGCCTTTGTGAGGATGTCATCTTCGCGCCTCTTCGGCGCGGACTCCACCTCGCTTTGTGAAGCTTGTTCAGCAACCAACCCCAACTATAAAAAACAAGTCGTTTATGTAAACTTCTACTTCATACAAACGGTAATTAGTAAGGTCAAGTAGTGAACTCACCAGTTCCTGATAGACGGCGGCATCACTTTTGTTCTCAAATGTGACAGAGCTGTCGGGGTTGACCTTACCCCTTGCACGCGCCCAGTTGCGAGCTCGTTGCTCAGGGATGTCCGAAAACGGGGCAGGGACATTCGCTGCTGCAGCGGCTGCATCCTCTTGGGCCCATATTGCTTCTTTGCCGATGTACCCTGCGGTGCCCAGCCGATGCGGGTGCTCATTCCGCTGTTGCAGTAGGCGATGTGCCTCGCTTGATTCCCTAAACTCTTGGGTGTTCTTCAGCGAGCAGAATTCCTCCCACACCGCTTCGGTTATTTGAGGGTATTCATCGAATGGCGTATGATTGCCGGGCGGGTTGACAAACTCGGTGAAAAGCTTCGACTTCCAATTCTTCCAAGCTTTGCCCATCTTCTGGAATGCCTTCCGCTTGAGCCTATCCTTTACTTCTGCCGGAAATGTGAACCATTTCTCCATCACCACCCAAGCTCGCTCCTTCTCGGCTTCTGGGACCTTGCCGATATCTTTATGCAGGATCCCGAAATTCCCACGTGCCGTCAGCCCGCAGCAGTTAGACCATCTTCCAATGATAGTCCTCGGCGCCGTGGGCCTACCACTAGCGTCAACCTCTCTTATAACCTGGACTGTGGTCGGCCATATATTTTGTGTCCGGGGGTTCCTACTCGACCTACTCGCACTTGTCCCGCCCGACATCGACGCATGTTCTTGCTGGGGCGATTCTGCAGCACACACAGAAGACAACATATGCTAAGGGGCAGCTAGCTATAATTCACCATCTCATGTAGTGAAAATTAATCCTAAAAATTACCATGAATTGCAGGTTGTTGGACCGCCGTTGTGGAGGGATGACCTTCGTCAACTTTCTCCGTGGCTGGGTTTGCTTCTTCCTGTATCCTCGCAGGTGTCGGGGAAGATGGGTTTGCACCGGGCGTTGTCATCGTCTATTTTTTCCGAAAAAGCTTATAAATTTCCTATCATTATACTAATTAGCACTACATACATGTAATACGGGGTATACTATGAAAGATATGGCCTCAGTTTTGCTCAAAAATTAGGCATCAATTACTATCATTTGCATGAATGGAAAAAAAGAGGAAATCAGCTACTAGGAGGAAAAAACAACCCAAAGTCAGCATAAAAAAGAACAAGTATAGATTATCTGTTCTTATGCACCAAAATAAGAACAAGTGTAGATAATCTGTTCTTATGCACAAAAAATTTGAACAAGTGTAGATAATCTGTTCTTATGCACAAAAAAAATAACAAGTGTAGATAACATGTTCTAATGCAAAAAAATTAGAACAAGTGTAGATAGTTTGTTCATATGCAAAAAAAAAGAACAAGTGTAGATAATCTGTTCTTATGCAAAAAAAAAAAGAACAAGTGTAGATAACATGTTCTTATGCAAAAAAAATTAGAACAAGTGTAGATAATTTGTTCTTATGCAAAAAAAAAAGAACAAGTGTAGATAATCTGTTCTTATGCAAAAAAAAAAGAACAAGCGTAAAAATAAGAACAAGTATAGACAGAATGTTATGGAGCATTCATCACTGGCCATTTAGCAATAATCCATCACTAAACAAGGGGCATAGGGGCAGCAGGGGCATAAAATTCACATCTCCAACATATACATATAACCAAAATTCATCCTAAAATCAACTTAATTTCTCTAATAGCAAAATTCATCCTAAATTCCTCATAAATTCATCTAAACATAGGAAAAAATGAGGAAGGGGGCAGCAGGGGCATAAAATTCACATCTCCAACATATACATATATCCAAAATTCATCCTAAAATCATCTAATACCAAAATTCATCCTAAAATCATCTTAATTTCTCTAATAGCAAAATTCATCCTAAATTCCTCCTAAATTCATCTAAACATGGGAAAAAATGAGAAAGGGGGCAGCAGGGGCATAAAATTCACATCTCCAACATATACATATATCCAAAATTCATCCTAAAATCATCTAATACCAAAATTCATCCTAAAATCATCTTAATTTCTCTAATAGAAAAATTCATCCTAAATTCCTCATAAATTCATCTAAACATAGGAAAAAATGAGGAAGGGGGCAGCAGGGGCATAAAATTCACATCTCCAACATATACATATATCCAAAATTCATCCTAAAATCATCTAATACAAAAATTCATCCTAAAATCATCTTAATTTCTCTAATAGACAAATTCATCCTAAATTCCTCCTAAATTCACCTAAACATAGGAAAAAATGAGGAAGGGGGCAGCAGGGGCTTACCGGCGTGGGCTCGGTGGAGGTGGGCGTGACGGCGGGGAGGAGGAGGCCGGTGGCGGTCGGCGGCTTGGGGAGGCCGGTGACGTCGGACTTGGTCGGCGGCGAGAGGAGGCCCAAAGCGCCGAGGGGGAGGAGGTGGAGACCGGCGTGGGCTCGGTGGAGGTGGTCGTGACGGCAAGGAGGAGGAGGCTGGTGGCAGTCGGCGGCTTGGGGAGGCCGGCGGCGTCGGTCTTGGTCGGCGGTCGGAGGAGGCCCAAGGCGCCGAGGGGGAGGAGGTGGAGACCGGCAGCGGTGAGGGCGGCGAGCACACGAGGCGGAGGCGATGGTTTGAGTGAGTGAGTGAGTGAGTGACCGGATCTGGATCTAGAAGAGGTCCAACCCTAGGTCAGCCCTAGTCAAACTCACCTGTGACGGGCGCCAACTGCAAGCCCGTCAGAGGTGAGTTCACCTCTGACGGGCTCCTACTGTGGGTCCGTCACAGGTGAACTCACCTGAGACGGGCGCCAACTGCGAGCCCGTCAGAGGTGAGTTCACCTCTGATGGGCTCCTACTGTGTGTCCGTCACAGGTGAACTCACCTCTGACGGTCTCCAACTGTGGGTCCGTCACAGGTAAGGTCACCTCTGACGGTCTCAAACTGTGGGTCCGTCACAGGTGAACTCACCTCTGACGGGCTCCAACTGCGGGTCCGTCACAGGGGTGGTCACCTCTGATCCAGGGGTGGTCAATCGCTGGATCGTGCGTCGCACCTGAGGAGGCAAAATATTCCTTATTGCAATGGGCAACAGCTGTGTGATAAGAACGTGGCAGTCATGCGACTTCATTCCTACCAATTTAAGGTCTTGCAGTGAAACGAACCTACTAATTCTTGATGAGTAACCAGATGGAACCTTTATACCACTCAAACATATTAGCAAATCAATCTTCTCTTCTTTCGAGAGAGTGTAGCAGGCTGGAGGAAGGTACACCTGCCAGATTCCGTGGTTATGGGATGTAATTCCGAGCGAACACCCATGTCTTCCAGATCTCGTCGGGCGTTGAGACCATCCTTTGTAGTACCTGGGTTAAGCAGTAATCCCATTAAACTCTCACATACATTCTTCTCGACATGCATCAAATCGATGCAGTGGCGAACTTCAAGATCCTTCCAGTATGGTAATCTCCAAAATATTGACTTCTTTTTCCACATGCTCCTCTCTTTTCTCTTTTGTTTTTCCACATGCTCTTCTGTTTTGTCCTTCGACATGCTCTTCTCTTTTGTCTTTCCAATTTTCCCCTTTTTTCCAAACTCGTTGGTTATTCCCATCACTAAGTTGTGCACCTCTGTCCCTGTTAGCTCTGCCGGGGGTCCGGCTGTATCTCTGTGTCCATTGAAATTCTTTCTCATATTCCTATACGGGTGATACCTTGGGAGAAATCTCCTGTGACCCATGTAGACCGTCTTGTGTGAATGCTTCAACCATTTGCTTCTTGTTTCCTCCATACACTCCAAACACGCCCATTTCCCTTTCACAGTTTGGCCAGAAAGGTTGCCAAGGGCCGGATAATCGTTGATGGTACAAAACAGCATCGCATGGAGGTTGAAATACTCTTGTGCATATGCGTCCCATGTTCGTGTGCCCTCATTCCATAGCCTTTCGAAGTCATCGATTATCGGTTCAAGGAACACATCGATATCGTTGCCAGGTTGTCTCGGTCCTTGAATGAGCATGGCAAGCATAATATACTTTCTTTTGAAGCACAACCATGGAGGAAGGTTATAGTTAACAAGCAGAACTGGCCATGTACTGTGACGACTGCTCAAATCACCAAATGGATTAATGCCGTCTGTACACATGGCGAAACGCATGTTTCTTGGGTCCTTTGAGAATTCCTGGTAAATCCTATCGATTGTCCTCCACTGTACTGAATCTGCTGGGTGCCTCAGCATACTATCAATTTTCCGTTCTTCGGCAATGCCAGCGCACTAGCTTAGCTTGTTCATTATTCGCAAACATTCTCTTCATGCGCTCCGCAATTGGGAGATACCACACCACCTTTGCGGGGCCTCCCCTCTTTGACTTCCTTCCTTCACCTTCACTCTTTGCTCATTTGTATCTAGATATCCCACAGACAGGGCAGACATCCAAGTCACCGTATTCCTTGTAATACAAAATACAGTCGTTCGGACAAACATGAATTCTTCTGACCTCCAGGCCCAACGGACATAATACTTGCTTCGCTTCATATGTCGTCTGCGGTAAATTGTTCCCCTCTGGCAATAGGTCCTTTAACATCTCAAGAAGTTCAGTAAAACTCTTGTCCGACCAGCCATTACTAGCCTTAAGCTTCATGAGTTCCAACACGCATGACAACTTGCTATGCTTCGACTTGCATCCATCATACAAGGGCATCTGACAATCTTCCACCAACCTACTAAACTTCTCAAAATCTCTGTCGTTGTCCTCTGCGTCTTCAATGTCATGCAACATTGTAGATAGACATTGAGTATCCAAATCTATGGTCTCTCCACCTAACGGTGAAGGTACGAACATGCCTTCTCGAGTTGCGGCGGTGTTCTCTATATCCTGTTCCAACACTTCTCCAGCTGCGACATCAGGCGCCTCTTGCTCTCCATGCTTGGTCCAGTAGGTATATTTCTTCGTGAATCCATTCGTTATCAAATGAGAATGCACTTCTGAGCTATCACGGATAATCTTTTCATTTTTACAGTCCCTACATGGACACAATATGTACATGCTCATCCTACTTTTTCTGTCATTCTCCGCAAATGTGATAAATTCAGTGACCCCTTGTCTATATTCTGTGGACGAACGATGAACATGATACATCCAACTACGATCCATCTGAAATCAACACCATAGGAAGAAAAATATATGATGATCGATATATATTGAGAATAAAGGCAAGAATAATGTGTATTTTACCTTGAATTTTAGCAAAAAATCGCCCCCTAGCCCTCCCAACTGATTTCTGAACAGTAAATAGGCGGGATGGAAAGTAGTTGGCGGTTTGGGGGTATTTATAGACCCAACACACCTCAAACGGGTTAGGTAAAAAAGGACCGTCAAAGGTATTGATCATACCTTTGACGGGCCTCAACTGAGTTGCCCGTCACAGGTAGATCGATACCTGTGACGGGCCGGAGAAAAAGCCATCACAGGTGACGCCAATCACCTGTGAGTGGTTGCAGTGAAAGGGACCCGTCACAGGTGGGGTCATACCAATGACGGGTTGGGAGTATAACCCGTCACTGACTCACCTGTGACGGCTTAGTCTTTCGGCCCGTCACACGTGAGGTGATACCTGTGACGGGCCGCGGCCAGATGCCTCACCGATGACGGCATCCCGTATGACCCGTCAAAGGTGACGGTCATCAGTGACCATTTGCTTTGCCCGTCACTGGTATCTCGTCAGAGGTGTGAGGATCTGGCATAGTGTGAAACTAATTTGTAATTGGTATGGTCAGATATCGCTACTTTCTTTTATAAACTTAGTCAAATATAAAATAGTTTGACTAATAGAAAAGATCAACCCAACTTATGAAATGTATAATCACACAAATAAAACCCAGTTACCCTGGTTCCAACCACTAAGGCTGCAGCTTCTGATAGCAAACTAGCAGCGGGAACCGCTCAGGCTCCACCGCTGCATCTCTATTACCAACTGCTATATATGTATTACACCTTAGAAAAATGATTGGTCATTGAAAAGCTATTAGTTGTATACACTACTAATAGAATTGATTTTTACCCGGATGTTAAAAATCACATTAGTCCCGATTCAAATAGGAACCGAGACTAAAGAATATCTTTAGTCCCGGTTCAAAATCCTAACTGTACTTTTTGATATTTAGTCCCGGTTGGTGTAAGATCATTTTTAGTCCTGATTTCATAGCTATCAGGTCCCCAACGAACTTTAGTCCCGTATACTAATATCAACCGAGACTATAGATAGCCTTGATTTTTTCTTGGATTTAATACACTTAGATCATATTTTTAATCCCAATTGGTATCACCAATCGGGACTAAATATCTCTCTCCCACATAATCGGCATCTCTCGCTCTCTCTCTTCCTTATCCCCTCCTCCCCTCTTCACGCCTTCTCCTCCTTCTCCTCCACTCCTCCCCCTCCCCCTTCCTCCGATCCCTTTCTACCCTTCCCTCTCCCTCTCCCATCTCTGTGGTGGGCGGGTGGCGGTGGCGCCAATCCCTCCACCGGATTCCGGTGGAAGGGGAGGCGGCAAGCGGAGGCAGAAGGTGGGTGGCGGCGCTAGGCGGAGGCGGCAGGCGGGCGGCGGCCTCCCCTCCGTTAGATCCGGCAGGATGGGAGGCCGGGCGGTGGCCTGCCGGAAACGGCGGTGGGGCGGGGGAAGTGACATTGGTGGTGGCTGGGCGGGGCCCTCCTCCTCCTCTCCCCCATATGCCGGCTGTGGTTGATTTATTTTTAGTTTTTGTTGTAGATTTTTTTAGATTTGGGGATGATTTGTGGATTGTGGATGATTTTGTGGATAGTGGATGATTTTGTCGATGGGTCTGTGATTCGTGGATGAATTGTGGATTGTGGATGATTTTGTGGATGGGTCTATGAATTGTGGATGATTTATGGTGATTTGGGGTGACGGTGTTGGTGATTTGGAATTGTAGATGCAAGCAGCAAAAGCAATGGAAAAAAAAAAGAGAAAATTTTAGTCCTGGTTGGTAACACAAACCAGGACTAAAGATGGAGCGCTAGTCACGTGGCGCTACTTTTTTTAGTTCCTGTTCGTGTTACCAACCGGGACTAAAGATGGATCTTTAGTACCGGTTATTTCAACTGAGACTAAAGATACCCATTTTAGTCCTGGATTCGTTGTCCCGGTTTACAACCCGGGATTAAAGGGGTTGCAAACCAGGACTAAAGATAGGTTCTCTAGCAGTGATAGCATTGTTGGCTCCACATTACAAACCAGTAATCTATAGAGTGTGATATTCATCTAATGATGGGTAAGTACAATAAGAATAAGAATAATGTGTATCTACTTATAGCACTATCAGTAGTATTAAGGGTAAATTAGTAATTTAATGATTATGAGTAATTTAGTCATTTATATTTTTTTCCGACTAGATCGATATATGGTTATCCATTATGTTGGCATTGTTCATATTCCATCAAAAAGCCAAAAAAGAAGGAAAAAGTTTAGTCGCTACTAAATAACAATTATACCGCTATTTTTTAGATAATAATGCCCCTCCATATTTCTAATACCGCTAACTTTGGTGGTAGTGGACTCTTCGATCAAATGAGATCACGGTTCAGATTGTTTTCTACTGCAAGTAGAGAGTACCGAAGTGAGACTCAACAATTATACAATTATACTGTACAGTAAATTGAACGGAGGAATTAGCAGTGCGTCCTTCAAGCACCTCCAATCTCGCTAATAAGCAAACTAAATTAGCAGTTAGCAATACGGTAATACAGTCTAAGTATAACGGTCCTATGGCATGTGATCTGAAACTTGAGTAGGCTTGTTCATTTCTGGCGCCGGACGGGGAGTGGTGTCGGTGTATCCGATGCCCTTCCTTTTCGTGGGGAAGAGCAAGAAGACGAACGTCGACATGAACGCCATCCCCAGGGGCAGGTTCTTGAGCAGCTCCTTGGTGTCGTTGCCGGCGTCGGGGAAGAAGCACTTGGTGAGCCCGACGTCGCTGAACGCCACGGTGAGGAACACCACCGCCGTGAAGAAGGCGTGCACGATGTCCAGCGGCCGCAGCCGCAGCTCCCGTAGCTTGGCGCGCGGCAACTCCTCCGCTTCCTCCTCCTCCCGGGACAGATTGAACACGTTGAACCCCCGCGGCGTGGCCATGCCGTAGTACAGCTTGCCGCCGCGTCCAACGACACTGTCCGTGAGGGAGAATAAGATGGAGGAGGCGATGAGGACGGCGACGAGACCGGCGGTGAGCCACTGGTTTGACCTGTAGCACTGGCCGTGGTTGGTGAAGGACGTGGACAGAGCCTGGTACGCCAACGCCGTGCCCGTCGGCAGCAGCTGCGCCAGGTTCGCCGTGCAGGCCATAACCTTGTCAGTCATCTCCGGTGGCGGCCTAGCCGCCGGGATCGCAGCCGCAGCTGTCGCCTTACGCTCGCCGACACCGTTAGGCATCAGCGTCGTGGCCATGCTTATATCTGCCTCAGGAGCGTCCTCGCCGTCACCATTGATTTCTTGTGGCATATCAATCAGCTTGGTCTCAAGTGACGATTCCATTGCTTGGTTTTCCTAGCTTGTGCAACGAAATCCGGTTGATAATTATGAATTTATCATACGCTACGTTCGTGAGGATTTATATATGTGAATCGTCTGCAGTTTTTTCCCCGCGTGGTTGGTACGCATGCATTGAGAGGAAATGGTCAACCAGACCGAGCTGAGCTAGGTAGTTGGAAAGGTGGAATCTTTCATAGCTTGGAATTGGTATACTGTAGCTCATTTTCTACTTATTAGCCCATCTTTAAATCAATATATACACTCCGTTCTAAATTATAGGGCGTCATATTTTCTAGAAAAATCGAACTCTGTAACGTTTGACTAATGATTATACTAACCATACTAAGTACTATACATATCACCTCACTAGATTCATATTTTAAAATATTTTCATGTGATGCTACTTTCATATTCATTGGAAATATACCATAAAATAAATTAATGGTCAAAGTATGTCATGAAATACCTTGTAAAAAATATGTCTTATAATTTGGGACAGAGGGAGTATAATAGATTAGCTATAAGGTTGGCTTTAATTTTTCTTCTCTTCTCTCTTTCTCTCACTTATACAACTAAAATGTATTTGTCTTCAAGCATATGTTAAGCTAGCTCTTGCATGAGAGTCAATACTCTTAACTTTTTTGTTACCTCTCTTCTCCACATAAGTATATAGTAGGCTTATAACTCACTATTATCTTTGCTCTAACCACAGATAACTTGGAGTTCTCTAAGTTCTTCTAAGAAACTACCTACGTCTCAAAATAATTGTAATTCTAAATTGTTTAATATATATTAAGGTTTGAGAAGAAAAACTATGGTATCCCTCGTTAAATGGTGAGTGAGAGGGTTGTTGATGGTAGAATACAGAGAAATTTGAATAAGAAGTGATTGATGAGAGAATTAGTACTAACTATTTTGAGATAAATTTGAATTTTAGAAATGTAATTATTATGGGATGGAAGTAGTATGTAACTAGTGGTTAGCCCAACTAGTCTTCAATCCATGTATATATATATATATATATATATATATATATATATATATATATATATATATATATATATATATATATATATGTATGTATACATACACACACATACATACTATACTGCATCCGGGGTGCGCTAAGTTAAAACACACCCCAACGTTAGTAATTTTGTTACTAACAGTGCAATCATGATAAATTCCTGAATTAAACTTAATAGTAAAATTATTACTATCAAGTGCGCGTTTTAGTTATATATATATGTGTGTGTGTATATATATGAGTAGTATTTTTTTTGCACGCGACATCACATGTACCCACAATCGTCTACACCCTATATATAGCTTGCACGAAATCTTAAGGCAGGTACATTAGTTGCTCACAAAATGTACCACGCATGATGTTTCTTTCATACAATATTTTTTACAAGTGCAAAATACCTTGTTTATGTAGTTTTTGTCAATTTACACGCTTAAATTTGCCTTGTTTATGGAAATTTTATGTAGTTTTTGTATGGTAGGATATATATCATTTTTGCAAATGTCAATTTGATATAATAAATGTATCATTTTCTCATTATTACTAAATATCACGTTATAACAAAATAGAGGTTAGAGAAATACTATGCCTTAAATGTCATATATGGTTTTTATTGAAAAAAATTATTTGGTAAAAAAGACAACACACATATTATACGTATTATGTATCAACCTGATATTTTTCTCCTTATAGTAAACATTCGTTTGGTCAAGATTAGATACGTTTTACGGCACGAATCTTGTAACACATCAATGGTGTTAATTGTGGCACATGTGAACCCGAGTGCAAATATGTATTTTTCTACTATACTATATATGAGTTGCGTTGTATTAAAACACAACCCCCACCTCCCCCCCTCGCGCACCACCCCCCCCCCCCCAAACCCTTCCCCGTGGCAAACAATCCCAACCAAAATAACTGTTTTACTATCAATTTTATCTGTTATTTATATTTCTCCCTCCCTCTCACATGGTAGAAACTGTCCACCTTTTCCCCTTCCTCTCCACTTTTTACGGATCTAGCGGCAACGGTGGCGGCCCCAGCCTAAGACGAGTGGCGGCGATTAGCTCTCCCCCGATGTTCCCAGGCGAGATTCGGCTTCTGCAGCCATTTACATCTCGGTGTGCTGACATATCCACCTCATCGGACAAACATACATGGCAGCACGACGTCGCGTTCCTTTTTTTGTCCAGTCGGCTGCTCGGCGCGCTTCACCAAGCGACGTGCTTCGTCTGCTCATCGTGACTTCCTCGTTCCCAGGTGGCGGCGGTTGGAATTTGACAACGCCGGAGTCCGGCCTTCTACGCGTACGTAATGTATCTGCTAACTCCAATTTTCGGTTGATGATGTGTTCAGTACCATCCTTTTTGATCCATGAATCCCGTCCAGAACCTTTGATGGAGCTGGTAAGTCCTTCGTTGCAGATCCAAAAGATTAATTCCCTTCGATTTTTCTGTTTAGATCAATTCCTTCATTCCTATGATGTGAGTCCCGTCGAATGATTAGGCATGTAATTTCTTTGTTGCATGCAGTAGTGGTATAGATGCGGGCATGCAGAGCGATCAGTGCCCCGTTTGTGGATCAGTGATTAGGCAGTAGTTTCGGATATTATCCCATTAGTACTTGGCTTTGGGGGTTCTCAGTTCATTAGTCTTTTGACAATATTCAGATCATGTGCTAGTAGTTGGTATGCTCATAGTTTCTGAAATTTTTTATTTCCTTTATTTTGATCCTTCTGAAACTTGTTTTGATCCTTCTGAAACTTTTGCATAGATCAAAACTCAAGGAGCTCGATTGGATATCAGTTCTCTGAAATTTTGTGGTTCAACATAGCAGATCGTGGGTTTTTCTTTTCTGAAATTTTTTGATTTCTGGTGTTAGCAGCTGCCGTGTCTGGGCTCTTGTACTGGAGACACACCTCGATGGGACGGTGGTTCGAAACAGTCCGCTTTAGATTTTCATGTTCTGATTTTTTGGTTGAACAGAGCATTTGGATTGGACTGCAGGAATGCTCTAAATTTATGGAGTTCTCTGCAGTTGATATGCTAGAAGTTTTTTAGTTTTATAGTTTAATTAACTGAGTAGCTGACTGAATTGTTCTGAGCATTTTGATGAAAAGGATTTCTTTCTGTATTTGTTATTGGCCTTTTTAATTCGTTGAATTGCAAAATGTTTGATTGCAGACTCGACCTGAGACAAGCACGCTACGACGGATGAACGGCTCTCGTGAATGGTTGTGTTGCCAGGAATTTGTGAATCAGGATGTTCCATCTAATTTGGTTTTGCTCGGGTTGTCAAATGTTCAATGGATATGTGCCTGCGCATGTGCATCAGGTTGGTGTGCTTCAGCACATGGTGGATCGATTTCCTTCAGCTGAGGTTATCCTAATAGCTGATCTCCTCAAACACATGACACTGCTATTTTTTTCTTCTTGCCATTCCCTTTGCATGCTATTTTTTTCCAGGTTAGCAGGTTCAATGAAGAATTGGAGAATTATCTTTCCTGCTACCAGAATGTTGTTCTTGTGATGCATTAATCACCTAATTTTCATGCTCTGATCCAAATTTTGTATGTATGCAGTTCTGATCTGGGAGGTGCATCCATGAGCGGTGGCCTCTGACGGCGAGCTCCTCCAAGAACTTTGTCCTGGCTTGGGAGCAGCCCAGCTAGCGACCATGGAGGAGGCGCAGCTGCAGTGAACAAACTAGTCTTTATTTGAATGTTCTGACCGCTGACTCCCGATCTGCTCCTTCCGCGGCGATGGTGGCCAACATCCTCGGGATGGCGCTTGGGGGTAACGTTCGCCTCCGTTGCCGCTGGCGCCATCCCCGAACCACATCCCCTCTTGGCGTCCGGGATCTGGCCATTGAAGGGTGGCTGATGGCGGGGGCCTTGATGGCTTTGGCTGATGGTGCTGCTGGTCGGCAGCCATGGGTGCCTCATCGGCGGCTGCAACATCCTTGCGTGAATTAATTAGTATACAGCTTAAATTCTAAGACATATTGCCATACCTCCCAGAGTCCCAGTCTATTATTTTTTAGGAGAGCACCAAAACTAATATAAATTCATGTTAATGTACTGCTGGGATGAAATGGCATGAAAATGATGTGCTTCATGTTAAATATAAAACTGCTAGCCTGATGAAGTGTGAGGAGACTCTCTTGCTTAGATCATTTTATTCACTTGTAATTATTGGCTAAAAGTAGGCATAAAGGAACCTAAAATGGTAGCTCATTTTTTTATCAAGCATTTTATTTCTTCTTCAAAGAATCACATCTCATTTAGAGTCATTTATGAGTGTAAATTAAAGACTTCTCCACTTAGATGATGTTATCTTTTATTTTCTATGCAGGTGGCCGTGGGATGACTCTCTAAATGTACGTGGGGTGATGGATATCTGTTGATGGGGAGGCTTAGGGGATCTATAACGCTTTGTCGACTCAGTGTCGATGTGTGGCACTTGTGTTGTCTTGCTCGTGGGTTTTGCGCAAGCATGGACCGGTGTGTTGGTGCCTGATCTACATTGGTGTTGATCTCCTTCACCATATCCATCATTGATGGTGTTCTAAATTTTTATTTGTTTTTGTGCATTCTACCAATGTATCGCATTAAGTGTGTGATCAAACAGTTGTAATACTAAAACTTGTTCAAATAATTTTCGGAAGTTCATAAATCTTTTACTTCAGCAGTCTAGGAGTAATTTATGCTCTGAAAGAAAAACGTCTAGGAGTAATTTCTTTACGGAAGGAATGTGGGAAAAGAAAAGCACAAAGTAATTCTTTTGCTGAGAGAAGACAGAAGTAAAATTTATTGCTAGATTAAGATTTTACCTCTATAAAAGTTGTTTACGGAGAGAAGACCAGTAAAAACTTGTCACATTAAGGATTCCGATAGGTCAGATGGTTTTATGCGGGGCATATTTCATGAATAGTAATAAGTTTACTAATTGGAACCACAAATACTAATAGTAATTGTCTTACTCAATACAACCTTTAATGGCTCCATGAGATGTACGGTGGTTTTGTGCGGGACCAATTACAAGAATAATAACTCGATTACTTATCGAAACTAAACTTACTAATAGTAAATGAATTACTAAAATCACGCCTATTGGGTGGGTACATTGTACAATTTCTGCGTATAGTAAATATATTAACAGTATATTATGCTACAAACAATCCTTTAGTAATTAATTTACTATACATTATTTTAAAAAGGTGTGGGGTGGGGGCGGCTGGGCTAGAAAAGGTACGGGGATAGCGGGAGTGGTGGGTGGAGGTGTATGTGAGGGGAGCATTTTAATTATCGCGCACCCAGACACGGTTTAGCGTATCTCTGTATATCCATGTATATATATGTATGTACTATACTATAGATGGGGTGCGCTGTAGTTAGGACGCAACCCCCATGTACTACCCCTCCCTCCTCCCACACTTCTCTTTGGTTAATGGTCATAGTATTTACTGAAAGAGGCTCATCTTTCTCCACACATGTTCATAAGAAGCCTAGTAATATATTTACTGGAGGTTACCCACACATCAACATATATAAGTATGCTGGTCCCTCATCCCATAACCATCCACCTATCCATTTTTTCTCTAATTTTTTCGATTTGGAGAGGTTGGCGGCTAGGTGGCAGTGACGGCGGCGGCGGCGGTGGCGTGCCCTAGAGATGAGGTGGCATGTTGTGAGGCGACAACCCAGATGGATAACACCGGAGGCAGAGGAGGCAACCACCCTCTCCCCGCCGGTGGTGGCCCATCCTCGAAGATGGCTGAGGTGGTTCGGTGATTTGGGTACTCTTGGCGGCGCCATCGATAGACCTCCACCATCACCACCCATCTCCGGTTGAGATGGGGGGTCACTGTCCCCTCCCCAGGCAGTGGCAGCCAGGGGCGGAGCTACAGCACAGCCATCGGGGGTCAGCCGACCCCGATGACCTCCGACGGAATCCATGATTATATTGTTCAGATAAATAAGATGACAATAAAAATTAAGTAATATTAGTGTATTCTGACTCCGGTGACCCTGATAAACTAATTTTCTAGCTCCGTCCCTAGTGGCAGCCACCATGAGACTAACGGCTCCAGCCATGCTAAGGCCCCGTTTGGTAGGGCTCCAAACTCCAACTTCCAACTCTAAACTCTAACTCCAATAAGAGCTGGCAACTATAGGTGTTGAAGTGGGTATGAAAGTGTTTGGCTAGATTAGTTAGCTCCACACCACCATGTCCCGTGTTAGCATTTCGTCGAACACCTGGTTGGCGTCACCCTGCTACTGCCACCACCGTCGTTGCTCAACCCGTGCGCCACTACTGCCGCTACCGGTCACCGGTATCCAGGGAGGAAGATGGGGAGGAGAGATAACGGGAGGAGATGGGGTAGGAAGGGGTAGCTTAGTGGTATTTTGGTGTAAATACACTAAAAAATTAAAGGTTAGTAGGTCTTTTGGGTTGGAGTGGAGCAGCAAAAACCCAAGTTCACCTCTTAGTACTAATTTGTAGAGCAGCTCTGCTAACTCCATTTCAAAAAATGAAGAATCATACCGCTTCAAAAAATGAAAAATCATACCGCTTAAAAAAAATAGAATTGGAAGCTAGAGATGTGCTAAATAGGGCCCCTAAGTTTGGGAGTTGGAGATCCTGCAACGCCCTAGCTTCAGCAGCACCAGAACTGGCCTCGAGGTGAGTAGATGGCGCCTCACACTCTTCCCCTCGACCATATGCTGCCATCCCGCGCTACCCTCATCTTTTTAGTTGATACCACCGGACACCTCACGAAGCTCCGCGGTCGCGGTCAAGGTCCTCTTCTTCTAGCTCAACATAGTCGAGGTCACCCGCTGCACCGACCACCTTGAGTTCTCCGTCGGCATCGCCTCCACCGACTTCACTGTTGACAACTTCCTCGAGTCCCCGCAGTGCGGCTGCGGCTTCGATTGCGACGACGGCGACGGCGACGGCATCTCCTCCTCCTCCCTCCCTCCGCCGCTCGAGCCCAGCCTGCTGCGCTCGCGAGGTGCGTTCTAGAATCTCCCCTTCCTCCCACCCAAGCTGCGATGACGTCATCAATGGGGAGCTATTACTGTTAGTACTAGTACAAGTGATGCCCAATTAGCTGTCAAAAATAGAGGAAATTCCCAGCTTTTAGATGGGACTCTCGCGATTTCAGAGCACCATAATATGAAATTGGGATCAAACGAAGAACTCGTTTGAGTTCCTCACTCCTATTCTGTAACTTACAATTTTAGTACCAGTTGCAGGGTAGGAGGTTATTTGAGTTGCCAAAAACTGTTTCTTGAATCCTAAGGCTTTGTTCAGGATGCTGGAATTTCACTTGATTTTCACAACAAAACAACTTGATTCCCGTTGTAGGGAATAAATTCCTGTGTCCCAGCTATTTGTGGGTCTATACCACCTTCTGATAGTTTGGAGGGCTGTATACATTTGCCTTTGGATTCTTGTTCTCGAAGTGTTTGAGGAAGCTGAGATCAGTATGTGTTACTATATAAGATCTGTGGTCATAGTCAAGGCTATTTCAATAGGTGCAGAGACTAGTTTAGCTTCTGGCTGGGAAGTGGTGGTGACAAGGAATTATACTGGAAATTGGCACTGTAATTGAGCGTGATTTCAGACTATAGTATCATAATCGATCCTAAATTTCACGGACAACAATTCATGTCCTCATGCATCAATTAACTAGGTATTTATTTTATAAAGAGTGAAGATTGACATGGTTTCTGCTTTAACTAAGATGTCAGATCGATTGATCATGTGCATGTGTGCCTCATGCAGGATGAAATTAATCATGAAAGATTTGTCGGTAATTAGTCATGCCTTCTGTGTAAAATTAATATCAAATGAGTCATGATAATATGATTTTGCAGGAATATCTCTGTGGTCAGGCCTGCTGCTGCTAGATGGTAGGGTAATTGGTGCAATTAGTGTGTCACACCCTGGAGTTTCCCCTTCTAGCTCTAAATTCATAAAATAAATTGCCTAAAAGAAATTGTTCTTTTTAACCAGGAGCAAACCCTAAATTAACAATGTGCGTAATAATTGGAATCGTCAGGGAGAATTCTTTTTCGAATTCTCTTTGCTTCAAATCATTGACAGGATTTTCAGCGGAATATGCAGAGCAGACGAAGTAATAATGTTAATTTAAAATATCAGGATTTGAATTAATAATTCCTTCCTTCCCCTCCTTTGGTCGTGAACCGTTCCCGGTTCACTCTCCCTGTTCGCGGTTCGTTGTATCCGCCGACCCCTTTTGTTGCGGCGGTTTTGTTTTGTATGACGAGCCAAGTCCTACTCCTATTCCGGTTCAGTTTCTTGTTTCTTTCCCAAAATGGCACCGCATTTGTTTCCCCCACCTTTCCTTTTCAGGCATCCTTTTCTCTCGTATTTATTTTTTTCCCCTCCCCCTTGTCGAGCGCCACTCTCCACCCTCCCCCTTCTGCCGTGCGCCCCCCTCCTCCTTGGGCCGGCCCGACCCGCACCCCCTCCTCCACCTCTATAAAAACCACTCCACCCCCCTCCCTTGCACCCTCCTAGCCCTAGACGTCCCCTCCCCTGCGCCCCTAACCCTAGCCGCCACCTCCCTGTGCCACCGTGCCGCTGCCGGGTTGCCACCGCTTAGCCCTAGCCGCCACCGCCGCCGCCGCGCTGCCTCGCCGCGTGCCGCTGCTGCGCTGCTGCCGCCGCCGCGCTGCCTTGCCGCAGCCGCGCCGCCGCTGCTGCCGCTGCCGCTACAGCCGCGTGCGTTGCTACCGCGTGCCGCCGCCGCTGCTGCCGCGTGCCTGCCGTTGCTGCCGCGTGCCGCCGCCGCTGTGCGCTGCCGCGTGCCGCCACCGCTGTGCGCTGCCGCGTGTCGCTGCCGCTGCTGCTGCTGCCGTGTCGCTGCCGTGCCGCTGCCGCTGCAGCCGCGTGCGGTGCCGCTGCTGCTGCTGCCGCGTGCCGCTGTCGTTGTGCGCTGCCGTGTGTCGCTGCCGGTGCTGCTGCTGCCGCGTGCCGCCGTCGTTGCTGCTGTCGCGTGCCGCCGTCGTTGTGCGCTGCCGCGTGCCGCCGCCGCTGCCTAGCCGCCGCTTTGCCCTAGCCGCAGCCGTGCATCGCTGCTGCCCTAGCCGCCGCCGCGCGTTGCTGCTGTCCTAGCCCTAGCTGCAGGCGCGTGTCGTTGCTTTGCCACACCACTGCCGTGCCGCAGTCAGCTGCCGCATCGCTGTCATGTCGCCGCCGCGGCTGTACCACACGCCACCGTTGCCGCGTTGCTGCCGTGTAGCGTCGTTGCTGCGTCGCCTTGCCGCCGCTAGCCGCCGGTGCCGTGCCGGCCCTACTGCCCCGTGCCGTGCCGCTGCCGCTGCCCTAGTGCCGCACGCCGTCGCTACTCCGTCTGCCGGCTGCCCGCTGCTATTTTGCTGCAGCCGTGCCACTGCCGCCGCTTTGTCGAACACGGTAGCCGTGCTACCGACCCGTTACCGTGTTGCTGCCGCTTTGCCGTGTCGCTTGCCGTGTCGTTAGCCGCCTAAAACCCTAGCTACCTAGCAGTCGCCTAGCCGTGTCGGTTTACCGACCTCGCTACCGCCGCACCTAGCCGTAGCCGCAGCCGTGCCCTCGCCGGGGTACGTATGCTCTCTCTCGCCGCTCGCTGCTTACGCTCGTGCGTAGTGTGGCGTAGTGTCTTGTCGGTTTGGTCGTACCGTGTCGTTCTAAAACCCTAGAGCCTTTCTGAGCTGCCGGTTCTGTTCGCCGGTTCGGTTGACCGTTTGCGTGGTCCCGTGCCACGGTAGGTTGACTCGTCGAGTCGCTGACCCGTGAGGCTCGTTAACCGGAGTTTGTTTTCCATCAACCTTGTTCGTTCGCGGGCATTAAAACATATCAATTGAGTAAGGTTTTTCGGTTAATAGTAATTACATAGTTCATATTCTAAAATTTATCTAAAATTGAGCTCTACATGTTTGTTTACTTTTTATGTACTGTTTATTTGGTTTTTATTAGTGTTTTTCCTCGTTTTGCGTGCCAACGTATAGATTCCGCCGTTTCGGACGATCGCGGTCACGAGGAAAAGAGTTTGGAAGATCAATCGAAGAAGCAAGGCAAGTCACACATTCCCCTTGAGCATTTTGATCCCAATTTATAAAATGTTTTACCGTTTACAAATAAATTGCATGTTTTGCTAATTACATGGGAATAGGGTTTACCTATCTGCTTGCTTAAGCCATATTTACTTGATGTCCTTTCTTTGTAAACCTTGGGTGATAATTTGACTAGCTTGTGTCTCATGTTGACCTAGCTAGAATTATTTTACGCTTAGCCATGCTTAACACCACTAGCTCACAATATGGGATAATCACATTATCTATTTCAAGTATCTTGATGAGCTGCGGGCTCGAGACATGTCGGCCAGGTTTCATTGGTCGTAATTAACCAACTAAAATATGGTTTAATGGTGGGTTGTGGGTGTGGTTTTGCTAGTCGCACCCATGGCAATTAAGGACCGGTTCGCGGGAAACCCTGGAAGAATTACCGTGCTTACCACAAGCTAGCGTGGGTAATAGCTTGACTCGTAGTGTAACTTTTCTTAGCCGACGCATCCAGGCAAGGGTGGGCGTGATGGAGTTGGGTCGGCGGGGGATTTACCAGTTGATCGGCTGCCGGATTCACCTAGGCACGAGGGGGGCTGCCTGCCTTGGAATTAAAGGTGGGGGCGAAACCTGATGTGTGGTGCGCTTGGTTAACGAGGGTTATGCGAAAGGTCTTGTCACAGTTTCCTTTCCGGTATACCGTGGTGGTATGCTGGCGCACGGTAACGTGTTGTGGGGCTGTGTCTCGTGGGTACAGTTGTACACCTCTGATCAGAGTAAAACTATTCGAATAGCCGTGCCCGCGGTTATGGACGATCAACCAGATTCACCGTGATTAGTCCCACTTTATTAATTAACATGACTTAATGAACTGGTTTAGTTCAGGTGGAATGGTTGGGCCTGTTCAACGTGGTGTAGCGTTGATAAGTGGAGATGTTTAATATTGTCTTAATTAATCAACTGTTTTACTATTTTCAACTATAAATGTTTACAACCGCTTTTATGCAAATAGCCACAAACCTTCCTTGTCTCCCTTGGCACGTCTGCATCATTGGTGTGGCTTGTTGAGTACGGTGGTTGTACTCAACCTTGCTATTATTCCCCTTTTCAGAAGTGTAGTGCTTCTGAGCTGAAGATGAAGTTAGAAGACCAAGGCTTATACCCCAGTTGAGTTTTGCCTGTGGAGTGGAGCTGAAGCCCCGCTAGGATCGTCGCCTTTTTTTCCGCTGCTGTTTTCTTTTCGGTGTGAGGACTAAGTGCCTCTTCTGTAAGTATTTACGCTTTATTTACGTTTGGATCTGTATATTAATTTGTCGTTTTGTGTACCCTGGCTTGATTCCTGGACAGGGATTTATACGCAAAATAGTCTGGAAATTTGGGGTAAATTTCTGGGCGTGACATAGTGCTACTAAAATTGTTCTACATCATCGACTCACTGTCATACTATTTAATTACACAGGTGATTAGGCCTTCTCAAATGATCAAAAAGTGATGGCCCTTATGACAACAAACAAGGATAATTAGCAGCTGTAAGTTGCATCTAGCACAACCATGTCCTTGATTTGCAATTTACAACCACATCTTCTTTCCTTTTTTGCCTTTTACTGACCATCAGCAACACTGAGCTAGGTGTGTGATGTTTTAGTTCATGTTTGTGAATACTGATTTCTCACAAGATACAATTTGTGATTTTCTCTATGAGATGATGTCCATGTAGCTACCAGAAGTTTTTATTCTTTCCTGCTTGATGTCGTTGTTTCCCTTGTCCATCGCAGGCCACCTGTTCGACGGAATGCAGCAGAGAGAGGTAGCTTTCAGCCAGATTGCATTAGCAGCAACACTGCTTGGTGGGCGTGAGTACTGCACTATCCACATGCATTTGCCATTGCCAAGAGAGTGAGCATAGATTTATGAACTCAGTTCTAAAATGATTACATGTTATGAACAAAGACTACTGCAATTTTGATTCTTTGTGCTAGAGCCACATGCATTTGCCATTGCCAAGAGAGTGAGCATAGATTTATGAACTCAGTTCTGAAATTATTACATGTTATGAACAAAGACTGCTGCAATTTTGATTCTTTATGCTAGAGAGCACTCTATTGTGTTAGTAAGATTGCCGCAATCTTGGATTATAATTTCAGGCTGCAACGATCTTTTTCGGCAGGACTGTCAAGTTGCCAGGTAAGAGCAACCTGTTTTACCTTGTATTAGTTTGGTTCAGAACCAAAAGTTGATTGGTGCTTTCAAGAGATATGATTTTACCTTTCTTTTTAGTTTGATTCAAAATCGAAAATTGCTTGGTGTTATCAAGAGATGTAATTTTATTCAACACGACATAACAACCATCCATCTGAATCTTGTTCTGCATTATAGTGCATTTGCTTAGTTATTTGCTAATATGAATATATGACTAGTTATTTGCCGTACCTATGATGTGCAGTCCATATATGGAACCAATCAATCACGGTAAGAAAATGAATTTATATGTCACAGTCACTGAGACTATATAAATGAGTGATGAATCATGGTATTTGCACTTTTGCAGGATGATGACAGTAATTACATGGTCAGGTTATGCCAAAAAAAATAATTCAGAGATACATATGCTCAGGTTTTGATTAATTTACTCCTGGTAGACACTCAGATTTTGGCAAAAATACAAGATACACTACATGACCCTTATCATTTTCCTTATCATGACTATTGCTAGAATGGCAATTGGAGTCTAATAGGCAACAATTCTGTCCTCTGCTTTTGGTTTTTGGGAGATATCTTTTATCGTAATATACCAGTAGCTGTCATCTGTGATGCTAACTTGTGCTAACTTGGGTAGGAATAATTACAATAGGAACAGAACAGCAGGGGGTTTTGATGCTAACTTGTTATTGCAAAGTAATTGTGCTAACACATGCTTATCATTTTTGAGAGATTGAAATTCTCTTTGTGCCAAATGTTGTGCCAAACTTGTTATAGAAAATCTCAGGATGAATAAGCACTCAAGCAGGTTCTCTTCGCCGCCTGCGCGCCGTTGTTCAGGGTGCCCCGCCCGGGGTCGTCATTGGGTCGTGGCTGTTCGCCTCCGTGGCACGGCCGCCTATGATCTGGTCTCCCTGTCAACCCCGTTCCTCTATGGCCATGGCACTCAGCTCGTCAGCACCTAGTTTCTTATTTTGTTTTGTTTTTCACTTTTGTCACGAACGGTTGCTTAAAAATGTGCTGCAGCAATTGCTCTCTACCTTGACCTGTCAACTTGTACTATGGATAAGAATCTACGTTGCCGTTGATTGTTGTATTGTTTTTTCTTTAATGACTGAGACGTATAGTTGCTTTATGATGGTAACTTCAGCCTGGCGGCTAACGAGCTATGCTTCTTAATATTTTATTATTGATTTCTGATTACTGAGAAATTATTTACTGAGAGAAATCGGAAGGAGCCTAAATATAATCTATTTACTTAGAAAAGCCGAAAGGAGATAGAAAACTGGGAGTAAATCATTTACTAGTAGTAATTCATTTACTCAGAGAAGAAAGCTAGGAGTAATTTATTTACTAATAAAAAACTTCTATTTATTAAATAAGAAAACATGGAGTAGTTTATTTACTACTTTGTGGTGACATCAATATATGTTTGCAATCGGTAGGATTAATTTATTTAGGGAACGGAATTTTGCGGCAAGATCAACCATCGGTGTAATAGTAATTTAGTTACTAGGATAATATGTTGAGAACCATTGGTGTAATAGAACTTGATTACTAAGAGAAATTTTGTAGCAAGATCAGTATGTTACGTTGAAACCATCGGTGTAATAGTAATTTATTTACTAAGAGAAATCTTGTGGCAATATTAATACATTAATCTTAAGTAATTTATTTACTGTGATAAGATATGAGGATCAGTTGAGTGTAGTATTATCTTAAGTATTTATTTATTAAGAGAATGGCTGAGAACAACCTGATAGTAATTCATTTACTGAGAGATAACCAATTGAGAATGGCTAAAAATAACCTGGAAGAATCCATTTAATCATTTGGGAGCACGAAAGTGTTAGTAACTCATTTACTTATGGTCTGATAGACTTGGTAATATTACTAATAGGTCAATTGTGAAAGAAGTGCGGGAGGAAAGAAAAAAGAGAGCTGGGAACGGAGGAAGTGCGGATGGGAAAAAAAAGAAAAAAAGGGTGGGGGAGGGTGGGTGGGTAGGTAGGTAGGGGGGAGGGGGTGTATGTGAGAGAAGCGTTTTAGTTATTGCACACCCAGACGTGGTTTAGCGGCTCTATACTCTCAGGAGTACGTACTCCCGTTTCCATCTACCATCCATCTAAGGCAACCCCGATGAAGTATAACATACCAGGAATATCACCTAGGAAAATTTTTGAAGAAAATTTAAAACTTTTTGAGAGCTAAAACTTTTGAGAACACATTATCTCATCTTAGAGCTAAAATCCTGTTAATAAAATAAAAACACACAGTTTGATTGGGAAAGATAGAGCTAAGCTCAAAATGGAAAATTTACAAATCTTGTATTAGCTAATTTCAGATCAAATATTTTGTTTTGACCTTAATATAGAAACTTAAAATCTTTTGGTTTTACATTTTAACCGAACTAAAACGTTTGAGCTAAATATAAAACAAATGTAAATATAGGTTTTGAGATATGAAAACCAAAATGCAAATAATGTAAACTTGGTTGCATGTGCATTTTATTACTTTAGGCTAGTTTTTTGATCTTTTGGTGCAACTCATAATATGATCCATTTGCATGTCATGTCTAGGGAAAATTCCTAAAAATACATTAAGCAACAATAAATCACACAAAAATTCACACAAGTACTAAACATCACTCTAAGCACCCAGTAAAAATTTAGTTTGAATTTACCACATCAATTGATAACCCAAAATAAATCTTTCAACTCAGCTAAAAATATGAAAACAGCATAGCACATAACACATAGCCTACTTTGTACCTTCATCAAAATTCAACCATACCTCATCTAGAAAAACCACTTGGTAATAATGTTAACCATACATTACTCTACCACGTGGTGCAATGGAATAAATAAATTTGAAATGTAACCACGAGATGTATAAACAGTATTCTTGACTGCAGTCAATGATTCATCTAGTCAACTTTACTAAATTACCATAGTAAAATTTAAAGTGATCAAATCTTGAAACTTAGCACATTGAATCATCACATCCTTGTCCATCATGCTGTCTCCTTATCTCCCCCTAAATTCTAAATTAATTAGAGAAGAGGAGGAGAATAAAACTACAAATTAAACTAGTTCCAACACTTAGAAAATTTATACCTTCTAGACCTCTTCTTCTACATCTCTTACATGTGGGACCAAGTCCTTGTGGGATCCACTTATCACCCTCATCACAGCCAACACAACCATTATTCAATCTCCTTTCGATTTTCTATTATTTATCAACAGGAGAAAGATATTAAAATACAATTCATACCTAAACTACTACTCTACCTTTTCCATATACCTAGAATGTACCTACATAGGCCCATTTGTCATCCATATACCAGTAAGTTACTATGGTTAAACATCCATTTGATCTACCTTTTATTTAACAAAAAGAGAGAGAAAGAGAGAGAGAGGGAAGTATAAATCAATTCTCACCACAATCTAACCTCTACCTCTCCTTTTTCCTTAGGAAATCACAACTTGGGGCCACTTAACAACCTCTCATGCTAGGTTGGGTGAAGTGCAAGTGGGATCACAGCAGCAAATCACAACCAACTCCCTTAAATCGTGTCTACCTCTCATGTTGACACCTAGCTCTCACTTGCCACCTCAACTTTCACCATTAATCAAACCAAGTCGCCACTATACTTTTCTCTCATCCCTCATTGTATTCCACAAATAAAATCACAAATAACTGCCTCGGAGACACAAAGAACATCCACGTCATTCTTTGAGCCGAAGGTGTTTGATCTATTGCATTGCTTTTCTAGTGAGCTTCTCCGCAAGATGATCATGGGAACATGATGCCCCTCTTCTACCCAATCTATTTCTATCTAATTTTTTAATTTTGGCGCAGGTCGAGCACGTGGTGGTGTGCACGTCGTCGCTCTCGGCGTCCCGAGCGCCGCCGTGGGTCGCGTCGCCGTTCCCGTCAATCCGATGGATATCAGGATGAGTCGTCGCGCCAAGAGCATCTCCAATGTCCCAGAAGCACGGTGCCCGGAGGAATCAAGACACATCGCCATCGTTGAAGAGATCCCTTTCATCCTCTCCAAGTCCGGCTGTGGGCTCTCCCCTCCGATTCCTTGATCCCGTGTGAGCTTCGGCGCGATTCCATGCACCAGTAGCATCCTCAGGACATCTCTAAGCTGTCCCACTCCTTTTCTTGGCAGCCCGGAGTCCGGAAGGACGTCGTCGTCGCCGCCTTGCTGTTTCCGCCGCCGCCGAGCACTCCTCAGGTTGCTGTCGCCGTCCAGCCATCACCGACCCTCATGTGATATTCAGTAAGTCTCCAGGAGCTCTGTAGCTACACATGCATTCTCCCATTCACACGGAAACAAGCCGGAGCTCGGCATGCCTTAGCATGCCGAGGGCTATATCCGCTTGAGCTGCCGTCGCCGCTGACACAAGTCACCATAGCCAATGAAACCACCAATATTAGCTTCATAATCCTCCACTCTACATTTTCTCTTTTGGCCACATCATGATACCTGCCATCAATCGCCGCCGGCGACGGCGAAAAGTTCGCCGACCGCCATTGCTCTGCCGCCGCTCTGCTCTCTCCCTCACTATGCCACTGACATGCGGGCCCCACTTGTTTAGGCGTCAGAGGTTTAATTAGCGAAAGATTAAAACTTGTAAGGTTCTAAATGAAAATATACGTAGTACGACATGTAGGGTCTGGATCTATGTGTAATTAAGCTAAAAGAATGAGGACTCTTAATGAAAATGTCTTTTGCACATGCTTAAGGACTCTGGCCTCTATTTCCTATAACCGTAGGGACCTTTCTGCAAATGATACACTCACTGATACGTGAAGCCCTCATATTAAAATACTCAAACCAATATTTAATCAACAGAAAAATGCACAAACTTGTAAATTGCATACAAAATCCATTTTAGCTCAAAATAAGAAGAATCAAATTTCTGTGGATTAACAAACTTATGAAATTTAATATGGAAACATAAAACCTGGCACTTAAAGTAGAATAAATAGCTCTAAAAATTCATGTAAGTAACAGTGAACATAAAGCAACCTGCCAACTTATAAAATTTATAGGAAATTCATCTTAACTAATTTTGGAGTGAATGAAGTTCTAGTGTACTAAAAAAACAGAATCTTAATTTTCATAAACTAAAACTTGACACTATTTGTAGTATAAACATCACCAAATATTTATCTATTAAAATAACTAGTATAGTGTAAACTAGAAACTACAAAATCCATAGGTAAATCATTTTAACTCCAAATGGGCAAAACTAAAATTTTTTAGTTTCACAAAAGTATTCACTTTAGATCTGTAGACTAATCTCTAGATGAAACCATAACCAAAAACGTCACTAAAATTTGAATAAAGGATTAATGCAAAAGAATAGTATAGAAGATTCTAAAAATCATATAAAATTCAAAAAAAACTCCAAATGAAGTGATAGCAGAATTTTTAGAATGACATAATCATGAAATTAAATATTATAAAATAAAATATGACACTTACAGGACCCAAAAGAAATCTAAAATTCAAAATAGCTAATAAAGACTATAGTATATCACCTAGCTTGAAAAAATCATAATAAAATCATGCTAACTCTATAAATTGTGAAACCAACTTTTTTGTACTCTTGAGAACATACCCTTCACTGAAGTAATCCAATACTTCACAAAACTTAGACCCTAAAATGCACCTGAGAACTAATAGGGCTTAATTTGTCTAGTGCAAGTATTAAATTTTGAAAATTAATAACTCTGAAATGCAAAATGATAAAATAGGAATTCCTTCACCACAAATCTTGTCCACACAGCACCTATTCACAATAGCAAACTCATGCACTTTTAGAGCATTTTAGATTTTTGCATGTTTTGGTATTTATTTTTTTATCAGGAAACAGTGGGGGAAACCCCCATGGTAATTTTCATTAATTTAAAAGGAACTGTACAAAGGAATTACAAGTTGTCAATCCATGATTGAAAGGGAGCTCTTAGCACTACTCTAAGTCTAGGTAAATGTAGACTTAGTTCCTCTTTAAGACTTGCTTTCCATCTACAAAGAGAGGGAGATACATTCTTGAAAATTAGATCATCTCTCTGCTTCCACAAGAGCCATGCAGCCACCAGAAAAATTTCCATGAAGCAAAAACTGGTAAAGCTGAACCTTTGCATCTGAATCATTTGATGAAAAGAAAGAGATGTATCCCAAGAAAACCCAATCAAGTTCCAGCAGGAAGCAGCAAATGGGCAATAAAAAAAAGTGATCTCTTGTCTCCCTTGCTCCTGAAGAACACATGACACATGAAGAGGGCACATTCGGAGGCTTACAATGTTCTCTCTCCAATAGATCACTTGTGTTTGCTCTATCCAAAAACATTAGCTAAGCAAAGACTTTTATCTTCATGAAAGCTTTACACTTCCAAATCCAGTAACTGGAGGTTGAAGAGACCAAAAGCAAAGCTTATAGAACTTCTGAGAAGAATAAATTTTATTTCCCCAAATATAACTCCATCTATCAGGCTGCGAATTGATTGATATCTGTGATATATCTTCCAAGTAATTCTTATACTCATCATAAGCTTGGACTGAGAGAGGCAAATGAAACTGGTCATCCACAGACCTTCCAAGGTGTTGGGCTACATTATCAGATTTGTGCTTTGCAAAAGAGAACAAAGTGGGAAAAGTTTGAGCCATAACCTTTCCATTGCAAAGATCATTCCAAAAACTAACTGTGGACCCACTATTGATAATTGGGTGAGCAAAACCCCTGAAAAGGGTTTCAAATTGAAGAATATCCTTCCACCAAAAGGAGCCACACAAGTTTGCACTCTGAGGTAACTTGTTCAGATAATAAGTGGACCAGACCAACTTGACCCAAGGAATGTGTAGCTGCTTGTTAAAAAACTTGCCAAGTTGTTTTAAAAGCAGAGCTTTGTTCTGTACTCTTAACAATCACTCCTAATCCCCCTTTCTTCTTTGGCCTACAAATTTTCCCCAAGCTGCAAGTGATTTTTTGTTGGAATTCAAATCCTTCCCTCTCCAAAGGAAATGTCTTCTAGCCCTGTCAATATTCTCAATGACAGCTACAGGAAGTTGCAAGGAACACATATAATAAGTTGGCATTGCAGATAAGACCGAGTTTACTATAGTGAGACTATCACCATAGGAGAGAAAAGCTGAAGTTGCAACCAATCTTCTTTCAATTCTATCAGTAAGGGGGGAGAAATCTATCACTTTTGGCTTATGACAACTGAGAGGAAGGCCAAGATACGTGAAAGGGAGACTTCCAATCGAGCAACCAAACGTAGAGGCCAAGCACTGAGCCTTCTCATCACTCAGATTTAGGGGGATCATACAGGACTTTGAAAAATTCACTCTCAAGCCAGTGGAAGAAGCAACTGAGTTAAGGATAGCCTTTAAAGCAAGAAGCTGAGGAGCAGAGGCTTGCATGAAAAGCAGAGTATCATCTGCATATTGAATGATAGGAAAATTTGAATCTCCATTTACAGGAATAGGGAGATGAAAGAGACCTTTTTGATGTCCTTTATTAACAATGGCCTGTAAAATATCTACTCCAAGTGCAAAAGAAGAGATAATGGATCACCTTGCCTAACTCCTCTTTTGCAAGGAAAAAACTTTCATGGAACCCCATTAAGTAAAACAGCAGTGGAAGCAAAAATAAATAGAGAAGAAACCCAGCCGATCCATTGTGCAGGGAAACCCATTGACTGCATTATACTAAGAATGGCAGAGTGCTCTATCATATCAAAGGCCTTTTCAAAATCAAGCTTCAACAAAACAATTTCCTTCTAGAATGCTTGCATTGATGGAGGTATTCAAAGGCCCAGCCCAAACAATCTTGTATTGTCTTTGACTTGATAAAACCATATTGATTCTGGTGAACTAAAGAAACCATTTTCTCTTGTATCCTATCAGCCATTGCTTTAGAAATTATCTTCACTGAGTTATTCATGAAGGAGATTGGTCTGTAGTCATTAGCAAACTGAGGAGAGTTTTTCTTTGGAATGAGAGTTATAAAAGAGTAGTTCAAGGCCTTCAGGTTTGCTATCCCAGCATGAAAATCTGCAAAGAGTCTATAAAAATCCTGGGCAATGAATGTCCAACATTTCTTAAAAAACATTCCATTAAAGCCATCAAGCCCAGGAGCCTTATCATTGGGTAAGTGAGAGATAATCTTATCAATTTCCTGGGTAGAGAAGGGCCTGACCAAATCATTCAGATCTTCCTTGGGACTGAAAAGCTCATCCAGATCAAAAGCCATAGCAGTGGGTGCAGAGATACGCAGTCTATGTTTGTAAGTTTGGAACAGCAGAGCAGCTTTACTATCATGATCACAGACATCAACTCCATCAGGAGTAGTCAACTGAGTTATTGCATTTCTCCTGAACCGTTCAGTAGCCATGGCATGAAAGAACTTAGTGTTTTCTCCCCCAAATTGAGCCCAATTTTGCCTACATCTCTTTTTCCAGTAAGTAAGCAGGGTTGCAACTTGATTCTTAACAATTCTTCTGAAAACAAGTTCAGGCACTGAAAGCAGCCGAGATTCCTCAAGTATATCTAGAAAGTTATGCACTTTATCACAGTTTGCAATAAGCAAAGAAAGTTTGGAAATTCCTTTACTCCAGCACCTAAGATTTCTTCGGAGTTGTTTGAATTTAACTGAAATTGCAAGAGCATTGTCATCAATATTCTGTACTGAAGACCAAGCATTAAGAACCTGTTGGAAAAAACCTTCATGTTGAATCCAAAAGTTCTCAAAACGGAAGACATTTGCACGAGGGACAGAAGTCTGAATTTGGATCTGGAGTGGAACATGGTCTGAAATATGCTTTGCCATAGCTAGAGCTTGAGTGTTTGGAAAATTAACAGACCAAGCAGGGGTAGTGAAAACCCAGTCGAGCTGTTCAAGGAGTGGATTATCTTGCATGTTACTCCATGTATAGGCTCTGCCCTTAAAGGGGACCTCCAAAAGCCCAGATTGCTGATTATTTCATTGAATATGAAATATCATTTACATCACCACCTGGCCTGTTTCTATTATCTACTGACCTATAGAATTAAAGTCCCCCACAATGATCTAGTTATCGCATGGGTCAATATCCAGGTCATTCATCCACTGCACAAAGTTATCTCTCTCCAAACCAGAAGAAGGGCCATAGACATTTACTAGATTCAAGGAGTCAGCATTAACACAGGCTTTCAAATTCAGAACAATGGCATGATCAGTCTGCATAATAATTTGCCCATCAAAAATTGCACTATTCCAACCAACAAAAACACCACCTGAGGTTCCTCTAGAGGGGGAGAAAACAAACTTATCAAAACGTCTTGGGGCAAATTTTTTAACATAAGCTGCATCAAAGGATTCTCTTTTTGTTTCTTGCAAACAAAAAACAGAACAAGAACTTTCATTAATATTTTGGCTAATAGCATTCCATTTGGAATCAAAATTGATTCCCCTCACATTCCAACACAAGACATTCTAGTTTCTGTGTGAATTATCCATTAAAAACCAAGTAGAGGCAAGAGAAAGTGGCAATAACTAGTATAGACCACATAAGACAGGAGGACCACAAGAACTTAAGGCTGACAGAACAGCAAAGTTACTGATTGCATAAATCTTATTACAACTGAGCAGTCCCTGGACAGACCCAGGCAGTACAAAACAAAAGTCCTTCCTATCATTAAGATAAGCTTGAGACAACTTTTCCTTTCCCCAGCTCAGCCAAGGAAGTCAGCACTTCAGCAGAGACTGCACTTGCCTTCAGCCCACACAACTGATTGCCCATGGTCTGCAGCATCTGGATGGAACATTCAATAGGAGGAGATTCTGAATCACTATTATCATCAGCCTAAAAAAAATCTGGAGGAAGAGGATGAAAGGAAGATATAATACCACTCTGTTCAGCAAGCAGTTTAAGTCTCTTGACACACTTTCCTCTAGGCTTCCCAATTCCCAGATTGGGGTCAGGTGACATGTACCCCTCAGTCAGCTTGTTCAATCTAGAACTTCTTCTATCAGCGTCCACCAGAACCACACTCTTGGCTTTAGATTTTCTGGACTTTTTAAGAGAGGGTAGATTAGCAGCATTACTCTGCAAGAAAGGATCAAGTGGCAAAACAAGCTCAGAGCTAGTAGGAGGAATACAAGTAATGGGCTCAACCATTTCAGCCTCCTGGGCTTCATCTTCCTGGGCCGAGAGGAATGAGGGACTTGGGGCACTTGTTTTCAGCATCAGACACCAACAGAAGCACTGCTACCAACAGAGCAAATTGAACAACTTGAACCACTGGCAAAGTATAAGCAACAATGTGCAGATTTTGTGGCAGCCCCAAAGCAGCATACCAACGAGGAGAGTGAGCAATTAGACCAAAGCTGTTGTGAGCAGGCAACTCAAAAATAGACTCCTCCCAAGTCCTAAGTATGTTCTGAAGAGAGCTTAGAAAATGCCAAAAAAAGGGATTGATCAGAAACCTTGGCTGCAAGATCATCTCAAACTCATTTGATCTAATTTGGTGAATAACCAAGTGGTGAGAACCAGAAAAATGGGAAACAACACTGTAAGAATGAGATTGATCTTGTTGTTCCTCCTGCGCATCCTCCTGCATATTATCTCCTAGATCTTAGGGTGAAGGTCAGGGTGAAGGTCAGGCTCAGGAACATGATTGACAGGCAAGAGATCCTCATCTGTAGGCATTATATCAGGAAGCTCACCATGACAGAGGAAAACAGACACTGTACAGAATCTCCCCACCCCTCCAAAAGCTGAAGCTCGCTTGATCACAATTTTTTTAGGTACCTGCATAGTGGAAGAGTACAAAGCTTTGATCATAAGTCTACCCCTAACTGGATCATCCAATTGCACCTTTACAACTTTCCCAAAGAGAGATACATCTTTATCTATGATAGCAGGTGTTTTGAAATCAAGCGGGAAATCAAGGAACATAACCCAGCCCTCCATGGTAAAAGGGGAATTGCGACAACTCATAGTGAGGTCATGCGGAACAAAGCGGAGCATGAATTCATTCTCGACCTCATATGGACCATTAGCAATAAGAGTATCTCTGAGAAATGCAGAAGCAAGTCGGACATAAAGAAACTCAACAGGATGATGACTAACTTCGAACACATGATACCCCAGAACATTCTGAACATGGTTAATAATCATCTACCGAAAACCCTCATACTGTTCCGGAGTTGGAGCAGGCTCAAAACTAGCAACCGCCATACCTTCATTGCGCTTCAAGGGGTCTTCTTGCAGAACAAGATCAGCACACTCCAGTTGATGCGCCCAAGGCACATGAAGTTGCAGGCTAGGCGGGAGGAAGGGAGCAGGGTCTGGATTAACCAACACCATTGAGGGAAGCGCGGACAGAGAAAACTGGAGAAGGGGGATTGAAGGAAACTGTAGCGAAGAGGATGAAGGGGCTCTCTGAGTTTCGCAACAAATCACTTGTTTCCCTTTAGAAAAATCCTTCTCACCAGCTGCAACTGATTTAGTGGGCTTAAGCCCATTCTTCTTGGGCCTCCAAATTTGGGCTGATTTTTTGTTCCAACATGAAGCAGCCCTGTGATCCAATTTTAAACACCGAGCGCATTTGACTCTATTTCTGCAATCAGCTTCCCGATGACCAGGCCTCAAACAACGCTCACAGGGAGGGGATTTCGGATCAATAATGGTCAAAGAAGGAGAAATTAAATTCAAATTTGAATTAGGAACTGAGTTTTCTCTTCTCTGAACAACCTCACCGGATTTTTCTTTACCGGACTTTTCCTTGCCGGCGTTGATCGCCGGAAATCTTAGCCTCTCAAAAACAGATTTAACAGGAACAGTAAAACCAGCAGAAACTAATTGGTTGACACTAGGCAAATCAGTAGAAGCAGACTTCAGAACCTTTAAAACTCCAGAAGGAGCACCATGCAAAGCTTTTTTATTTCCAAAAGAAACTTTCCTAGAAATCTTAGACACAGATTTCCTGGACACAAGAGTCCACTCCGACTGCTATTCAGAGATCCAAACATTCCATTCTCTTTGCTAGTTTGGACCACCATCTCTCCAAAGAAAGAAATGAGCATGATAATCTTTACAGATATAAGATCGCAAATTATAAATCCATAGACCAATAGATTTTGAGCACACCGTAAAAGAATAGCTACGTTCCTTGAGGTGAGTAACATGGAGATCAGCAGGAGACCCACCAATACAAGCCCTTAGGGCAAGGCCAACCGAAGACAAACACAACGGAAAGTCGACCGAGGAAAATCAACCACCAACAGAAAAGGACGACGAGAAAAAAACCGAGAGAAGTGAACAGGAGATGAAAACCTAGCAAGAACCTCATCACGGATGATATTCCCTGGACTGAAGTCCCAGCCACGAGGAGGGCCCGACATCACCATTTGAACTTTCAGATGGTTTTTCAATTGATTTATATTTGTTTTGGTATTTATTCGTTACCGTTATTTCTTTTAGTGGACAAATTTATATAGATGAGGAGATTGGTAATATAACTGATCCCAGGGAGGTCATATATCAATCAAGGCAAGTTTCCCCTTCCTTTGAACATATTGAATCCTACGTTTTCGGGCTAAATGTTTTGATTGTAAATTTGCATGCGTATTTCTAACTATCGGTAATTTCAAAACTATAAGACGTAGTTATACCGTAAAAAAATGCATAACTCACTTTCACTTTTGAAAATCACCCCCTTAAAGTACTTTAATTGTGCTCATATGAGCATAAACATGCCTTTTGACAAATGCAAATGCTTAGACATGCCTAGAATCAAATGTATCATGGTCATGAATCACTTATTAAGCTATTTGGACATTTTTGAACATATAAACAGAGATGAATCTCTGTGTATTTGCGAAATGAAATGAGATAAAATGTGATTTTAAACTTGGGCGATAGGTGGTATGCATATGGAAGTAGTTGCATACCGATAGGGGGAGTGTTTGCCTGAGTCGATTAAGGACCAAACTTCATATCACCCATTATGTTTACCGTATATCCACATGTGCTGCTTATGGAGGTGGCTTTAATTAATTAAATTAATTAAAGTCTAGCCTTGTATATGGTAGGCCGAAGTAGAATGAATTCGTCTTAGCGATGATTCATAGGAACTTCCTATTTACCGTCGAGGTAGTTTAGGTGACTAAGTGTGTCCAATTCAACGGTATAGTGCCTCGTGGGGGAACGGATGTGTTCGCTGCCATGGTGTTAGGTTTAAGGCATGGGCCCACCACCTAACGGTTCTAGGTCATGCCTAGGATGGATTCACACTTGCCATCACTGATGCAAGGCTAGGCATTAGGTAATGTAAAGGCTTCGTCGTGACCTCTAGACATCACTCAACGTGTAGAGTGTGGTGGTACCGATGGGTACCGGACAAACTAGAGCGATTCACATCATGTGGTTAACGCTGTACAAACTCATCAGAGTTTTGAAAACTAATCGATTAGCCGTGCTCACGGCCATCGACATGATGATGTGCTATGGGTATAAATTTGTGATTTCTAAATGCTTTGAAACTAAATGCTTTGAAATGATGATGGTATTGTTATATGTGTATGATTGCCTTACTACCGGTTGGGTGGTAAGGGAATGATGCTTATCTATTTATGTTGACTATGCCATGATTATTATGCTTTACACTTTGCAAAGATGTTTTGCATAAATTCACTGTAAAATGTTTGTGAACTAAAATTTGCTTTATGCTAAAAATATGAGACCACATATTGCCTCCCTTTGACTTAAAGCTTTAATGTATGTAGGTTTGATAGTGCTCTTGCCAGTATATTAATTTGATTAATGTACTGACTTTTGCCTTTTTTGTCTAATTTATTTTTCGTAGGTGTTAGACTTAGTTTAATTTGAGTGATGCGGGTTTCGACTGCTTCTTCTAGGACTTGATTCATTTCAGGGTCAACCCCTAGTCGGTTTGCTTGTGGTTTGGGTAGCCAAGCTTCTGCGAATCTTTGATTATTTGGCCGGTTGGCCTATGTATAATTTAAATAGTTGTAATCTAAATTTCAATTGTCTTAGATGTATTTTGCTTATGTGTATCATTGCTTAGATGAAAGTGTGGAGCTAGTGCACATCCTAGGAACTAGTTTCACATGAGTAAGAGTTTAGAATGTTTAGGATGCGGTAGATCTTTAGCTAATTTGTCAAGTCTCCTGGATGTGTAACACATCTAGTCACTGCCTGCATGTGGTTTGACGAGCACATCTCAGGCTGAAGTTGACTGCTAAGCTAAAGACCCTGCTTTATCCCTTATGTTCTCTACTCGAGGTTTTGTATTTTATATTATGTTTGTTACCTGATTAGATCTGTTCATCTTAATTGATAATTATAATGTAAAGTTCGGGTGTCCTCCACATAAGCCCGCTACCGGATTCACATGCGGACCCATTTTGATTTTTAGCGAGAAAAAAATATTCGGTACTCGATAATTTACCCAAACTAATCGGAGAAATTCAGCACACGAACAGACCGATATAAATCCTGGATCCCAAGTCAGCAATGGCAACAATACTCGCTCACTCCACCCAATTTTTGGATCGACCGCGATCTACCGACGACTCGGAAGTAATTCACTGGTGATTCAACTACGACGGTGGCTGGATGCCCGGACCAGATCCAACAACGTTTTGCTAGTATTCGACGATCCATCGGTAGGGACACCAAATCGACCTCGGTTCTCTGGCTTCCATCGCCCATCATGGCTCGCGGCGAGACGTCACCAGCGCGGATGAAGAACGACGGTCGGTGTGCTGCCGCGGCGTCTTCAGATTTCGTTTCTCCACACAGAAATTTATGCATAACGCAGTGACGCAAGGTATCCTTGCCTTTCTTAATTCTTGATTCATTTGTGTAATAACCTATCTTAATCATCATCCCGTTTCGTTTTAATTGCTTTCCAACCTTTTCTTGCAGTCGAGGATCCCCTATATATTTCTTACTATATCTGTATGAATATTTTTTCCTTTTGTTTTTTAAATAATTCATTTTTTATTTGGTAATTCTGTATATTCTCATGTCTCTTGAATTTTTTTAATAATGGAATATACTTCCGGTTTTTTCTCAACGAGTTACAACCAATTATTACACCAAATCACTTAAAAGCGTTATCATTCTAATAAGACCACAAAAACACATAAATTTAACATAAAACAAACACAAACTATAAATACCAACACAAGATAAAAGACCCACAATTATTGAATCTTATTCGTGAACCTCCATCCAAAGTTAGTAAAAATCTGCATGAACACTAACTCAAGTTTACGACATGCATCATCATTTATTAGTTTGATGTCTTCATCACACCTTTGTAGTTGAGCACAACACCGAAGCTAGTACATAGCACTGAAAAGTACCTGCATATAAGATTTTGATTTTGATGATGCCTTATCGAAAACCATCTCATTTCTATTAAGTCATAAAGATCAACATATTGTAGATGCTCCTACAATGATAAGTGTCTTAGTTTTTTCATGAATACCCACAAGTCAATTACCAGAATATAGGATATACTCTGTGGAGGGTATAACCAAAAACAATATATACTGCTCTCCAATGAAATCTGGAAAAATGGCAATCCAAGAATAAATGATAAATTGTCTCATTTTCCATAAAAAAACATCTTATACTACCATCCCAATTCCTCCTAACTAAATTATATTATTCTTTGTTAACACTACTTTAAGCAGATACCACATGGAGATCTTAATTTTAAGAGGAATCTTGAGTTTTCAGATGATCTTATTACTCTCAATATAACCATTATTGATTAAAACTAAGTATATAGATCGAACCGAGAATTTACCATTTTGATGAAGTTTCCATCAAAAACATCATTTTCTTCTGTCAAATGAATATCAACAATTGAAGCACATAGGTTGCGCCAATTTATCAGATTCTGGCTTACTAATGCTCTCCTAAAATAAACATTGAGCGGAGAAGAACTCATAACATTTGCAATCAAAAAAATCTCTCCTACGAACTATAGAATACAAAAACTGGTACCTGTACTTAAACTTAAACGAAGTATTGTCTATCCATTTATCTTCCCGGAATCTGATTTGTTCACCATTATTAACTAATCCAGGATCCCATGTTGAAGAATCTATTCTTAACTTTTATAAGATCCGACCAAAAATGGGAATCACCTTGTTTCATCTCAACTTGATTTATTGATTGATTATTGAGGTATTTCCATTTCAATAATTCTTGCGAAACACCTTGCTCATTTATTAACTTAAACAACTATTTACTTAAAACCATAATTGGTTTTGTATCTCTAAATTATGAATTCCAAGTCCACCCTGATCTTTTGGCTAACAAATAATATCCTACCTTGCTAGTCTATATTTCTTTTATGTTCATCACGTTGTCAAAATAATCGTGATATTTTAATAATCAATTTTTGAACAACCCCTTTAGGAACCTCAAAAAAACATATCATAAACATGGCTAAACTTGAAAGCACATAATTAATCAAAACCAATCTCCCCCACAGATATATGTGTACCTTTCCAACTACTGAGTATTTTTCCAATTCTTTGCTCAATTGTTTTCCAATCATTGTTACTAACCTTTCTAAAATGCATGTGAATTCCAAGATATCTTACTGGAAAATTCCTTAGTCTGAAACCAAAAATGTTAGAATATTGTTCCTAGCATTCTTGTGCTTGACCAAAGCAAAATAATTCACTTTTGTGAAAACTGCAAGAGAGTTTTTCAAAAGCTGATAATAACAACTTCATATTCTTCGCTTTCTCTAAATCAGAGTCAGAATTTATAGGCGCACTCCTGACGGTTCAAATTTCGAGGAAGTCAGAGAATGTCACCATAATTTCCTCAGGTTTGTTTATGGTAGTTATTTAGACTCCAATTCAAATTCATTTTGAGACCTTGTTCTTCCATTATTGATGTCGCATGTTTCATGTCTTCTCGTTGAGTCGAGAAGGTCTAGAAAACGTGATGTCAGTAATTGAGAAGTCTGGGTACGAGAACGAGTACTCATTTGATTTGAAGTTGGGAGCTACTGTCAGGGTTACGGATAAGGCATACCCTCTATCCTTGGACTTTAGCAATATACGGATACGGTGTACCCGTATGTATACAGAAAGAGTTTGTCAGATTAAGGAAATCGTGTTCACGAGCGGAAGTAACAGAGTCCTACTCAGGGAAGAGTAGGATATTGTCTGTACTGTACGGGGTCCGATATTTTCGACTTCTACTTGGAGACTAAAGGTGATCTGCGGTATAATATATACCCCCTGGAGGGGGTTTGGGCATCGAATCTCAGGACCAGACACCCTCATGGAATCAATCTGGAGGACTTGAAGCCTACTCGCCGATAGATCTCGTTGAGCCAATCTTGACAGGGATCTCGTCTGTAATCTCAGAGTTCAGTTGTCCTCTTTTGTACTCTATGATATTTCTGATAATCTCATATAAACTGAATTAGGGCTATTACCTTGCGAGGGACCTGAACCAATATAATTCTTGTCTTCTGTGTGCTTGATGTCGTATCGTGTAGATCCTTGTATCGACAAACCCCAATACCATCTAAATACGACAGGTATCGCCTATCGACAGTGGCACGCTAGGTAGGGGGACTTGGTGCTTAAGGTTTTGTTGAGATGACTTCAGGCTCCCCCAACAACCGCACCTACACCAACTGTGGCCCAGGAGATCCAACCCGGACATTGTCGGTGTGGACCCAAGTTGGATCCATTGTCTTTCTAGTCTATGCTGCGACACCGATCTCGTCTGCACCAGAATATCGGGAAAGAGAACCACGCAGCCACGAAAATGAGAAATGACACTGTTGGCAGTATGCCATGAGGCCACTTCGACCAAGCCTGCCGAAACCAACCAGGCAGCAGGGATCCAATCTCCCAGTACCCAAGGACCAGGAGGCGAAGCCCTACGGCGAAGCCCGACGGCGGAACCTAGTGGCGAAGCCCGATAGTGAGGAGTCACAAAGGGTTCCGATCGGCCAAGGCGAAGCCTACATGGCGAAGGCATGCGCCGAAGAGGGATGACTTCGCCAGAGCGGACCTGGTCCAAGAAAAGCCAGCAGGCTGGCCCAATCGCCCTGAGCCATGGGCCAGTGAACCGGAGGCCACCGGGCGGCCCATCGAGGGCCCACGTGCCTGGATTACACTAAATACCCATGTAAGGGCCCCTTTATGAGGGCGACCATATAAATTCCCCTGCAATAGCCCTAAACCCTAATAGGGGGATCTGTAATGGGGTTATAAATAGTTACCTAGGGCCATGTAAAAAGGGATCGGATTTTAATACAAAATTTATTACACTTTACCTTCCCAACAACTGTTGAGTATCCACGTCCTTCGACGTATGCGGTTGTCGTTTCGACAACAGCTGGCGCCGACCGTGGGGACCTCTGAGCGAAACCACTGAGAGCGAATGCCACAGAAAAAGGTCTCAAAAGAGAGGGTTGAGAACCCAAAGGAAGGCACAGCCGAAGGGGGGATGGCCGCCGGCGAAGGCACGGAGCCTCCGACGCCTGCCGAGGCGGCGGCCGCGCCGGTGGTTTCGGCGCCCGCGCTGCAACCACCGCCCTCGGCCTCGACCACTCTGGCGGAGCAGATACTGGAAATCCCTTCGTCAACGCAGCCGGCTTCGACAACAATCGCCGCTGCGCAAGTCGATCCTGGCCTTGACACACAAGCCGAAGCAAACATGGAGGCCATGCGGCAAAACATGGCACGACTCCACGACATGCTTCGACAAATGCAGGAGCAGCAACAGGCGTACGAAGCGGCACGGCAGGCCAAGATCGCTCCGGCCCCCATCCTCCAGTATTCGGCAAGTTACATCCCGCTTCAAGCCTATCAGCAAGCACCGGTTCGGCCTCCCACGGTCCAGGCACACCCTTCGCCCGGTCAAGTGTCGCGGGCAATGGCGGAGGGGGCCTCGGCTTTGCAGGCACAACTTCAGGTTTTCCTTCAGCAGCTCAACCAACCCCACATCTCAAGCATAACCCCTTCGGCTCAGCCGGAGGGGGGCTCCGGCCAAGGCGCTTCAGGGTGACTGCCGACGAACCCACCTGGGCCAGGGGCTTCACCCTGGAATCGGGGGCAGCAGTTCGACGTCTACAACACCACCCAAACGCCACCGTTCGGAAGCGGGCCGCCGAACGTCGCAGCCCAACCGCTCCCCCAGGCCATCACCTCGCCCTTCGCCATGCCGTATCCACAGTCGAGTGGGCCTTCGCTGCAGGGCACAGGGGGCAAGGCCGGGGCGAAAAGGGGCTGCCACTGAGTGGGGGGATCAAAAATCGTTCGATCCCACCTCAGTTCAAATTCCCACCTCTCAATCTACGAGTCCGCGATCGAAGCGGCTCACGGCGATGAAAACACCAAGGCGAAGGTAATCCATCTCGCCCTTGACGGCATCGCCCGTTCTTGGTATTTCAATCTGCCATCCAATAGCATTTACTCATGGGAGCAATTGCGCGATGTTTTCATCCTCAACTTCTGAGGCACCTACGAGGAGCCGAAGACGCAACAGCATTTGCTCGGCATTCGCCAGAGGCCGGGCGAATCAATACGAGAGTACATGCGTCGGTTCTCGCAGGCACGATGCCAAGTCCAAGACATAATGGAGGCATCCGTCATCAACACCGCTTCGGCCGGGTTGCTCGAGGGCGAACTCACAAGAAAGATCGCCAACAAGGAGCCGCAAACCCTTGAGCACCTGCTTCGCATCATTGATGGGTACGCAAGAGGCGAAGAAGACTCCAAGCGGAGACAGGCGATTCAAGCCGAATACGACAAAGCCTCCATCGCTGCGGCCCAAGCTCAAATGCAAGCGCAGGTCGTCGAACCGGCTCCCCCCACTGTTCGCCAGCCCCAGCCGGCGAACCCGGGGCAGCCGCCCCGGCAAGGCCAAGCTCCCATGACCTGGAGGAAATTCAGGACCGACCGAACAGGCAAGGCGATCATGGCTGTCGAAGAAGTACAAGCGCTCCGCAAGGAGTTCGACGCCCAACAGGGCGGCAGCCATCAGCAGCCCATTCGTAAAAAGGTCAGAAAAGATCTCTATTGCACCTATCATGGGCGGTCTTCGCACACCACCGAGCAGTGCCGAAACATCCGCCAGCGAAACAACACCTACGAACCAAGGCCACATCAGGGTGTCTCTGTCGAGGCGCCTCGCGAAGCGGTCCAGGAACAGTCGCCTCCAGCCGAACAGCACCAAGACGTGCAGCGCCAAATTATTCAAGTAATCACAAGGGCCGATCCACCAGTCCCGCTGTCGAAGCGACAGAAGAAGTCGCAGCTGCGAACGGTGCACAACATCACCGCCACAGGCGAAGGGGTCCCGAAGTACTTGAGCCAGCAAATTTCTTTCGGGCCGGAAGATGCTGAAGGAGTGCTGTTCCCGCACCAAGACCCTTTGGTGATTTCGGCTGAAGTGGCCGGCTTCGAAGTCCGGCGCATTCTGGTCGATGGAGGTAGCTCGGCTGATGTCATCTTCGCCGAGGCATACTCCAGGATGGGGCTACCAACCTCGGCCCTCACTCAGGCGCCGGCCTCGCTTCGCGGTTTCGGCGGTGAGGCGGTTCTGGTCCTCGGCCAGGCACGGTTGAAGGTTGTCTTCGGCACGGGCGAAAACAGACGCGAAGAGCAGATATTGTTCGACGTCGTCGACATCCCGTACGGCTACAACGCCATCTTCGGCCGCGCAACCCTGAACAAGTTTGAAGCCATCTCCCACCACAACTACCTCAAGCTCAAGATGCCGGGTCCGGCAGGGGTGATTGTTGTCAAGGGGCTTCAGCCTTCGGCCGTGCCGAAAGGCGACTTGGCTGTCATCAGCAGGGCGGTGCACAACGTGGAGACCGAACCACATGCTAACCGGGCGCCGAAGCCAGCCCCTCACGGCAAGGTAATCAAGGTGCAAGTGAGTGAGGCAGAATCGTCGAAGCTCGTCCAGCTGGGAGGCGATCTAGGCGAAGAAGAAGCCGCAAAAATCCTGGAAGTGCTCAAGAGAAACATCGACATCTTCGCTTGGAGCCCCAGCGAAGTGGGAGGTGTTTCGCCAGAGCTCATCATGCATCACCTGGCTGTCAAGCCAGACGCCAAGCCAAGGAAGCAGAAGCTGCGCAAGATGTCCGCTGATCGCCAAGAAGCAGCGAAGGCCGAAGTGCAAAAGCTTCTCAGGGCCGGGGTGATCAGGGAAATTGATCACCCGGAGTGGCTGGCGAACCTGGTCTTGGTAAAGAAGTCGAATGGCAAGTGGCGCATGTGCGTCGACTTCACAGACCTCAACAAGGTTTGTCCGAAGGACGACTTCCCCTTGCCGCGGATCGATCAGCTTGTCGATTCGACGGCTGGCTGCGAGCTCGTGAGCTTCTTGGACGCCTACTCCGGCTATCACCAGATCCACATGAATCCAGACGACATCGCCAAGATTGCCTTCATCACGCCGTTCGGCACTTTCTACCACCTCAGGATGCTTTTCGGCCTGAGGAACGCCGGAGCAACATTCGCCAGGCTGGTGTACAAGGTGCTTCGCAAGCAACTGGGGCGAAACGTGGAGGCGTACGTCGATGACATTGTTGTGAAAAGTCGTAAGGCCTTCGACCATGTGTCCGATTTGCAAGAAACCTTTGACAACTTGCGTACGGCGGGTATGAAGCTAAACCCTGAGAAGTGTGTTTTTGGAGTCCGCGTCGGCAAGTTGTTGGGTTTTCTTGTCTCCGAAAGGGGTATCGAGGCGAACCCCGAGAAAATCGATGCCATTCAGCAAATGAGGCCACCGTTGAGCGTACGCGAAGTACAGAAGCTCGCGGGCCGAATTGCGGCACTCAGTCGTTTTCTCTCAAAAGCAGCCGAAAAGGGCCTGCCATTTTTTAAGACCCTCCGGGGCGCAAGCAAGTTTAACTGGACTCCCGAATGCCAGGCCGCATTCAAGGAACTAAAACAGTATTTGCAAAGCCCACCCACCCTGGTCAGCCCAACACCAGGAAGCGAAATGCTATTGTATCTAGCGGCTTCGCCAATGGCGGTCAGCGCAGTCCTAGTCCAAGAGATAGAATCAGGGCAGAAACCGGTGTACTTCGTCTCCGAAGCATTACAGGGGGCGAAGACGCGGTACATTGAAATGGAAAAGCTCGCTTACGCCCTGGTGATGGCTTCGCGCAAGCTCAAGCACTACTTCCAAGCCCACAAAATCACAGTGCCTTCGCAATACCCCCTGGGCGAAGTACTGCGGGGTAAAGAAATCTCTGGCAGACTCAGCAAGTGGGCGGTGGAGCTATCCCCCTTCGGCCTGCACTTCGTGGCGCGCACCGCCATCAAATCTCAAGTCCTGGCCGATTTTGTGGTCGAATGGACTCAGGCGTTCGCCCCCGAACCCCAACCTGTCGAATAGCCTTGGACAATGTATTCCGATGGCTCATGGTCACATAGGGGGGCGGGTGCCGCGGCCATGCTCATTTCGCCGGGGGGCGTGCCGATCCGGTATGCCGCAAGGCTGCAATTCGACACAACCAACAACACGACGGAATACGAAGCGGTGCTGCTAGGCCTAAGGAAGGCAAAGGCAATGGGGGTTCGGCGCTTACTCATCCGAACTGACTCCAAGATAGTGGCTTGTCATGTTGATATGTCTTTTGAGGCAAAAGATGAAGGGATGAAGAGATACTTGGAGGCCGTTCGGTCAATGGAAAAGTGCTTCGCCGGCGTAACGGTCGAACACTTGCCCAGAGGGCAGAATGAGGAGGCTGACGCCTTGGCGAAATCTACCGCTTGCGGAGGACCGCATTCGCCAGGCATCTTCTTTGAAATCCTGTATGCACCAAGCGTGCCCAAAGGAATCGAGGATGTCGTGGCCATAAACCAGACTGCCACGGGCGAAGACCCGGAGGACTGGCGAACACCGTTCGTGAAGTACCTCAAAGACGGCTGGCTTCCGGATGACGAAGCAGAGGCGAAACGCCTGCAAATCAGGGCCAGGCGGTACAAGCTGGTTGCAGGGAAGTTGTACCGCTCTGGAGTGCTCCAACCTTTGCTTCGCTGTATTTCCTTCGCCGAGGGCGAAGAGATGGTGAAGGAAATTCATCAGGGGCTTTGTGGGGCACACCACGCTGCCAGAACCGTCACCTCCAAGGTATTTCGCCAAGGGGTATATTGGCCGACCGTGCTGAAAGTTTGCGTGGCGCATGCCAAAAGGTGCGAGGGCTGCCAAAGGCATGGCCGAAGCCAAACCGCCCCACAATATGAGTTGCAGCCGATCGCTCCGGTATGGCCCTTCGCCAGGTGGGGGCTGGACATCATTGGCCCATTCCCAACAGCGCGAAATGGTTACAAGTTTGCAATTGTAGCCATCGAGTACTTTTCTCGCTGTATCGAGGCCGAACCACTCGGCACGATCACTTCGGCGGCAGTGCAGAAGTTTGTGTGGAAAAACATTGTTTGCCGTTTTGGAGTTCCAAGGGAATTCATCACAGACAATGGCAAACAATTCGATTCTGACAAGTTCAGAGAGATGTGCGAAGGGCTAAGCCTGGAAATTAAGTTCGCATCGGTCGCACGCCCACAGTCGAACGGGGCGGCCCAACGCGCAAATGGCAAGATCTTGGAGGCGCTCAAGAAAAGGCTTGAGGGGGCGGCGAAGGGCAAATGGCCAGACGAAATGCTATCCGTCCTTTGGGCTCTTCGAACGACTCCCACAAGGCCAACCAAGTTCAGCCCTTTCATGCTCCTCTACGGAGACGAAGCGATGACCCCAACAGAGCTAGGGGCTAACTCACCAAGGGTGATGTTCTCGGGGGGCGAGGATGGGCGCGAAGTTTCGCTCGAACTCCTGGAAGGGGTACGAGTCGAAGCACTGGAACACATGCGCAAGTACGCCGCAAGCACTTCGGCAACCTACAACAAAAAGGTTCGCCCAACAAAGCTCCTACCGGGCCACCTCGTTCTAAGGAGAAAGGCGAACCCGGTAGCGGTCGGGAAGCTTGAGTCAAAATGGGAGGGGCATATCTCATCAAGCACAAGTCAAGGACGGGCTCCTTTCGCCTAGCAACACTAGAGGGCGAAGAGTTCGATCACTCGTGGAACACCGCTGCTCTCAAGCGTTTCTATGTCTAGAGGGTGGCACCCTGTTCGCCAACATGTAAAAATGTACATATTGCTATGTAGCTTTTCGGCATTTGCCATTTTGTAAGCCTTTCGGCACAAAAATCCCAAAAAAAAGGAGAAAACAAAGAAAAAAAACTGGATGTAGGGCTGTTATCCACTCTGGAGGCCCGAACCAGTATAAAATTTTTGTGTTTTTCGCCTCTTTTACTTATGTGCATGATAATTCGTGGAAAAAACCCCAAGGCAAACGCCTGATCAGCGAAAACGCCAGGGGGCAAAACGAATCGGTCGAAGCATCGCTTGCTGAACGTTGAAACCGCGACAACTTGTTTCGGGAGAAAAAGAAAAAAAAACCCGAGCACCGTTATAATCGATCCACGCAAAATCAAGCCGCTAAACGCAAAGTGCAAGAGATCGAAAACGGAAGTCGAAAGCTGAATAGTCAGTGTGCCTATTTCGCCAATACACGCAAAGGGGTCGATACGTCACGACCCAACAAAAGCACAAAATGTGACAATGCAGAAAATGGCGAAAAGGAAACGAAAGCACACCTTTATTAAACGTTGAAAATACACTCAATAGCTTACATTGTGTAACGCGATACAGGCGAAACGATCTAAGCGTTCGCTTACAAGAAAATTACATCTTCGCCCCCAAGACAACTACTAAAGGAGTGATCCGGCGAACATGGTTCGTCATCACTACTGATATTGTACACTACCATAAGAGGAGAGGGTGGCGAAACTACAGTAAGGGCGTAGCGCCGCTAGGCGATCGCCTCCTGCCGATCGGTCCGCCGATGGTTTTGCCAGAAACGGGCCATGCCCTCCAAGCGTGCCACATGGACACGATCGTAGTCTTCCAACGTTCGCCCAGGATGGGCTCGCATCCAGTTAGCGATGCTTACAACCCTGTAGTTGTTCCCGTTGATGGTCATTTCGCGGTAAGAGGAGGCCGAACGCAAAGCTTTCGGCACCGACCCTACAAAAATGGGAGTGACACGCAGGCGAGCGGAAGAAGAGAAAAGTGAACGCGAAAGAACTAGGCGAGAGAATCGCAAAAACATCTCAAACGGTTCGCGCGTCACACAAAAATGATATAAATGGCGAAAGGAGTCATATATTTCCACTAGTTCAAGGCCGCAGCCATATTTACATAATTCGCCCCTAAAACAGCGAAGAACAAAAGGAAAAATTTACAAAAATAGATGGGCGGAGAGCCTCACACCTCGGGGTGGTCTTCGGCTCCTCCTCCGCCCCTCGCTGCTGGCTCTTCGTCCTGGTCCGCCGCCTCTGACTTCGCCAGCTGCTCAAGTAGGCGGGTCTTAGCTGCGGAACGGCCCTCCTTCAGCCAAAACTGCCTTCGCCAGGCACGAAGGGTGGGCGTTATGTCTTGGGAGCTAACCTCCTAATCCCCCTTCGCGAGCTCGGGGAATCGGGCGACATGCTCGCGCCCGTTCTGCTGAAGTAACCCCAGGGCGAAGGCGGCCGACGCGCGCACAGCAATCGCCGTATGCGGTGGCACAATCGGAGACAGCGCAGCCGGCCTCCTGGCTCCAATCGCAGAACTCCAGGACGGAAGCATCTTCGCCCGGAAAGCTACCCGCCTTTGCCCCCATATCCGTAAGGGCAAGGCGAAGGGTGCAGCAGGACGCCTTCGCTGCTTCGGTCGCCCGGGCCGCCTCTTGGGCAAGGTGCTTGTTTTTCTCCTCCGCCTTGCGTGCCCTCTGGCGAATGGCTTCCATCTGGGGCTCCGCCGTGTCATAGTAGGCAGTTAGCATGGCGGTATGCTCCCGCTCTTTCGCCAGCTCGGCCGAAAGGTGATCGATCTCAGCCTTCGCCTCGCTGCCTTTGTCGAGCTCGGCCTGAAGGCGCCTGTTCTCCGCTTTCGTCTCTCGAAGGGATCGGGCAAGCCCTTCCATTTCAAGGCCTTTTCGGCCAAGCTCGTCGTCCTTCGCCCGGAGCCGGTTTTTTAGGCCATCCAAGCGGGCCCGCATTGTCCGCTCAGTGGAACAATGGGCCGCCAAAAGCTAGCGAAGAAGAAAAAAAGGGGGGCGCAACGTAAGCCAAGTGTAGAAAAAGGAGGTAGAAAAACAAAAGAAATTCGGAAGACACCGAAACTTACCCGCACGGCTAAACTCTTCACGGCGGAGCACCCCTCGTCGAACTCATTGAGCTCGGCGAAGAGGCTGGGGCCGCTAGCCGGCGAAACGATGTTACTCACCCCCTACACGAAGGGGGATGAGCTCTGCCCGGGTCTCGAAGTCCCCGGGGACGAAGCGGGCCGACCCCTGAGAATACTCGGAGTCGGATCCCTCGGCGGTCTTTTTGCCCTTATCTAGGGCGAGCGGCGAAAGCGGCTGGCGTATGGGGCTGCCGAAGACGCGAGTGGCCACCCTCACCACCCGTTCGGCTGATGGCGAAGCACCAGCCCCGTCAGCCGTCCCCAGGGATGTCGAAGGCCCCTGACTTCGCCCCGCAGGCAAGGTAGGGGTCCCATCGGACGACTCCACATCGCTGAAGGCGTTGGCGATGGTGATGACCCCCCTTTTCCGGGGGGCTGTCTTCGTCGCGCCGCCTCCTGCCGCCTTGGCCGCGGCGATAGAGACTAGGGCCTTGGCGCCCTCCACGTCTTTTCGCCGCAGGGGCGAAGAGGCGGATTCCGCCCCGGTGTCGGCACGCTCCGGGCTGGGAGTCGGCGTATAACCGCACGTCCCGGAGCGGCTATCGCCCGCCTCGTCAATAGCCCTTTCGGCCGCAGCTTCGGCCCGTCCCGCTCCCTCCTCTTCGACATCCTCGTCTTCTCCGACGTCGGAGTCTGAAGGGACGGGGGCCTTCTATTTGGGGGGGGGCAAATCTAACCTGCCCCCGCGGGCGCTTCCGAGAGGGGCCGACTTCGCCAGTACGCCTGCGTCCACCATTCTGGCCAACTCGTCATCGTCGACGAGCGAAGCCCCCAGGAAGGCTGTGGTGTCGTCATCGATTCGGCCGGGATCAGGACCAGTCGCGGTGACGGGGTCCGGCTTGCGGGGAGCCATGGGCGAAAGGGGAAGTTCGTTGGCGTAAAGGGTTACTTGGGTGAAGTAGGTCGCTCAGAGATTAGCCGAGAGCAAGTGGAGAGAAAAGTAACTGCGGTGAAAGCGACAAGGGTAGCAACGGTGAAAACGGGGGGTGAGAATATATATCTCACCGAACGACGCTTCGCCTCCCCAGCCAATCAGGAGCGGCCACGTGTTACGGGGTGGGCGAAACGGTAAAATCCCATGGGTCAAACCGTGCGGTAACGGGTTCCAGAAACAAAAAACCCACTACTGTTCGCCGCGGCCCAACGGCCCATCATTGGTTCGCTAAGACCCAACAAAGTGACATGGGCCACTCCACTGTTCATAAAAAAGCGAAGGCCCAACACTGCTCACACTAGGATCGGTTGTCGTTTCAAAAAAAAAAATCAAATCCCCACAACTGCTCGAGAAGGGCGAAGACCAAACACTATAATCCTTTTTCGCATGTCGAAAACTTTTTGCAGGATCCAGAAAGAGGGGTTTCGGCAGGAGCATCGGTCGAAAGGGGGCGCCTCATGCCATACTACATGGTTTGCACGGTCTCGGCCGAAGCTCCTATCTCACCCTTGCCCGTGAGGGGCTTGTTGGCAGTATGCCATGAGGCCCCTTCGACCAAGCCTGCCGAAACCAACCAGGCGGCAGGGATCCAATCTCCCAGTACCCAAGGACCAGGGGGCGAAGCCCTACGGCGAAGCCAGACGGCGGAACCCAGTGGTGAAGCCCGATAGCGAGGAGTCACAAAGGGTTCCAGTCGGCCAAGGCGAAGCCTACATGGCGAAGGCATGCGCCGAAGAGGGATGACTTCACCAGAGCGGACCTGGTCCAAGAAAAGCCAGCAGGCCGGCCCAATCGCCCTGAGCCAAGGGCCAGTGAACCGGAGGCCACCGGGCGGCCCATCGAGGGCCCATGTGCCTGGATTACACTAAATACCCATGTAAGGGCCCCTTTATGAGGGCGACCATGTAAATTCCCCTGCAATAGCCCTAAACCCTAATAGGGGGATCTGTAAGGGGTTATAAATAGTCACCTAGGGCCATGTAAAAAGGGATCAGATTTTAATACAAAATTCATTACACTTTACCTTCCCAACAACTGTTGAGTATCCACGTCCTTCGACGTATGCAGTTGTCATTTCGACAACAGACACTAGTCCAACTACTCCTCCCGTCCCGTCAGAAAAGAGGACGCCGACTACTTCAGCTCTTGGGAAAGACCTCAAGCGGCCAAATCCTAGTCAACAGCTAAGAACCAAGCGCGATAAGGAAAACTTCCCACAAAACTAAGGTCACCGGGTGTCCAATCCACACGACGTCCAACCACTCCCTGAAAGCGAAGGTTGAGCTCGATGCTTGCAAAGAACGAGATATCCAGCGCGCTTCACCAACCAAGGTCACATAGTGTCCGATCCACAGGAAAAGGGGACATGCTCTCATGAGTTGCAAAGTCTTGATTAATGTTACCAGTTATATGACCCAACATCCGTGTGCCCAGATCCAACAACAACGAGATCAATCTTAGTTCATTGTAGAGGACGAGAACACGAAGGAATCATCAGATCGCTTCGTGGGAGTCATTTGACATCGACCCATATGAACCATCAATTCTACATAACATGGAGGACCAAGGATCTTCTAGTTCCAACTCTATATGCAATGTGAACGTTATCAAGGAAATAATTGCGACCCACGAGAGGAAGGCGAAGTTGGCTCTGAAGACCACGTCAATCCAAATGACCCACTTCCTCAAGTGAACACGGACCCCAAATGGACTTCTGCACAACACCTTACTGTAATCAATTCCATACTCAGAGAGAGCCCCTTAGATCCATTCACGTTTCCCGAAGGTGATCACTGGATTGGACGATTACGCTCCACAATAGCCAATCTGAATAGCGCTTTCCTGGCGGTGGCTGGACCAACGGCAGCGGGCCCTTCCCATCCCCCAGCTCGAGGAGAAGAACCACACAACATAGTGGACGTCAACGTCAACACCGAGGGAGTTCGCAATGAACACCCGAGCCGAAATCCAGGCCAAAACCAACGAAACGCTATGATAAGAAGGCCCGATTGAAAAACCTCACCGCCTCGAGATGATCGTGACCTTCGTGACCACCTGAACGAGCGTAGGTGGGATTGACATGAACGGAACAACGTCTGCCCTCAACAGCGACGTTCTCCACACCGACAATGCAACAATGATGGTAATCGAGAACACCGTCAAAACGAGAACCGAGACCGACTTGATCGCCACAGCTACCAAGATGAGAACAATCAAGATCAGCGTAGTCAGGGCGACAATGGTCGAGGCCATCGATATCACAACAACAACAGACGACGTCGCGATTCGTGATCACCAAGTCCTCGGAGAAACCGTGATCAGGGGCGCCGACCTAGTCACCGCACTCCAGATCACACCGACACTTCATCGTCGTCATCTTCATTAGTGGGCGATTCTCGAAGACCACGCGGATATTGACCACCTCTGGTACCTCGAGGGGGATACAGGGCGTTCACTCCAGCCCTACGAGAAGTACGATGGCCTAAAAAGTTTCGCCCAGGGGCCGTAGAGAAGTATGATGGGAGCACAGACCCAGAGGAGTTCTTACTAGTCTATTCCACAATTCTCTATGCCGCCGGGGCCAATGACAATGCGCTTGCAAACTACTTGTCGGCTGCATTAAAGGATCCACCCGATCATGGCTCGTTCACCTTTCGCCTCGATCTATCTCTTCCCGGGGGGATCTATGGTAGCAGTTGGTCGCCAACTTCAAGGAACAAGCGCCACGTAGTCGAGGACGACCTCCATGCCTTAACTCAGAATCCGAGAGAATCTTCGAGGGACTATATACGGTGATTCAACGAATGCCAAAATACGATCCCTGAAATCACAGATGCCTCAGTTATACGCGCATTCAAGTCAGGTGTCCAACATCGCTACACCACTCAGGAGTTGGCAACGAAACGGATCACCTTCGCATGGAAGCTATTCGAGATCATCGACAGATGAGCTCACGCGGATGATGCACTCAGGAAAAAAGAAGGGAAGAGCAAGGCAGGTGACGAGAAGAAACCAGACGAAAAGGATGCACCAGAGTCTAGCAAGAGGAAGAGCAAAAAGAATGGAAAGCGCAAAGTAGGGGCCAAGGTCCTCGTTGCGGATCAGACGGGCCCACCCACTAAGCGCCTAGCCCCTCAAGTAGACGAACGTTTTTCACAATGGTGCCCGATACACAAGACCAATACCCACACCTTGGAAGAATGTGAAGTCTTTACCAAAGCGTTGGCAAGATAGTTGGCACTGGAAAAAGGAAAGCGAGTTCTTGTGGTCGAGAAGAGCGCAGGTGATCTCTCAACCGACAACGAACTCATGTTCCTATATTTTGACCTCCATGTCACACATATCTTCGGTGGCTCTACGACATACTCCTTGAAAAGAGAATATGAAAAGGTAGAGCGCGAAGTCTGTTCCACCTCACAGGGAGTTGTTGCTAAGATGAAGTGGTCTCAACAGAAGATTGAGTTCTTCGAAGCAGACCACCCAACGACTACAACAACCCCAGGACGATATCCAATAGTGGTCGAGCCCACTATTCGGAACATCAAAGTAGCATAGGTTCTCATCGACGGTGATAGCTCCATCAACCTACTCTTCACAGGAACGTTGGACGCAATGGGAATTCCTAGAAGTGAGCTAACTCCTACTGACCATCCCTTTCATGGAATCACTCCCGAGTCCTCGTCCAAGCCACTTGGCAGATTACGCTAGCCATCACCTTTGGTCAAGCTGACAACTTCCGAACATAGCATATTACCTTTGACGTGGCAGAGTTCAACATGGCTTACAACGCCAGCCTAGGAAGGACCGCGCTCACGAAGTTTATGGCGAGATCCCACTACGCGTACCAACTGCTCAAGATGCTAGGACCAAAAGGGACAATCACTATTCTCGGGAAGACTAAGTTAGTGGTACAGTGTGACAAGCGGAGCCTCGACATGGTCGAGCATACTCCCACACAGCCACCACTACAAAGCCACCAAAGAAAAATATTGAGCCCAACATGGCACCTAAGACAGACGGTGCCATCAAGATCGTTCCCCTAATCAGCACCAACCCCGATAAAACTGTCAAGATCAAGGAGATGCTCGATAGCAAATAGGAACTCGAGCTCATCACCTTCCTCTATGTCAATGCAGACGTGTTTGCCTGGCAACTGTCCGACATGCTCGCGGTCCCCAGGGAGGTCATTTGTCACAAACTCATGGTGCGACCCGTTGCTAAGCCAGTCCAACAAAAGCTACGATGATTCGCACACACAGAAAACAAGCCATCCAAGAAGAGCTGGACAAAATTCTCAAAGCGGGCTTCATCAGAGAAGTTCAACATCCTGAGTGGCTCGCCAACCCAGTCATGGTGTGCAAAGCTATCGACAAGTGAAGAATGTGCATGGATTTCACCAACCTCAACAAAGCGTACCCAAAGGATCACTACCCTCTTCCTCGAATCGACCAGCTGGTGGATTCAACAGCCAGTTGTGAATTGCTGAGTTTTTTCGACGCTTATTCCAGCTACCACCAGATCAGCATGGCCAAATAGGAAGAGGAGAAGACAACATTCATCCCGCCTTTCGGTGTTTCTGCCACCAAGATGCCTTTCGGGTTGATCAGTGCCAACAATACTTATCTTTGCGAGATCGAAGGGGACTCTTGGTGACCAAATCGGATGGAACGTGGAGGCTTGCGTCGATGATGTGGTGGTCAAAACAAAGACATGCGACAAGCTTATCGATGACTTGAGGGAAACATTCAACAATCTCTGGCGACATCGACTGAATTTGAACTCGGGGAAGTGCACGTTTGCAGTACCATTGGGAAAACTAGGTTTTCTCGTCTCTGGACGAGGAATTGAGGGAAATCACGAAAAGATCAAGGACATCGAGAACATGAAGTTGCTAACAAGACTCAAGGAGGTACAAAAGCTAACAGGGTGCATGGCAACGCTTAGGCGCTTCGTTGCGAGGATGGGAGAATGGGGACAACCTTTCTTTGCTTGCCTCAAAAAGCAAGATAAATTCGAGTGGACTCAGGATGCCGAGAATGTGTTTATCGTGCTCAAATGGTACCTATCAAATCCCCATGTACTCGTTGCCCCACAACCAATGGAAGAGCTATTCCATTATATCGCAGCCACACCATACTCTGTCATCATTGTCATCGCCGTCGAAAGGGACAAGGTAAAACATCCCGTGTACTATGTCAGCGAAGCCCTCCACGACGCCAAGGCACAATACCCTCCGATACAAAACTGCTCTACGCTGTAATCATGACATCAAGAAAGCTACGCCACTACTTCCACGCCCACAAGGTCACAGTTTTCTCATCTTTCGCGCTAGGAGAAGTGGTCAGGAACAAAGATGTTGACTTGCGTATCACGAAGTGGGTTGTCGAACTCGGCCAATTTGATGTCCACTTTGTTCCGAGAACAACAATCAAGTCCCAGGTTCTCGCAGATTTCGTTGTTGATTGGACTATTCCTGACAACAGTTCAACCAACCAGACAGATAACGAGCAGTTCGATGGAGCATTCAACAGCTAAGGAGTAGGGATAGGATTCATTCTGACATCTCCCACCAGAGATCAGTTCAGACACGCAATCCACCACAATTTTCGCGCAACAAACAACATCGCAGAGTACGAGGGGCTACTCGCCGGGCTACGAGCTGTCGCGTCACTTGGAGTCAAGCGATTAATTGTGAAAGGGGACTTAGAGTTAGTCGCCAGCCAAGTGTACAAGAACTACAAATGCTCTAACCCCAAGTTGGCCAAGTATCTCGTAGAAGTCTGGAAGTTGGAGTGGAAATTTGATGGTATCTAAGTCCGGCATGTTTACCGCAAGGATAACACCGAACCCAATAACCTGGCATGACGTGCATCTAGAAGAGAACCTCTTGAGTCGAAACTCTTCTTGACGTCCAGACAAAACCCTTGGTAAAGGAGTCTCACGATGATGGCACCATAGCCAATCACATAAGTCAACAACGTCGTGGCAGAAATCGAAATGATCGAAGATTGGCGTAAACCACTCATTGACTTCTCGGATGCCGACAAATTACCAAAGAACGACACAGAAGCAGAGAAACTATCCTGTCAAGCCAAGGTCTATTTTATGGTCGGCAACGATCTCTACTCAAAATCCCCAAACGGAGTTCTCCTGAAATGCGTCTCTCCTGAGGATGGCAATGATTTGCTATGGGACATCCACAAAGGTATCTGCGGATCTCACGTCGGCGGGCGAACTCTTATTGGAAAAGCTTTTCAACAAGGGTTTTTCTGGCATATCGCCCTCAAAGACACTTGCGACCTAGTACAACGGTGTGAAAGCATGTCAGTTTCACAGCAAACACACCAAGATGCCAACACAAGCGCTCCAGACAATCCCTCTCATTTGGCCATTTCCACGAGGATAGGGTGGCTACAAATTCTTGTTCGTGGCTATCGACAAATTCACTAAGTGAATTGAAGCGGAGCCAACAAGAGAGATCAAAGCCGAGCATGCAATCAAGTTAATGAAAGGGATATTCTGCAGATACGGGTTGCCTCATCGCATCCTGACAGACAACGGCTCCCAATTCATGAACGGTGCTTTTCAAGATTACTGCATCGAACTCAGAGTCAAGATATGCTTCGCTTCAGTTTCCCACCCACAAAGTAATGGACAAGTTGAACATGCTAATGGTATCATGATCCAAGGGATCAAAACACGTGTATACGATATGCTTATGGCCTATGATACGCCCTGGGTTGAAGAACTCTCGTTAGTCTTGTGGGCCATAAGCACTACACTGACATCATTCAACAAGGAAACTCCTTTCTTTCTCGTTTAAGGATCTGAGGCCATGCTCCCGTCCAAGCTGCGTCATCTATCTTCACGAGTTCGGGACTACTTTGACGAGGCACAAGAGGAAATGTGTTAATGACGAAGTTTGGTAAGGCTCGAAGATATCATTGGCCTAGAGTCAGTATCGGTTTCAGAGTCCTAGAATCAACCAATGGGCATTAACAATCGCAGCAGTTGTATTTTCGATGGATTAGGTTAAGGAAATTAAACAATTAAAGGAAGTTTATCCAGAAGAGCATATATCCAGAAGAGCCTGACTTCAAGGAGTATTCGATATGGCAGTTTATCTATTAATTAGGCAGAGTTGTTAGTTTCCTTTTATCTTTAGGAAAATTGTGTTTAGTGTCCGATAAGGACTTCATGTTTTTCCTTTTATCCTTAGGAAAGTTTGTGCCATGTCCAAAATGGACTACTATCTACCCGTGGGTATAAATATGTACACTCACGGTCCCTGTAAATTATCCCTCGATCAATACAACTACTATTGGTGCATCGCCACCCTTTTTTCCGAGGTTTTACTTATCAACTAGTGGAACTTGGCACCTAACGCGGGGCTGCATCGGCTACATTGGTGTTGTTCAAGGCTGCATCGCCTCGATCTCTTGGACCGCTCTGGTTCGGTTGATATATTTGCCTACCTAATGTTTCAATTCTATTTTAATTGCATTGTGTTTAGAGACACATCGGTTTAGTTGGGACTGTCTCGGTTAGGTCTGATCTTCTGTCTAAGCCGATATATCTCTACAATCACAATGTTGTTTTAAATAGATTTGTTATATCCATCAAATTAGACATATCTATCAGCTCATCAAGTATTAGATTATCATATATACAATCTTGTGCTGCATCGCTTAGCTTCGACCTACTAGATTGTTGTTGATAATATAAATCTTGTTAAGCTCATAGGTTCATGCTAATGTTTTATCGGTGTGCTAGCCGATGAGTTATCATATACGTTATATAATCCAGATTGACAATATTTTCTACTTGCATCGGCCGATCTCCATCTAGGGTTTTGTCGATATCTGTTAGATTACTTTGTTGGTTTATATTATATAATGTATCCACCACCCTGAAAATCAGTCAAAGGCTTTGATTGTCTAGATATTATGTTTCTTTTCATTCTTAGTGCTGCATCAGTTAAGTTTGATCTACTAAGTAGTGCTTAGAACCATAATCTCTAGCCTGCTTCTTGGTTGCCAATAAGGGTTTCATCGGGATTTCAGCCGATGATTTATCTGGACGTTGTATCCGCTCACGACTATTAGATACAAGTTGGATTTAGCCGATGACAACAAAGATTTTATTGTTTATCTAATCTTGTGGATTTAATGACATCGGACCTCCAGCCGATGTATGCTTTAACCTTCGGATCATCACTTATTCTATTGGTTTATACTGGATTATATTATTCTTTTACTATATTATCATCAGCCAATTGCCTTTACATCATTATCTACATTTGACAAAGCCGATTGCTCAAAATCGTATCGACATCGGCTAGTATCGGTATCGGCTGGAATCACTCCATCGGCTTATCAGCCGATCGACTGTTTGATCATCGGTTTATATACCTTGTCAGTTGCAGGATCAAACTAACTGGCATGCTCACATCTCATCAAGTTTTGGACCTGTACTGGAGCTAAGCAGATCTCCCAGACCATCGTGTTTTTATGTCAACAAAATGCGAACAGACGATGTCAACCTCCTAGAGAAAAAATGCGAACAGAAGATGTCAACCTCCTAGAGGAACATCGAGAACGGGTTACCGTCCAAGCAGCCACATATAACCAGGCCCTGTGTCGACATCATGAAAAGCGCATACGAGCCTGCACACTTGCCATCGACGATTACGTCCTACGACGAGTTCAGAACCAGGCAGAGCAAAACAAGCTCTCACCTAAGTGGGAGGGACCATACACAGTGGTTGAAGTCCTAAAGCCAGGCGTATTCAAGATAGCAGACGATGAAGGCCACGAGTTATCAAACTCATGGAACATCGACCAATTACGTAAATTTTATGTATAGTAATCGATGTACAAAAGTCTATAAGTTTTATAGTTCAGTTATAATACATCCAATTTTGTTCATTTTTTCTTAACAGTGTTTTACCCCGAGATCCCTTACTCGTATAACGCTCTGAGCCGAAGTCGATACTAACGTTCCTTTACACTAGTCTAACACACCTCCGAAGTCCTCACGGTCCTCGGCTGGGGACGCCCAGAGCTAATAAGGTGATGTCAGACATTGCAGAGCTAAGCGACCATGTCATATTTGGTCATGTCAGAGTGCTCAATTGCAACGTGTTAACTAAGACGTGTAATCGGGAATTGGTTTTCCGAACTTCACGGCTGAGGACTATGTATTCGCAGCTTCAACTTGGTCGATTATAGGTTTTTAAGCCACCCCCTTCGAGAACGACTTCTTCAAGGACATGGCTGGGCACTAGTGAGAGTATCATACACTAAAAAAGCTGAGAACAACATAATCGAGAAGTACTCGTACACTATCTATTTATTAACGCTTAAGTCACATATTCTTTTTCTTACATAAGTATGATAAATAGTCGGATTTCACAAATGTACAATTAGAACTCTTTGCAGGAAAGGACTCTACCATGAAGGCCATTGCCAGTTCATGGAGGAATACACTTTTTAAGCTAGAGGACCGAGGATTGTGCTAGTTAGTCAATGTCATCGGGCCTCATCTGTGTCCGCTAGAACCCTTCATGGAGGAAGTCGAGGAACATTTGGGGACGACGATCTCGGATACAAGCGAGAAGGTGACCTCCGGTGTATTGGCTGGTGCGACGACATTCCTGCTTTAGGCTATCATCGATGCGCTTGTTCGATGCCCTCTAGCTGGTCGCATGTTCTCTTGATCCAATAGATGTATCCCGCAATCAATTTCTCGTAAGGTGGCTATACTTCTCGAAGCTCCCCACAAATCCGTGCCAAGGCGTCGCAACAACTGACGAGATAAGAGTTCAGCCAGACCACATCGTCGGAGAGTTTCGACATCTTGATCTTTCTTGGCGACATCCATCGCCCGCTCAAGCTGATCTTCTTCAAACCTGGTCCTCCATAAATCAATGCGGTGATCCCTTTCATCCAGAGCATCCTCAAGATCTACAGAGAAGGAACGATTTCTAGTCATCTTACTTCGTGCTAGCCACGAGTATAAGGATTCATAAATCGACAACATAACTTGAGTATGTCGGAGAAGAGAACTTAAGTGGGATCCTGACGGAGCGAGTACGTCGTTGGGACTAACCACAACTAGGGCACGGTCGCCGACATCAGGTGCGGACAAGTCAAAAGGAGAAGTGGGTGCTGCGTCGATATCTTCGGAACGTCCCCTTTGCTAGACGTCCTCATCACCAATACATCCACAAGACCATAAGATAATGAAGGGGATTGCTAAAAATGTGATAAGAAGGGAAATTGTTCTCAGGCAGACAACAAGCCCAAAAGGTACATACAAAAGCAATAAAAAGAGTACAGAATATTATTGCTCAAAAAACGGGACTATGGTGTCCCCCAGGTCCTCAACCTCCGGCATCATGTCCTCGTGTGACGGGTTGGCTCCACCCTTCTCGAGGACCTCCTTTAGGTCGATCTCAGGGTGCGTGAGCTCCAAGCACGCGAGAACGTGGCATGCGCTGGTCCGGAGGCCAGCGCATGTGTCCTCGGCCACTCGCTCGGCATGCTTACCTAGGATTGTTTCAAGTTCCCTGATAAGGACCGCGAGTGAGGACACTATGGAGGTCTCATCGAAGAAGGGGGGACCCCTTTCGTGGATCCCTAAGCTGCATGCCACGTGTTCCGCCGGCTGTAGTTCTACCGTATCCCATCGCGGATGGATTCCAAATGACCTTCGGTTTCCACCATCCGCGTCTCCAGCCCTTATCGCTGCTTCCCATGGCCTGTAGTGAGCTCTTTCATCTTCTGTAGGTCCTCGCGTGTTTCTGCGAGTTGGCCCTTGAGATGCCTGATCTTGGCAAGCGTGTCCTGAGTTTCGATCTCGAGCAGCCGGCGCGTGTCGGCCAGACTATCAACGCCTAGCGTTGACAAGTTGGCAGGCAATAAAGGAGGAGGTGGAGCTGGAACCGATGCAGCGGCAATGGTGGTCGATGTTGACAGGCTGGCGTTCGTGCAACCAACGCTCTGAGCGGAGCACGCAGGGGAGATGCTGTGAGAAGCGTATGTTAGGAACAACAAGGAGAAAAAGATACAGAAGAATTAAAGTATGACGTGGCTTAAGACTTCACTTACCTAGCTTTTTGTCGCTTCAAGAGCCTGCCACGTGGTTGAGTGGGAGCAATGACGGTGGCCTAAGTATGAAGAAAAGTAAGAGCGATGTCATCTTTATCGAGTTCGTTTGACAAGGGGAAGTCGGAACTGACCTCGGAGCCGCTTGTTTGGACCAACGTACCAACACCCAAAGAGAGTTTGGGTGTCATCACCCATTTTCTCTTCGGCGCCTTGGTGCCGCTTCCACCTTGGACGATGGTGGCGTCGGCCTGTTCAGCGACAACCTTCTCCTTCAGTAAGGAGGAGGTTTGATGGTCAGCGAGGGGACTGATTGCATCCATTAGAGGAAGAGCCTGTATAGCTTTAGATTACTACGTCTTCGAAATCAAAAGTAAGAAAAGGGACGTAGTAAGAGCCTGTATAGCTTTAGGTTACTTATGTTGATGATCTCGTTCTTATCTGCAACCCTGAGGTCGCAGATGGGAGTGGGTGGTTGGGCGAAGTCGGAGGCGGGGCTCACGAGGACTTGACCTACCCGGGCCTTCACAGTGTTGTCATCGAGATCTGCGGAAAAGGTAAGCATGAGTGGAAATTTGAATACAAAGCCACAACACGATCGAGGACAGGTGGGTTGCGAGAACGAATACCCCGTTTCAAGATCTGTGTCTCATCGCTAGCCCCCATGTAATCGAACGCGGGGTGAGCGCGAGCCTGGAGTGGTTGGATTCGATGACGTATGAAGTCTGCAGCGACTTCATACCCCGATAACCCTTGTTCTCGAAGGCTTTTGATTTTGTCTACAAAGGTTTGAAGAGAAGGAGTTGTGGAGGGTCTCGAAGTCCAAGATGAAGACCGCTCAGGCTGGTCATCTGGGACAACATGAACAAAAGAGAGTTCTTCTACGTGGAGGTAGAACCATTTGGATCTCCATGAACTCCGAGATGAATGGCAATCGAAGGGGATGGACTCCGCCTTCATCCCATCTCGAAGGCGGAAACCGCAGCATCCGGAGAGTCTGCGGGAGTCCATCGACCGGAGCTCAAGGAAGTAGTGGAAAAGATCAAGGTAGGGCACTACCCAAGGTAGGCCTCATTGAGATGAGCAAAGATGCTCAAAAAGGCAATGGAATTCGGATTCAAATGAAGAAGATGAAGGCCGTAGAAGTTCAAAAGGAGTAGAAGAAATTCAGAGGGAGGAGGTAAAAAACCACACCAAGCAAAATCCTCTAAGACTATGATTTGTCCTAGGGAGGGTTTGGGTTCAGTACTTCTTTTAGTGATGTTCTATGACATTGCATCCAGGGAGGGATCCTTTCACTTACAGTTTCTTCAAATCAGCGACACCGGTGCTGGATTTCCCAAATACATGGAGTCTGGCTCGGAGATGGCGGAGGAAGAAGAACTGGATTAGGGTTTTTGCTGGGACGGAGAGTGGACTTAGGGAAATGTCACGCCCAGAAATTTATCCCAATTTTCCAGACTATTTTGTGTATAAATCCCTGTCCAGGAATCAAGTCAGGGTACACAAAACGACAAATTAATAAACAGATCCAAACGTAAATAAAGCGTAAAGACTTACAGAAGAGGCACTTAGTCCTCACACAGAAAAGAAAATAGCAGCGGAAAAAGGCGACGATCCTAGCGGGGCTTCAGCTCCACCCCACAGGCAAAACTCAACTGGGGTATAAGCCTTGGTCCTCTAACTTCGTCTTCAGCTCAGAAGCACTACACTTCTGAAAAGGGGAATAATAGCAAGGCTAAGTACAACCACCGTACTTAACAAGCCCCACCAACAATGCATTCGTGCAAGGGGAGACAAGGATGGTTTGTGGCTATTTGCATAAAGGTGGTTGTAAACATTTATAGTTGTAAACACCCACAGCCCAACATTAAGTCGTATTTTAGTTGGTTAATTACGACCAACCAAACATGGTCGACATGTCTCGAGCTCGCAGCTCAACAGTGTACTGGCAGTAGATAATTTAATTATCCCATTATGTGAGCTAGTGGTAATTAAGCATGGCTAAGCATAATATAATTCTAGCAAGGTCAACATACGACACAAGCTAGTCAAATTATCACCTAGGTTTGGCAAAGAAAGGTCATCAAGTAAGTAGGGCACAAGCGAGCAGATAGGTAAATCATATTCCCATGTAATTAGCAAAACATGCAATTTATTTGTAAACGGTAAAACATTTTATAAATTGGGATCAAAATGCTCAAGGGGAATGTGTGACTTGCCTTGCTTCTTCGATTGATCTTCCGAACTCTTTTCCTCGCGAACACGATCGTCCGAAACGGCGGAATCTACACGTTAGCACGCAAAATGAGAAAAAACACATTTAAAAACCAAATAAAGAGTACATAAAAAGTAAATAAATATGTAGAGCTCAATTTTAGATGAATTTTGCAAGTTGAATGGCTCAATTTGGAGTTCGTATGAATTAGTTATGAATTTTTGAAGATTTAAGCCATTTAAATGAATTTCTGGAATTAAATACGATTTACTGCGCAATTATCCCACGAGGGTTGACGTCAGCGGCTGACATCAGCAGCGCAAGGGCTGACGTTAGTTGGGCTGACGTCAGCAGCCGCGCTAGGGCTGATGTCAGCTGGGCTGACATCAGCCGCCGCGCGAGCGGCGGCAGTGACGGCCGAGCGGCTGGCGGCCGGATGCGGCGGCGCGACTGGGAGGTGGCCGGCCGGCAAGGCACGGCGTGCAGCGCGGTGGCGCGCGCGCACGCAGCGGCGGCCGGGCGGGAGGAGGCGGCGCGGCTGCCGGGAGGGGAGAGGAAGCGGCGGCGGTGGCATCGAGGTGGTTGCGGAGCGCGCGGGGAAGGTGGGCGGCGTGGCGGCGGAAGCAGCGGTGGCCGTTGCGGGGCGGCCGGCAGCGGAGAGGATGGGGCCGACAAGTGGGCCCCACCTGTCGGTGGCCCGGGTGAGGGAGGGAGGAGTGGACTTGGCGCGGCGGCCGGACGTGGGCTGGAGGGGAGGAGAAAGAGGGAGAGGGCCGGCCCGAGAAGGGGAGGGGGATTAGGGCCGGTGGAGAGGAGGAGAGGCCTGGCCTAGGGAGGAAATAGGGGGAAGAAGGAGAGGTAGGCCGAGCGGGAGGAGGGGGAGACTTGGGTCGGAATCGACCCAAGCGCAAAGAAGGGGGGTTTAAACTGTTTTCTTTTTATTTAAATTGATTGAGTGAACTTTGTTGTATTAAAATTATTTCTTGAGCTCCGAAAACTCACGAAAAATTTCAGAGAGTAATTTAGGGCACGGAGAATATTACAAAAATATTTCCGGCCATGATTTTTAAAGAAAATTTTAATTCCCTCATTATTTCACTTGATTAATTTGCTTTAATTTTTAAAATAAATTCTAGAAATGCTTTATTAATAATTTTTAATCCCGAACGAAAATCGGGGCGTGACAAATCTACCCCCCTTACAGGAATCTCGTCCCGAGATTCGGGGATGGCTAGAAAGAAAGCTGGGGTGTGGGGGTGGTGTTGGATTGATTGCTGACTTCTGCGGTTTCAATTGACTCACACAGGCCTGACCGATATCAAACTGAGCGCTCTGTTGCCTTCTCCAAGAACTGCACCTACTGGTTCTGCTCAATCTGACACTGATCTGGATTGCAGGTGCTCATAGATCTCACTTCTTTGGACTACGTTGATAGTACTGACACGCCCGATAATTTGCTTAAACCGAACTGTTAGTGCCATCATCTTTGATAACCTAAGGATTCACAATGTAGATGGGGGGATGTGGGGCCTCCTCGAAATCTTGCACTCACCTTCATGAACCCACAAACTCTGAACTGGCCTTGAACTGCTCTTGTAAGTTGAACAATTGATACGAACACTCGGGTATACATGAGAACTCAATACGATGGCTTGGGGTTGGTGCAGCTCTGCTAAGACTTCACAACTGACTTGTTCATTCGGACCCCATTTTGCTTTTCCTGGTTAGTCCTCCAAGCAAAACAGTTACAAGGTAAACCCAATGTAACTCCAAGGTTTCTTTACCGAGGTCGTTGATCTTTTGACTGACTGCGAACACTTAAACTGTTATCTTTGGGAATACCCAGACTTTTTTTGGTTTTTCGTGTAACCCTGACTTTGAACACTTGATGCTTTATCAGTTAATCCCATGAAACACTAATGGTGCACTTCTATTCCAGGAAACTTGGAATCTAACACGTAATTGATGGCATGAAGTCCCACGTAAGAGCGACTCTTACTCAGCTCATGAATCTACCAACTCTTGATCAACACTCCCATTAGATCTGAGTGCTAAAACGATGGTTCTGTTGGTGTCATGACTTCGGTGTCGACTGCCTGAACAGGTCAATTAGTAGATGTCTGTTGAAACAAGCATAGATCACTTACCAGATCATGCCCACAAGAGTGTTCTAACTGCTTCCCATTTCACTTGCTCTCGCGCCACTGACTGACACCTCTATATCTGATAGAAACCAACTTTGCTGTTGCTTACATACCAGCATCGGAACATGTACAACTACCGAAAACTGCCCTTGAGGCTGCCAAGACTATCTGCTTAATAATCAAACAGGTTCACTTTCGATCCTTGAGTAGAGATGATTCACCGAGAGGGATCCTCTGTCACACACTCTACTGTGCTGACTACACCTTTTAGGACCTGCTTCATGTATCCATTTACTTAGACAAAGGTGGTGGGGCAAATCTCTTGTTGAATTCCTTGAAATTAACCATGATTGTTAAGATGGTAGATATGTCTCCCGAAACAAGCACAAATCACTGGCTGTATCAAGCTCAAGAGGTTATTCCCATGGTACGACATTTTACTTCCTTGCTTTTCCTTCACTGGCTCCCCTAGGTTGATATTCTATAAGTTCTGCAGTTGATTTCCCACAAGTACTGTGATCTGTATGATTGTTGGAGGCTGACTTCGATGCTGCCAAATGTTTCAGCTCTTTGTTCATTTGGTCATAACAACTTCACCTTCAAACCTCGATTAGGGATGTTTCACTGGAGAGGATGTTGTGTTGCTTAACCTGTTGGTTGTATTTTCTGGCCTGACATTCGCATCCATTTACTACGGACTGATGTGGTGAAACAATTCCATTGGCATATTCCAAGAAACTTTGAGGTGCTTTCTGTCCTATTCTCTGTTGGCTATACGTTTCGGGGGTGACTTTCATAGCTTTTCTGACCCATGTATGGAATGATTTCTTTGCTGACTTCCGAGAAATATTGAGATGGTTTCTGGATCCATGTTCACACCACTAGGGTGTTGTCACCATTTACCAAACTCTGAATAACTTCCAAAGTCACAGAGTTCCGTTATTTCTCATATGATGTCATACTCAAATATTTCCTTCATATTTTGTCATCCTGGGGTACCACTAATACTGTCCTCTAGAGGGGCCTCATCATGTTGAGTGCTACTGTGGTCCAACCATTTTCACGTTGCTAGTCAACCATTCCTTTATTGACTGGCCATTAGGTCTTGGAGCTCACAAGGCTGCGATGAGCTAGAGAAGAAACTCTAGATTTCTCATGACACTGACAGATACACAAGTTCACTTGCTTTTGGATACTCGAGATGAATCATAAGAGAAGAAAAATTGCCTGACTCATACTTTATCCAACTTTCCCTTTTCCTTAACTGCCTTGGAACTTTTCAGCACAGAGGAGGTACTTGAACACCAACGACTCGTGCACGATCGATGACCCTTGCTGACAGAGTTGTTGATCAGGTAACACTTTGACCATTTGATTCTGCCATGATTATATGGCTCCATCGTTGATAACTAACTGGAGATCTCACAAGAACAATATCCTGACTTCTGACATTCCTTAGAAAAGAATCAATTTTCCAATCTTCTTTGTAGCTGAAACAAACGAAACCTTCTAGTTGTTGGTGCCACACTCGTGTGACTGCTGCCAAGCATCAGAGTTGAAGCAACACGAGGTGCATGGCTGGTGTTGATGGCCATCTTGAGGTCTGGTGCTGGAGACCTTTTCTGCGGTCAATACTGAAGAATTGAACTGTCTCACTGCTGTTAGAGTAGATCACAGGTTCTCTAGCATTACTTGCCCTGCCATGCTGATTCTTTAGCCTTGAAGCGATTGCTAGTGAAACAATAGAGATTTTGTCGGTGTCCTTAATGACAATTCATTGCGATGGAGGTTATACATTTGTTGATCCAAAAAACACACACTGGCCTGAGAGATCTGCTTAACTCTAGTGCAGGTCCAAAATTAGGGTTTTAGGTTTAAGGGCGTGCTAGTTGATTTGATCCTGCAATCAACAAGAAAAAATATGCAAGGAATGTTAGTAAACGATAGACAATCGGCCATAGGGCTGATTTCATATCGTATGTGACCTAGCCGATGCAATAAAGCATGAATCGGCTATAAAGATATAAGTAACTATGAAAATAACCCTAAAACTAGTATATCGGCTGTAGATATCAATGTTATGCAATCAAGGAATCATTATCACTTTAGAAATAAACAATTGGTATAGATCGGACTGAACCGAGACAGTATAAATTGCTTAAGTCTATTGCAACATGAAATAATGATCACATAGAATCAATGTCATAACCTATATCTAGATCTAAATGCATATCGGTTGTAAATCTGATACAATCTTATGATAAAGCAATGAGAATTAAATATAGAGCATTAAACAAAGCATAGAACTATCCTTATCGATAACCGTAAAGCAAGTTAGAGATCATGATTCTAAAACAACTCAATAGGTTGGACTTAACCAATGCAGCATTAAGCATAAAAGAGTCACGACATCTAACAAGCCAATAATCATCAAATCAAGATGGTGGATACATCATATAGCATGAATCAACAAAGTAAACTAGCCGATACCGACAAAACCCTAAAACAGATCTAACCGATATAAGAAGATAGCATTGTTGATCTAAGCTATATGACATATATGATAACTTCGGAAATTTGCAAGATAGAATTAGAGTGTCATAAAGATGTAAGCACAAACTCCAATGATGCAAATCGCCATGACAAGATATACCTTTTCGCCGAAGATCAAATTGATGCAGCACGACTCGAAAGCACAAGCTTGTCGAAAGTAGAAAACAAAGGTGGCGATGTGCCGAGATTGATTGAACATATGTTGTTATTATTTACAAGACCTCGGGATTATATTTATACCCGAAAATACAAATATTGTCCATTACGGACACGACCCATATTATCCTAATACAAATCCAACTAACGAACAAGTCCCTTAGGCGGACTCTTACCGGGAATATCTATAAGGGAATTACATAAAATAACCTAATTAATAGATACAATTGCCTCCTCAGGACTCTATCCGTGCATGGCAATCCATATGAAACACGCTAACACAACCCGACGACGTGTACCGAGTCATGTTACCGAAATCGGCTCAATCGGCTAACCTTGTCCGAATCTGATTCTGCCAATTCAGTCCCTAGCCGATTCGGAGTACAGCCGATTCTCACTCTGTTTCCGATACGATCTAATCTCTTCGATTCTCTTTGATTCTATCTTCATCTCCGATACTTGAATCACCAAATTTGGTCATCAACACGTGCCCCCCAAGTCCGGAATATTTGGTAATGTTTCGGATTTGCCAAATCCTATCTCCGAGAGAATATCGCACTTTCCGTTTTTGACCGTTACCGCACTGCTTTAAATACCTAAACGACGGCCCCGAGAAACTTCACACCGTTATATTGTTTCCACTGCTTTAGCAATCCTCGTCTCCCCCGACTCTGGTGATCCCCTCGGCGCAAGCAGGCAACCCTCAAGCAACCTTCTTTCGCCCAACTCCCGCCGGCGCAAATGTCGTCTTCATCTGCTCCGTCCGCTGCTCCATCGGCCGAGCATGCAGAGGTAAGTTCCATCGGCTAGATCTCCTTTTTGCTTATCAAATCTTGTTTTTCACGATCTTAGTCCGTTTTCTTTCTCTTCTGCTTTGTTGATGTAGCATCTCGCAAATCTAGTTGCGGTTCCCAGCCTAAACCATGAGAATAACTATTTTCTTGGACCAATCGGCAATCTGGACCCAACCGAATTCATTACTGCCGAAACCAATAGAATCCCTTTTAGGCTAGCAAACCCAAATCTAGGGCACTGGAAGAATACCTTTAAGTCTTGGCCATCCCTAGAGAAAAGCTGGCCTGCATGGTATAAACATGTATCGGCTAGCAAGCAAAGCCACTGGGATGAACTTGGAATCGGCCAAGCATTAGCTCTCACTTTGGCAAATTCGGCTAAGGATGAGCCGCTTATGGCTTCTGCCAATTATTTCTGGTCCAACACCATTAATGCCTTCTTGTTCAACCAAGGACCAATGACTCCAAATCTGATGGATATCACCATGCTGACTGGACTAGATATCACTTCATCGGCCAACCCCATGATATGGAATTCCAAGAACAAATTTGACTTTAAGACTAAGAGTATAGGGGGATGGTCTGGTTTTATTTCGGCCAACATGGGTCAAGGTTCTGTTTCTCCCAGAGAACATATGGGTGTTGCTAATGGGCGGGTGATCGCTCACAGCGATCACCCGTGCTTCCCCCATGTATCCTTCCCTTCTTCTCTACTTTGTTTACCATATTTAATCTAAAAAAACAAGTTAGAAAAAATAAAAAAATAGAAAATAAATCTAATATATTCATGTGTATAAACTTTATACTTATATATATATTATACAGTAAACTTCCAACGTATAAACTTTATGTATAGTATATGAAAAAATATTTGAATCCGAATATGAATTTGAATCGGTATATAAATTTTTGACTTGTAAACTTTGAATCTATAAACTTTAGGTGTATAAACTTTAGATGTATAAACTTGAGGTGTATGAACTTTAGGCGCATAAACTTACTAAAACAGGAAAAATAATGTGGTGCCGAAAAAAGAAAAGTGGGGAGTGGGGACCGATCGATAGGAGCGATCGATCGCTGGTTAGGATTTTCGCCACCTGTATGATACAGTTGATGCTATTCATATGTTTGTTTTTTTTTTCTATTTTAAGTACAGTTGGTTTGTTAGTACTCTAAATAAACGTACTAGTTGCGTCATATATTTGCTTCATATATTTTTTCAGTGGTTTGGGATGGCCTAAAATCCTAATATAATTAGAATGTGGTTGCGGGCCACAACGTGCTACCTCCTACATAGAAAACTTTTGACATATAAACTTAATTTGTATAAACTTTTATTAACTGTATAATTTTTTGATGTAGAAAATTTATGCACAGACTTTTAACATAAAAACTTTGTGCATAAAAACTTTACATTTTTATAGAAGAATTTTAAATGAATTTTAAAAATAAATTGAAAAGAGAAAAAAACTATGAACTTTTTATTGTGCCAAAAATAGGGCCATGCAGGTATCTGCACAAAAATTTTGATTTGTACGTACACATGTTTTGTTGGAAAAAAAGGAAAACGAGAAAAGCGCTAACTTGGTTCCACCAAAATCAGTAACAGTGAAAAAAGAAAAACAGTCCAAAAGAAAATTCCGGAGCAATTTCCAACAGAAAGTTAGCGGTAAAAAGAAGAAACAGAAGTGATTGTTGGGCGCGCGGATAGCGATCGTTCGCCCATTAGAATTTTCGAGAACATACTTCTTTCTTATTGATGTGGCTAGAAAAATTCCTATTCTGTGGATCAAGTTGTGTCCCAACCTCCAACTGGCAGCACATAGCCGAAGGACTTGAGGATAAAAGACAGTTTCCCTTAGGAAAAATTTTGCTCGGCTATCTATATCAGACCCTAAATAATGCGTCGACCAAGCTAGCCGTCGGCTCAATAGTTAGTGCAGGTGATCCCTGGTGGCTACTCCAGACTTGGCTAAATCTTGTGGCCATGAAAGCTGTAAATCGACCATCCTTGACTGAAGCAGAATTTCGAAGACTTGAGCCGATCACTGATGATGATGGAGAAGAAATAACCCATCGGAGGTGTACATCATTTGGAGAGTATGCTAGCACACCAGCCGATGCTGGAGCAAAGCTATCGGCTGAGTTACTGAAGGATTGCTTCTTTAGTTTCTATGATGGCTTTCAAAAGAATGCTAGAATTTGGTTCTTCTATGAAGATTCAACCAATTTCGAATTGCCATCGGACTTCAGATTTGAAGAGATTAACCATGAAAAATTTCAGAAGTCCAGAGAAGTATTTACTACTGCCATCAGCCCATGCATCCTCCCTGTCGGCATTCATCAAGGTAGAAACATCAAGGTTTCTTATGAATTCTATCACCCAATGAGCTCGGCTAGACAGTTTGGTATGGGTCAGTTACCAATCGGCTTGTGGTTTGCCGACAAGATCCAATGTAGAGGAGAAATAACATCAAGTCTGATAATGGATTGGCTGCTCAATATACCAGGACCTCCCCTCGGCAGTATCAACAACATTGAGTTAGCCATGTTCAGGAGTAGAGCTTTCAGTGCATGGTGGGCTGAATGGAAACAACACATTTTCAATCAATCGGCTACAATTTATATGACAGAACTCTTCCCTGACATGATCCCTCAGGTAACTCCTTTATTTCTTCTGTCTCACTCCTGTTTTAAATATATTAGCCAATTCTGCTTCTAACTTCACATGTTATTTTACTCTTACAAACTGCAGATTCATCTCCTCCTCGCACAAGCAAAAGCGGCAAGGATATTGAATATGCTGCAGGGCTACTACCAAACGGATATGGTTTACCTCCTCCCAGCATCGGCTACCATACCCCCAAAACATCAAGTCTACTTCAAGGGCAAATAAGGGAACCAGCCGATGCAGGCAGAAAAAGGAAAGCTAAAGTACCAACTACCATGCCACCAGCTGCCAAGAAGAAACCTAAAAAGCAACCACCTCCACCAGCCGATGACATCAATGAAGCTCTGGAGGAAGCAGCTATTGAGCAGGCAATAGATGAAGCTGCAGCTGAACTTAGCGACGTGGGAGAGAAAACACCATCGGCTTCTCCAGCTCCAAAACAAACTCCCCCAACTCCTGCTGCCCCAGCAGTCTTCTCTCGGTAACCCAGGGTAAGTTTATCTCTTGTCGCAAAATTTCTTTATCTATCATCAATCTAATCATCCAAACTTTGTATTTTGCAGAAGAAAAGACCAGTCGAGAAGAAGAAACCAGCACCAATATCGGCTAAACCAACTGCTCAAATTCCTCTGGTAATTCTTCTTAACTCCAAAATTTCAAACTTATTTCTTAGCCGATACCATCTAACACTTGTTCAAATATTCAAAATTTGTCAGTCTCCTCCACCATCGCCTCCAGCACAGCCAATCTTGAGTGAATATACTGCATCGGCTGCAGGCAGTCATCACGTTTTTGAAGAAGTTGCTGCTCCTACTATTCCTGTAAGTCTTACATCTTTGAAAATTTCAAATCGGCTGTACAAAATCCTTTGTTGTTTATATCCTCTTTGTTCCTTCCTTACAGGTCCTAGCCAATTTATTCTCCTTTGATATTAAAGACTACTTTGATGAAGAAGCAGAAGGAGAAACAACAAGCAAAGTCTAGCTCCTCTAGCCGATGATGTAAAGAGAAACCTTGAAGACATCTCTCATCGGCTGGAAGCATCCCTTGATAGCTTAGTAGTCGACTGCAGCTCTCTCCGGGCAAGATTCCAAGAAATCCAAGCTCTGATCCCGGACGAGCTATCCAATATCATCACTCCAGCCATGTAATTTGAACAACACCAATTTAAATTGGAGAAAGCAAGACAAAGGATAGCTGATCGGCTGGAGAAGAAAAACGTCGAAGCCACTATTCAGGCAAATCGGCAGTTCGTGCATGATGAAAAGAACAAGCTTGATCAACTAGCCGAAGAGCCAATTAAAGCTGCCATAAATCAGCTGGAAGCTGATAGAATTGATCTCCTGGCTAAACTTGAGGAATGCAACGCTAAGGAATGCAACGCTAAGATTGCGTTGGAAAAACAGAAATTAGCCGATCTCCCGAAGGCTGTTGGGGAACAAAAGGCAAAACTCAGATCGGCTATAAAGAACGTTGCCAACATGACCAAGTCCCTGAAGGTGATTCCTGGAACTGATGCACAAGATGCCCAAGCAATTGCAAAAATTGAAGAAATTCTACAAAGGGCGCTATCGGCTATCCAACGCTATCTATCCCAATGATAGCTTGTAATAGGGACTTAGAGAATTTTTTGTAATCAACTTATGTAATCGGCTAGAAAACTCCAATTGTAACACATACTTCGATATCCTTTATGCCGAGTAATATTTTTGCGTTGAAATCCCACAATTTTCATCTTATATATATATGCCCCCCTAATTTTGGCATGTTGACAAACAAAGGCGAAATTATAACTAAGGGCGATATCAATATCGGCCACCATACATCGGCAGCAACAGCCGATTATGACGAAAAACCTAAGGGCGATATGAACTTATATCGGCCATGAATAAAAACCGGCAAAACTCAACCGATTATGAACCAATCCAAACGCTTGGGTAATATTTCTTCAAGTACTTTCCATTAAGTGCTCTTCCAAACACTTCTCCATCAAGCCCTTTTAACATATAAGTCCCTTTAGAAATGCATTTATGGATTTGAAACGGCCCCTCCCAATTCGGTGACCACTTGCCGAATTTATTATCTCCGGCCCCTATCGGCAACACCAATTTCCAAACCAGTTCTCCTTCCTCAAAAGATTTGGGCACAACCTTTTTGTTATAATGCCTAGCAACTCTTTCCTTGTCTTTCTTAACTTTTTCAAGAGCTCGCAACCTAGCTTGAACCAAATCTTCTGACTCATCAACCATCAAATTGTGATAGTCATCGGCTGTCAACTCATCTTGTAAAGAAATCCTCCTAGAGCCGATGTTGGTTTTCCATGGTAACACAACTTCATGCCCATAAACCAGTTGATAAGGAGGTACCTGAATTGCACCATGACAAGCCATCCGATAGGACCACAATGCTTGAGCCAGAATAGTATGCCACTTCTTGGGATATTCGGCTATTTTCCTTTTAACCAACTTAATCAAACTTTTATTAGACGCCTCAGCTTGCCCATTTGCTTGCGCATAATATGGTGAAGAATTCAACAACTTAATTCCCATACTATCGGCAAACTGAACAAACTCATCAGACACAAAGATAGAACCTTGATCAGTTGTAATCGTCTGTGGCAAACCAAATCTGTATATGATATGTTCCTTGAAAAAATCAATTGCATTTTTTATGTCAACGTTCTTTAAAGGAATTGCCTCAACCCACTTAGTAAAATAATCAGTTGCAACCAATATGAATTTATGCCCCTTACTTGATGGTGGATTGATCTGGCCGATCATATCAATACCCCAACCTCTGAACGGCCATGGCTTGATAATAGGATTCATAGCCGATGCTGGTGCTCTCTGAATTGCTCCGAACTTCTGACAATCTTGACAACCTTTGTAATATCTGAAACAATCCTCCAGCATTGTCGGCCAAAAATATCCAACTCTTCGAATTAACCACTTCATCTTGTGAGCCGATTGATGTGTCCCACAAATACCCTCATGAACTTCGCACATGACAACTTTTGCTTCTTCCATACTTAAACATTTCAAAAGAACCCCATCAATCGTCCGATAGTATAACACATCATCCAAAAGAACATACTTGAGAGCTTTGTATCGTAATTTCCTTGAAACCGATCTAGAAGGATTTTTTAAATACTCAAAAACATCAAATCTCCAATCATCGGCTGGAATGCAGGCCACTTCTACTTCGATTCCTTGTAACATCGGCTTGTAGCCTGATGCACCTTGAGCTAAATCGTTGGCCTCAACATTTTATTCCCTAGGAATATATTTCAAAGTAACTATCTTGAAAGTCTTCATCAGCTCTTGACATTTTTCATTGTAGACCATCAAGATGTCATTTTTGCACTCATATTCTCCAGATAACTGACTTATTACTAGCAATGAATCACCCATAATTTCAACAGCATCAGCTTCAACTTCTCTCAATAATTGCAATCCTTTGAGAACAGCTTCATATTCTGCTTGATTATTTGTAGAGTATGGTTTGATAGTAAAAGCAAACTGAAAACTTGCCCCCCTAGGCAATATAATTACCAGGCCGATACCACAACCATGAGTACAAATAGATCCATCAAAGAATAAAGTCCATGGCATAATATCAATATTGTCAATACTGATATCCCTGTGTTCAACTATAAAATCGGCTATTGCTTGCCCTTTATCTGCCTTAGCCGATTCATACCTGAGATCGAACTCTGACAAAGCAAAAATCCACTTACCAATTCGCCCTTTCAGAACCGGAGCCGATAGCATATATCACACCACAACGGCTTTGCATACTACGATACACTCATTGGAGAGTAGATAATGTCTCAACTTTGTACAAGAAAAATAGAAACATAGGCATAATTTCTCCACAGGTGAATACCTTGTTTCTGCATCCAAAAGACGTCTACTGAGATAGAATATAACTCTTTCCTTCCCTTCAACCTCTTGGATCAAAACTGAGCTGATAGAGTTCTGATCGGCTGACAAATATAGTTTAAATGGAATCCCTTTCTGTGGTGGTATAAGAATTGGAGGAGAACTCAAATATTCTTTGATATTGTCCAACGGTTGCTGCTGCTTCTCTCCCCAGACAAATTCCTGATCGGCTTTCAACCTCAATAACGGAGTAAATGGTTCTATTCAGCCAGACAGATTTGATATGAAACGCTGAACAAAATTTATTTTGCCGATCAATGATTGCAATTTGGTTTTATCTTCTGGAGGTTTTATATCTTTGATTGCCTCAATACTCCTCTGAGGAATTCCAATCCCACGTTCATGTACCAAAAATCCAAGAAATTGACCAGCCGATACGCCAAAAGCACACTTAGTAGGATTCATCTTCAACCCATACTTCCTTGCCCTTTTACAAGACTTGTCTCAAATCAGCTATATGTTCATTAACTTCCTTAGATTTAACCACCACATCATCAATATATATCTCTACCAACGTGCCGATGAGATCATGAAAAATATAATTCATGGCCCTCTGATATGTAGCACCAGCACTTCTCAAACCGAAAGTCATAACCACCCACTCATATAAGCCGATTGCACCAGGACATTTGAAGGCCATGAAAATTTGATTGTAACCAGCGTTGCCATCCATGAAATTGATGATTTTGTGTCCAGATGCTGCATCGACGAGTTGATCGGCTACTGGCATTGGGTATTCATCTTTCGGTGCAGCCTTGTTCAAATCTCTGAAATCAATGTAAACCCTGAGCTTGTCATTTTTCTTGATGACTGGTACTATATTAGAAATTCACTCAGCATATCTGCATGATCTGATAAAATTGGCATCATAGAATCTTGTAATTTCGGCCTTAATAGCGTCATACATTGCAGCTTTACAACGTCTTGGGGGTTGTTTATACGGCCGATAACCTGGTTTGATAGGGAGCCGATGTTCGACTATCGATCGGCTAAGTCCTGGCATCTCATAATATTCCAGGCAAAACAATCTCTATACTCTTTCAACAGTGCTATTAATTTACATTTAATTTCTTTGATAAACCCTTACTAATATATGTCAGCCTAGGCCTATCACCTGGTCCGATGTCGATTTCTTCTAGTTCATCGGCCGACATAAAACCTTGTCCTAGCTTGCCGTCGAGATCATCAACAGTGTCCTTTGTGTATAAGTTGGAACCCTCCACGGCGCCCTCAAAACAAGAATTGGGGCTCTCCATCTCCTTTTGGTTGTATGGCATAATTAGAAACCTTTAAGTAATCTCCTTGCCAAACTTTTCTAGATAAACAATCAATTCCCTCCATCTCCCAAACAGATAAATTGGCACTAGCTACATTGACTGACCTGTCGGCTGGCACGATTTCAATTTGGTCTCCTTGCCATTGAATCAGACTTTGGTGCATTGTTGAGGGAAGGCAACAGTTAGCATGGATCCAATCTCTTCCCAGCAACAAACTGTAGGAACCCTTCCCATCAATAACAAATAACGTGGTAGGAATTGTTTTACTGCCGATGGTTAGCTCCACATTCAAAACTCCTTTGGTTTCAGATGGATTCCCGCCAAAATCTTTCAGAACCATGTTGGTCTTGATCAGATCTTCCGAATTCTTCCCAAGTTTCCAGAAAGTTGTATATGGCATCAGATTAACAGCTGCTCCTCCATCGACTAGCATCTTTGACATCGGCTTGCCATTGATAAATCCCTTAACATATAACGGCTTGAGGTGCCGATGATCAGTTCCTTCGGGCTTCTCAAAAACGACTTGTTGTGGAGATTTTCTTCTTGTTCGATGACTTGCTCAACTGCATATTCGGCTGGCAACATAAAAACCATGTTTATGTCAGATGACATCACCTCTTTGCCCTTATGTTGTTGGTTCTTGTTGCGATCGGCTTTGACTTCGTCGGCTGGCACCACTTTGCTCTTCACGCGCCAGACTTTCTTTGTTTTATGCCTCAGCCGATGTTCAAATTGCCCCTTCGACCTCCTGGAATTGTTCCCTGTTTCTCATCCTTTGAACTCTCCTCTTTTGATTTTTAGTGAAGATCCCAGAAGGGAACCATTGAGGATACATTGGCTTTGATTCTCTAGGTGAATCATCTCCATCATCGGTTTGTTGCATCGGCCCGAGTCTTTCAGGAATTGACAGTCTTGTTCGAATCGGCCGATGCGCAGTTGTGCTTAGTTGGCTTGGTCCTTGGATAAATTGTGCATCAGAGTCACTGCATCCAAGACAATCTTTAATAGATAGTAATCTCATACCCTCATTCCAGCAAAATCTAAAAAATTCATATCCCCAGTGAGGATCAAAATATCTTTCACTTTCATGAGAATATGACTCCACTTCCTTTTGGCGCCTTTTTTGATATTCGTTAATCATGCCAGCCGATCTAATGTTCCTGGTATAATTTTTACCTCCATCGACTGTATTCTGATTATATCCAGAGTGCACCATGTTGACTGGAAAAGGGTGTCCATCTATCTTCATCGGCCTCTTGGATTCATCGATCTTGATCTTGCCTTGTTCAATAGCCGACTGGATCTGTTGCCTGAAAATCTTGCAATCATTAGTATTATGAGACCCTGTATTGTGCCACTTGCAATATTTCCTCTTCTTCAACTCCTCAGCCGATGGGATAACATGTCCTACTGACAGTTGAATCTGTTTTTCTTGGAGAAGGAGATCAAAAATTTTATCGGCTTTGGTAATGTCAAAATCAAATCTCTCCTCCTTTCCTGCATTCTTGACCCACTGACAGACCACCATCTTCTTGTTTCGCCCATTCGGCTGCATTGATTTCTGGGTCATCATCTTCTGAGTCAGAGTCATAATTGTAGATATTATTGACATTGTTTGCCTTTTTGATAAATTTTCTTGCTTCTTGGAACCTTGTCTCATGAGCCGATACCTTTTGAGCTAGGTGAGCTAAACTCTCAAAGTCTTGAGCCGAAAATCTTTCCCTTATCTACACCAACAAACCCTAGAAGGCCAAATCGGCTAGCTGAGAATCTGTCAAGGGTAGACTATAGCATCTATTCCTCACATCTCTGAATCGTTGAATATAATCTGGAACTGACTCATCTGATTTTTGCCTGATTGCTGTGAGGTCTGATAGCTTCATCTCTTGAACCCCACTGAAAAAGTACTTGTGAAATTGTTTCTCCAGATCGGCCCAACTTCTGATTGAGTTATAAGGTAGAGATGAAAACCAAGTAAACGCTGATCCAGATAATGATAGTGGGAACAATCTAACTCTGGGAGCCTCTGTAGCCGATGCCTCACCACACTGAGCTAAAAATCGGCTAACATGCTCATAAGTAGATACATTATCTTGCCTTGAGAATTTGGAGAAGTCTGGCACTTTGTATCGGTTTGGCAGTGGAACCCAATCAAAATATTCTGGATATGGGTGCCGATACATGTTGCCATTGTCTTTTGGTTTGAGTCCAAACTGTTCTCTCATGATGTCAGCGATCATATCGGCACAGGGTTGATGTGGTGTTGCTCCACCATACTGTTGCTGAAGTGGATCCATCTGACCGTATTGGATCGGCTGAGGTCGTGGTGAATGAGGTTGATAGAGATGATTGAAGCCGGCCGACATGCCTTGAGGTGGCACATATGGTGGGCTGTACTGCTGGCTTATCGGCTGAGTAATTCCAATGGCTATTGTGGAACCGAAGGAACTTGATAAGATGTGTCGACAGCTAGCGGTTTTGGGTGGAGAATACTCATTAATTGCATTGGTGTTAACTGAGTTGATGCTTGCCCCTAGTGATCGGCTGTGACCTGGTTAGAATTGCTGGAATATTTGAGCTCGAATAAGGAGCCGATGGAGCCTGGGTTTGAAGCAATTGTTGACTCCCTTGATTCCCGCCGATGTCTGTCTTAATAGTTCTGTATGATGGGAACGTGCCGTCTGGTAAATATATAGGTCCTTTAGCCTTTTCCACGGCTATCGTCCCATCAACCACCGACTTGATCTTGTTTGTTAAGGTGTTCACGAGCACTCCGGACTGGTTGACTAAACCATGGTGTACAGCCGAATCAATGCGATCTTGCAATGCGTGGAGTTCTTCATCACTTGATTCAACCTTCGTCTGTTTGTCTTTTTCTTCTCCTGTGCCAGAAGTGCTTGGATCTTGTTTCACGATCGTCGGTAGCTTGACTTTAGCTCTTTGAACAACCGTGCCTTGCCGTGTGACTGTGAATGAGTGCAGATATTGGTTCTGAAGTTGATTCAGCATATGTTGCATTTCTTCTCTCTGCTCTTCACTCACCTGTTCGATCGTAATTGGCAAGATGTCCTCCGAAACTTCAGTGATGTTTGGCGACATGATGACACAATGTCCCACTAGGCATGCCAAAAGCGTGTTGATGCAAAAAACACACACTGGCCTGAGAGATCTGCTTAACTCTAGTGCAGGTCCAAAATTAGGGTTTTAGGTTCAAGGGCGTGCTAGTTGATTTGATCCTGTAATCAATAAGAAAAAATATGCAAAGAATGTTAGTAAACGATATACAATCGGCCATAGGGCCGATTTCATATCGTATGTGATCTAGCCGATGCAATAAAGCATGAATCGGCTGTAAAGATATAAGTAAGTATGAAAATAACCCTAAAACTAGTATATCGGCTGTAGATATCAATGTTATGCAATTAAGGAATCATTATCACTTTAGAAATAAACAATTGGTATAGATCGGACTGAACCGAGACAGTATAAATTGCTTAAGTCTATTGCAACATGAAATAATGATCACATAAAATCAATGTCATAACCGATATCTAGATCTAAATGCATATCGGTTGTAAATCCGATACAATCTTATGATAAAGCAATGAGAATTAAATATAGAGCATTAAACAAAGCATAGAACTACATTAAATGTTCTAAATAGATAAGATCGGCTGAAACTCCGATACTATCCTTATCGATAATCGTAAAGCAAGTTAGAGATCATGATTCTAAAACAACTCAATAGGTTGGACTTAACCAATGCAGCATTAAGCATAAAAGAGTCACAACATCTAACAAGCCAATAATCATCAAATCAGGATGGTGGATACATCATATAGCATGAATCAACAAAGTAAACTAGCCGATACCGACAAAACCCTAAAACAGATAGCATTGTTGATCTAACTATATGACATATATGATAACTTCGGAAATTTGCAAGATAGAATTAGAGTGTCATAAAGATGTAAGCACAAACTCCAATGATGCAAATCGCCATGACAAGATATACCTTTTCGCCGAAGATCAAATAGATGCAGCACGACTCGAAAGCACAAGCTTGTCGAAAGTAGAAAACAAAGGTGGCGATGCGCCGAGATTGATTGAACGTATGTTGTTATTATTTACAAGACCTCGGGATTATATTTATACCCGAAAATACAAACATTGTCCATTACGGACACGACCCATATTATCCTAATACAAATCCAACTAACGAACAAGTCCCTTAGGCGGACCCTTACCGTGAATATCTATAAGTGAATTACATAAAATAACCTAACTAATAGATACAATTGTCTCCTCAGGACTCTATCCGTGCATGGCAATCCATATGAAACACGCTAACACAACCCGACGACTTGTACCGAGTCATGTTACCGAAATTGGCTCAATCGGCTAACCTTGTCCGAATCTGATTCTGCCAATTCAGTCCCCAGCCGATTCGGAGTACAGCCGATTCTCATTCTTTTTCTGATACGATCTAATCTCTTCGATTCTCTTTGATTCTATCTTCATCTCCGATACTTGAATCACCAAATTTGGTCGTCAACAACATTGCAACTGGTGGTCGGCATCCGCTGACTTTCTGGTGTCTTTGGGTTGGATCGGACTACTCTGTGTTGAAATTGATGTAACTTGAAGGGCAGGGATGCTGGGACAAAACTGCTGACTTGATGATGTTGATGCTTCGGAATTGGACACCCATTTGAGAAATGACTTGCCTTTCCCACAATTGAAACAACGGTAACTACCTTCTTTGGTCTCGAATGTGAACCCCTCTGTGGTTCGGTCCTGGCTCAAGACAGCTGGAACAATACTGATTTGGCTGACCATGATGTCCATTCTTCTGGGTCGGCTCGCTTGCCACTGGAACGGAGCAAGGAGAGACCGGTGAACCTTGCTGAGGATGCTTCTGCAACCACTGTTGGCTTCCACCGGGGTTGGAGTTGGTTGAAAAACCGAAAGAATTGTTGTTGTGGTTACCATTGAACGCCATGGGTTGACAAACGGGCCACCTAGATGTCCTATGATTTTTTTCCGTGGTCTTAGCAAGGACCAAATTCAACAGGCAATCTTTGGGCACATGCCATGTTCCCTCACACAGGAACCACATGGCCTTCTTCATAGAGCTAAGCCTTCCTGATTATTGTCTCCCCAACACTGCAGGGAAGGATGCATATGTTCTCAGTGTGTCTGATTTCTCCTTTATTAAATGCTTTGGACTGCATTTCTTTCCACTGAAAGCCTCAAGGATTTCTTCACTTTCATCATCATTGGAGGACACTTCTTCATATTCATCACCTTCAAACTTGGGCAGACCATACAACCTGAGGTGCTAAGTCAGCTGATGTGCGCCACGAGAGAAGTTCTTCGTATCTTCCTGAGGGAATTCTGCATCAGATATGACCACGTTGATGATACCTTCTGGGGTCCATGCTGCTATCTTCCGCTACTCAGGTTCGAGCTGTAGGGCACCATAATTCTTGATGATCCATTGGATTGAAGCTTCAGTTCTTCTGGGGTATTGCATCTCATTTTCTGTCGGTGACCTAACGTACACCTTCCATGTATGGGCGAACGCTTTGCAAAAGCTGCCCTTGTAAACCATAACCATAACGCGCATCCTTAGTTGCTTCATGGATTGGAGGTGGCTTGGATGTACCTGTCTGTTGGGGATCCGGTGATATACTGGCTAAAGTTGCGGGTGCTTACTCTTGAATATACTGGCTTTGACCTTGATCCTGATTCTAGAATTGCATTTGAGCTTACATCTGCTGCTGGAGAAACTTCCATTACGTTTGACCTTGCATCGAGCTTTGCATCTCCTGCACTAATACACCCATCATCTGATCTTGGACACCAAAAGTTGACCACGAGCGGAGATTCATCTGGTATTGAGGGTGCATCGCTGCTTTCAACTGAACCACTGTTCTGTGACTTTGACTCACCGATGTTGTTGTTGCTCTTCTCCTCTCTGACACTTACCATCTGCTGCCGGGACAGGGAGAGAAGAGAGGGGTTGCTAAAGATAAGACCTTAAACCACTTGATTACTGATCTGCTGTAAGTGAACCTTTATTGTTCAAGTTTCTTAAGCAAACAACCTAGTATGGTCACATCCCCACCACTGATGGAAACCATACCCCTACACACAAGCAAACAACACACGTACCAGCAGCTAACGAGACTACTCTTCAGGAAGGGTTGGGTTTAGGTAGGCTCCGGGAAAACCTTCACTTGATCTTCGCGGAACGATGACTCCGAACTGATCTTCTCGCTCCTTCCAACTTGAGGCTTGAGGGCTGGACTTGACTTCCGGGAGTAGACGCGAAATCGGCGGTTTGCTCTCCAGGTTCAACAGCTAGAGAGTTGGAGGGGAAAGGAGAGACAATTGATAAACCATTTTGCAAAGAAATGCCGAATGGTGAGAGGGGACATTTTCGCAATTAGGGTTTTCAGAAAACTTGTCCTGGGGGTTGGCTCAACCTACAGTCGAGTTGGCTCTGATACCACTTTGTCACGCCCATAAATTTATCCCAAATTTTCAGACTATTTTGTGTATAAATCCCTGTCCAGGAATCAAGCCAAGGTACACAAAACGACAAATTAATAAACAGATCCAAACGTAAATAAAGAATAAAGACTTACAGAAGAGGCACTTAGTCCTCACACAGAAAACAAAATAGCAGCGGAAAAAGGCGACGATCCTAGCGGGGCTTCAGCTCCATTGCACAGGCAAAACTCAACTGGGGTATAAGCCTTGGTCCTCTAACTTCGTCTTCAGTTCGGAAGCACTACAGTTCTGTAAAGGGGAATAATAGCAAGGCTTAGTACAACCACCGTACTCAACAAGCCACACCAACAATGCATTCGTGCAAGGGGAGACAAGAAACGTTTGTGGCTATTTGCATAAAGGCGGTTGTAAACATTTATAGTTGAAAATAGTAAAACAGTTGATTAATTAAGGCAAGATTACACATCTCCACTGAACAACGCTACACCACATTGAACAGGCCCAACCATTCCACCTGAACTAAACCAGTTCATTGAGTCATGTTAATTAATAAAGTGGGACTAATCCCGGTGCATCTGGTTGATCGCCCATAACCGCGGGCACGGCTATTCGAATAGTTTTACTCTGGCCAGAGGTGCGCAACTGTACCCACAAGACACGATTCCACACATGTTGCCATGCCCCGAAATACCACCATGGTACTGCAAAGGGGGAAATCGCGACAAGACCCTTCGCATAACTCCCCCTAACCAAGCGCACCACACCTCAGGTTTCGCCCCCACCTTTAAGCCAAGGTAAGCAGTCCCCTCTCGTGCCTAGGTGAATCCGGAAGCCGATCAATGGGTAAACCCCCACCGACCCAACCCCATCGTGCTCACCCTTGCCTGGATGCGTCAGCTAGGGAAAAGCTACACTACAAGTCCAACAGTTACCCATGCCTGCTTGTGGTAAGCACTGTTAGTCTTCCAGGGTTTCCCGAGAACCGGTCCTTAATTGCCATGGGTGCGACTAGCAAAACCATACATCCACAGCCCACCATTAAGCTGTATTTTAGTTGGTTAATTACGACCAACGAAACATGGCCGACATGTCTCGAGCTCGCAGCTCAACAGTGTACTGGCAGTAGATAATGTAATTATCCCATTATGTGAGCTAGTGGTAATTAAGCATGGCTAAGCACAATATAATTCTAGCTAGGTCAACATACGACACAAGCTAGTCAAATTATCACCCAGGTTTGGCAAAGAAAGGTCATCAAGTAAGTAGGGCACAAGCGAGCAGATAGGTGAACCATATTCCCAAGTAATTAGCAAAACATGCAATTTATTTGTAAATGGTAAAACATTTTATAAATTGGGATCAAAATGCTCAAGGGGAATGTGTGACTTGCCTTGCTTCTGTTGGGATACGCGTAGGCTACGATAGCATAAAACAAAATTTTTCTACCGCGTAAACCAGGAACCATGCAAGTATGAGATCATAGGTCGTTACCACTCGACGCGCTGTGCAGCGGAAGTATGCGCTAAGGAGCCGAAGGAATCCTCGCGATGTAGCGCGCGCCGATGTAGAGGAAGTAGTCGATCGCAGTTGCTTGACCTTCTCCTCCTCGTGCGTTCTTCTCGCCGTGCTCCCACGCCGATTAGCACCGCAGGACAGCGGCGCCTCCACCGGTATCCACACGTCCAGGGAAGGAACACCACGCGCAGATGTGCTAGCACCCACGCGCGGCTAGGGTTTGCTCGTGGAGGGAAGTCGCGGCTAGGGTTTCACGTGGCGTGATTTTTTAATCCCGCCGGCCACACCCCCTCATGTATATATAGGGACCAAGTCCGGGCCTCCAAGGCCCATAGGAGTCCTACTCGGATCCCTATCCGAAATTGAGCGCATAATGGATCTCCATCCAATCCCTTCATTCCGGCCCCTTAAGCGTGCGACCCTGTAGGTTCAGGCACACTCGGGTGCAACCCGAAAACTCCTTTTCGGTCCACGTGTCAACAGCGGCCCCTAGCAGAACGTATTGACCCACCGAGCATACATAAAGATCATATCGGCTGAACCTTTAGTGTTTACTTGTATGAATCCCTTTGCCTCACGATATCAATTAAGCTCAAGGCTAGATATGTGCCATCCTCTAATAGCTCAATCATTCACTCGATCCTGTGATAGATTATATAACCTGCGATTGACTCCTCAATCACTTTTGGCATGGCCATGCACTTCCATAATCTATAACGTCGAGGGGCCCAGAGATATCTCTCCATAGGAGGGACAAATCCCATCTTGATTATTCATATCCCACTACATGTTTCATAACACACCCGAAGACTACTTTTATAACTATCCAGTTACGGAATAGCGTTTAGCAGTCCCTAAGTAAGTCACTACACATGTTGGAAACCATGATAATCTCAGGTCTAAGAATTCTATACCAACACTAATCGAGACCACTGATGGCACTACACAAATAGTTCTTGCAGTGTCTCACGTCGGGTCTATCCAACAACATGTTCCCCAACATGTGTCCACATTATCAATTTGGTATCTCCATACCATGATCCATGAGACATGATCATCAATCAATACATGTGCTGATCATTTAACCATATTTGTTCCACATATGATATTTGATCAGGGATCCTTTAGAAATAGCAACATATAATATAAAGAGTCTCATAAATGAATCACATATTCATTAACCAATAATGAGTTATCTATTTCAAGGAACAATATCAGATAAATATGTAAACATAGTATGTGATACAATCATCTCTATGATTGCCTCTAGGGCATATCACTAACAGCTTCTTCGATTGATCTTCTGAACTCTTTTCCTCACGAACGTGATCGTCCGAAACGGCGGAATCTACACGTTGGCATACAAAACGAGGAAAAACACCTATAAAGACCAAATAAACAGTACATAAAAAGTAAACAAACATGTAGAGCTCAATTTTAGAAGAATTTTGCAAGTTGAATGGCTCAATTTGGACTTCGTATGAATTAGTTATGAATTTTAGAAGTTTTGAGCCATTTAAATGAATTTCTAAAATTAAATACGATTTACTGCACAATTATCCCCTAGGGCTGACGCCAGCGGCTGACGTCAGCAGCGCAAGGGCTGACGTCAGCTAGGGCTGATGTCAATAACCGTGCTAGGGCAGACGTCAACCGCGGCGCGAGCGGCGGCAAAGCGGCCGAGCGGGTGGCGGCGCGGCCGGGCGGCGGCGCGTGCGGCAGCGGCAGTCGAGAGGCGGCCGGCCGGGCGGCAAGGCATGGCTGGCAGCGCGCAGCAGCGCGCGCGCACGCGGCGGCGTAGCCGGGCGCAGCGGCGGCTGGAGGAGGCGGCGCGGCGGCCGGGAGGGGAGAGGAAGGGGCGGCGGCGGCTGCGAAAATCGGGAAAGAGGGGGCTAGCGGCGGCAGCGGCTTAAAAAGGGGCGGGGGCACCGGAGAAAGCGGGGGAGGTGTGCGAGGTGGTTGCGGAGCGCGTGGGAAAGGTTGGCGGCGTGGCAGCGGAAGCGGTGGCGACCGTTGCGGGGTGGCCGGCAGCGGAGAGGTTGAGGCCGACAGGTGGGCCCCACCTGTCGGTGGCCCGGGAGAGGGAGGGAGGAGGAGTGGACTTGGCACGAGCACCGGACGTGGGCCGGAGGGGAGGAGAAAGAGGGAGAGGGCTGGCCCGAGAGGGGGAGGGGGAAGAGGGCCGAGGGAGAGGAGGAGCGGCCTGCCCCAGGGAGGAAATATGGGGAAGAAGGAGAGGTGGGCCGAGCGTGAGGAGAGGGAGACTTGGGCCGGTAATGGCACAAGCGGAAAGAAGGGGGGTTTAAACTGTTTTCTTTTTATTTAAATTGACTGAGTGAACTTTGTTGTATTAAAATTATTTCTTGAGCGCCGAAAATTCACGAAAAATTTCAGAGAGTAATTTAGGGCATGGAGAATATTACAAAAATAATTTTCGGCCATGATTTTTGTAACATACCCAAGCCTGTAAACCTGAGAACTTTTTAAATGCATCATATGGTTGTGGAGCGATTTTAATTGTTTTTGGATCTTAATCATCTCATCATGACATGCAATGATAGGCCTAGAGTCACAAAAACAATTAATCTGTTAATTATATGCATCCAAAAATTCTATAAAAATTCTCAAAAATACCTTGATATGTCAGAATTCAACCCACAAATTTTCAGAATTTTTCAGTAAGGCTGCTAACTCGTTGATCTACTTTAATCTCTCCAAAATCCTGAAAAAAACTGCTTAGCAGATTCAAATTTGCTCTCACTGTAAAATTTATTTAAAACTCTCTTTTTGGAGCTTGGTTTGAGCCAAAGTCTTCTAGTAACTTTCTTCTACACCCTGAGGCGTGGCACACCCTGGATCACTCTCTAACCCTTTCTTCTCTCCCTCCAAAAATCCAATCAGCTGTTAACTGCGCTGTCAACTGCTGCTAACCAACACTGTCAACACATGTTCATCACTCCATCAAACCTAAACCAGAGACTTCTAACCCAACCCACTGCAGCACATTTACTCTCCACATCACTCCTGACCAAGAGGATCTCTAGCCCAGGTTTCTTGCTGCACAATATCCACCTTGAATCCCCTCCAAAGATCCTTGGTAGGTAACCCTCTTTGACTGACAGTGGGCCCCACAGCCCCTGGGACCCACATGACAGCCTCCTACTCTCCCCTCATAGCTTCCACCGTCCCCCATGCCCAATGGATGCCCAAGGAACACAATGAGTGCACTAGCCACCTCTCTCTCTCTCACTCCCCCACTCCACACTTCCTTATTTCCCAAGCCAAAGCAACAGAAGGAACGGCACACTCCCCACATCGCGTTCCAAGTCCAAGAAAACACACCCCATGCACAGAATGCCCAGAGCTCGGCCATCTTCCCCGGCTCCGGCGACTTAGCCGTCGTCGCCGTGCATCCCCGGTGAGTCCCTCTCTCTTCCCTCCTATGGAACGTGACCTACGCATCACGCCGAGCTCACCCATACCCCTTTTTCCCTAGGAGCAATCTGTCGAGCACGTGGTGGGTGTCACCGTCCTCACCGCCGACCACCCGAACCGCCGACGCCGCTCCGGCCGCCGTTCCTCACCACCGAAGCAACACCAAACCGATGTGCTTCGTCTGCAAGCTCGCCTCGACCCCATTGAGGTTCGACTGAAGCCGATTGAGCCGACGCACTCTGCACCGCCGGATCGTCGCGGCCCCCCTTTTTCTGGCTATTCGCCGCCGCCGGTGAATCCTTCCACTCCAGTGAGTTTCCGCCGGATTCCTCGCGCATGCACCCTTTGTGGCTCATCCCTAACACCCCCGTACTCCCAAAGTTGCAGTTCGCACCTTGAGTCGACCCGGCGATGTCGACGCTGGAGTTTTGCCGCCGTTGGCCAACCACCACCGTCTCCGCCGCTCCCTGGACCTCGCTGCCTCCGTTTCTCTGCTTGGTGAGCGCCCTGGTACCATATGAGAGCACATGCACTAACCCTTTTGCACTAACCAAGCCTCTACATCCACATACATGGGCATACCGAGACACACTGCCGCTGTAGCTCATGTTCCATGGGCTACAGACCACCATTTCCCTCACCACCACCACTCACGGATGCGCAACAACATTCTCTACATTTTCTCTTTTGTGCTCGAACCGATTCGATCCACCGATCACCGCCAGTGAGCCGTAGACCGAGCTCAGCCATGGCTGCTCCCGATGTGAGCTAGCTAGGGACTTCATTTCTTGAATTTGATCGACTCTAGGGTCCAATCTGAAAACTGCCATTACTCATATTACTATAGCAGGACCTTGATGGAAATAAACAAAAGAATAGGGACTCTTAATAAAGTTTGCTCTCCTGGTGGCAGAAGGAGTGCGGGTTGATTCCCCCAACTTCCGAGGGCCTCTTTGCAAATCTCCTTTCACTGACCTGTGGACCCGGCTGGAATTCAATTTCGAAAATTGATTTCTATTTTGGTTTAAAGCAGAGAATGAGCAGAACTACTAAAACTTGTAGAAAATTCATTTTAACTTCAAAAATTGTGAAACCAGTTTTGTTAGATCCATAAAGCTGTGAAATATTTTACAAAAATATAAAACTGGGTACTTTATGTACAAACTTTTCCTTTATTTTTGTTTTGCCATAAATGTTGCCTAGAACTTGTTAAATCCATAACAAATCGAACATAGCTCTAAAAATTGTGAAACCACTTCTGTTAACTCTCTAAAATCATGCTCTGTAACTTTGTAAAAGGAATTTTGTTCACTTCTGTACAAAAATGTTGCTTAATAAAACTTTAGCCGTTTTTAAACCTTTTTAATTGTAAAATGCATATCTCTGTAAATAAAAAGTGACAAAATAAAAATTCCTTCACCAGAGACCACCTGAGACCAGCACACACTCACTGCATAAGTTTCATGCATTTTGTTTTTTATACATTTTTGTATTTATCGTAAACGCATATTTTGTATAGAGGAAAAATACGTCGAAGAAGAAGAGGGTGAGTTTGTTGATGACCAGGTTCAGGAGTTTGCAGACGAAGGCAAGTTTGCCCCTTCTTTGACCACATTGATCCTATGTTTTATTGGGCTGAATGATTCTATTGCAAACATGCATACATTAGCTAGTATTAATTTTGGTAAAAACAATTATATAAATGTGGGAATGGTAGATATGACCTAATTGCTGCATAATCCACCTTGAAATATTGAATCCTTGCTGGTTGTAACCATAGGGTGCTTTTGAATACAATTCTTGTGTTCTTTGGTATTATACTATGCTTATATTGCCGCTATATGCTTATATTTGGTTACCGCCTTGCAAATTACTCGTTTTGATAAATGTTATATGTGAAAATGGTTATTTTGATGTTGCTGGACAGAAATTTAAATGTGTGAGTATGTGAACTGAAAATAGAGATAACTTGTTTTTAGACTTGGGCGACGAGTGGTGTACATATGGTGGTAGTTGTACACCAATAGGGGGAGCGTTCGCCCGGGTCGATTAAGGACCCCACTCTATGTCACCAACTAATGAAAACAGTACAAACCACATGTGCTAAGTATGGGCTGGCCTCAACCTATTGAGTTGTTTAGAGTTTAGCCTTGCATCTTGGTAGGCCGAAGGGTATGGGTTACCGGGTTTTGGTAACTTATCGGAACTTCCTATGGTTTGTGATATGATGAAATTGATTAATGACATGTGGTATGTGATGATTTGAGCGGGTAGTCTGCCCAATACAATGGTGTCGTGCCTCGTGAGGGATTCCGGGCTGTGTTCCTTACGGTGCTAGGTTAAAGCGTGGGCCCGCTACCTTGTGGCGCTACCTTGCTAGTAGCGTGGGTAAAACACAGATCGTGCTGGTGCAAGGCTAGACAATAAACAATGTAATGGTTTCGTTATGACCTCTAGATCACACTCAATGTGTAGAGTGTGGTGATACCGACAGGTATCGGACAAACTAGAGCGATCCATATCATGTGGGCTTAAAAGTTGTACAAACTAGAGTCTAAAACTAATTGATTAGCCGTGCTCACGGTCATGAGCGGCATGGTGAAGTGTCATGAGTATAGTTGGTGATTTTGATAAACTCTTGTGAACTTGGAAAATGGTTGGAATGTTCGTTTGTGAACTTGGGTAAAGTTCGGTGAATGGTGATGAGATGATGGCGAGTGGTGATGATCTACCTTGAGGGGTAGATGTGTGCTATTTATTCATTCACATTACAAGTTTTACTTACTCTATACTATTGTTATAAAATTCCGTTGCGGAACATGTTGTGAACTAAATGGCATTTATGCAAATTAACCTTTACACAGCTTATCCTTGAAAATGGCCAACATGTAGTATGTTAGGGTTGTTTCCGACTTGCCAGTACATTAATTTGATTAATGTAGTGATTTCTTGCTTTCTTTTACTTGTTTTTGTTCAGACCCCGCTACAAGTAGTGACTGTTTGGATGAGGAGTTTGATGCAGCTTGTGATGTTGCAGATTTCTAGGATGGTTCTAACTAGGGATTTACCCTAGTCGGTTTGCCTATGGGCTTTTGGGTAGCACGCTTACCGCATGAACCAATATTTATGGCTTGTCGCCAAGTACTACTTAGAACCTTATTAAGACTATTTATGCTTATCGCTTAGAACCACTTATTATTTGGATATCATGCTTGAGATGATTTATGTGAGACTATGTTGCATTCCTGGGCGACTAGTCCCACATGAGGATGGGTTTGAAGACTATTTATGCTTATCGATTAGAACCACTTATTATTTGGATATCATGCTTGAGATGATTTATGTGAGACTATGTTGCATTCCTGGGCGACTAGTCCCACATGAGGATGGGTTTGAAATGGTTGAGATAACCGGGGAATATGCCTTTGTTGAGATCGAGTCTCTAGGGTACGCTTTTGGTCGCCACCATCGAGTCGTTGATGGGCGTATGACGTAGATGACTGGTGTGGCTATTCCAACGGTTGTGTCTTCTATTTCATATCCGATGGCTTAGAGCCTATGTAGTGCACTCTTCAAGACATGTCGGGGTATGCGATGAGGTTGGATGGTTACCGTATTTATTTGGGCTTTCTTTGAGACCCCATCAACCCATATATTTCGCGCTAACATGCCTCGGAGCGTTGCACCACCTAGGCTTTGGGACGTCCTCACAATTTTTAAAGAACATTTTAATTCCCTCATTATTTCACTTGATTAATTTGCTTTAATTTTTAAAATAAATTCTAGAAATGCTTTATTTAATAATTTTTAATCCCGAATGAAAATCGGGGCGTGATAATATGAGCACATGAGATGAAGAGAGTTTTGGCAAATGAACTTGGAATGAATCTCAGAGTCAGAATTTATAGGCACACTCCCGTCGGTTCAAATTTCGAGGAAGTGAGAGAATGTCGCCGTAATTTCCTTAGGTTTTTTTTATGGTAGTTATTTAGACTTCAATTCAAATTTGTTTTGAGACCGTTGTTCTTCCATTATTGATGTCGCATGTTTCATGTCTTCTCATTGAGTTGAGAAAGATCTACAAAATGTGATGTCGGTAATTGAGAAGTTCCTGCCAAGAAGAAAGTTCCTGCTTAGAAACAAAAATCTTCAGCCGATCATCTCCCCCCTGTTGATCCTAACGTAGAATAATATCACAAAGAGGCTGAGATGGAAAAAGTTGATGAGGGCGCTGCACTAGTTGGCGAAGCTGAACAAACTGCTAGCCCAAGATCACGAGCCGGTACACCTCCAGCCAATCCATCGAGTCCGGCCAAAACTCCAAGCCCACCTAAACACCAACCTCGCAAAGTTCAGGTACTCATTCCCTCAACTTTTCCTTTTAACTCTATTATGTTTATCAACACTCTTCTAATATTTAACAATGTTATAGCCTTCTCGAGCTTCATCACCTGCTCATCAGCTAGCTTCAAGTGAACAAACACCATCGGCTGCAGGGAGCCATCATATATAAGAAACAACTGTCATAGTCCCAATTCCTCCAATCCCTGTAAGAATATGTCTAATTATCTCCTACATCGGCTATACTTAAATGTATTACTTATGATAATTTCCTCTTCCAGACTTTAACCGATATGTTTTCCTTTGACATAAGACAGTTTTTGGATGAAGAAGACGAAGACATAACTAGCAAGACCAAATCTCCAGTGTCTGATGATCTAAAAACAAGGCTAACCGATATTGCTGATCGGCTAGGGGCTTCATTGGATGCTTTAGTGTAGATTGTGGATCAATCAGGTCAAGATTCCAAGAAATCCAAGATCAACTCCTTGAAGTCCTCATTGATGCCATATCTCCAGCTATTTTTCTTATCTTGAACAACACAAATTCAAGCTTGAAAGGGCAAAGCAAAGACTTGCAGATCATCTAGGGCGTACAACTCTCAATGCAACGATCCAAACCAGCCGTCAGCAAGTCAATGAAGAGAAATCCAAACTAGATGAACTAGTAGCTGGCTTAGAATCAACCCAACAATAACTGGACAAATTGAAACAAGAAGAAACGAAGCTCTTAGTTCATTCAGATAATGCCGAGTAAAGATTGCAGAGGCAGAGAAGAAACTGGCTGATCTCCCAAAAGCTATTGAAAATCAGAAGTCCACACTCAAACCACCAATCAAGCACTTGGCATCTCTCAATAAATCACTTAAGCCAATCCAAGGTTCTGATACTGCTGACATACAAATCATGAATGAAGTAGAACAAATTCACCTATGTGCAATATCGGCTATAGAATCATACTTGGCTAATGTAATACTTAATACATTTGTAACCATAACTTTTGCTTTTGCTATAAAATATCTTTATTGGCCAAATATATATTTTGTTGTAATATGCCTTTTAAAATTTACATTTCAAATCCCAAATTTATCCTTCATACCAAACAAGTTTGTAGCAGGGAACAACATGCTACAAACATAGAAACATCTAAGGGCGATAATTCATATCGGCCATCTAAAGATGATGCAATCGACATCGGCTATCAACCATACAACGGCACAACTTAGCCGATTATGAAAATATCCAAACACTTGGGTAATGTTTTTTCAAATATTTTCCATTAAGAGCCCTTCCAAAAACTTCTCCATCAAGTCCTTTCAGCATGTAAGCTCCTTTCGAAACACATTAATGAATCCAAAAAGGTTCTTCCCAATTTGGTGACCACCTACCAAGTTTATTATCCCTTGTTCCTATCGGCAACACCAGCTTCCACACAAGTTCTTCCTCTAAATATTTTGCTACAACCCTTTTATTATAATGCCTAGCAACCGTTTCTTTATGTTTCTTGACCTTTTCTATGGCTCGCAACCTTGATTGAACCAACTCGTCTGACTCATCAACCATCAAATTATGATAATCATCGGCTGTCAACTCATCTTAGAAAGAACCACTTCTTGAGCCGATGTTAGTTTCTCATGGCAAAACGTCTTCATACCCATAAATTAGTTGATATGGTGGAACATGTATAGCACCATGGCATTGCCATCCGATAGGACCACAATGCTTCGGCCAATATAGTATGCCACTTTTTTGGATTTTCAACAATCTTTCTCTTAACCAACTTAATCAAACTCTTGTTAGATGCCTCAGGCTGCCGATTAGCTTGTGCATAATATGGTGAAAAATTTAACAATTTAATCCCCATGCTATCAGCAAACTGAACAAACTCATCGGACACAAAAATAGAACCTTGATCAGTTGTTCCCGTTTGTAGCAAACCAAATCGGTAGATAATATGTTCCTTGACAAATTCAATTGCATCTTTAGTATCCACCTTGAGAGGAATAGCTTCAACCCACTTGGTAAAGTAATCAGTGGCTCCCAATATAAATTTATGTCATTTACTTGATGGCCAATCATATCAATTCCCCAACCTCTTAACGGCCATGGCTTGACAATTGGGTTCATAGCCGACGCTGGTGCTCTTTGAATAGGTCCAAATTTCTGACAATCTTGACAACCTTTATAATACCTAAAGCAATCTTCCATCATTGTCGGCCAAAAATACCCAACCCTCCTAATCAGCCATCTCATCTTATGGGCCAATTGATGAGTACCACGCATTCTCTCATGCCCTTCACACATGACAACCTTGGCTTCTTCAAGACTGAAGCACTTTAATAGAACTCCATCGATCATCCAATAGTAAAGGCCATCATCCAACAAGACATATTTGAGGGCTTTATACTTTAATTTCCTTGATGCCAATCGAGAAGGATCCTTTAAATATTCGATAATCTCAAATCTCCAGTCATTGGCTTGCATAGATGCAATTTCTACTTCTACATCTTTTAACATCGGCTTATATCCCGATGCATCCTAAGGTAAATCATTGGCTTCAGCATTTTGTTCTCAAGGAATATGCTTCAAGGTAACCATCCTGAAGGTTTTCATCAATTCTTGACACTTCTCATTGTAAACCATCAAGACATTATTCTTGCACTCATATTATCCAGATAGCTGACTGATCACCAACAATGAATCCCCCATAATTTCAATAACGTCGGCTTCAACCTCTTTTAGTAATTGCAATCCTTTCAAAACCACCTCATACTCAGCCTGATTATATGTATAATATGACTTAATAGTAAAGACAAACTGAAAACTTGCCCCCTGGGCGATATAATCACCAAGCCGATACCACATCCGTGAGTGCAAACTGATCCATCGAAGAATAATATCCAAGGTACAATTTCAACATGATCAATTGAGTCATGCCGATGTTCAACTATGAAATCGGCTATTTCTTGTCCTTTAACTACCTTAGCCGATTCATACTTCAAGTCAAACTCTGTCAAGACAAAAATCCACTTACCAATCCTTCCCTCCACAACCGGAGCCGATAGCATATATTTTACCACATCGGTTTTACAAACTATTGTGCACTCATTGGAAAGTAAATAATGCATTAACTTCGTACATGAAAAATATAAACATAAACATAATTTTTCCACAGTGTATATCTGGTCTCAGTATCCAAAAGTCTTCTACTCAAATAGAATATAACTCTCTCTTTACCTTCAACCTCCTAGATCAAGATTGAGTCGATTGTTTTTTGATCGGCTGATAAATACATCTTGAAAGGGATACCCTTTTGTGGTGGAATAAGAAATGGAAGGGTACTTATATATTCCTTTATACTATCCAAAGCCTTTTGCTGCTTCTCCCCCCAAATAAATTCTTGATCGGCTTTCAACTGAGCAACGGAGTAAATGGTTCTATCCTGCCAGATAAATTAGAAATAAATCGCCTTACAAAATTGATTTTGCCGGTCAAGGATTGTAATTTCGTATTGTCTTCTGGAGTTTTAACATTTTGGATAGCATTAATACTTTTCTGAGGTATTTCAATTCCTCTTTCATGCACCAAAAATCTAAGGAACTGTCCAGCCGATGCGCCGAAAGCACATTTGGTAGGGTTCATGCTTAATCCATATTTCCTTTCCCTTTCCAAAACTCTTCTTAAATCGGCTATATGCTCATCAACTTCCTTTGATTTGATAACCATTCATCAATATAAATTTCAACCAACAAGCTAATAACACTCTTTAATCCAAAAGTCATGGCAACCCACTCAGACAGACCGATTGCACCAAGACATCTAAAAGCAGTCTTATAAATATCCTCTTCAGCCATAAAAATATGATTATATCCTGCATTGCCATCCATGAAAATGATAATCTTATATCCAGATGCTACGTCAACTAATAAATCATCAATCGGTATTGGGTATTCATCTTTGGGAGTAGCTTTATTCAAATATCCGAAATCAATGCAAACTCTAAGCTGGCCATTTTTCTTGACACCGGTACTATATTTGAAGTCCACTTAGTATACCGGCATGGTCTGATGAAGTTAGCATCATAGAGTATTGTGACCTCGGCCTTGATAGCATCATACATCTCAGCTTTACATCGTATTGGAGGTTGTTTGTATGGCCTAGTTTAATAGGGAGCCGATGTTCAACAATCGATCGGCTAAGTCCTAGCATTTCATAATATTCCTAGGTAAAACAATCTCTATATTCCTTTAGTAGCTCTATTAATTTATATTTAAATTCTTCTGACAAATCCTTACTAATATATGTGAGCCTAGGCCTATCTCCTGGTCCAATATCAACTTCTTCTAACTCATTGGCCGACATAAACCCTTGTCCAAGCTTCCATCGAGATCATCTACAATGTCCTTTGTGTAGAAATTTGAACCCTCCACGGCGCCTTCAAAGCAGTAATTGAGGTTCTCCATCTCTTGTTGGTTGTATATCATAGTCAGATACTTTTAGATAATCTCCTTGCCAAAGTTTACCGTATAAACAATCAACTCCTTCCATCTCCTAAATAGATAAATCGGTATTAGCTACATTAACTGACCTATCGGCTAGCACGATTTCTATTTGGTCTCCCTACCACTAGATCAAACTCTGATGCATAGTTGAAGGAATACAACAATTGGTGTGGATCCAATCTCTTCGTAGCAACAGACTGTAGGACCCCTTTCCATCAATGACAAAGAATGTGGTAGAAATTGTCTTATTGCTGATAAATAACTCCACATTTAAAATTCCTTTAGTTCCCGATGGATTCTCTCCAAAATCCTTCAGAACCATATTGGTCTGGATTAAATCCTCTGCATTTTTGCCCAATTTTCTAAAATTAGCATATGGCATCAAATTAACAGCTGCTCCTCCATCGACTAACATCTTTGACATCAGCTTGCCATTGACAAATCCCTTGACATACAATGGTTTAAGGTTCCGATGCCCAGTCCCTTCTGGTTTCTCAAATATTTCTTGTTGTGTGACAACATTAACTTGCTCGATGGTTCTTTGCATATCTCTTCCATAGGTTGTTCTGCACCATACTCGGCTAGTAGTACAGAGACCATATTTATCGAAGATGAAGCAATTGCTTTTCCTTTGTCCATAGCAAGATTCTTGTTTTTGACTTCATCGACTGGCACAACCTTGCTCTGGACGCACCACTCCTCTCTTGTATGTTTCAGCTGATGTTCGATCTCCTCTCCTACTTCTTGCAATTGCTCTCTATTCCTCATCCTTTGAACACATCTTTTCTGGTTTTTAGTAAAAATGCTAGATGGACACCATTGTGGTTTCATGGTCCTTGATTCTCCCTTAGGTCTATCCTCGAAGTAATCTTGATGAATCAGCCCGAGCCTCTGATGAACAGGTAATTTTCGCTGGTTTGGCCTATGCTCATTACTAACTTATCTGCTTGATCGCCCCATGTACCTTATGTCAGGATCACTACAACCAGGGCAATTCTCAATAGATGGCAACCTCATCCCTTCGTTTTAGCAGAACCTGAAGAATTCGCAACTCCAATGAGGATCAAAACAATTTCCATCATCGAACTCATATGTTTCTTCCTCCCTCTAATGTCTAGTCTGATATGTGCTAATCATGCTAGCTGAATTGAACCTCCTTGTCTGGTATCTAGTTTTATCGGCTTGATTCCTATCGGCTTCAGTATGAATCATGTTCACCGGAAAAGGATGTCCATCGATCTTCATTGGCTTTTTGGCTTCATCAAACTTGATCCTGCCTTGTTCTATGGCCGATTAGATTTGTTGCCTAAATATCTTACAATCATTGATGCTATGTGATCCTGTATTGTGCCATTTACAATACTTTCTCCTCTTCAATTCCTCAGCCGATGGTATCGCATGTCCTGCCGGTAGTTGAATTTGTTTTTCTTGAAGAAGTAAATTAAATATCCTATTGTCCTTGGTAATGTCGAAGTCATATCTTTCCTCCTTTCCATAAATTTTAACCTATTGGCACACCACTGTCTTCTTATTCCTGGCCCACTCGGCCACATTGATTTCTTGGTCTTCACCCTCAGAGTGAGAATTATAACTGTAGACATTATTAACTTTGTTGGCTTTCTAGGCAAATTTCCTAGCCTCTTGGAATCATATCTGATGAGTCGATACCTTCTGAGCTTGGTGTGCTAAACTCTCAAAGTCCTAGGCAGAAAATCTTTCCCTTATCAGTGCCAACAATCCCTGGAAAGCCAGATCGGCTAGCTGTGAATCGGTCAAGGTCAGACTGTAACACCTATTCCTTATATGATAAACCCTGAGCTCCACTCGATGCGCTCAAGGCTATGATTGGCCCGATCTTTCTGTGAGTTGATGATAACTACGATTTGGGAGAAACGTTGATGACCCGACTACAACCGCACGAGATGTTGTTGTGTTGCGCCTTAGCGATCGATACACCTCTCTGTGGGTTGTTGATCTTGCCGATGCAAATCAACCTTATTCCTGCAAGCAAATCGAAGAAATGAGCAAGAACAAGATAAAAGCAATCTAAATTGCAAATAGGAATTGAATACAAATGATAAGTTGGGGTTCCATAACGAGCAAATCGGCGATCTAACCGATCACGGGATTACACGGCAAAGTAGGGAAGCTAAACTTTAATCTAAACAAAACCTGAGAAACCCTAAAGGGGTACCTGGCTATTTAAGGAGGTGGAAGGACAACCAAGGGGTCCCTATGGTCGTGCTCCACTAGGTTGGGGTGCACCCCAGATGGGCCCCACATGGGCCGGGGTCCCAAATGAAGTTACAAGCCCATTGGCCCATTATAGGTGATGTAGCACCTTGTTTCTATAATGGTGGTCAACTGATATAGAATTTGGAAATGAGGCTGGATCCATTTGAAAGAGGACTCCGAGAGCTTTTCATCATGTACTCATGGGCCGAAAACAGAGCTCGTATGCAGATTTGGTGGCCGTTTGAAGTCAACACTGCTGCAGGTGGTTGAATTGGATTCCAGAACTTGGACTGTTTGATCTTGATATCTTCTGGTTGAACTACGATGTGAGCAATGGTTATATCCATAGTACCATGGTTACATCATTCTATCTCTGAACCTTTCAATGTAGTCCGGAACTGATTCATCCGATTTTTGCTTGATAGACGTTAAATCCGATAGTTTCATCTCCTGAATTCCATTGAAGAAGTATTTATGGAATTGTTTTTCTAGATCGGCCCAACTTCTAATGGAATTATAAGGTAAAGAAGAGAACCATGTAAATGCCGATCCAGAGAGTGATGATGGAAACAATCTAACCCTGAGTGCCTCTATAGTCGATGCCTCCCCACATTGTGCTAAGAATCGGCTGATATGCTTGTATGTCGACACATTGTCTTGTCCTGAGAACTTTGAGAAATCTAGTACTTTGTATCAGTTTGGCAATGGCAGTCGATCAAAATATTCAGGGTATAGATGCCGATACATGTTACCATTATCCTTACGTTTTAGCCCAAATTGCTCCCTCATCACGTCAGCGATCATATCGGCCTAGGGCTGCTCTTGCATCACCCCTCCATATTGCTGTTGCATTTGCTCATACTGATTAAGTTGAGTTGGGTACTGAAACCATGGTGATTTTTTCTGGCTGATACCGGACTTGTGGAGAGTGAGGTTGAAATTGACAATTAAAGTTGCGTCCTACACCTTGCTGTGGTACGTGCAGAGGCGGTTCTGGTATGTACTGCTGGGCGATTGGTTGAGCCACTTCCATCAGCTGCTGCAATGGTGGTTGTGATGCCATAGGTTGTGACGCCGAAGGGATTGAGGGGTCGGCTCAGTAATTGGCGGCTTCATCTTCAACATGTGGATTAGTTGCTCTGGTGTAAGCTGAGTTGAACTCTACCCCTCATGCATTGGCTGCTACCTTACCATTATTGTTGGGATAGGCCCACTGGATGTGGGAGCCGATGGAAACTGAGTTGATGTTGAACTTGTGTGTTATTTCCCGCTGATATCTGTCTTGACAATCCTATAACCCGGGAAAGTATCTCCTGGAAGATAAATAGGTCCTTTTGCTTTCTCCTGAGCTATAATGCCATCCACCACTGTCTTGATCATGTTAGTTAAGGTATTAACAAGTACACTAGATTGGTTGATTAAAGCATGATGCACTACCGAGTCGATGCGATCTTGTAATGTAGGAGTCCTTCATTGCTTGACTCGGTTTTAACCCCTTTGCCTTTATCATCATTCAACTGAGATGTGCTCGGCTCTGTGGTCCCAGTCGGTGGCAATTGAACTTTTGTTTTTTGAATCACCGTACCTTGTCGGGTTACTTTGAATGAGTGCAAATATTGGTTCTTGAGGTGATCTACTAATTTCTTCACCTCTTCTTTTGGCTCCTCGCTCAACTGTTCGATTGTTATAGGCAAGACATTATCTTCGGTGGGTACAGTGTTGTTGGGCGTCATGATGACACTGCCCCACTGGGCGTGCCAAAAGTGTGTTGACGTAAAAACACGGTGGCCTGGGAGGTTTGCTTAGCTCCAGTGCAGGTCCAAAGCTTGCTTTTGGGTCTCACCAAGCGTGCCAAAAGTGTGTTGATGTAAAAACACGGCGGCCTTGGAAATGTTCTTAGCTCCAGTGCAGGTCTAAAGCTTGCTTTCGGGTTCAAGGGCGTGCCAGTTGATTTGGTCCTGCAATCCACAAAATTGTTGATGCAAAAAACACACACTGGCCTGAGAGATCTGCTTAACTCTAGTGCAGGTCCAAAATTAGGGTTTTAGGTTCAAGGCGTGCCAGTTGATTTGATCCTGCAATCAACAAGAAAAAACATACAAAGAATATTATTAAACGATAGACAATCGGCCATAGGGCCGATTTCATATCGTATGTGACCTAGCCGATGCAATAAAACATGAATCGGCTGTAAGGCATAAGTGAGTATGAAAATAACCCTAAAACTAGCATATCGGCTGTAAAGATCAGCGTTACATAGTCAATAGATCAATCTTACTTTAGAAGTAAGCAATTGGGATAGATCGGACTGAACCGAGACAGTATAAATTGCCCAAGTCTAAAGATAACATGAAATAACGATTATATAGACTAATGTCATAGCCGATATCTAGATTTAAATGTGTATCGGCTATAGCTCCGTTACAACCTTATACTAGGATATTCTCTAGTAATAAATATATTCAACTATAACCAATTAGATTGGTATCAAGTTCAATATATTTATATTAGATTAGATCCTGATATAAGGGGCAGATATAGACCATTAAACAAAGCATAAAACAATGTAAAACATCTATACCAGGTAAGATCGGCTAAAACCCCGATACTATCCTTATTAACAACCATAAAGCGAGTTGGATATCATGATTCTAAATACGACTTAATAGGTTGGACTTAACCAATGCAGCATTAAGTATAAAAAGAAGCATGAGATCTAAAGAATCAAGCCGATGGTTGCCTTTTCGGGATGGTGGATACATTATATCATCTAAATCAACAAAGTAATCTAGCCGATATCGACGAAACCCCAAAAAGAACCTAGCCGATACAAGTAGATTGCATTGTTGGTCTAAATTATATAACATATATCATAACTCGGAGATTCACAACATAGAACTAGAGTGTCATAAAGATGTAAGCACTAGCCCTAATGATGCAAATCGCCATGACAAGATATACCTTTTCGCCGAAGATCAAATTGATGCAGCACGACTCGAAAGCACAAACTTGTCGAAAGTAGAAAACAAAGGTGGCGATGCGCCGAGATTGATTGAACGTGTGTTGTTATTATTTACAAGACCTCGGGATTATATTTATACCCGAAAATACAAACAATGTCCATCACGGACACGACTCATATTAACCTAATTCAAATCCAACTAATGAACAAATCCCTTAGGCGGACTCTTACCGAGAATATCTATAAGGAAATTACATAAAATAACCTAAATAATATATACAATGGCCTCCTCAGGACTCTATCCGTGCATGGCAATCCATATGAAACAAGCTAACACAGCCCAATGACGTGCACCGAACCATGTCACCAAAATCAGCTCAATCGGCTAACCCTGTCCGACTCTGATTCTACCGATCCAATTCACAGACGATTCGGACTACAGCCGATTCTCACTCTGTTTCCGAAACGATCTAATCTCTTCGATTCTCTTCGATTCTATCTTCATCTCCGATATTTGAATTACCAAATTTGGTCGTCAACACATGCCCCCCAAGTCCAGAATATTTGGTAATGTTTCGGATTTGCCAAATCTTATCTCCGAGATAATATCGCACTTTTCGTTTTTGACCATTACCGCACTGCTTTAAATACCTAACCGATGGCCCCGAGAAACTTCACACCATTATATTGTTGCCACTGCTTTAGCGATTCTCATCTCTCCCGACTCCGGCGATCTCCTCGGCGCAAGCAGGCAACCCTCAAGCATCCCTCTGTTCGCCCAGCTCTTGCCGGCGCAAATGTCTTCTTCATCCGCTCCGTCCGCCGCCCCATTAGCTGAGTACGCAGAGGTAAGTTCCATCGGCTAGATCTCCTTTTTATTCAACAAATCTTATCTCTCACGATCTTAATCCGCTTTCCTTCTCTCCTACCTTGTTAATGTAGCATCTCACAAATTTAGTTGCGGTTCCCAGTCTGAACCATGAGAACAACAACCTGGACCCAACTGAGTTTATTACTGCCGAAACAAACAGAATCCCTTTCAGGCTAGCAAACCCAAACCTAGGGCACTGGAAAAACACCTTTAAATCCTGGCCATCCCTACAGAAAAGCTGGCCTGCATGGTATAAGCGCATATCGGCTAGTAAACAGAGCCACTGGGATGCGATAGGAATCGGCCAAGCTCTAGCCCTGACATTGGCAAATTCGGCTAAAGATGAGCCACTTATGGCTTCTGCTAGCTATTTCTGGTCCAATACCATCAATGCATTTATGTTCAATCAAGGACCAATGACCCGAAATCTCTTGGACGTTACTATGTTGACTAGGTTAGATATCACCTCATCGGCTAATCCCATGATCCTAAACTCCAAGAATAGATTTGATTTCAAAACCAAGAGTATAGGAGGATGGTCTGGTTTTATTTCTGCTAACATGGGTCAAGGCTCAGTTACCCCAAGAGAACACACTGCCTTCTTGCTAATGTGGTTAGAAAAATACTTGTTCTGTGGATCTAGCTGTGGCCCAACCTCCGATTGGCTACACATAGCCGAAGCACTTGAGGAGAAAAAGCAATTTCCTTTAGGAAAAATTTTGCTCGGCTATCTATATTAGACCCGGAACAATGCATCGGCCAAGCTAGCTATCGGCTTATTGGTCAGTGCAGGTGGTCCATGGTGGCTACTTCAGACTTGGCTAAACCTTGTAGCCATGAAAGCTGTCAATCAGCCATCCCTGACTGAAGCAAAATTCCCAAGACTAGAGCCGATGACCGATGATGATGGGGAAGAGATAACCCATCGGAGGTGTACATCTTTTGGAGAATATGCTAGCACACCAGCCGAT